>CM054122.1:45846977-47046977 GCA_028751855.1 Ambrosia trifida | reverse complement strand
TGCAATTAACGTGACGCGCGAACTAGTGAGCTGGTACAATTACATAGACCTGGTCAAAATGACTGTTTCGACTCAGTCATTATGACTAATTATGTGACTACTTAAAATCCATTAAGTATTTTATTAATTACAAGTTAGTAACTTGTTGATGAGAATAATAAAATACATTTATGTTTAATTATTGTGCATTATATACAATTACATGACCCAACGGTCATGTGGACAATATATATAGAGTTTGATAGAACTCTTCACAATACTTACAACGTATTATGTGTTCCAATAATGAGATAAAACATTATCTCTATTGACACAACTTTCTCAGTCACGAACACACTTTTCATGCGATGCAATCTCGGGCTCAAGACCATCTCCGGCAGTACGACTACTGTTCCGGTTGTTGTACCCTGGGAAACAGACCGTCTGAGAGGAGGCACAGAATCTGTTTTAAGGGCCCCGTGTCAAACACGATCCTCAACCAAACCTCTACAACAAGTTTGTTATTCTTGCAGCGGAGTGCTACACAAGATGGTTCGGTTGAAGTTTACTAAAGTATTAGTCTTCGATCAAGATTCGGTATATGTATTTGTTTTTATTTTCATTTACATTTAGTTTTGTAATAGGTATTGTACTATGTTATTTCCTACGAATAACGAGAGTATCGTTATTATTTCTTTTTATTATTAATTTAATAAAATTGTGAACCCTATTTCCTACAAATCCTAGGTCAGTAAAAAAGAAAATGTATTTGTTCAACTGATTAAAAAAATAAGTTATTTTGTTTATGTGAAATGATGTAACTATGTAATATTGTTTCTTCTCGAGTTTTAATTGAATCTACGTTTTGATTTGTTTGGAATACCATCAAGATATTAATTTATGGAATTAATCTAAATTTCGCAGGTACCATGATGTTGGCATAAGTCGAGATGAAGAGTTAATAATCTTGGCGAATTAGGTTTGGAGTTGTGAATTTGTGGTTTATATGTTAGAGCTATAATATTAAGACAAATATTGCTATGATAATTTGTTGTGATGTGATTTGCAGCCTCACATTTTGTCACACCCTCAAAATCCACTTGCGGAGTTTTACCGCGAGGCGCATGACAAACCAGGATCCAAGTCAATGATCACAATAAACAAATCTAAATGAACATATGCAATTTCAAAAACATAGTTTAAAATCCCCAAATACAGCGGAAGCTTATTCTCAAAACATAATCCAAAAGTAAACCAAATTATTCAATGTTTGAAAACCATGCAATCCTAACTAGACGCCGTGCAGACGCGTGCGCCCTAGTTCCGTTGTGCTACCTTAGTGACCTGAGAAAACATGTAAGAGTTACGTCAGCACAAAAATGCTGGTGAGTTCACAGGTTTGTAATTAAAGTACCAAGTTCAACCTGTCCATACTATATCAATTTGCAAACCAAAGTACGCTAGCTAGGCGTATGTTTTGTTACTTCTACGATTGGAAAACCATTACTAACTCGCAAACCAGATGTCGTGCCCGAATAGTAAACATGTTCCTGTTTGAGACAATATGCACTCGCCGACCCTCCAAGCCGACGAGCGGGGTTGGTCACTCCCAATAGATCTATTCACATTTCCCCGTTGTGCTAACCCGCACATTCATGGTTTTCCCCGTTACTTCCAAAGATCGTATAGTAAACCATAGAAACCCATAGTATGACAGTTGTTACCAAAACATAAGTTTAACACATGTTTTCACCCCCAAAAAGTGAAACCAGTTAAAAGAGGGGCCGTAAACTCACCTTAACGTGCAAGCAAAGAATCCGAACAGCAAGTAATATATGCTACCGACACCCTAATAACAGTGTCATTAAGTTAGTATAGGCGTAATATCATTACACCATATAACTCGTTTGTCCAAGGCGTTTTAAATGTTCAAAAGTGTGTATGCGACGCCTAGTGATTCTACATGCAATAGTAAACCCTACGGACTCGTTGGTTAATGAGTTGGTTACCATTAGTTTCTACATCCCGTATGTGTCACAAACAAGTGTACTTCAGTTATATGTCAATTCCAGATCACCTAAGACCTCAATTAATCACATAAGCACATAATACACAATCTGTGTTTTCAGGACAGATTGTGCGCCATCATAACGAATTCATTTAAAATAGTAACTCAGTAAGTTATCCTCCCAAATTTTTACTGAATTTTTTTTGGGATTCACTTGACAATACCTATTTTTGTTTAGTCTTAAATCCAAACACAAAAATAATTAAAATTCGTCTAACTCAGCTATGTTCAGAAAACCCTCCTAACAGGTCAGTTTGGTAAATAATTTCCCAAAAATTGTGTATTCATCCAAACGGGATAAATCTTCTTGGAAAACTTGTAAAACTCCAATATTAACCTTCTGTAAAAATTTCAAAACCCAACTCTTTATAAAACTTGAGTTATGATGTTTCAAAGTTGACTGAGTTTGACACCCGAAATTCTGATCTGACCTATTTTCAATGAAAATTCCAAAAACGACTCATCCGACGTCCAAAACACATGATTTTACCCATTATGAAAAGCTAAGACCAGGTGTGACCTAATCATGCAAGGAAAATACTAAAATCATTGTGTTAGGGCCGTGTTACAGCTCCTACAAGTTCAACTAATCATTCTGTCCAGATTTTAGTTTCGCCTAAATCATACTTTACTCGCCTACCGTGTGCATAAAAACAATTAACAACCATCAATCATCAACACACAACATTCCTAATACCTATTCCCATCAGATTCTATTATTAAACTTGTCAAGATCAAAGCTTTAAGGATCAAAACACCAATAACTTGCGCAACAAGTATCCTATGATGTTACTAAGTGTTTATTAATATGTTTAATCCGTTTAATCTTCAAAAAGACTCATGTTTTAATGTTTCTTAAACCCATTCAGACCTGGACAAACTTGTTATATGATTTTTATAGTAAAAACATAAGGTAAAAGCGTAAGAAATCATAAGTTATACCCTTAGCTCTTCAAATCAATCAATCGCACGCCTTGGAGCCTCCCAATTGATGATCTTGAGCCTTAGCAGGAGTTTTTGGAGTGAAATATTCGTGTGGGGCAGTAAGGGGGCGATTAGGGTTGAGTATGGGGGTTGCATGGGGGTTAAGGATGCTTAAATATGAGTTTGAGGCGGTTTAGACCCGTCAGGGAGATTCGAGCGGCCGCTCGGAGCCTGTGAGCGGCCGCTCAGAGGTCCGAGGCGCGCGCTTTTGCTTCGTTTCGCCTCCCGACGCGTTATCCATCGACGTTTTCGTTATTTCGGACCGTAACAAGTGTAACCCCATGCATTAAGACCCTAATCAACCTCATGCTCCACTTTTAATGATTTTTATTAACGTGTTCGGTTTAGGTTCACATAATCACGTATGGTCTTCACATAAGTTTGTCAGATATCACCGAGACACATAAGTTTATTATTCACCAACGTCCGAGGTTCACTAATCATGTAATCACATATTAACTCACAACAATGCATGTATGTCTTATCTAGCTATCTAGCTAACCCTAGTTAAGTATAATATACGCGTGACTCGCTAAGGTAGACTTTAATCTAGACAACGTTGTTAACCAGAATTTGCCGGGTGTCACATCATCCCCACGTTAAAAGAATTTTCGTCCCGAAAATTGCACAAGTACCAAAAGGAATAACAAAAGAAACAGACAAAAGATAGAAACCAAGAGAGAGATTTACCCGAGTTGTCACATCATCCCCACGTTAAAAAGGAATCTCGCCCCGAGATTCATTCAGCTGCAGTGGTAACATATCTCGATTCGAACGCTTCCTTAGGAAAGAGATGAGGATACTTAGACTTCATCTGATCCTCTCGTTCCCAAGTGTACTCTGGTCCCCGGTTCGAGTTCCAGCGAACCTTAACAATGCGAATCTTGCTATGACGTAGGCTACGAATCTTGTAATCAAGAACCTCAACAGGTTCCTCCACAATCCGAAGACGATCATCAACCTTGATCTCTTCCAGTGGAACAATAAGAGACTCGTCAGCCAGACACTTCTTTAAGTTGGATAAATGGAAGACGTTATGTACGTTGCCGAGCTCCGTCGGTAAATCAAGACGATATGCCACCGGTCCAATCCGTTCCAGGATTGTAAATGGGCCGACATACCGAGGGTTGAGTTTGCCACGCTTCCCAAAGCGTATGACGCCCTTCCACGGTGAATCTTTCAGAAGTACATTGTCATCAACTTGGAATTCCAATGGCTTGCGATGCTGATCGGCATAACTCTTCTGCCGATCCCGTGCCGCTGCCAACCGGTTACGAATCTGTACGATCTTTTCCGAAGTTTCGTACACTAGCTCAGGCCCAGTGAGTTGACTCTCACCCACCTCAGCCCAACAAGGAGGAGACCGGCATTTCCGCCCATACAGTGCCTCGAACGGAGCTGCCTTGATGCTCGTGTGGTAACTGTTGTTGTAAGAGAATTCTACTAACGGTAGGTGGGCTTCCCAACTTTTGCCAAAATCGATCGCACATGCCCGCAGCATGTCTTCTAAGGTTTGAATCGTGCGTTCACTCTGACCGTCAGTCTGTGGGTGATAAGCGGTACTCATGTCTAGCTGGGTACCCAAAGCCTTGTGCAAAGACTTCCAGAAGTGAGAAGTAAAGTGGGAGTCACGATCCGAAATAATTGAAACCGGCACCCCGTGCTTAGAAATAACTTCCTTCAGATAAAGACGAGCCAGACAATCCATGGTGTCGGTCTCCTTAATAGCGAGATAATGGGCTGATTTTGTCAACCGATCAACAATCACCCATACCTTATCATTCCCGCTCGGTGACTTAGGTAGTTGCGTGACAAAATCCATTGTAATCCGTTCCCATTTCCACTCCGGAATTTCAGGTTGTTGCAAGAGACCCGACGGTTTCTGGTATTCCACCTTAACTTTAGCACAGGTCAAGCATTTGCTCATGTATGAGGCTATATCCGACCTCATGTTTGGCCACCAGTAAAGCACCTTTAGATCTTGGTACATCTTATCCGAACCAGGATGAATATAATACCGGGACTTGTGAGCCTCATCTAAAACAAGCTCCCGAAGTCCCCCAAATAAAGGAACCCATATGCGTTCTGCGAAGTAGTGCAGGCCATCAGGCCTTCGCTCGAGGTGCTTGTCGGCACCGTGCATAGTCTCAGCTTTAAGGTTTTCCTCCTTCAAAGCTTCTAACTGAGCAGAACGGAGTTGGTCAGGTAGAGAGGAATGAATGGTGAGCTGCAACGCCCGAACGCGACGAGGATTAATTGATTCCTTCCTGCTCAAGGCGTCTGCTACTACATTCGCCTTGCCAGGATGGTACTTAATGGCGCAATCATAGTCGTTCAGGAGTTCAATCCAACGACGCTGTCGTATGTTCAAATGTTGTTGGTCGAAAATATGTTGAAGACTCTTGTGATCGGTGTAGATGGTGCATTTGGTACCGTACAAGTAATGTCTCCAAATTTTCAACGCGAAAACCACTGCACCCAATTCCAAGTCATGGGTGGTGGAGTTCCTCTCGTGCACCTTGAGCTGCCGAGAAGCATACGCAATCACCTTCTCGCGTTGCATCAACACACAACCGAGACCATGAATAGAAGCATCACAGTAAACAACGAAATCATCAGGGCCTTCAGGCAAGGACAAAATAGGAGCAGAACAAAGTTTAGACTTTAGTTTTTGAAATGCTGACTCTTGTGGTTCACCCCAGGCGAATTTTCTATCCTTCTGAGTAAGAGTGGTAAGGGGTTGAGTGATCTTCGAGAACCCCTTAATGAAACGACGATAATAGCCCGCAAGGCCTAGGAATTGCCACACCTCAGTTGGCGTCTTTGGTGCTTCCCAGTCCTTAATCGCTTCGATCTTAGCTGGATCGACATGAATTCCTAGTTCATTAACCACATGTCCTAGGAACTGAACTTCGCGTAACCAAAAGTCACACTTTGAGAACCTAGCGTAAAGTTGTTCCCGTCGCAAAAGTTCCAAAACCAAGCGCAGGTGTTCCTCGTGTTCGGTCTTGTTCTTGGAGTAAATCAGGATGTCATCAATAAACACGATGACGTACTTGTCAAGATACGGTTTGCAAACGCGGTTCATCAAATCCATGAAAACCGCCGGTGCGTTTGTGAGACCGAAAGGCATGACCAAAAACTCAAAATGGCCATAACGTGTACGAAAGGTAGTCTTTGCAACGTCAGCTTCCCTTACGCACAACTGGTGATAACCGAACCTCAAATCAATCTTAGAGTAGTAGCTAGAACCCTGGAGTTGGTCCAATAGATCATCAATACGTGGAAGAGGATAACGGTTCTTGATGGTCACTTTGTTCAATTCTCTGTAATCCACACACAATCGAAAACTTCCATCCTTCTTCTTAACGAACAGAATTGGGGCTCCCCAAGGGGAAGAACTTGGTCTAATGAAACCCATGTCCAAGAGTTCCTGTAACTGACTGGACAGTTCCTGCATCTCGGGAGGTGCAAGACGGTAGGGGGCCCGAGCAATAGGAGCTTCCCCCTGTACAAGATCAATACCGAACTCAACCTGACGATGGGGAGGAAGACCAGATAAGTCATCGGGAAATACATCAGGAAACTCGCGTACAACAGGAATATCGTCGATCTTCTTCTCATCGGTAGAGGAAACAGATAAAAGTGCCAAAACGGCCGAATAACCCTTTCGAAGATACTTAAGGGCTTTCATGCTGGAGATGAGATTTAGCGGAGCACCGCCCTTGATACCGTACACAGAAAGGAATTCTCCATCAGGGAGGGGAATCCGAATAATCTTGTCGTAACGAACGATCTCAGCGCGATACAAAGACAACCAATCCATGCCTACGACAACGTCAAAACTACCCAAAGGTACCGGCATAAGGTCGATGGGGAAAGACAAACCCAACAACTCTAGTTGACACTCCCGAAGGATACAAGTAGCTTCAATCTTTTTACCGTCAGCCAACTCAATTACATACTTAGCCTCTAATGGCTCGGTTACTACATCTAGCAGTCGACTAACTTCCATAGATATAAAACTTTTATCGGCACCGGAATCAAATAAAACACTAACAGAGCGATTATTGTGAAGGAATGTACCGGTAACTGTGTCAAGATCCTGTCTAGCCTCTGCGGCTCCAATGACGAAGGCACGTGCATTCCTGCCACCGCCCCCGTTGTTCCCGTTACCGTTTCTATCCCTCACATCCCCGCCCTGCTTCAGTTTCGGGCACTCCTTCTTGTAATGCCCAGTCTCCCCACAGTTGTAACAACCCTGTTTTCCCGTAGTTCCTTGAGCAGTAGGAGCCGGGGTAGTACTTGGGGCATGGGTCGATGGAAGTGTCGCCCGTCAATCTTTAGCAAAATGCCCAAGTCGCTGGCAGCGATGGCAACGATTACGGTCGCAGTCCCCCTGATGATGACGCCCACATTTGTTGCACTTAGGTAATTTCCCCGCATAACCACCCGGTTTGGTACCAGAAGAAGAAGAACCCCCGCTATCGAATCTCTTACCCTGTTGTGCTGGTGCTTGCACAGATCCTTTCCCCTCATTATCCCATTTACGCTTGTTATTCTCCGGGGCCTTGACAGTCGAACCCTTAGCAGGCAAGATACCCTCATTCACCTTCAAGTTTGTCATCCTGTGAGCCGATCGGACCACCTCTGAGTATGTAGGAAGATTCACCGCAGCCACCAACCAAGCGATCTCTGGTACTAGCCCCGAGATATAGTGTTCAATCCTCCTGTATTCTGGCACATGCAGATCAGGACACAGCACTGCCAACTCATTACGCCTTACCGTATACTTTTCAATCTCTGACCTGGTCATCTTGAGGTTCCACACCTAGCTTCTGAATTTCTTCCCTTGGACAGTACTCTCGCTTCAGTAGTTGAACAAAAATTTCCCAAGGCATAGCATAAGCCTCCCCTATACCCATATTCTGGGTGATATTGTTCCACCAGGTCAAAGCAACATCCTGGAATAACGCAGCAGCATACTTGACTCGATCCTCTGGGAGACAGTTGCACATCAGAAACACTGACTCCACCTTTTCCAGCCACCTGAGCAAGCTCACTGCACCCTCAGTGCCAGAGAATTTCTGGGGCTTACAGTCCCGAAACATCTTGTAGGTACACATAGGTGGGGGTGGGTTAACAGGACCACCTGAAATGAAACTCATGAGAAACCACGAAGGATGTAACAAAGTTCACCAATGAGGCAATAGTGGATAAGTGAACTTACCACCACCATTGTGCCCTAACTGAAAGGCAGCTTGCAGCAAGTTGTTCAGATCTTCTTGTGTTAGGTTTACACCTCCACAACCACGACCACCACGCCCACCACCACGCCCACCAGCGCGGCCACCTCCACGTCCTCCTCGTACTCCAGACATGATTCTGACAGAAAGGACGAGAGAATTTAGTTTCACAGCTAATGGTAACCACTAGCGTTCACAAGATCAAAGCTAGATCCAACCCAGGACTATCCATTCAAACCCAGAGCTCACTAGGGCTTTCATGCATTCCGGTTTATGATTTTGTGTGCACCCAAAATGATAAACCGCTCTACATGGTCCTCCAAGTGTTCTCCTAGTTCAAAGTTCAAATCACCGAACATAGACTCTTAGCTATACACCGAAATGCTACGGTAGTTTATGGCAAGTGTTTCTATTGGAGTATGAAAGGGAGATGTCCGAGCCTTGGACAAATCTCAAGAGTACACGATTTACCTCAATATACCACACTTCCTAGAAAGCAAGTAACCCGACCTAAGATAGAACGGATGATGTAACATAGGAAGGTCAGATGATTTAGAGACAGCCCGACAAGCCCATACGTAACCAACATAATGTTTAGTACTACGTGATCGTCTAGTGTGTGCGACTCGGCTATAGACTAGACTCTACATGCAGTCCTAGTTCACTATAACCATTGGCTCTGATACCAATCTGTCACACCCTCAAAATCCACTTGCGGAGTTTAACCGCGAGGCGCATGACAAACCAGGATCCAAGTCAACGATCACAATAAACAAATCTAAATGAACATATGCAATTTCAAAAACATAGTTTAAAATCCCCAAATACAGCGGAAGCTTATTCTCAAAACATAATCCAAAAGTAAACCAAATTATTCAATGTTTGAAAACCATGCAATCCTAACTAGACGCCGTGCAGACGCGTGCGCCCTAGTTCCGTTGTGCTACCTTAGCGACCTGAGAAAACATGTAAGAGTTACGTCAGCACAAAAATGCTGGTGAGTTCACAGGTTTGTAATTAAAGTACCAAGTTCAACCTGTCCATACTATATCAATTTGCAAACCAAAGTACGCTAGCTAGGCGTATGTTTTGTTACTTCTACGATTGGAAAACCATTACTAACTCGCAAACCAGATGTCGTGCCCGAATAGTAAACCTGTTCCTGTTTGAGACAATATGCACTCGCCGACCATCCAAGCCGACGAGCGGGGTTGGTCACTCCCAATAGATCTATTCACATTTCCACGTTGTGCTAACCCGCACATTCATGGTTTTCCCCGGGACTTCCAAAGATCGTATAGTAAACCATAGAAACCCATAGTATGACAGTTGTTACCAAAACATAAGTTTAACACATGTTTTCTCCCCCAAAAAGTGAAACCAGTTAAAAGAGGGGCCGTAAACTCACCTTAACGTGCAAGCAAAGAATCCGAACAGCAAGTAATATATGCTACCGACACCCTAATAACAGTGTCATTAAGTGAGTATAGGCGTAATATCATTACACCATATAACTCGTTTGCCCACCAAACAACGGTTACACGTCCGTGGAAGAAAGACTCGCAAAACTCGAAGCCCGATCAGCAGCAAGAATGGATGAAAAGTTCAATAACACCGACAAGAGGTTTCAAGGACTTGAGTCCACCATCATAAATTTGGAGGTACAGCTAGGCGTAATGGCCAAGTCTCTCGCAGAAAGACCGTCGGAAGCCTTCCAAGCATCACTGATACCAACCCTAAAGCCAATGTTAGTGCCTTAACTCTTCGAAGCAGCTGCATTTATCCTGAACCAGCGGTACCTGCCGCCGAAGAAGTATTACCACCCAACCCACTTACAAATGAACCAACTCCAAACATAACCATTCCCAGCATCACCGCACCAGAAAACTCAACTGCCGGTTCACCAATGCCGGTTGACAAAGGGCCCGGAATCAACCAAACTCCTCCAATTGCTCCATCAACAGAACCACTAGCAAAGACGGTACGGAGAGAGTACCGACCTCACATTCCTTATATCGGTCGATTGATGAAACAAAAGACGGATGAACAGTACCAGAAATTCACTGAACACCTAAGTCCATGTCAACTTGCCTTTTATAGAAGTCATTTAGCAAATGCCCAAGTACTCCAAATTCCTGAAGAACATCTTGAGCAACAAGAAAAATCTTGAAGCAGCAGTCAAGGGAAACGCACTTGAGTGCGCGGCACTACTCCTGCAAAATCTTCCTCCAAAACTGACCGACCCAGGGAAATTTTCTTTACCGTGCTCCATAGGCAATTTGCCTACAATTATGCCTTAGCAGATCTGAGTGCAAGTGTGAAGTTATGCCCACTTATATCTACACGCAATTCAATTTAGGCGACCCGTGACCGTTGATAGCTACGATCGAGTTGGCGGATGGTACCATGAAGAAACCCGAGGGAATTATCGAAAATCTGCTTTATAAAAATAGGAAAATTCGTTTTCCCCGTCGACTTTGTCATACTCAACATGGGCGAGAGTAATGTTCCTATTATTCTTGGCCGACCATTCATAGCTACCGCTAGAGCCACAATAGATATGCGTAAGAGGAATCTTAAATTTCGGGTTGGGAATAATAAGTTGCACTACACAGCTGGTGGAAGAGAATATGAACCTGAAGATCCATTTGACGTGGCCCATTTCAATGATAACCAATTAGATTATCAATTGAAGAAAACCAAAGGTACAGCAGTAAAACCACGTGAAGAATCAGCGGTAGGGCTTGACAACACCAAGTGGATAGATGAATATTGGGATAGTCGTCAGAGGACTGGATGGAGAAAGAAAAACCCGCGAAAAAGAAACACCAGAGTCCAAGAGGTCGGAAAAGAAGCAGTCTGAGCATCACGCGTTTTGTCCAGCCAAAGACGTGAAACGTGGCGCTACCGTGGAGGCAGCCTGGAATAGTAGCTTAGGATGAATAAGTTGAGAGGTTGGCTCATATGGTAGACGAGTCCGTCAAGAACCATCAGATATGGTCGTTCACTCTTGATACTTTCTATCACCCAGGTATGCCCTCTCGGCATTAGGACCAGTCGCTTGTTTTTATTTTTATCTTTATTCTCGTACTAATAAACTATGAAGCTCATGCCAAGTAGTTACTCTCGAGATAGCAGACAAGGCAGCTGCGGGGATCGACCGCACACGGACCGTTGGAAGACAAAAAGGGGAGTTTCTTGTTCCTTTTAACTTGCCCACCTTTTCTTTTCACTGACACATATTACTATTATTAAATTAAAATTGTGTAAAAGATTTAAGTGTGAGGTATTTAAAATGTTTATAAAAATTTAAAATACCTCAAAGCAGTTAGCAAACCGTAACTAAAAAGGCAATATTTTTAAAGAAGTTTTTGGCAGCAAAAATGTTTTAAAACCCTTTGAGTCGGCCCAACGATTTTGCGGGAGATTAGGGAGGTCTTTGGTAGGCAAAAAGAACATCTTGAGGTGTTCCCCAATTCCTTAAAAACCCCCTACCCTTTTCCATGTGAGCATTATTGAGCCTTATCGAGCACACCATTTCACATATATATACACTACATATGCTCGTTCATTTGTTTTGAGAGATATTCCCCGATTGGTATGTCCCGATTAGAACATGTGTGGCTTATGCGCTGCAAGACCGCATCAGAGGAGAGTGTGTGAAAGTGATTTAGGCACCTAGGACTTACCCATTCCGTCACCATTAGCCGTTCATATATATTCCCCACCCCTAGCCACCCATTTTTTAGCCTTAGCCTTTTCATTTCCTTACGTTCATTTAGCCCCTGCCATGACGAAATTAGGGATGTGTTTAGGTGTTGAGGAAGCTCTTTGGCAATTTTTGGACTTTGAAGCAAAATGTCTCACATCAAGAATCGAGAAGAATCAAGAATCAAGATCGTGAAGAGGCTACAAAAGAAAGCTATTAAAAGAGCATACCATGTGTTAGCCATCACCCAACTAGCACCATGAGAAATTTTAAAAAAAAAAGTGTTTGTGTGAATAAAGAGAATCAAGGGAACTTAAAAAATAAAAGTTTTGCAATATTGTCCGAAGAGACCAAGTGACCGGCCCAGCCTAGTGGAGGCTATTAGGCGGCCCTCGCGCCGAACGATTCACAAGAGAAGGCCAAAGTCGAGCTGCAAAGTCCAAGGAAAAAATTAGCAAAGCCAACTTGAGAAGATCACCGAGATTCCAACAAACGCCTTAACCATCGAACCCGAAATCAGTCATGTGGTAGACTCCATTCCTACCCTGTTTTTCACCATCCCACTAAATAACCCCGAAAAAGTCCTATTGATTTACACACTCCACCCCAATAATAAGAGGTGGAGTTGCGATTTGCACCCAAGCCTATGATTCGAGTCGTTCATCGCGTAGAATTTGAGTGATCACCCCAGGAATGAACCCCGAGTGAATGAGAGAAGTGACGAAAAAGGAAAAAGGGGCCACCTTAGGAATTGTAATAAAGTCTCAGCAAAAGCCATGCCCGAAATCCCGAAAGTTCACTAAGTTAGACTCTTAGGAGGTAAGGTAAGCTCGGCACATCGAGTTAAACTTACAATTTTTATCCCACATAAATTGCCTATGGTTCGGTTTGCTTGAGGACAAGCAAACGCTTAAGTATGAGGTATTATGATGTGCCGAAAAATTGATATGTTTTCACCCACAATTACCACCTGTTTTATTGTCTAAATTGTGCTTTTATCTTTGCATTGTCCCGATTTATCTTTCTTTGTTGATAAATGCAGATTTGGAAGACCTGGTGATGAAAAGAAGTGAAAACCCGCACCAAACGGCACAGAAAGATGAAGATTTGAAGACTTTGAAGATCTGTCGGACATGGCACGGCCATGCTCATGGTTGTGCAACCTTCCCGGGTCAACAAGTCAACATTTCCAAGTCAAAGGAGGTGAATTTCAGAGTTTCAGGAAGTGTATGGGCGTGCACAATGAAGAAGCACGACCGTGCTTTACTCCAGCGTGTTCTCCAAGGCAAAAACCGACCAAGAGTGACAAGACAGTTACCCTCCAGGACATGCATGGGCGTGCTCAGTAACTAACAGACATCTTCTGCACAAAGGACTCTGCAGCAGTAGCCGTTGTCGTGCTTGGGCGTGCCAGAACACTGTCGAGGGCGTGCAAGAGCTGAAATGCCTATAAATAGAGGCCTCCACGCTACATTTTGAAGCATTCCTTTCCACTCACAATCCAACACTTCTCCATGAAGTTTCTGCCCCCTGAGAGGTTTAGAGGTGTCCCTTGGAGCCTGGGATCACTCCACAAACACCTTGAGAGAGAGAGAGAGAAACACCCCAAAATCATCCAAAACCCTTAGAAATCTCTATATCACTCTCCAACATGTCTTGTACACAAACCCAACCTCGTGAGCTTATTGTGACAACCATGCTAGGCTAGATTTCTGTTGGTGTTGTTATGGTGAGGATGGATACTTGGTATGAAGTAATATAGTTTATCTTTTATTTTAAAGTGGTGTTTTGTTTTCTTAATAATTCTTACTATTCTAACTTTGTTTAATGGTCTAATTAACAAATCACTTAATCTTTGGTCTTGTGAGTATCTTGATAAGCAATGGAAGGATTCATGAGTGTACCCATGGTGTGTAAGAACCCATGCACTTGTGAAATTAAAACCCGAAAGTGGGAAGGACTCATGAGTGTAACCATGATGTATAACAACCCATACACTTGTGAGCTTAAATCCCATGAGTTTTTCAAGATCTCATTTAGGGTCAGTACGGTCTATATACTTGGTCCTAATGATAAATTAATCCTTAGTTTTACATCTTGGTTTCATGGTCTATGTGAAGTCTTGATGTGGGTTATGGAGTAATGAACTCGTGTTGGAATGAAACGGTCTTTATTTTGTTCCATCATTATACTGCCACACAGTTAATGATAGACGAGTCACTTTTTGATAAGTTAATTAAACCAAGTAGGGGATACACGTATGTGGGAAAAGTCACGACTCCTCTATGATATTAAGTGGTAACTTGTTCGGTCATGCTCCGGCCACCGGCAAGTTATTCATAAAAGTCTAGAGTAGTTTGATGTCTATATCGCAGCACCGGGAGGCGGGTAATTTGGGGTTGAGTCGACACAGTCTCGAGTCACTTTATTTTCAGTGTTGAGAGGTGAGCATACAAAACTAGGGAGCCCCTCATAATAACATTAAGAACACAGTGGTTTGTACAACTTTGCGATAACAGTCACCTCTAGAAAATGCAGTTGCAATTCTAAGTTAAGCATAAGTGCGCGCTCAAACACACCACTATAGAATAAAGATAGCTATTTCATACCATGGTCCCATCCGATCCCGAAGCAACACCATTATTTTGATATTGATTCTCCTTAAAAAATTTCATCTCTCATTTTACTTTTTATTTTAAAAATCTTTTTAAGTAATTTTAGGAAGCTGAGTAGTAAAAATCGTGTCCACGAATTCGATACTTGCATATTTCTATACTATATACGATAGGTCCGCTTTCCTATTGTGTCATGTTTAGAATATTAAGTAACTATCGTTTTAAATTATAAATTTAAACTTGTAAGTGTGTCTTTTGTTTTTCTAACTAACTCTCTTTTCATCAGCAACTTTTGGCATCTCCCCCGCAACTTTGCCCTTTTTGAAAAGAAGTCTAGTTTTCTTAAACATTCACACAGCACCAAAGTTTTTGGCGCCGTTGCCGGGGACACGACTGTTTTAGAGAAAGGTTTTCTTAAAATTACTAATTTTCTTTACTTAGTGTTTTTGTTAAAAATTGTCATCTTAAAGGTTCTTGATAGTGTATGAACTTGCGCCCCTCGCCAATTCTTACACCACCTCTTGAAGAGAAGAACAAAAATTAAAAATGGCATAAGTTGATAGAACCATCTCTGATAACCAACACCGATCTTGAATGCCAGAGAAGTAAAATAAATCGCATAATTACAAAATAAAAGTGTTTTGGGACTCCAAAACACCAAGTGGTACACAAAACCAAAATCTACCGGTAACTAATAAAGTTCGCGTATTGCACCCGATACGCGTACAACCAAAAAAACACCCATTTAAAGCCTAAACAACTTATCAACACTTAAACTAGGCTATATTTAAGGGTTATTAGAGGCTGTTTTAATGGCCGGATAACTCGTATTTGAATACCTATTAAAACCTGATTAAACCCGAAAAAAAAAACTATATATTTAACTTAACAAAAATGCTAGATATTTGTTGAAATAGGGGCCCCACAAATCGAATTCCAAATCATCCTAACACCTACCCATTTACATCCATTTTCACCTCTTTAACTCATCTCAAACACACACACACAAATCTCTTTTTATTAACTCTCACTCATCCTGATCATTGCAAATCATTGCCAGGGTTTATAAACGGGCTGTGGAGAGCTCCACGGCCCATTAATTCTTTAAAATGGGTCGTGGAACTCTCCCCGACCCGGGAAGGAATGTTCAAAATGAAGGGATATTCAAATAACCGGAGCTTTTGAGAAAAATTAAGTTACAGATAGATAAAATTAGATTTTAAAAATGTGAAACCAATGTTTCACGAATTCCAAGTATTTCCTTTTTATCAAAAGTTATATCCAGCCTCCTAAATTCTCTAGCTCAAATAAAGAATAGCCCAAATCTGAATAGAAGAAAACACAATTTCCCAAAATCTTTGGTCACAAGCAACATTTTTTTTTTTTTTTTGCAAAATACAATAGGGTTAGGGCGCCACCCAATTTGCTCACAGGTACCTTACTACTATGACGGCAATGCTATCGCCGATGACTGAGGTAGGAGGACCGGATACCATTCACGGTTCTTGGTAACTATAAAACAATGAAATTGTCACACCCTCAAATTTCCACCTGCGGAGTTCTACCGCGAGGCGTGTGACACACCAGGATCTAAGTCAACGGTCACGATAAACGACGTCTAAATGTAAAACATACGTAAACAGAAACCATGCATAAGTTTAAAACCAACATTCAACCGTGCGGAAGCATTTAAAGTTTACAAAAGTCATGCATAAATAAAACATAAGTTCAAAAGTTCATGATTCCAAAACGTGCAAATGAGACCCTAGACGCGAGACGACTCCAGTGCGACCTCGTGCGCCTATCCGACAGCTGCTACCTTAGCGACCTGAGAAACATGCTAAAAGAGTCAACATATAATGCTGGTGAGTTCACAGGTTTTAATTAAACGTTCAAAGTGATCCTTCAAAAACCGTTACCATCACAGTTACTACTATGCTTGTGAGAACGCTAGCTAGGAACAGAATGAGATACTCATACGGGTGAAACCATTGCTGACTAAGCCGTGTAGTGACCCTTAGTTTCCTATGGGCTACCGTCATCACCGGTAGACCTTGTTTTATTAGAGACAATATGCACTCGCCGGTCCCACCGTCGAGTGGGGTTTGTCAGTTCCCAATAGCGCTATACATATTTCCCCTCCATATACCCATGTTAGTGGTTTCTAAGGGACTTTTTGATGAATCGTATAGTACGATATGTAAGCCATAGTATAACATGATAAAGAGTCATGAGCCATAAGAGTTTAACATGTCATAAGTCATAAAAGAGTTTTAACACTACTAGAAAAATACCCATATCTTGACACACATTTTATGACACACACTGATTTATGACACTAAAAACGTGTGTCATAAAAAAAATTGTCATGTTTTAAAAAAACTAGTTAATTAATGACACACTTTTTTGTGTGTCAAGAAATGCAATGTCAAAAACTAAAAGATATGACACTATCCAATTTTGTGTGTCATCTTTGGTGTCATATTATTTATATAATACTAAAAACCAAAGCCTTTGTGCAATGGTATGTTGTACACCATGCATTACGAATGTTATATGCTTTGGTAGGTTGTAACATTCGGTACAACCAACATAAGCATTTACATCTCTACCAACTCCCTTCTCTCTCTACACTTTACTCTCCATGTCTCTCTCTTACCTGAGATTCATCATTTACCTTCCCTGTTAGATCATAGTTGTCTTTTTTCTTCTCAGCAATACATCTGAACAACAAAACCATTTGAGTAAAGCACAGGTAATCTACACCACCTTCTCTGTCTTTTTTGCCGATATTACCGTCGTTGACAACCCCAACCACCACCACCCACAACCTCTGCCTTGGACACCTTTTATGAGCCATCGCCGTCGTTAACAACCACAACCAACACCACCTACGATGCCGCTATCACCATCACCGTCCCCAACAAAATTCAGATCTTAACCATCGTTATGAGCGTGCCTACTCACCTCCTCCACAGTCCCGTGGCCGACGATCGTTCATCACCACCGTCGTTCTCACCCTGCCTACCCACCTCCTCCACAGCGCCGCCGCCGTCTTCAACCATCCTGTCCATCCCTTCCTTCATCATCGCGTCTCTTCTAGTCTGTGGCAGTTGCCATCTTCTGCATCAGGTACGACCGTTGTACTTTTAGGGTTAGGGTTTTAGTGTTTGGAATATGGCCTACGGCTGAGATGATCGGACCAAGATTAATGTGCTCCGATTGCTCACCCTTTTGCTACATTAGGTTTTCGATAGGGCTGTGATGACTTCGAAATTCTGAGTAAAGATGGTTGAGTATGTCACTTAGGCCTATGAACTATATGAAATCAAACTTAGAAATCGAAAATGTTATGATGGGTAATCGAAATCATGAAATCAGGTTATTCGAGAAACACCCGATTGGATCGTTTTCTTGGGTGTTGGTTAGTTGTCTACAAGGTGTTTGATGTTTTGCCACAGTGATGTCCTCTGATTAGAGAAGGAAGATAATCATCATTTTACTACTTGATGAAAAGAGTTTAATTTAATGTTGCTATAGTATAATTTGTAATATAAAACAAGTAAATGTACTTATCCAGCAAACCATTATCATTGTGAAATAGAATGCTAAATATTATTGCAGATACTTACGTTGTTTACCTTTTGCTAATAGATACGTAGTAAAGACTTGACAAGAGGAAAAATAGATGGCTATTGCAGACTCCACTAGAAAGGAGCAATATGTAGAAATCATATCACACAAATGTGAAGGTATTTTCCATGAATTTTGCACCACCAAGTTTTGATATTATTCATTATAATTATATATATGATCTGAAGTTCTGGACTTATTCATGATCGATTGTTATGAACCCAAAATATGTATTCTCCGTTTATATATATAATCTAGCCTTATTCATAAGTATTATTATATACGCTAAGTTCATTTAGTCTAGAACTCATCGCTGTTAGTTTATATATATAATGTAGACTTATTTATTAGTATATAGGAATTAATGGGTAAAAAAGTTGGTATCTAGGAATTGTTGCATCTGCTAGGACTCACATGATGCATTGATTATATATGTGTGTATATATATATATATGTATATACCTATGATGTGTATGTGTAACTGAAACAAAGTAGCGTGGATGTTGTGTTGTATCCAACTTATTGTAACAAAGCAAAATAGCCATTATTAATTTATCTATGTACAACTCCCGACATGGATCCTGTTTGTTTGATTTATTACTTTTCGCTTAGAAAGTTATGTGATATACGCCGCACCAGTTAATATCTATTTTTATATAATGCCATCATCTGGTCGACAACGATTTAGATACAAGAAATTAATCAATATCCGGTACGTAGTAGCTTTAAAGTGGCTTATTTGTTATAGTCTATATATATGTAGTCATTGTACTTAGCTCCACGATAACAATATGGTTTGTAAAGTGTGTAATACAATGCTGGAGGCTTTCTGAACCAGTTTGTGACATCATCATGAATATTTATGTTCGATTTAAACAAACTTCATGAATACTATGCTCCGCCGCCGCAACGCGCGGCGGGTAAAAATCTAGTTATATATATAATTATTAACAAGTTTATGCATATTTTTTTGTACTTTAAGGTACAAACCATTGATGCATTCTTCTAGGTTCTTCCTTAAGTTCTTATGTGTCCTTACTTGCCTACTCCTCCTGACTCTCTTTTCTCTTCTTTCTCTCTCTAGAAATCTCAATCACCATCATCTTCACAGCATCGTCCAACAACGTAGTTGCCGGTTTCGTCCTTTGTGCGTGATGGTGTTGAGGTGCCGATGATAGTTTGTGCTACGTCGTTTGTTCCTCTTCTTTTATTTAGGTTTTCTCATCTGCTCTAGCGGCCGACGCCTTTTCCCACCATGTCGAACCAACCGTCTACAACCTTCATTCACCACCAAATCAGATAAAGAGATATGGTCGTCCAATTCCAGTCTTCAATCATTACTCTGCTCTCCGGAAAAGCTTCCAGCGACCTCGATTATCTTCAGCATTCCGCGTACGTAACCCACCGGCATTCAGGTGATGTTTTTTCTGCTATGAGTTGTTGATTTGTCGTTTATTGGGTGGAACTATTCATTTTTCCTCTCTTCAATTTCATCGATTTGTTGTTTGTGCTTTAGGTTTTCACATTGCTTCGTCGTTGTGCCGTTTGCTATTAATTGAGACAAAATTTCACCCTTGACGGACAATAGGTTTATCCCAATTCTTCTTTCTTCTACTCATCTTCCTCAAATATATGAAGGTAATTGTTGTTTTTCTTAGGTTAAAATTCGTAATTGGAGTTAATTGGTGTTGTAATTGTTTGTTTGGTTGTTGGAATGGGAATGTCACTGAAAGAATTTGGTGTATACAACTTTTGTTGTTTGATCCAAGTTTCCAACTTTCATTCGATGATTTTTGTTTGTATTAATTTACAAAAAGAATCCAACTTATCAATGTTAATAAAAATTAAATAGATGCCTAGCTTTCTTCATAAGAAGAGTGACTTGAGTTTTGTGAGCGTTGGATTTAATCTAAAACAGGATTATATGATCATACAAGTCACAAATCTAGGTGCGGAAACCCTAGATCTGAACAAATTGATAAGATACAAATCACGACACAATCAAGATCATTTTCAATATCATTTTCATAGATTAACTTCAATCAATAAGCATTTACAAACTGTTTATGTTAATCTAGAATCACACAGATAATCTCTCAAAAACACTCCTAAACCTGATCTGAACCTGGACACAAATGACAACACTCTTACATTATCAAAAACTCAAAAACTATATATAGGCACTGCACATTCGCCCCTTACAGATGGTCGAATGTGAACATTTTCCACATTCGCCCACTGCAAGTGGTCGAATGTGTTCTTCTGATCTAGCCCATTCTTCCTTCGTCCAGTTCATTTCTACCTTCGCCCATTTCTGTTCACCTTCGCCCACATTCTTGTACCTTCGCCCAGTCTGAATCACCTTCGGCTATCTACTAACATATGTTAATTATAGTATATCCAATCCTTAGTCGCAAAACGCATCAACAAACTCCCCCTCGACTATTGATTGGATAGTTTTCTCTGATAGTCCATCGTCTTGTTCATCAGCTTGATTCTGAGCTGCTTCTTCTGCTCAGAGGTCATTGGCGGCTCGAATGTTTTCTTCACAGGCTTTGACACATTAGCAATCTTCACAGTCTTGCCAAGTTTACCCTCCAAGTTGCTTCCTGCATTTATATCATATGCAAAACAAACTCCCACAACTTGAGTATACTTTCTCGCTTGAGCAAAGTCATTGGGTTCATAGTATATCGGATTGTAGAACAACATGATGATGTCTTCGAATGTGCAATTAATCAGCCACATAGGATCAAATACATGCACATGCTTGTATTTATCCTTTCCATCCCTTAACACAATCACTGCTTCTGCCTTCCTCCAATCGTAATACCAAAATATGAAATCAGCACTGAAATGCTGTGGCATTGGCATCAATGGTATCTTTCTCATCACATTAGGTGCTTTGTAGATTAAAGTCACACGCTTCATATTGGTTTGAGGATCAATATCCCTATGAACTTTTCTACGGGGATATTGAGGCTGAAATCTCTTCCATCGTGTACGACTCTCCCAAACCAATTTGTCTGCGCACCAACCGACATGCGATCCATTTACCTCGGCACCTGACATCGGAAATCTGCATAAGTCTCTCACCGCCCAGTACGGTAGAGTAAGCAAATCACAGAATCTGTTGAAATACAGAATTCCGGTTTCCCATTTCGCAGCTATACACTTCAGTCTGCCTAAGTAAGTCCACCCGAGAGCTCTGCCTTTGAATTTGGCATTATGAAATCGATAGAAATTACCTTGAGCTTCAGGCTTAGGTCGGTTCTCATCCATTTCCTTCAACTTCTTCATATAATTCTTCAACTCATCAGACTGGTTAGAAGAATCTTTCTTTTCATTACCAAACACCTTTTCAACAAACTCTTCGCTTCTTTTCTTTGCTTTCTGTTTCGCTGACTTATTTGGTATCTCTGTGAAGTCAGGAAATACTTCATTCTCATCTTCTTTTCTGAAATACTGGGGAAACTCTTCATGAGTAATATCTTCTATTTCAACTTCATTGTTCTCTGGAGTATGCACATCATCTGAATGACTTCCCATATCCTTTTCAGGAATATCAGGAATCGATTCATCCATCATAAACTCCTCAAACGTCTTCCCTACCCTCTGTGCAAGACCATCTAATATTTCTTTCGCCACAGATGCAGGTAGTTCCCCTTCTTCAAGATCTGGATCTTCATATTCCAGCTCATATCTCAAATCATCAGTCCGGAATATTTCAGCAAAGCATCCTGTGAACTCAATGGTCCACTCTCTCTTCTCCAACATATTCTTGTATATCAGTTTAGCATCATCAGACAGAGATCTCACCTTTTCGTTCCAGAAGATACTTTCATCCGAATCAACATTCCCACCTTTCTTCTTGGAACTCGATTCTCCAGTATCTTTCTTCTTCTGCGGTGTTCTCTTCTCATAACTATATTTAGAAGTATCATCTCCTCCATCATGATCACTTCCACTGCTAAACTCATCACCTTTCTTTTTCCCTGTACCTTCAGCATCATCATCATCATCATTGTTGTTGTCATCATCATCATCATTATCATCATCACTTTTGTCTGATCCATCATCATCCTCTTCATCATCATCTTCTTTCTCAGAATCAGAATATTCATAATCAACTTTCTGTTCATCTTCTTCTTCATCTTCTTCACCCTCTTTCAACTGGGGTGCTCTGCTATACAGCTCTTCAATCAAACCACACAAGCGTTTGTTTTCCTTTTACAATTCTTTGTTGTCAGCCTTGATCAGTTTGATTTTGCTCTTGTTTCTTTCACATTTCCTCTCAAGCTTCTCATTCTTTGCTTCAATCAGTTTAATCTTATCATTAATATCATCCTGATTCGATTTCGAAGCAACTACAATTTGGAGCATCTTCTCCTCATTCTGCTTGAACTTAGTAATCTCAGCTTGTTGAGCAATCAACATCTTCATCATGTCCTCCATCTTCTTATTGACTTGTTTCATAACATCATCATCTACAGTCACTTTCTTTGACTTAGATCTGGAGGGCTCAACTTCAACAATTTTCTCCTTTTGAGGCTTTCTAAACATATCGAGCACTTTATCCATATCGATATTGAACTGATCGATTGGTAAAGTCTCTGCCTCTTTCGCTTTCTTCTGCTTCTTGGCAGCTGGTGAAGATAGCTTAGAAGGTGTTCCAGCATCAGGTAATCTCTTTCCCTTCAACAACTGAGCCAACTCCTTCTCTCTCAGTTCTTTAACACTTGATTTCTTTGCCATAGTCTTTTGTTTCTTTGTCTTCTTTGGCAAATTCACAACTACTGTATCTCCAACACTCAACTCAGCTAAATCAACACCTAAACCTTCATCTTCGACCGATTTCTTTCGTCTCTCAGCTTCTTCAATCGACTGGTTTAAGGATTCAGACTCACCAACCACAGTGGCCTTACGTTTGGTGGTCCTCACGTTCTCATCATCAGAATCCCACTGTTCATCAACCTCAGTCTCTTCCGAATCTACAGATTCTTCATCCACCAAACCCGATCCTTTCTTCGCCGTCGATTTCTTTCTAGCAACCTGTTGCTTGGTGCTTCCCTGATCAATAGCCTTTCCCTTGCCCTTCCCTTTGGCTCCAGGATTGACTACTTGACGTTTCCGCTTAGTGCTTGAATCAACATACACTAAGGGATCATCGTTGTCTGAGTCACTCTCATCATGTCTAGCTTTGTTCTTGCCTGGATCAATGTAATCCGGACGAGCCAAAGCACCAAACAATCTCCTGTTAGGTGGCTTCTCACTGTCAGACACACCTTTATAACCTTTCATCCTCATCAAGGTTCTAATATTCATGTGATCTTGGCCTAGAATCATTGTCGGATCCTTCTTCAGCATTGGATACTTATAGTCAAAGATCATCATTAGAAACCTCGGATACAACATAAACTTCTTAAACTTTATACCCTTCAGCATCTCCAGCATGTGGTCAAGAATCATCCCAGACACATTAAATGGTTTGTTGAGTGTCAACGCAACCATTAATGAGCTCAAACTCCTTCTCATCACGTCATAACCACCACTCACACAACCAAAGACATGAATCAGAACATGTGCAAAGTACTTGTACTGCACTCCCAGCTTCCCCTTATACATCGATCCGTCAGTGATAGGACCTTTGTATTTCATCCTTAAGAAGCACGCCTTCTGTTCTGTCCAAGATAACTCCCTGGGATCCTCACTATCTTCGAACTTAATCTGTAATGCCTCCCGAATGTCAGCTTCAGTCAAGAACATCTCCATCTCCTGAATCTTGCTCTTGATGATAGTCTGATTCTCCCAGTAGTCATACTTAGCGTTCTGGTAAAAGTCTTCAATTATGTCTTTGTAAATGATGGTTGGTGTGGCTAGAGCATGTACAATCCTGCTCCTCTTCAGAAAATCAATAATCCCAGTAAACTCCGTGTTCTTCTCAACGTCTCCTAGATACGCGCAACAGTTGTACGATCGTTCGAAAGGCCAACTGCTCGGAATAGATGTTTCAGCTACGGGGACTGGATCTTGAACTGTGATCTCTGCTGGAGTCTCAACATTCACTGCTGGTGATTCAATATTCTCGGGTTGTTCAGCCATCTGCACATGAAAACCAATAAAACGCGTCAAAACACAAAAACGACAAAAATATAAAATTCTGGTCAAAACTGATCTGCACATTCGCCTATTATGAAACTGGCCGAATGTGGGAATAACTGGTCGAATGTGAAAATATATGGACGGAAGTGAAAAAGTGTTGATTTAAAAACACATTCGTCCGTTTTTAAGTTCATTCGCCCAACCCAGTTCCACTTTCGCCCGTTTTATAACACCCGAATGTGAAATATTTACCCCCAAAATTTGAAATTTTGCCATTGTTTGTTTTAACTTGCAATTTTGATCCTAAAACGTACTAACATGTCCGACTAACATTCGTCTATTACCAATTTTATCAATTAATCATTTTACATAGGTTTTCAAGTGGAATTAGGGTTCAACAGTATTCAAACGATCAAAACTGACATCTAAACATGTTATAATCCTAATTCCTTCAATAATCTCCCCCTAAAACCTATGTTAAATGATCGGCTAACAATAACAATCATCAACAATCATTAAAAGCCCCTAGAACAGAAACCCTAGGTCCCGTTCGTTAATGAAGCCATTCTGATCTGTTTTCATGTCCAATACCTGTAAAATTAGGGTTAAAATGATGAGCAATGATCAGGGAACAAATCAAGGAAACTTAAAATGCACGAGCAACAAGGTCTGGTATGACAGAGATTTTGAAAAAGTTTTTGAATGAGAGGTTCGAAGGTGAAAGGTTTATTTATAGATGTCCACGTTCGACCGGTTGAAGTGGACGAATGTGGGTTAAATCCACATTCGCCCCAATTTAATGACACGAATGTAGAAGCAGGCCACCTTCGCCCCTTTTGAAGACCCGAAGGTGAAACCTTATACCCGGAAGTGGAATTTTCACCCGGAAGTGTAAATATCCACCTTCGCCCAAAACAAAAACGGTCGAGTGTAACGATTTTTCCACATTCGACCCATTTAAGGGGCGAATGTGAAATGGAAAAATCTGAAAATTTCGCCAAATCACGAATTCGAATCCCGTACAACATTTTTCAATCCGTTAAACTTTCAAAACTCAAATTTTCACATTTTGAATGTTACAAAGACCAGATGGTGTTATCAAATCTCAGTAATTGACCATCAAGCATCCCCGGATATCAAAAATAAAGCAGAAATGCATATCTTTTGGATTTTCTGAAATTTTTATCAAAACACACCTAAAATCTTTTTGGATTTTGTAACTTTTTGACTATAAAAGTAAAATGCGACAAAGTAAAATGCATCAAAGTAAATGAAAGCAGTAAACATTTTGTGATTTCCGGTAAGAGGATCATATCAGTTTTCTGAGAAATCTGAACACAGCGTTGATCTGGTTTAATATTATCATTAGAAACAATATGTGACACGGCAATTGCTGATATTGTTGTCCACATAAGCTCACATGCAGACAATTACGCAATGCTTTAAAATGATACGAATTAGATGTATTATACTAACACATTGTGGTTCCCACACACACGACATACTCCCGTATCAAGAAGTAATTTGCACAAAGACTCATTGTAAAGCGTGATTATGCTTTCGTCGTCTGTAATTGTACAAGATATAATGCATAGAGGTACACAGGTCAGCAAATTAATGCAGCAAAGTAACATATGCACCATACCAGGTTGAGGACTGATATTAATCATGATTTGCATCAATGATCAATACGATATTATAGATAATCTTTGATCATCATATAACATGGAAAGTTCCTCAATTCGGTAACTTTAGGTTTTGGCATAAAGCTCTTTTATAAAGACATCCTGTCTGATCTAGGTCCGTAATGACTTACAGCAGAAGATCAGATAGGCTATCCCCAGACAACTAATAACATAACGACCCTAAACCTCCGAGGTTTGTACAAACACCCTATCAAACGAAATTACGGTACTAAGACCATATGCCCATGAGGTGTTCATCCACAAACGCGTAGTTTGTTATGTTTGTATCACTAATGCACGCAATATAAAGTCTACGAAGCCTATCAGCATATCACACGTAATCAACATACATCTCATTAAAACTATACAATTCTTTAGCCTGTGTCAGATCCCCACTGATGTACTATCATTTCCTCTTTTTATCCAGGAAATCATTTTGGGTTTTCTAATTTTTAGGTATTTTGAAAATTTTTCAATGTTTTTGGTTTTTCTGATAAAATGACTCCCCCTAAAATAAAGAACATATTTTTGGATTTTTAATTTTTCTGAAAAACAAAACAAAAAAAAATTTGAAAGAAACAATCCACTTGAAAGCATCAACTTCTTTGAGGATTAAACAATCCCCTCGAAAGCATCAACTTCTTTGAGGATTATGATAGTAAAGAGAAATTCCCAATTAGCAAAGAGAAATTCCCAATTAGCAAAAATTTAAATCTAAAACTAAAAACGAAAAATGATAAACCGAGGAGCCGATTAGTCCTGTTTTTCCTTTATATTGTTTACTTTCAAAAGATATTCAAAGCGGGATCTGTCAAAAGCTTTTGTAAACAAATCTGCACGTTGGTAGTCAGTATGGATTTTGACCATGTCAATCAATTCCTTAGCATAACAGTCACGGATAAAATGATATTTAATCCGGATATGTTTAGCTTTAGAATGATTTTCAGTATTTTTAGTTAATGCAATTGCGGCTTCGTTGTCACAGTGTATAGGGGTTTTAAGAAACTGCAAACCGTAATCGACCATCTGTTGTTGGATCCAGAGCACTTGCGAACAGCAACTCGAGGCTGAGATGTACTCGGCTTCACATGTAGACAGTGCGACAGAAGTCTGTTTCTTGCATTGCCAGGTAATTAACCTGCTCCCTAAAAACTGGCAACCGGCTGTTGTTGATTTGCTGTCTTTGTCACAGCCGCCCCAATCTGCATCACTAAAAGCAATAAAATCAAAATCATCATCATTAGGGTACCAAAGTCCTTTTGATGGACAACCCTTCAGATATCGAAGGATACGCTTGACCGCCGTCAGATGACTTTGTTTCGGCTTCGATTGGTAGCGAGCACAGAGACACGTTGCATACATAATATCTGGTCGAGACGCTGTCAAATACATCAGAGATCCGATGATTGCTCTGTATGTAAATGGGTCTGTCAGCTCCCCCTTAGCGTCCACTCCAATCCCGTGATTGGGTTGAATCGGGGTATCCATTGGCTTAGAGTCCTCCATCTGGAATCGGCTCAAGATGTCGGCAACATATTTCGTCTGGTGAATGAAGATCCCGTCGGGTCTTTGATCCACCTGTAAGCCGAGGAAAAACTGCATTTCTCCCATAGCGCTCATTTCGAACTTCTCCTGCATAACAGTTTCAAATTCCCTGCACAAGAGTTCGTTAGTTGAACCAAATATAATATCATCAACGTAAATCTGTACTAGAAGCAAGTCATCTCCCGTCTTCTTCGTAAAGAGGGTACAATCGACGAGGCCGCGCTTGAAACCTTTGGAGATGAGGTATGTACTTAGCTCCTCGTACCACTGTCTTGGAGCCTGGTGCAGACCATATAAAGCTTTGTTCAGCACGTAGACCTTGTCCCGGTGGATTGGGTCCTCAAAGCCCGGTGGCTGCCCGACATAAACCTCCTCCTTGACTTTACCGTACAAAAATGCGCTCTTGACGTCCATTTGATAGACTTTGAATTTCTTATACGAAGCAAACGCAAGGAACATCCGAATAGCTTCCATTCGTGCTACTGGTGCATAGATTTCGTTGTAATCAATTCCTTCAATTTGATGGAAACCCTGCACAACCAATCTGGCTTTGTTCCTTACAATAACTCCACGATCATCCTTCTTGCACTTAAACACCCACTTAGTGCCTATTTTCTTTCTTCCCGGCGGCAAATCTGTGAGCGTCCAGACTCCCAATTTCTGGAATTGCAATAACTCCTCCTGCATTGCCTCAACCCAGGCATCTTCTTGCAAAGCGTCTTTGTATGTCCTTGGCTCTACCTGCGACACATAACATGCAAACGACCAATCATTTTGGTCACCAGATCTCTGAATTTTGGCATACAATGCTAAAGCACCAAAACTCTCTGACGAATTAACGCTTTTAAGCTGCCCTCTGGTCATCACTCCATTACCAGGATCACCGATTACTTGCTCCAGCGGATGAATACGATGAATCCGAGATTCCGGATTAACAGGTACAATCACTCCCGTTTGAGCAGTCAAATTCTCTACAGCATCCTGATCATGACCCGTGTTAGATGATGAAGCAACATCTGGATTTGGAGTTGGGTTCACAGTTTGCTCTTCTAAGTCTTCTGCATTTTCAAGAACAGCTTCTTCAAATTGTTCATCTTCAGATTCTGAAGTGTCTAATGAAGTTGAAGCTTCTTGAAACAACTCTTCTTCTTGTGTAGGAGCACTGGTATCACTAGAAGCTGGTGGGGGGTTTACGGTGATTGGACGCATCAATGGTGAAGTTGCCGCGTTTTCACACTCGTAAAGTAATCTGATCACAGCTTCTTCAACCAAGCTATCTAGATTGAATGATTCAAAGAAATCTTTGTAATCAAACATCCAATCAGGGCCCGTGCCTTGCAAATTTTGTGTGTATCGTTGAACTTCCACGTTAGCCCAATCCTCCACTTGACGAGTTCTCTTGTTGAATACCCGTTTGAGCGGGGTTGCATATCCAACAAAATATCCCTCCTCAGCTTTAGGACTAAACTTCTCGCTTGGATTCAACATCGTACATGGCGCCCCAAATGGTTCTAGATACTCTAAATTGGGCTTTCGTCGGTGTAACAGCTCATAAGATGTTTTTCCAAACTTCTTCACTGTCAAAACCCGATTTAATGTATAGTTTGCTGCATAAATCGCTTCATTCCAGAACATTACTGGAAGATTTGAGTCAGCGAGCATTGTTCTTGCAGCCTCAATCAGAGTCCTATTCTTTCTTTCAGCAACACCGTTCTGTTGCGGGGTATACGGAGCTGAATATTCATGATGTATCCCTTTGCTTTCACAAAGTTCATCCATCTTTGCATTTTTAAACTCCGTCCCGTTGTCACTCCTGATCCTTTTTATCTTCAAGTTGTAGATATTCTCCAGTCGAGTGAACAGAACTTGTAGGTTGGTAAAGGTGTCGCTTTTGTTCTTCAAACACATCACCCATGAAAATCGTGAATAGTCATCAGTGACGACTAAACAATAAAGCTCTCCAAGATGACTTTTGCGCTTGACCGGTCCAAAAAGGTCCATGTGCAATCGCTCAAGCGGCATCTCAACAGAGTTAACTTTCTTCACTTTATGGGATTGTCTGTGTTGTTTTCCTTTCATGCAGCTCACACACTTGTCGTTCAGATGGAAATGTTTCACGTTTACTCCATCGACAAGTCCATTTCTCACTAACTGATTCATTTTCCTCAGATGAATGTGCCCCATTCTGCAGTGCCACATTATCGATTCTTTTTCAGTCGCCTTGGATAGAAAGCATGTTATCTGTCCCTGTGGTGTCATTGCCTTGGACATATCAAGAATGTAAAGATTGTTGACTCGAGGTGCCATCAACATAACCCACTCCTTTGGAATCTTGAAGCCCAGTTTAAGTATATAGCAGGATTTGTCATCAAAATGCACAGAAAATTGTTTATCGCATATTTGACTGACGCTCAACAGATTATAGTCTATCTGTTTGACATAAGAAATCCGCTCGAAAGTCACAATCCCGTTACTCACACTTCCTTCCATCGTGATATAACCTCCTTTATTTCCCGCGAACGCAACATATCCTCCATTAATATTCTTCACATCAAACAACAATGCCAAATCCCCCGTCATGTGGCCTGAAGCTCCACTATCAACAATCCAGAGACTGCTAATAGGGCCAACTGAAGCTCCCTGCACACAAAAAGTAAACATTTAGTTCTTTCGGGGGACCCAAGCCTGAGTCTTGGGCCTTTGAACTTTGGCTTTCAAAGAATCATTCTCATTGACTTTCTCAACAACTTTCTGTTTTGAATCAATCGTTTTCTGATTTTTCAAAACAGTTTCATTTTTATCACTCACCTTCGAAGTAGAAGCTCCTGGAGTACCATTAGGTGTCCAAGATTGTTCAGACCTTTTGAGAATATGGATTTGAGATTTTGGTTTCTCAATAGGTTTCTGAACATTGTTATTAAAAGTAACTTTCTTAGCAACCTTATCTGAATGAACAGACTTAGGTCCAACATTTGACTTGACAATTGGTTTTTGTGAAACCTTTTGTCTATCAGCTGTTGTGTTCACCACTGGTTTTCTCCAAGATTGTTCCATTGCAATCTGATTCCTTCGATCATAATGAAATGGACGGTTGTTCCTCATTTGAAAATTGTTTTGATTATGAAAATGTTGTTGTTGAGGAACAGTCCGTCTATGAGGTGGGACATAATGATCAATCGGCTTTTTCATGGAATTCTTAACCTCAACCTCATGTCTTTTGTGCCTTACATATGGACACTGAGCAAGTAAATGCCCACGTTCTCCACATTTAAAGCATTTTCTATATTCCTCAAACACATAATGAGCATTTGGTGAAGCAAATGATTTTACAGGAAATTGATCATTATATTGTTGATTTCTTAAACTCTCAGGAAGTGGTCCTTTCGAGTAAGAAGGTTCATGAAAACCATTTGCTTTATCATCTGGTCGAATGAACTCAGTGACATGGATTTTTGGTTCTTGAGGAACTTCTGAAAACAGTTTCTTTAAGATTTCTGGTGGAATTTCATTGGTTCTTTCATGTTTTGGAAACCATATTGTGCTTTCTTGCCAGATTTTATCAAGTTTAGAATAGTTAACATTTTTTATCGGAAATTCCTCATCAGCAATGATCTTATCGGATCCTTCCATCCGATAAAACACCTTTACAGGTTTGTCACTTGGTTCATTCAGCTCATTCTTTTCAACCACATTCTTAACATCATTCTTTTTCTTAACATCAATCTTTTCAGACTTCTTATCACGATTAGCATTAGCCATCGGATGAACATGATCAGATGGTGACACTGGTTCAGTAGTAATGATGTGATTTTCTTTTGGAATCTCACATTCATTAACAGATTGATCACTACCAGTATCATCATTATCTGAGTCTGAACTATCACTCTCAGCATAAACACCCTCATTGTTCAAGCCCAAAATCGGTCTCACATCGGAATATGGATCACCAATACTTGAAGTATTAGATTCCATTTCTGACGATGAGTCTGATTTTACCGAACTCTCCGGTATCACTTGGTGATAGTTATGGTTTTCAAAAAGAACCGGAGATGGTACAGACTTGTAGTTGGTGGTGTTATCATCAATGATATGATCCACGACATAAGCAACATTCTTATAACTTTCCAGTTTCTTGTTAACTTTTTCAGCAAAGCATTTAATGGCAGCCATTTCCAACTTGGTGTTTTCAATTTCATTGATATAGTTATTTATGGCCAATTGTTTCAATGACAAAGTGTTTTTTAAGTCGGAAATGTCCTTTTTATAGCCATCTAATACTTTGTTAAAAGCATTCAACTCTTTGCGAGTAGATTGACAGTTTTGAATAGCACTATCACGTGAAATTCGGAGTTGTTTATTCTCCTCTGTCAATCTATCACAAGTTCCACAATATTTATCACTCATAACATCAGTGCTAGATTCAGAACTTACAGGTTTTGGCGGTTCGGTCATGGCCATTAAAGCAAAATGAGCTTCCTTTCCAGTGAAAAACTTTGAGTAGTCGATCTTGGTGAAAGCATCATCAGCTATGCATGACTTCCTCGTCATCAAAAAGTCAGCTTCTGCCAGCAACTGGTCAATATCATCATCCAAAGAATCAACACTTCCCTCTGTGTCTGATTCGCTCTCAGAATCTGAATACACCGATCTACTCTCTTCGGGAACATCAGAAACTGAATCAATTACCATCCCAGAACTCTTCTCCTCAGCCTTAACCTCAACAGGTTCACTCTCCACTTTCATCTCAGTCTCAGAATCATCACTTTCACTCTCCTCAGTTTCTTTCTTCTCATCAACTGCCACCGACTCTTCCAAATCAACCTGATAAGCAACGCATGCCACATTCCCACCAGTAGTCACTTCCTCAACTCCTATTTGCATACCCGACCAGTCAAACCTCTCATCCTGTTGAGTCACCAAAGCTTGGTTCTGACTCGCATTCTGTTGAGTCTCAGTAGGTGTAGTGATAGGTACAACTGTTCGGTTTGGGTGATTAGGAGATTGGTTTTGAATCTGGTGTTGAGTGTTTGATTGTCTGTTTTGGTTGTTAAAGTTTCGGTTCTGGTAGTTGTTGTTATTTTGATAAGAAACTTGGTTTTGTTGACGGTTCTGGTAATTTGCATTGAAAGGGTTTCGATTACCTTGTTTAGGTGGCTGGGTGCATTCCCTTTTGAAGTGTCCTTTCTCTCCACAATTAAAACATGTAACCTTCTCCTTATTGAAACCATAGGTTGTGTTGGGAGAAGTTGCCAAATCAGTTCTTCCAGTTTTCTCTATGAACTCTGTTGCTCTTCTCATTATACTCGCAAAAGCCCATTGAATGTCAATGAGTTCCATCTCTTCCTTGTCTATTTGTGCGTAGTCTTCGTTGGTCAAGTTGTTGTTCCCAATCTGACTAGCAACCAAACCATTGTAGGATGAAACCATTGCTGAGACTAATGCAATGTGTTGCTGAGCAATCTCCACAGTCACATTTCCCAAGTTGGATGTATCCAAAACCACCGGTTGTTTATGTTGAGAAACTTGGTTTGATGGTTGTTGTGTTTGGTTAGCAGTGTAAAAACTTGCTTGTTGCATTGGAGAGATTGGTGAAATGTAGGAACTATATTGTGGTGGTGTATATGATGGTTGTGAGTAGGAATTGTATTGTGGTGGTGTGTAGTTGGTGGTTGGTTTTGATGAATCCATGACATTAGAAATACATGCAACATGTGGTGCAACGCTTCCAGAGCTCGAGTTTCCAGCTGAAACTGAAGTACCTCCAAAATACAGACTTGGATTCTGAGGAATCTGTGACCTCCTAGCTTTCCTCCTGTCCTCCAACTCTTTGTTCTCTAGCTTTTCAATAAACTCTGAAATGGTCCAAAATTGATAAGCATCCTTCTCTCTAAGTACCTCCACATGCTGATCCCACTGTGGTGGTAAAGCATCTGCAAACTTATCCACCTGCTTAGTCATTGGAATCTGTACACCATAGCTAGACAATTCAGACAATAAATGCATATATCTCGGAGTTAGTTCTTTCAAAGTTTCATTATTAATAAAAGAAAAATTATCAAACTCTTTGACTAATTCCTCCATTCTCAGACTCCTGGTCTTCTCGTTACCATCATGCTTCCTCTTCAGCTTATCCCAAAGCTGCTTTGACGTAGTACATGTCCCAAACTGATGCAACAGATCACTTGTGATTGCCTGTGTCAGTTGAGAGAACGCCTTCTTCTCCACCACGTATTTCTTCTTTTCATCCTCAGTCAAGCTCTCCAGAGGAATCAACTCACCGGTATTCTCCAGAATCGGTGCTGTGTATCCTTTCACAATCATGTTCCATGCCTCAGCTCCTTCAACTCCCATGCCTTCCAGATGGATCTTGAACATGGTGTGCCACTGGTTATACTCTTGCATATCCATGAGCTTAGGTAGCCGAGTTCCACTACCTGTAGACAAATCCTTAATCAAGGTAGAGATAGCATTAGTGGTTTGAGTATTTACCGCCGCTGCAGCTACTCCCCAATAATCTGATTGTAATGCCGGATGTGCTACATTCTGAGGCATCGTGCTCGTTGTTGTCATGTAGTTAAGTGGTTGTGAGGATTGCGTGTTCGTCTTTTGAGCTGCCACTGTCCATGGATCCATTGTCTGCTGTTGTGGTTGTGTTGGTGCTGATCCCGAAGTAGTTTAAAAACGCCACATGATCACAATCTGAAAATCTCAACACTTAGAAAAATTTTTCAGCAAAAATCTTAGGTTCGCCCGAAAACTAGTACTTTCGTCCAAACTATCCTTGGTTCGTCCAAAATGTCACACTCTCGTCCCTTCTATCTCACTTTCGTCCCTTTGGATCTACTTTCGTCCAAATAGTAACAACCGAAGGTGGATATAACCAGAATGTAACCACAGAATAATACTATTTCACGTTCGCCCAAATCAGAATGGTCGAAGGTGAAAATTACCACCCGAATGTGAAAAATTTCAACAAGAATTTTCAGGTTCGACCACTTTAAACTCAGGTTCGCCCACTTTTATGCACTTTCGACCACAACTCTCAGTCCAGGTTCCAGGTTCGCCCAAAATCAGCAGATCTCATTTTTGAAAAACGGTTATTGTTTGAAAAACGGTTATTTTGATCTCAGATTTTCAAAAGTTCATGGATTTGAATGATCTCAATCAGGTTATGTTTCGGAATTGATTTGGAACAACTTTAAGTCTTGGAAAACTTGAATTCGACCACAAATTCACCTTTAAATCGATCAAAAACTATGTTTTTAAGAGTTTTTGTAAAAACAGATGATAATTTGTCAAAAACATGTCCAAATCAACTCTGATCTTATCAAATTTGTTGTTGTATGATCCTCTATGCTCTGATACCACTTTGTGAGCGTTGGATTTTATCTAAAACAGGATTATATGATCATACAAGTCACAAATCTAGGTGCGGAAACCCTAGATCTGAACAAATTGATAAGATACAAATCACGACACAATCAAGATCATTTTCAATATCATTTTCATAGATTAACTTCAATCAATAAGCATTTACAAACTGTTTATGTTAATCTAGAATCACACAGATAATCTCTCAAAAACACTCCTAAACCTGATCTGAACCTGGACACAAATGACAACACTCTTACATTATCAAAAACTCAAAAACTATATATAGGCACTGCACATTCGCCCCTTACAGATGGTCGAATGTGAACATTTTCCACATTCGCCCACTGCAAGTGGTCGAATGTGTTCTTCTGATCTAGCCCATTCTTCCTTCGTCCAGTTCATTTCTACCTTCGCCCATTTCTGTTCACCTTCGCCCACATTCTTGTACCTTCGCCTAGTCTGAATCACCTTCGGCTATCTACTAACATATGTTAATTATAGTATATCCAATCCTTAGTCGCAAAACGCATCAACAAGTTTAGATTTTTGTAATTTGGATCACAACATCTTCAGGTTATGTTAGCGGTGGGGGAAAGTGGCGGTGGCTATGACGTTTGTTGGATTTTGATTTAGATAACGACTTATTTTTGAAATTTAGGCCCAGTTTGTTTGATGTGTTTAAACATGTTAAATTCTTTATTTTGATACAACTGTGTGTGGTTAACCCCTAATAGATTTTGTCACTTGGACTAATTCTTTTTAAGGCATATGTTGATGTTAAGGATGTGTTATTTTCATGTAGGCTTCTGCTGGTATTACTAGTATCGGGAATGGTCAGAACCAGTCTTTGGATAGGTCTGTTACCACGTTGATACCGGCTTTCATGGATCCAACTGTGGCTTATCTTACCAACGGTTATTATTATGGAGGTAATATTACACAAATTCGTATATAAGGTTTAGTTTCAAAATTTATTTAATGTTTGAAACAGGGTGAGAGATGTGGTCTGAAAACAAAAAGCAATATATTTTTTTTTACTAAGCATAGCAAAAGTTGCGGTTCATTATGTATAAAACGCGGTTGTGTATATTAATGAAACAGGGGCAAAAGTCGCGGTTCATTATGATTAAGACGCGGTGTACTTATCAAAAGACGCGATGGATTAAGACGCTCCAACCGCGTCTTAATATCAATATCACCGCGACTGTAGGTGTATTTCTGTAATAGTGTTTGTACAGGTAGAAAGGCTATTTGGCTGAAAGTTTAATTTTAGCAAGTATGGGTATGAAATAAAGATTATCTAAAAGCTTATTTCTATTGTTTTGGTCATTGGCGTTTATTGGCAGGTGCACGACATGGATGTGTGTTGTTGGTGCAGCCGGTTTCTGCAGGGGAAGAGCTTGAGAGGCAGACAACTATCTTCAATACTAGAATGATTTGGTCGAGCGCGCCACAACGCTAATTGTAATTTTTTTGTAACTAGTGGTAGGATTCGACAAATGCTAATTGTAATTTTTTTGTGGTATATATAATATATGCAATTTTATTTTGAAATTTATTGATTTTGTTATTATAAATATAAATATAAATCCAGATTTATTAGTTATTTTGTAGAATTTTTTTTAGGTTAAAAAAAAAAACATGACACGCAAAATTAGTGTCATAAAGGTGTCGTAAATGCATGTCATGAAAGAGTGTGTCATAAATGCGTGTCAAAAAAGCGTGTCGTAAAGGAGTGTCATAAACGCGTGTCATTAAAAGATGACACGCGCCTGCATGTCATAAACCTTTCTTGACATGTTCTTCCTTGACACTTTTCTGTGTGTCATAAACATTCTTTTATGACGCGCAATGCGCGTCAAGAAAGGGGTATTTTTCTAGTAGTGTAAGCATGTTTCTCCCCCGAAAACATAAACCATAAAATGTGGGGCCGTGAACTCACCTTAGGTTGCGTATTCCGTTTAAGAGTAAACCGTATGCGTGATATGAGTAAACCGTCTGTAAGATATGATAGCCCCAACTATTGGCGACCTATCATAAGATATGTGACAAGTTAGACTAATAACCCATCGGGTTCATTAGTCCCTAAGTCCAGTCCTTGACCATTATGTGTTCGAAAAGCGTGTTTGACCAACAACAAGACTACGTAAGACAAGACTCGACATCCCATTGGTGACCCGACATTCCACGTGTTAGATAAATACAAGACGTCATGCAACATATGCAATTAAACACTTAATACGCGCAACAGTTCACCTAGTCTAGCATAATGCCCGATTAACGCAAAAACAGGTCCGAACACGTGTGACTAAGTCATTGGGTGTATCCCGGGGTTCCTATCATGTTCCTAGGCGTCAAATCATGTTCCGGGATGTTAAAATATACATACAGCAGCATTATACGCGATTAGGAATCAAACTAGCATTTGGGATTGTAAATGCTTAAGTATAGGCATTTAGGATTGTAAATGCCTTATGTATAGGCATTTAGGATTGTAAATGCCTTATGTATAGGCATTTAGGATTATAAATGCTAGTTGTTGAGGGGAATAGGCCTCTATTCGCCTATATATAGGCGATTAGGGTTTCTATTCGCCTGAACATTAGGCATTTAGGAGCCTACTCGCCTGAAGCCTCATGCGAGTAGGATCCTACTCGCCTCTGCAGGTCTGTAGTGCAATTTCGCGCGCCGAACACTCCAAATCAGATCCGAAACATGTAAAAACACCCAATAATCATCCTAACACATTAACAAACATATTTCAAGCAAAACCCCTAAGTTTTCATCGTTCTAACAGTTCCGAATGCGAGCGTTTTCCCAAAATAGCAACTTAGCATGTAAACATCACATCAACATGCAAGAACTTGCCCTAAATAGCAATTATTCAGATTAAATCACATAACCACATTATCCGATAGCATCCTACTGTTCTAGCATCATCCTAGAGCAAACCCTAACATCATACAATCAACAACACACCTCATATCATCCTTAATCTTCCAAAATCCTTCAAATGGGTCAAAACATCAAGTATCAACAATACACAACCAAAACCATTCAAACTCCTAGGACATCATCATACTAACTTGTAATAGCCATAAACATCATAATAACACAAAAACAACCATGATTCAATCCTAAAAATTCTATCTTTAATCACATATACACATATAACACATGTAAAGGTGTGGGTTTGTTTAAAAACGGTTTTAAATGGATTTTCAAAGACAAAAACACTTATAAGTCAGGTCTGGACGTTTAGGGAGTAAAACATAATCATTTAAAGGTTTGGGTTTGAAGAACACACCTTGTATTCAAGAGGAGATGATGGAATAAGCTTGGAAATGGTTGTTTTGATGTAAAAATAGGTTCCAGAGGGTGTTTGTGGGTTGAGATAGGTTATGGGACGGCTAGGGTTGAATAAATGATGTTTTAGAGGTCAAGGGTGGTATTTATAGGCGTTTTTGATCGTTCAAAGCATTTCAGGCGAGTACGCAGCAGTATAGGCGAGTAGGGCTGCTACTCGCATGAAACATCATGCGAATAGCCCCTTATTCGCCCCTATAACCTCCTAATCGCCTATAGTCCAGGTGTTCGTGTTTTTGGCGCGTTAAACCCTATTTTAACATATGTAAACACGTTCCCACATACCGACAAGTCACATAATGATTACCAACATATAATGCATGATAAATAACACGTTCCCGCCCGATCACCAATTCCCGGGACCCGAGACTTGCGTATGTTAAAACCCTAATGATGTGCGACTCGACTCGACCGACCTTGTTATGTGTAACGTATGCGCGACTCGCTAAGGTAGACTTACTAAGTTTTCAAAAGTTAGTTACCGGAAGTTGCCGGGTGTCACATCATCCCCCTGTTGAAAGAATTTTCGTCCCGAAAATTTATCGAAATCGAGGAGAGAAAACAAATAAGAAGAAAAATTTTCCGGGTCGTCACATCATCCCCCTGTTGAAAGGAATCTCGTCCTGAGATTCTTTCGGCTTCAACAGTGATGAGTGTCGACCTCTGTGCCCAAGTAACGTTTCCCCAAAATACAACAAGTGAAGGTCATAAACCAAACGTGACAGTAACAACCGGGAAACCACTTTCCCAAATGTGAGTATGAGACAAGAGACCCCCCGATCGAAGGCCTACTGGGGACTACTATGATCGGTATAACTAGCCCACCGGTACCGTCCAAGTAGCATCCCCAAAGGACCCTCATCGACCCAAAGAATGAGAAACAGAGACCAAATCACAAAGAAATCACCCGAAGACACGAACGCACAACAATGCGGATAAAAGTAAAACCAAAGCGTAACAAGAGATAAGAGAATACGTACGGGTAACAGTGTCTGGGTCCACCTGGTTCTCCCTAGCACCGATCACATAAGCATGAGCACGACTAAACCGGCCACCGCCTTCATTGTCCCCATCCTTCCCTGCAGTCCCTGTGCCCCCTTGATTCAACTTGGGACAGCTTCGCTTGAAGTGCCCCGCTTCTCCACAATGAAAGCAACCTTGATTCCCCTGTGGAGCAGGGATAGTAATAGCAGTAGTCTGAGTCGTCCTGGAAAGGTTGACCCTACAATCCTTGGCAAGATGCCCCGTCCTCTGACAACGCTCACAGCGAAAACTCTCACAAGTACCATAGTGATGAAACCCACAACGCACACACTTAGGGCTTTTCCCAGCATAGCCCCTTGTTTCTGATCCGACGCTGACCCAGAAGCTTCAGCCTTCTTCGCCGCCAGTTGTCGCTGAACCCCCGATGAACTCTTATCCACGCTTTCCCACTTCCTCTTGTTCTCTGCCGGCGCCTTCACAGAAGAGCCCCTAGGAGGCAAGACACCCTCAGAAATCTTCAAGTTGGTCATCTTAGTAGCCGACCGCACAGCCTCTGATATAGTAGTAGGATCCCTAGCAGACACCAATCCCGCAATCTCTGGCACCAAACCCGCAAGATACTGCTCTATCCTCCTATACTCTGGTGTAGACAAACCTGGGCACATAACTGCTAGCTCGTTGTGCCTGATCGTGTACTCCTCAACCTCAGAACCCACCATCTTAAGATTCCCATATTCCTGTTCCAACCTCTTAATCTCCTCACGCGGGCAGTACTCCTCCTTCAACCTACGCACAAAATCCGCCCAAGGCATGGCGTTGGCCTCCCCGAGACCAAGTGTCTGTGTGACCCAGTTCCACCACGTCAAGGCGGCTCCTACAAAAGTCCCCGAAGCAAACTTCACCCAATCCACCACTAGAGTCTCACATAAAGCAAACACCGACTCAGTCTTCTCCAACCACCGTAGCAACTCCACAGCCCCCTCTGTACCCTGGAAGCTGAGAGGCTGACAATCCTTAAACCGCTTATAGGCAACACCTGCCTAAACCGGAGGAGCAGTAGCACCCATAAAAGTCTGCTGGGCAGCCTGAAAAGCAGCTAATGCAACGCCAAACTGTTGCTGCATCATCTCATTGAGCTCATCATACGTCAAGGTGATGTTACCACCACCTCTACCCCCACCAGTGTGGCCTCCACGTCGTCCCCAGTGCGTCCTCCAGTGCGTCCTGACATCTTCTGAGAAGGAACAAGAAACAAATACTCAGACCCATCACCAACGCTAAACCAAGAGAATATGAAAAGCCTAGGATCGGGTTCGAACGTGACCATTAATCCCAACACGAGATTCACCAAGTCTTCCATGCATTTCAACTTATGATTTCGTGTGCACCCGAAATGATAAATTGCTCTACATGGTCCTCAAGGCGTGCCCCGAGCTCGAACCTCAAGTCACCAGGTTCCCGCATCTTAGAAAGATACAACCAACTCAAAAGATCAACAAACATGTTCCCTCGACTGCAAACCCGAAGAAGAAGATAAAGTAAAGCTAGGAATAACCAAGGATAAGGTAGGTAATGTGACACTGTGTGGTAAGGAGACCGACACCCCGACAAGCTTAGTATGTTTACCAAAAGACACGACTCAAATGTATGTGACCGTCTAGTGTGTGAGACTCGGCTATAGTCTAGACTCTACATGCAGTCCTAGTTCACTATAACCATTGGCTCTGATACCAAATTGTCACACCCTCAAATTTCCACCTGCGGAGTTCTACCGCGAGGCGTGTGACACACCAGGATCTAAGTCAACGGTCACGATAAACGACGTCTAAATGTAAAACATACGTAAACAGAAACCATGCATAAGTTTAAAACCAACATTCAACAGTGCGGAAGCATTTAAAGTTTACAAAAGTCATGCATAAATAAAACATAAGTTCAAAAGTTCATGATTCCAAAACGTGCAAATGAGACCCTAGACGCGAGACGACTCCAGTGCGACCTCGTGCGCCTATCCGACAGCTGCTACCTTAGCGACCTGAGAAAACATGCTAAAAGAGTCAACATATAATGCTGGTGAGTTCACAGGTTTTAATTAAACGTTCAAAGTGATCCTTCAAAAACCGTTACCATCACAGTTACTACTATGCTTGTGAGAACGCTAGCTAGGCGCAGAATGAGATACTCATACGGGTGAAACCATTGCTGACTAAGCCGTGTAGTGACCCTTAGTTTCCTATGGGCTACCGTCATCACCGGTAGACCTTGTTTTATTAGAGACAATATGCACTCGCCGGTCCCACCGTCGAGTGGGGTTTGTCAGTTCCCAATAGCGCTATCCATATTTCCCCGCCATATACCCATGTTAGTGGTTTCTAAGGGACTTTTTGATGAACCGTATAGTACGATAAGTAAGCCATAGTATAACGTGATAAAGAGTCATGAGCCATAAGAGTTTAACAAGTCATAAGTCATAAAAGAGTTTTAAGCATGTTTCTCCCCCGAAAACATAAACCATAAAATGTGGGGCCGTGAACTCACCTTAGGTTGCGTATTCCGTTTAAGAGTAAACCGTATGCGTGATATGAGTAAACCGTCTGTAAGATATGATAGCCCCAACTATTGGCGACCTATCATAAGATATGTGACAAGTTAGACTAATAACCCATCGGGTTCATTAGTCCCTAAGTCCAGTCCTTGACCATTATGTGTCCGAAAAGCGTGTTTGACCAACAACAAGACTACGTAAGACAAGACTCGACATCCCATTGGTGACCCGACATTCCACGTGTTAGATAAATACAAGACGTCATGCAACATATGCAATTAAACACTTAATACGCGCAACAGTTCACCTAGTCTAGCATAATGTCCGATTAACGCAAAAACAGGTCTGAACACGTGTTACTAAGTCATTGGGTGTATCCCAGGGTTCCTATCATGTTCCTAGGCGTCAAATCATGTTCCGGGATGTTAAAATATACATACAGCAGCATTATACGCGATTAGGAATCAAACTAGCATTTGGGATTGTAAATGCTTAAGTATAGGCATTTAGGATTGTAATGCCTTATGTATAGGCATTTAGGATTGTAAATGCTAGTTGTTGAGGGGAATAGGCCTCTATTCGCCTATATATAGGCGATTAGGGTTTCTATTCGCCTGAACATTAGGCATTTAGGAGCCTACTCGCCTGAAGCCTCATGCGAGTAGGATCCTACTCGCCTCTGCTGGTCTGTAGTGCAATTTCGCGCGCCGAAAACTCCAAATCAGATCCGAAACATATAAAAATACCCAATAATCATCCTAACACATTAACAAACATATTTCAAGCAAAACCCCTAAGTTTTCATCGTTCTAACAGTTCCGAATGCGAGCGTTTTCCCAAAATAGCAACTTAGCATGTAAACATCACATCAACATGCAAGAACTTGCCCTAAATAGCAATTATTCAGATTAAATCACATAACCACGTTATCCGATAGCATCCTACTGTTCTAGCATCATCCTAGAGCAAACCCTAACATCATACAATCAACAACACACCTCATATCATCCTTAATCTTCCAAAATCCTTCAAATGGGTCAAAACATCAAGTATCAACAATACACAACCAAAACCATTCAAACTCCTAGGACATCATCATACTAACTTGTAATAGCCATAAACATCATAATAACACAAAAACAACCATGATTCAATCCTAAAAATTCTATCTTTAATCACATATACACATATAACACATGTAAAGGTGTGGGTTTGTTTAAAAACGGTTTTAAATGGATTTTCAAAGACAAAAACATTTATAAGTCAGGTCTGGACGTTTAGGGAGTAAAACATAATCATTTAAAGGTTTGGGTTTGAAGAACACACCTTGTATTCAAAAGGAGATGATGGAATAAGCTTGGAAATGGTTGTTTTGATGTAAAAATAGGTTCCAGAGGGTGTTTGTGGGTTGAGATAGGTTATGGGATGGCTAGGGTTGAATAAATGATGTTTTAGAGGTCAAGGGTGGTATTTATATGCGTTTTTGATCGTTCAAAGCATTTCAGGCGAGTACGCAGCAGTATAGGCGAGTAGGACTGCTACTCGCATGAAACATCATGCGAATAGCCCCCTATTCGCCCCTATAACCTCCTACTCGCCTATAATAATGGCGATTAGGCTATCACACACTAGCCTAATCGCCTATAGTCCAGGTGTTCGTGTTTTTGGCGCGTTAAACCCTATTTTAACATATGTAAACACGTTTCCACATACCGACAAGTCACATAATGATTACCAACATATAATGCATGATAAATAACACGTTCCCGCCCGATCACCAATTCCCGGGACCCGAGACTTGCGTATGTTAAAACCCTAATGATGTGCGACTCGACTCGACCGACCTTGTTATGTGTAACGTATGCGCGACTCGCTAAGGTAGACTTACTAAGTTTTCAAAAGTTAGTTACCGGAAGTTGCCGGGTGTCACAGAAATTGTATTTGAAACCGCCCCTCCCCCTTTTAAATAATTAAAAAAATCAATTAAACTAGAAAAATAAACTATTTATACTAGAAAAATACATTATTAAATTAGAAAATACGCTATTAAACTAGAAGACATACAATTAGACTAGAAAAACACACAACTTAACTAAAAACATAATTAATATAGGTCTTAAAATCTACCATGCTAAATTGTGGTCAAAGCTCTGCCATATGTATCTATATAATCTACTTGGGTCATTTCGATTGCTAGGTCTTCGGCTAGATCACCATCCTCATCCATAGTGCGACTCGAAAACCCTAATGATGTGCGACTCGACTCGACCGACCTTGTTATGTGTAACGTATGCGCGACTCGCTAAGGTAGACTTACTAAGTTTTCAAAGGTTAGTTACCGGAAGTTGCCGGGTGTCACAGAAATTGTATTTGAAACCGCCCCTCCCCCTTTTAAATAATTAAAAAAAATCAATTAAACTAGAAAAATAAACTATTTATACTAGAAAAATACATTATTAAATTAGAAAATACGCTATTAAACTAGAAGACATACAATTAGACTAGAAAAACACACAACTTAACTAAAAACATAATTAATGTAGGTCTTAAAATCTACCATGCTAAATTGTGGTCAAAGCTCTGCCATATGTATCTATATAATCTACTTGGATCATTTCGATTGCTAGGTCTTCGGCTAGATCACCATCCTCATCCATAGTCATTTTGAATAAAACCAGAAATCGTTCACACTTATTGTGGAGATCCGACCACTTTTGGCTAAGTAAATCAACAGTGCGGTTAGAATCACCGAGTAGCTAATGTATTCTAGTTGGAGGACCTTCTTGGTTTCCTAGTTTCTTGGACATTTATCCAAGACGTTGTCAACGGTATTTCTTTTATTCCGTCCAACGTGTCATCAATGATTAGTTACATTAAGAAACAATTAAAACGGTAGATATTTTTGAGACACGAGTTATGTGTAATGCCCCAAAACCCGAATTATGTTATTGGCACGTTTCGAATATTAACAAAGTATGTAGACTTGTCCATAAATCTTTTAAAAAGTTCAAGGTTAGTTGTGTCAATTGACAAACCTTGGTAGTATAAAAGGTATGTGATAAGGCTTTGGGTCATTCCTGTATCTCCCCCAATTTTTAGAAAGAGAAAGAGTGTGTGTGAGAGAGAGAACCATCCAAGTAAAGAAAATCCCGTTTTTTTGTTTCCAGCCTGTCAAAAAGTGTGATTTTCCGGAGAATGCACCGTTGGATCGTTCTCAAATTTTTACAGAAGCTTTAACACACATATAAGTTCATATCTAATGGTGGGTTTTTGATTTAGAGGCATGAAAGAGGGGTTTTACTAACCAGAAGACATCAGCTCGAAAAAGGGTAATCTGGCCACTGTTTTGCTGTTTTAGCAACAGTGGTGGCTGTTTCATGTGGCAGAAACTAGTAGGTTTTGTAGATCTCATCCAGACGGTTCCATGGACTCCTAAATCATCTCAATCGGAGTTCGTTTGGTATGGTTTTGACCTCTACTCGCATTTGTAAGTAATTCACAAACTTAACTTCCATTTATGTATTTGAATTCTTATGTGTATGAAGAATGGTAACAATGAAAGGATGGATAAGTGGGTAAAATCTTGATGTTAACTCATTGGTGGATTTAATTGTTTGGTGTTAACATAATGTCATAAAATTGTTAAGTATGTCAATAATGGGAGAATCACCCAAACGGGTCAATTAGGTGAATGGATTAAATGCGTTGGATTAACCAAAAACTTATGTATATGGGTTAAAAGTAAGATTTCATAGATTTGTGGTGAAAATGATCCATATGTTTTCATTAGACACAAATGGGTGATTTCAGGTCAAATGGGTGGGGTTAACCCAAATTACTAGTATTAATGTTAAAATGATTAAGAACACATATAATTGGATGGGTGAATAATACTTAGGTATTAAAGGTGGTGAATGACCCATTATATGTTCTAATGGTTTGCAAGTTGACTTGTTAAAGTAGGAATAGGAATGACATAGATTGGAAGACAACGGGTCAAACAGATGGAATGGATGACAACACTCCTACGAGCAAAGGTAAATGACTCATGAACTAATTTCTCGGTTAGTACATTTTACTCGTGCGTAAGTATAGAATGAAAAACATGAATGGATAGGTATTTTATAGTTGATGAGATTATAGGATGTTGATTAGTGAGCATGAATGGTGCTCTATGCAACAATGTAGGTATATGGGACAATCGGATCTAAGTTGAAAGAAACAAGAGGTTGAAGAATACCCAATTTTGGTAGCAAATGTAATGTAACAGTAACATATCCGTTTAGGGTGTATTATACATGGTTGGAAAGCTATTTGAACGTACTGTATTTCATATTTAAACATCGAAAGATAGTTTGGAGTTTAAGCGGGTCAAAACAGCATGTTAAGTTAAAAATTCAGCCTTGATAGCAAGCTGAAATGTGTTAGCTTCTAATCTGTCCTGATCTTGCAAAAATCACATAAAATCACAGAAAATTTCGATGTAGACGAGCCTTATATGCTCGGAAAGCTCTACGAGTGTACTACATTTTATGTTCAGACATAAAGATCTGATTTGGACATCTAGTGGGTCAAATAAGCCAGTGAACTCAGCTGTGCAGAAAAATGCTGCACATTAATAATCTCATATTAATCAAGAAAAGGTGTAGGATCGTACACACACATTAATCATGGGGTATTGATTGTAGGGGATAAGTATCATATTATGTGGTATGTATTAAGTACCTAACAACCAGTTCATGCAAGTAAATAAATTAATAGGTCAAAAAGATTAAGAATAGGAAGGAACTTATTAGATCGAACTAACTGCTAAATGAGTTTGCATGAATGTATAGTGTAGAGAGAACACTAATGTTTTGCATTGGTAAATTCCTTATTGAGTATTATAATATGGCATGTTAACTTGTAAGTAAGCTAGCTACAAAGCTTGGGGTCACAAGTCAACACGAAAATGGTCCTATTGTAGTATTGGTGAAGATGCATGTATCTAAGGATGAATGCATGGAAATTGGAGGATATGATCCGGAGATCGGATCCGAACTTGCAAAAAGGCGTAGGACGTGATCATTGAGTATTTTTGATATTATTTTCACATTGTGAATATTGCATGAAGTCACTTAATGAACTAAGGAAATGGTTATGTGATGGTTGCAGGTTCTCTAGTCTATCTCACAAGCAAGAAATGGTTGGAGGTCGAGTGAGGACACGGATTGTACGGGGTCACGGTCACTTAAACTAATAAAGATGAGTTGTATATGATGTCATAAGAAACAACAAAAGATGACACACCTATAATATCTTGTAGAAATGGGTTCCAAATATACGAGAATGTTTTTATAAAGAAAGAAATTTTTTAGTTCGTATTTCCGCTGCGTATTCTGTTAGAAAAGGTTTAGGGTGTTAAATTATGATTATAAGAATTGGTAAAAATAATTGTATTTGTTGTGAGTAGGTTTGGAATTTATAATGTGAAGATAAGTTTTTTTTATTTAATGGTTTTAACGGTCATATGACCTTTTTATTAAATGTAATTTTTTAAATTTATATGAGAAAAATTACGTTAAACCTAAATAAAATTAAATGAAAAATCAAGGTAATGGTTTCGGGCTGTGCTACTTCGAAATTGGACCTTCAGAGTATTGAATCAGTGAAGTGAAATTACAGTGCAGGATTGAAGAAAATGAGGGTAGTTCAGGTGGCGTCACTCCACCCCTTGTATTTCAAAAGATTGAGCTTAAAATTGAGAATTTCTACTCTATAAGTATAGTAAGTTGAAGTTATTATTTCTTATGAGAATCGTGTAAGTCTAAATTGTCATTATCTCTTTTGATGATAGTCTATTAATTTTTGTGTGGAAGCATGAGCATGCACGTAGGGGGTATATATGTGGAGGGTGAGGTGACACATGTGCTTCAAGCCTTCAATATTGACATTGTGTCTATATAAGGAATATCTAAGCTGGTGTTGATAAATGTCCGTGCTTCATATCATTGTATACAAAGATTCACAAAGTACCTATTTGATATTTGCGTCACATGCATGGCGACCAAAAGAATGAGACAAAGTTATGATACTAGTACTGTGGTGAGGAAAGGTGCATAGACCGCAGAAGAGGATACACTTCTCAAGAACTGTATTGATAAATTTGGCGAAGGAAAATGGCACCTTGTTCCTCTCAGAGCAGGTTAAACATACTTTTATTCAAACCGTTTTCCTTATTTTTTGTTCACTGATTCATTGCCCTTAAACGTGTCGAGATGTTTAGTTGGGAAATTTAAGGAGGTTATACATGTTTGATTTTCCTTTGTGGGCACTTTTCTAAAACATATGTAAAAATGGAGCACCCACCATTGCTTAGGATTAAAAGTTCAATTTTATTTTTATTTTTCAATTCACTTATAACGATTCAATATAAACTCTCAGAAATCGAGTTGTATTCAATATAAGGTATTAAAAATATATTTTTTTTCTTTGTTTTACAGGCTTAAACCGATGCAGGAAGAGTTGTAGGTTGCGATGGTTGAATTATCTGAGACCGAATATAAAAAGAGGAGATTTTGGCGAAGATGAAGTTGAACTTAGGCTTAGGCTTCACAAGCTTCTAGGCAATAGGATACTTACACCTAGGGGTGCAAACGAGCCGAGCAACTCACGAGCTACTCGAACTCGAGCCGAGCTTGAGCCTAAAACAAAGCTCGTTTGTTTATGGAGCCCGAGCTAGAGCCTGACATGTGAAGCTCATTAGGCTCGTCGAGCCTTATCGAGCCTAGTGTAATATTAGTTTTTTTAATATTTAATAATATTTACCACACATTTAAAGTTATTTAGGAAATGAGCGTAACTCGAGCTTCACTTATCGAGCTCACGAGCCAAAACGAACTATTATTTATATTATTTTTATTCAACGTATTAACTAATTGATAATAAACGAACCGAGCTCGAGCTTTGAAAAAAAGCTCGAATCGAGCCGAACTCGAGCTCGAGATCTTATAATCGTTTGCCCCCCCCCCCCCCCCCAATCCTTCCAGCAAAGGTATATAAATCGGCTAAACACCCGATCATTTCGTTCGTTTCATATTGCCCAACAAGTGACCACAATGATGCCGTGAACAATCTTCTTACCATCCATTCCTTTATCGGCTCCATCATAATATTCAAAAATGTCCCTGAAACCGAATGCAAAAATGGGCTCCATTTTAAGCCATTTGATAATAACTTACATGCTGTGAACATATGTAACGTGGATTCTTGGCCCTCATCACAAAATCTATAATACTCATTGTCTACCCAAATATTTCTACGAGATAAAGGGTCGACCGTTGGTAACCGGTCCATCTTTGCTCTCGAAATTACATTTTTAATGGAACCCATGATACACATTTAAACCTGAAAAAAGTGCCGTATATGAAAGACATAGTACACTTGATTTGAGAATTCTATTCCTTAATTTCTTATATATTTTTTCTAATTAAAGCGTTTTAGTCTAATTAATCTTAATTTTAATTTTAGATGGGCATTGATTGCGGGAAGAATTCCAGGAAGAACTGCTAATGATGTGAAAAACTATTGGAACACACATCTTAAATCACGTCTGAAAAACCCAAAAGAACAACATAATGACCGCGGTGAACTGTCAAAGCACACCATGGTCACAATTATTAAGCCCAAACCACGGACCATTTCTAAATCTAAAAGTTGTGTTCAAACATACAATCACATGCTACCCATAACTTGACAACATCATCAAATATCGACAATAGTAAAAATTTGTTTAACGTTACACCAGATGTAGTCCCGTCACCCACATTATCTGTTGACAAGATCAACAAGTATTTGGACAAGTTATTTGATGACCGGGAGAATGAAATTCATGATGAAGTTGGGTGGCTTTTCGATGGGTTCTTAACGGCGGAGGATGGTTTAGATGTTGTCAAGCATGTAGACACTGACCAAAACAGTTTGTTCGCTTTCCCCATTGGAAGACGTCGACATGTTGGACCTTCTTACAATTGATGATTGAGAACATTTATTATTCTTATAGCAAGTGTTTTTGCTAAATATATCAAGTTTGATAAATAAAGGTTGCTATCTATCAAATGTGACATGAAATGTTTGTCGTCACTTAACTGCAGCACTGCAATATCAACGTGTTTCATGGTTTTAGAAGCAAGCCCTACCAAATGTCTTTATCAATATTGTATGGTGAAACTTATTAATTGTGTGACAATAAGCAAGTCATGTGAATCATTACTCATTAGCCGTCGGTTATAAGCACACGACTGGATATTTTTTGGAATTTAAACATAAGGAAAACATATGTATGTTGCACCTACCTAACTTCACCATGCTAGCTCGCTTCGAATATATTTTCCTTAGATTGAATGATTTGTTTTAACTATATATATATATATATATATATATAGGGGAAAGTTAATTTGAGAACACCTATATTTCGTGCGAACCATGAGAACGGCATCTAAAACCATTCAAATTCAAAATTTCTTTTTACACTTGTCTTATACTAAAATACAATCTCAAAAACACAATTTACGCGTAAAAATTCAAACGTATACGAAAATAATTTGTTTTTACACATGTGTAAATTTACTGTTTATACATGTGTAAACTGTTTCATTTACACATGTGTAAAAAGTTAATTTAAAATTGTTTTTGCAAGAAAAGATGAATTATTTAGAAAGAAAATTCATTTATTAATGTTGTATTTTGATTATAATGAGGTTTGTATTAAAAAAAATTGATTTTGATTAATTTTTTTACTTGTTCTCACGGTTCTCACAATATTTAGCGTTCTCAAGATAACCCTCCCCTATATATATATATATATATAGGGAAAGGGTAAAATGAAAACCACATCTTCATGCAAGAACCATGGAAACACACTTTTCCACTACAAACTTATTTTAATCCAAAAAAGATTTGTGGTCCACAATTAAAGTTGAACAAAAAAGAAAAGGGAATATTCCCTTGCCTAATAAGACAAAATAGCGTGGGCCATGGTCGTTACACCGCTGTAAAATACGTTTTTTTTTTTTTTTATTTACGTCGAGGTTACCCGTTTTAACACCGGTGAAAAAAAAATTTTAAAATTCACATTTTACGTCAGTGTTCTCATGGTTCTTGCACGAAAGGGTGGTTTTCATTGGAACCTAATCCTATATATATATATATATATATATATATATATATATATATATATATATATATATATATATATATATATATATGGGGTGGATAATATGGAAACCTCATCTTTTGAAAAAACCCTAGAAACCCTCTAGTGACCATTGATCAAGTTTGATCAATGGTCCATAATTAATTCCTATATAATATTCTAAAGCAAGTGGGCAACCATAATAAAAAATAGGATTAAGGGCAATATGGTAATCTTGAATTAATTTTTTATAATTTAATTTTATGAATCCTAGGTTTAAAAAGGTTGATTTGACACTTGTCAAGTCACCTCTCTCCTACTTTATGACACTTTTTCCAGCATGAATATTAACGTACGTTAGTGTTGTGAAAAAAAATTCTGACCTCGTGTGAGACATCGCTAACATGTGTTACCAGACATATACTAAAAGAACATATTAAAAGAACACATACAATGTGTATTTATTTAAGAAATGATAAAAACGATCGTAACAATCAACACTAAAACATATCAAAAATCGTTTAATACAAACATAATTATTTGTGAATGTTCAAACAAACTATCCTAACAACATAGAAAAAATCTAGCTATTCTTCGTTCTTGATCCTCATCATCATCTTTAACTCAAAAACATCTCTTCACCTACAAAAAAAGTAAACACGTGTTAGCTGGGCTCTACAAAACACATAATGGGACATCAATGACATGTGTTAGTGTATTCTAAAATATATGTTTTACTGAAATAACGTATGTCATACAAACCATAACACATGTTAGTTGGGTATATACTAACATGTGTTAACATCACTAACATGTGAAAGGGTGTATAATTACATGTGTTAACATCACTAATGTATGTCTTATGAACCCTAAAAAGAATAAACCCTTTTTCAGTTTTCATAAACATGTGTTAGTTGGGTATATGTGTTAACATCACTAACATGTGACAAGGCGTATACTAACACATCTTTCTTGAAATAATGTATGTCATATGAACCCTAAAAAGAATAAACCCTTTTTCAGTTTTCATAAAGCCAAGAAACCAATTTATTCAAGCTAATTTAAACACCTCATTCACCAAAATATTAAAAATTTATAATCTTTATAAAAAAAAAACATCACTTACCACAGCCACAACACCAACGCCGCCTTCTTCGTAATAGCTTATTCCTGAAAACCAACACTAGAACAGAAACACATGTTAGTTGGGCATATACTAAAACATATGTTAGTTGGGCTCCCCAACTAATATGAACCCTAACACCTGTTAGTTAGGCATATACTAGCACGTGTTAGCATCACTAACATGTGTATAAAAAAATATCACGTACCACAACCACATAACTAACATGTGTATAAAAACACATGTTAGTTGGGATCCTAAAACACATAATCAAAAAAATTTAATCACATGTGATCTATCAACATCATGTCCCCTATCCAATAACAATCTAACATAAACAAAATAGTAATAAAAAAATAAAAAAAGGTTAACATAAGTTTTTTTTTTTTTTCATTCAAGCATTTCATCAAACACTTGGTGTGCAACTAAAAACTATCCCCAAAAAATATTATTATTATTATTCTAGCAAAACCCAAAACCTATTTCACTAAACCCAAAACATAATAGCTTATTATTATTATTATTATTATTTTTAGAAAGATTCATTTTTTTGCAACAATTTTTTTGGAAACAACTTCTTCTTCACTGAATCACTGACGTGATTCATTTTTTTTGGCAAACAAGTTTTTTTTGGCAACAATCTTGTAGTTTTATTATTTATTAGATCCAGATCTAGATCTCAACTACAACTCCAGATCTAGAGAAGAGAGGAAAGATGAGGGAGAGAGAGAGAGAGAAATTGCATTTTACCTACTTAAAAATCTGAACAAAGCATCACTCGAAAAGTCTGAAACAGAGCATCAGTTGTTCTTCGAGATGATTATGATGAGATGATGACGATGGTGGTTGTTCTAGTGGTTGGAGGCGATGCAGGTGGTGGCCGGTGGTGGTGGTGGTTGTGGTGGTGGTGGTTCAAGAGAGAGGATGGTAGAGAGAGATAGATGAGGGTATGATATTATGATCTGCATTTGAATTTTGAAAAACAAATGAAGAGAGAGAGAGAGAGAGAGAGAGAGAGAGAGAGAGAGAGAGAGAGAGAGAGGGGTGAGAAACATATATATATATAGGAAGAGAGAGAAGGGGATGGTAAAATTGACTAAATTGCCCTTTTGAATATTATTATTTACTAGGTGATGTGGCTTAATATGGACCAAGGAATGGGTTTGTTAGGGTTTTTTTCATTTGAAAGAGTTTCTTGTCTATACTTCCACTATATATATATATATATATATATATATATATATATATATATATATATATGTAAGGTTAGTTGATGGTATAAGTAGTATTTATTTATTCAATTATTTATTACCCATCCAGATTCCTATAATATATTAGCAGACAATTGAAGAACAAATAAAAACTAAGAACCAGATATAGAAAATAAAGGATCATGGAAAAGTAGAATCTAACATATCATTTTCTTAGTCAAGATACATCATTTTCTTTAAAACCAAGCATGTGTTTAGAAAACGAGAATTCTTGTTCTGAGGTGTCCACATTGATTGAATAACTTATTGACTAAAGATTGGTATTGGCTTTCTGTATGGAAGTATTACGAGCACATGCTCTTCATCAGGTTTCATTAATGCACTTGAGAACATCTTCATTACTCAGCTTGCCCTACAACAAAAGCATGCCCATAAATGTTTGTTCAGTAAGAAGTTGATTTATTTAACTCTCCATACACATATATAAAGAAGTAGATTATAAAAAAGAAAAAGAAATAAAATGAAGAACAACTTTAGTAACGCATAAATAGCAAAAGTTTGTAAAATAGTTGATTAATTTGATTAACAATGGTTCTAACATATTTAAAAATACTCATTCAAGAATTTTAGAACGATAGTTCTATAAGAAAATTGGTTAATATTAATGTATATTAACTAGTGTTTTGGCCTCGCGCCTTGGGGCGGGATCACCACATGATTGACATCAGGACGATGTCGTGGCGAAAACTGTAGGATCGACGAACGTGTCACCCAACAATCACGAGGGTTACCCAGGTCTGAGATTGCTTGGTTTGATCATTGTAACACTCGTGCTCTGTTTTAATGATATAAAAGTTAATCTTTTGACCCGTATGTGTGTTGTAATTACTCGTTTATCTTAGTTTCAAGTTTGTTTCTGTTATGAAAGCATATTCAAGGGATTCCGCACCTTGAATAGAGGGTATTTGGAGAGTGTGTGTGGCAAGAACTCATGATTAGGGAAATGATTGGGCCTATTTATACCCCTTGTACTCGTACAGACAGTATTAGCGATTAGGATGCTATGCAACATGTAACATCTAGCGAATGATCCCTATTCGCATGACCTTATAGGCAATTGAAGCCTAATCGCCTATAGGTATAGGGGATTACATGCTACTCGCCTATACCAATATGCCTAATTTCCTATAGAGACCAAACACCCCAAAACGCTTATAAACGTCTCCAAACACCCCGAAACACGCCAAACAACATATATACTAGCCTAGGGACATCATGCACTAACAGACTCCCCCTTGGACCAGGCTATTATACGTACAGAGACTTCAAAAAACAACGTTTATAGCAAAACACAACAACTTTACAGACTCGAAAATAGAAAACAAGCATAACATAACATAACAAGCAGCATCTTCAGTCTTCTCATCAAATCGACATCGTCCTGATCCTTGAAAGTCTCGACTGTAGGATCGACGAACGTGTCACCCGACAATCACGAGGGCTATATTCAAGGTGCGGAATCCCTTGAATATGTCTCAATAACAGAAACGAATATGAAACAATGAAAAACGAGTAATTACAACACACAAATGGGTCAAAAGATTCACGTTTATATCATTAAAACAGAGCGCGAGTGTTACAATGATCAAACCTAGCAACCTCAGACCTGGGGAGGGTGTTTGGAGAGTGTGTGTGGAAAGATCTATTGATTAGGGCAATGATTGGGCCTATTTGTACCTCCCATACTCGTACAGGTCAGTATTGGCGATTAGGATCCTATAAGACATGCAGAACTAGCGATTGGGCCGTAATCACTAGTAGAAACTGGCGAATGGGGGCCTACTCGCGTGTAGGAACATGCGAGTAGAAGCTAATCGCCTATATGGATATCCTAATCGCCTGTAATGTCCCAAACACCCCAAAACGCGTATAAACGTCTCCAAACACCCCGAAACTCGTCCAAACACATATATACTAGCCTAGGGACATCATGCACTTACAGACTCCCCCTTGGACCAGGCTAGTATACGTACAAAGACTACATAAGACATCGTTTATGTAACACCCCAACCGATGGCGGAAACATCGGGATGTCACGTATTGATGATTGTTCAGTAGCTCATGGTAAATAATAAATTTCAATATTTGATTTAAATACATTACATACAATTGTTCTACAAGAATTTGTACATCAAAATGAAAAAAAAAAATACTAGATACACATCCTCAAGCATTAACTCTAAACTTCAAGCAAGCTATAACATGAAACATGTTAAGTTTGAAAATATTTTGGGTCAACAAAAGTTGGTGAGAATTACATAGGTTTTGATAATTGAATAAAAACTTGTACAATTCGAGTGTCATGGCAAGTCTAGTCCATATGTGAAAACAAAACAATCGGGTAAATCGAGTGCATAATCAACCTTGTGACTAGAATATTGTGGTCCATCCCATACGCTCATGGTTCACTCGATTATGTTATAAATTCGATAACAATCACCCACGCTACCTATGTAGGAGGTACACGTATCCGGGTGGGATTGTCAGTCCAATAGATCTATCATTGTATACCGTCGGCTGATCAATGTTAATGATTATGCTAGAATATTGTGCTTACCCTAGTAATGTTTAAGACATAATGCAACATAGAATAACACATAGACACTTGTGATTGAATTGTAAATTGAATGTTGTAACATGTTTCACCCCAAAAAAATAGTGAATGGAAAAGGGGCTATGTAAACTCACCTTAGGTGCATAATGAGTTCGTGCGTTTTATTGAGCGTGCAAACACTTAGTAATAATGCCTTGGAAAACTCGGAACTAGCTAGAGGAGATAATATGGATGAAAACTTTAGTATATGGGAGATGGGATAATAATGTTTTTTTTTATTGAATGGTATAAAGAGTTGAATGGTAGGCTATAGTATTTATAGTGTATAATTTAGAGTTGTAATTAGGGACTACTTTGACTAGGCTAGAATTTAGGTACAACTTTGACTTGACTAGAAGACCATATTTACTAACACTTTGACTTGACTAGGAGACCATATTTACTAACACTTTGACTTGACTTGACGAGGAGACTACGTTTGACTCTTCAGGTTTGACTAAGGAACCTTGAAAGGGTTTAAGTTTAATTGGTTTTAATTAACATCACAAAACACCAAATGGTGTAGTGGTTTGTGTGGTGTGGTTAAGGTTTAGCCCGCTAGGGACTCGGGTTCGAATCCTGGCACAGGCAAACATTTTTTTAACGTTTTTAAATCAGATAATACAATCCAATTTAATATTAATTATAAGTCATTATTTAAACAAAAACAAATTAACAAAATGGATGGTAAAGATACTGTAAACGTGAATCGGATGAATAAACGATGGAGTTCTATATATATATAAAGAAAATTTGTGTGATGTTACACTCTCCCCTACTTTTAGGAACTTCGTCCTGAAGTTTATTTTAAGAAGAAACATTTGAATAGTGTTGAGGATAGTTAGGGTGACTATGGTTCAGAGTAGGATAAGAGTTTAAGGAATGTATAAGATAACCATAAATGCTAAATGGACTACCAAATAACTAGGGTTTGTTATTGGTCTGACCCTACAGTATCCATTTCCACGTATCATTAGTGTTTATATATAGGGTGTACCGCAGCTAACCCATCACACCTCTGATACTTCGAAAACATACGGGGTATCTCCTAAACCTTAATAGAATTTCACACTACCTTTATGTACCCGTAAATTCATGATTACGTTCCGGACCGCAATCACCAATTTACCTTACATTAGGGTTTTGTGTCCTTCTATGACTCTAAACACACATGTAAGTAATGCAAAATAGCCTTGTGATTGAATCGTATACAATGTATCCAAAAATAAGTCAAACTGTTGAGCAGGAAAAAGACCTCTACCAGTCAGTGAGTAAGAACCTCTACCGATTGTTGAGCAGGTGCGATAGCCTCTACCAGTCGTTGAGCAGGTTGTAGGGCCTCTACCGACTGTTGAGCAGGCATGATGACCTCTACCAATCGTTGAGTAGGTTATTTGGTACTCTACTAACTGTTGAGCAAGTACTTCATCCTCTATCAGTTGTTTGATTAAGTGTACCAATTATTACACACATGAATTGCAAATTGATAATATGTACATGTAAGCAATCAAGTATCAAGTATAGCATACGAGTTGTAATAGAGTTGCCCTAGACAAGGTTAATGACTCTAGGTGTGTCTATAGCAAATAGTTTATATTCCATGAATTCTTGTTTGAAATGTTCAAATATGGTAGATAGTCGAATCCTCATGTATAACTAAGGATTATGTTTGATGCAACACACGATCAAGTTTCAATAGTTTGGTTATCATGGGTAACTAGCTCATGTGTGAGAAGGTGAAGGATATGAATTTAGTTCTTGAGAGGATGATGAAAAATCTTGAAGCAGAATCAAGGTTGTGAGAGATAGTGAATGTGAAGATAGTTGATAAAGAGTTTATTTTATAGTAAGGAGATTATGTAGCAGTGTAAATTTTGGGGTTTGGATCAAAGGTTATAATCAAGTGTATAAGAAAACATGATTGTGGTATATGTAAAATATTGTAAAAATTTGAACAAGTTGAAAATGAGTGAGTGTCAATGGAGAATTTAGAGACTAGATATTATTCCTGTGGATAAAAAAAATCTTATTTTCAAAATTGGTTTTATACATAAAGCAAAAGTTGTTAAATAGTACAAGCTAAGTGGGCTTTGATTAAAATATTCCCGTTAGTTGGAGATTTCAAACTTGACATTAGGTTTTGAAGATCAAGGTTCTATTAAGTGATTTTTAATAGTTTAAAGCATTATATAGAAAATTGTTTGTTACGTCAATAAATAAACAATTAAATTTAAGTTCGAGGACATCTTTTGACAAAAATATGTACTTTGTAAAGTTACTAGGTAATGAAAATACAACAAGATTTAGAAATCTTTAGTTTGTGCTAATGTATGAGGTTATAGTTTTTAAAAAATAAGTAACATGTGGAGAAATGAAATAATGTGATTTGGGTAGGGTGTTGAATATTTAAAAAGTGGCTAACATGGTAAGGTGAAGTGTGATTGTGATGGTTATGAAATGAGATTGATTTAAGCTGTAAAATTTTGAGATTTTAAAGCTTAGTTTAATGAAAGTGAGTGTAATCATTTATTCATTAATTAAAACGAATAAACGAAAACGTTGACTTATAAAAACTTCTAGATTCTAATAACATAGTGAAGACATGCTTTAGCCTATAAGTGAACACTCATCCCGAGAATTCCCAGGTAGGCATCCGGGTCCCTCGTCTGATTGGGATTTATGCGCAATGCCAGTCCTAGACAGAAAACTCAGAATACAGGCGTTCACCCTTCCAGATTGCACGTGTTCGTTATTAAAATTTAGAACTTCGACGAGATCTTCAAGGTGGTTCAGGCTAAACCTGAGGATTTGTCCTACTAGTCTAAGAGTAGATCTTGTGATGGAGAGCACTCTTCTTGTAGGGACTAAAGTAAGGATAAGAAGTAGGATAGAGAATAGAAACAAGTAAGGTTGCAAGTAAAAGGAGCAAGTACTGGTTAAAATCCTATGGTTATAGACTAGATTATTTTTTTTCTAATAACCTAATTCCCTATAACCATGGCTCTGATACCAATCTGTAACACCCCAACCGATGGCAGAAACATCGGGATGTCACGTATTGATGATTGTTCAGTAGCTCATGGTAAATAATAAATTTAAATATTTGATTTAAATACATTACATACAATTGTTCTACAAGAATTTGTACATCAAAATGAAAAAAAAAAAAAATACTAGATACACATCCTCAAGCATTAACTCTAAACTTCAAGCAAGCTATAACCTGAAACATCTTAAGTTTGAAAATATTTTGGGTCAACAAAAGTTGGTGAGAATTACATAGGTTTTGATAATTGAATAAATACTTGTATACTTCGAGTGTCATGGCAAGTCTAGTCCATATTGGAAAACAAAACAATCGGGTAAATCGAGTGCATAATCAAACCTTGTGACTAGAATATTGTGGTCCATCCCATACGCTCATGGTTCACTCGATTATGTTATAAATTCGATAACAATCACCCACGCTACCTATGTAGGAGGTACACGTATCCGGTGGGATTGTCAGTCCAATAGATCTATCATTGTATACCGTCGGCTGATCAATGTTAATGATTATGCTAGAATATTGTGCTTACCCTAGTAATGTTTAAGACATAATGCAACATAGAATAACACATAGACACTTGTGATTGAATTGTAAATTGAATGTTGTAACATGTTTCACCCCAAAAAAAATAGTGAATGGAAAAGGGGCTATGTAAACTCACCTTAGGTGCATAATGAGTTCGTGCGTTTTATTGAGCGTGCAAACACTTAGTAATAATTCCTTGGAAAACTCGGAACTAGCTAGAGGAGATAATGATGGATGAAAACTTTAGTATATGGGAGATGGGATAATAATGTTTTTTTTTTATTGAATGGTATAAAGAGTTGAATGGTAGGCTATAGTATTTATAGTGTATAATTTAGAGTTGTAATTAGGGACTACTTTGACTAGGCTAGAATTTAGGAACAACTTTGAATTGACTAGAAGACCATATTTACTAACACTTTGACTTGACTAGGAGACCATATTTACTAACACTTTGACTTGACTTGACTAGGAGACTACGTTTGACTTTTCAGGTTTGACTAAGGGACCTTGAAAGGGTTTAAGTTTAATTGGTTTTAATTAACATCACAAAACACCAAATGGTGTAGTGGTTTGTGTGGTGTGGTTAAGGTTTAGCCCGCCAGGGACTCGGGTTCGAATCCTGGCACAGGCAAACATTTTTTTAACGTTTTTAAATCAGAATTTTTAATACAATCAAATTTAATATTGATTATAAGTCATTATTTAAACAAAAACGAATTAACAAAATGGATGGAAAAGATACTGTAAACAAGAATCGGATGAATAAACGATGGAGTTCTAAATATATATATATATATATATATATATATATAAAGAAAATTTGTGTGATGTTACAGTTTATAGCAAACACCAAAAACTTTACAGACTCAAAATTGAGAACATACAAAACAAACATAACATAAACAAGACACGCAGCATCTTCAGTCTTCATCAAATAGACATAGTCTTGATCCTTGAAAGTCTTGACCAGTCGCATCCAGCATGTACTTTGTTGGCGTGACAAAAACAAATCACTCTTTGAAACTTCAAGGCTTGATCAGCTTCGGCCTTCAAATGTTGTATGGGATACAGGAACAGTGTCTCCACGTCTTTCTCTGAGCAGTTTATCAGCCACATCGGATCCCATATCCTGATTTTCTTGCACGGGTTTGGGGAGTTGCTCAAGACTATCACTGCTTCTGTTGTCGCTGCATCATAATGCCAGTAGTAGAACTTAGAAGAGAAGTCTTGTTCAACCGGGACCAATGGAATCTTCGAAGCGGTTTCAGGTGGCTTGACTTTGTGTTTCCAGATAGGACTCTTTGTGACGGGATGAAGCTTGTTTGTCTTGATGGATCTAGGCTACTGTGGTTTGAACTTATCCCATTCTCCAGCACTTTCTCTTTTCTGAATATTGTAGAAGCCTCTATGATCACCAACAGCCTCATGATACAAAGGATAATGCAATCTAACCAGATCACGAACATGCCAGAAAGGCAGACTGAGGACCTTCTTGTACGGCTGAAAATAAAGCAGACCATCCTTCCATTTCACTCCCAACATCCTAGCATGCTTGATGTAGGCCCAGCTGATCACACTTCCCGACATCATCACCAACTGCTTCTTGAAGATAGATGCTTGACCTGGATCTTTCTTCTTCTCAGACTCACCTCCAGATGGAAACCAATTGGGATACTTCTGTCTGATCTTGTCATGTCTTTCTTTTACTTTGTCAGGAACAGGCGTAGGATCAGACTTGAGCTTTTCTTCAGCCTCATTAAGTATCTCCTCGGAGATCTTAGGTATTCCGGTGCTAGAATCACCAACTACATACTCGGGAGTAGGGACACTGGTTCCATCTTCCATTTCTACCACATGGTTATCTGGATGCAGTTATGGAGGAGTGTGACTTGCACCGGAAGATTCTCCTGGTGCCAAGCCAAAGATCTTTTCTAAATCCTCAGGTGTAACCTTAGGAGGTATTTCACCTTCTTCTAAATCATACTCAGAGGACTCAGGAGGTACATACAAGTTACCATCATCATCATAAGCAAAATAGCAGTTTAGAGGCTCGATAATCTCTACAGCAACCATTGCTTGCTTCAGTGAATCTCGGAGTTGCTGAATCTTGCTCTTCATAGGATCAGGCTCCCCCTGAGCAGAAGAACCTGCTGCGGGATCCTTGCCTTGTCAGTCATGGCTCTTCTTCGTACGCATTGATCCAGATCCAGCCGATGATCCGCCACCACCTGTGGCTCCAGGATCACCACCATCACCACCTTACCAACATCATCATCACCATCATCTGACGCATCATCATCATCTTCCTCATCATCATCTTCTTCATCATCATTATCTTCATCATCATCATCACCAACACCTGCCTCTGCTTTTGAACTAGGACCACCAGTGAGTCTAGGTTGAGTTCCAGTCAACTCATCTATCCTAGCCCTCAGCTCTATATTCTCTTTCTCAGTCTTGGTGATCCTTTGTTCATTGTTCACATTAATCAGTCGAAGCTCGCTGTTTGAGGCCTCTACACCTGCACGTCTCTCCAAAGTGTTTTGGTTCCGCTGCATCAGTTGCTGATGAGATTCCATTAGCAGCCTGTTAGATTCTATAACCTGCTGATTAGATAACGTGAGTGCATCAACTGTCGCTCTCAGCTCTGTGTTCGACTGAATTGTTTCCCCGATCAGTTCAAGCATTGCTGTCTCATTCTCTTCAATGTAAGCATTCTTCGTTCTCAACTCCGCTATCTCACATGTCTACGTAGCAACTATGGAAGTTAACTCGCTGATCTTTCGTTGAAGTTGTTCATTTGTAGCAGAAGCCAAAGAAGAGGTCTGATCGGTTGACCTGGAAGTCGTAGGTCGGACTTCTTGTCTCATTCTCCTAATCGTGTCACCAATAGGATTGGAAACAAGCTATGAACCAGTCGCTACTTCGGTAACTGAGGCTGGCTCAATGAAGATTACCGAAGTAGGCATCGACATTGTGACTCTGGCAGGCATAGCTGCACTAACAGAAATCGGGACTGATGATGTTGCTGCTGCTGCTGTTGTTGTTGCTGTTGTTGTTGTTGCTGCTGCTGCCGCTTGAGAGGATTGAGTGTCTTAAGCCTCAAATGCTTCAGGAAGAGTAAACCGTCTCTTTCTTGAAGTCTTCTCCATTTGAGGTTTATGAGACATCGTCTTCTTACCTTGAACACTGTCCTTCTTGGCAGTCGTCTTATGTATCTTTGCAGGAGGTGACATCTCAAGCTGTGCATCTATGTCTGCTATAAGATCCCCTTCTCCCACAACATAGGTAGGATCTTCATTAAGAGCTCTAATCGCAGCTACACTAGCTAACTCCCCCGCTGTCTTTCTCTTTGCTCTTTGCTGTTTTCCAGCAAAAGTATCGGGGGAATCGCTTTCGGTCTCATCTGAGTCATCATCTGCATCAGTTATGTTAACTGGTGCGTCTTCATCAACATGTGCCTTTCCTCTGTCAGATTGAGAGGCTTCAGGTTCTTGTGCAGCACCAGAAGGTTCTGAGAAGTCTATAATATTCGGATCAAACTCGTCCTCATTACCTTCAGTTGTATCAGTGGTCCTGCCTGGGGCGTTCTCTCCTAACTCATCTGTCTCACGCCCTATATCATCCCCCTCTTTAAACACCAACCTGTTAATACGGAAGTCATCCTCCGAATCACTATCCTCATGTCTCCACATGTTGCCTGGTGGTGACACATAATCTTCTGTCTTCAAATGCCCATATACCCGTCTGCTTGGAAGATAATCTGATTTTGGTCGGTTCTTGTAACTCCTCATCCGGTTCATTTCTTTCTGAGTTATATCTTCAATCACTATATACTCAGCAGGATGCTTCATCAAGTCAGGTATTTGTATGTCAATGATCATCTGTAGAAACCGGGGATAAACTATGAAATACTTCTTCTTCGGCTTCGTTGATATGATCTCTTTCAAATGATGCAGGATCATCTTGGAGAAGTTGAATGGCTTGTTGAGTGTCATAGCGACAATCGCAGAGGCCAACGTGTCCCTAATAGCATCAAAAGTACCTTTTCTCGGACCAATGCACTTCAGAACTACATGTGTCAGATACTTGATCTCAGGCGGAAGCAGCCCTTTCATGAGCATCTGTTGTTTGTTGACTTTTCCCAAATACTTCATCCTTAGAAACCCGCCACGAATCAAAATGGCATCAAATACTATGGGATCAGCATCAGTATCGCCAAACTGTAATTCTTCTCGAATAATCTGTTCTGTAATAATGACCTCCTTTCCTTGTATCGAACTGGTGATCACGATCGGAACAGCTTTGTAGTCAACTTGGGCGTTTCAGTAGAACTCCAGCAGGATATCCTTGTATGCAGCGTGCTGCTTGGTTATCGCGTAGTTGATTCTTGATCGTTTCAAAAAGTCAATAATGCCCTGAAAAATCTTGCATTTATCCATGGTAACGGGTCCGAGAAAAGCACAACAGTTGTGCTTGGGAGATGTTTTCCAATTCTCCATCCAGAACATCAAAACACGTAATAAGTATACCACGCAGATCATATATGCATAAAACGGACAAAGAACGGACAAAAAAGGACAAAAACAGACAAATTTTGATGATCAGCCTGTTATAGGCGATTACAACTTGTAATCCCCAATAACATGGGGCGAATAGACCAAATTCAGATTATTAAGCACGAATGGCGTCTAATCGCTATATTCTATACGCGATTAGAAGCCCATAATTTCCATACTCGCTTACTGTTCACGCGAGTAGGATTCTACTCGTATGAACAGTACTCGTGATCATCAATCTTTGTCGAATTTTGAAACGTCTTCTTTTTAATCCGGATTTTGTCACCATGAAGTATAGAATAACCCATTAACAAAAGCCCTAAAGAATATTTCAGTAACATCACAGAATCACGGGTTAATTGGCCGGTTTGATTATTAGGGTTCATAGTGGTTTAAATTTGGGGATTTTTGATATAGGATGTTTTAGATCAAAACTTTGGTATGTAAAGATACTAGAACAGCCGATTAACAAACCCCACATTCATTTCATACCAAGAAACGAGTTATAATCCCACAACAATCAAAAACACATGGGTTAGGGTTTTGGTTAAAAAACGATTAAAACCCCTTAAAACATGATGATATGATTTGAAGTATAGAGAGAATGGTACCTTGATGATGTAGAGTAATAATCACAGATCAAATGGGCATGGGCAAAGGTTTGGTTAATAATCGGATTTGGAGGGACGAGAGAACAGTGGTGAAACTTTGAAATAATGGTTGAAAAATTCTAACAGTGGGTTATAAGGGAGTTCCTACTCGCGTCTACAGTGTAACGAGTAGGTTTCAAATCGCCTTCAAGTTATATGCGAGTAGTCCTAATCGCTTGTTAAAGCACACGAGTAGGATAATGTAATCGTCCCTTCCCACTACTTAAATAAAATAACTAGAATGCCCCTAATCGCATGAATGAACACACGAGTAGTGGTATACTCGTATATACAAGCACACAATTACAAGGTAATCGCCTATGCACATGCGATTAGGATTCTAAGTGTGTCCAACGTTCACATAAATTACCAAAATGCCCCTGCAGCACCAATTCTCACATTTTTGACCCGTTAAGGTTCAAAACATGCGTTTTTCACCCCGTTTCAACACATGACACAGATGATGACTCATGACTTTGAAAAGCTTTCATTTTCGATCCCTATACTTAAGAGAAAGTACGGTTTTGACCCGGAAAAAACACAATTTTCAACTAGTTGATTTTTGGCGTTTTATTTTTGAAGAAGTAAGATTACAATGGATTAGTATTCCATCATCGGCAATCAAGAATGATTAACTAAGCATAAATAAAACAAAACGGGAGATCAACTAACTGTACACTATCATATTTTTGCGAGTTTCAATGGTTAGGGAATCATATCAGTGTACGGACTTTACTAGAACCCTTATATTTTTAGTTTTTAGTTTAAATTACCAATAGATATCCTACAACAACTGCCGATATTGTTGTCCACCTAAACTCAAAATCAAGTTTTATCGCTAGGCACTTTAGATACGTTAAGGTAATATTAAGACTGATGTACAAGGTGTTCCCCGCCACGCGACACATTCCCGTATCAAGTCATGCACAAAGCTTCCTCGTAACCAGTGAGTAAGCTGTTGTCATCCGTATTTTACTAGGAATGGACTCAGTGGTGATCAGGTCTGCGGAAACGCTGCAACAGAGAGACCAGTGAGATCCAAACCAGGGTTCAAGTCAAATACCGTATATTTGATTTTTCACGGTACGATGCTTTAGGTATATGATTTGATACCTTAGAGCGAATTCTCTTTGAGAATAGGGTTTTGGCATATATGAATCTTTTTGCTCTTTTAGGATTCCCGGACGTCTCATGATCAGAATTTATTCTATTTTTTTTTTGTTTTTTTTTCAGGAAACGACATAGAGGTGTCTCAGTCGTAGGCTGCGACCCCAACGTAGGACACGTGTGCCACTCCTATTTATTCTAAGAGACGTCCAGTTCACCCCGGATGTACCAACCTCTTAAAGACCATGAAACCTCGGATTTTGGCATACTGTCAAACGAGATTTCGGTACCAAGACCATATGCCAACGGATGTTGATCCACACATGATTCAGTTGATTTAGGTTTATATCACCGTGCCGAACATGGAAATGATTTAGGTTCCAATATTTGTAAGATGATAAGAGTCCAAACAGTCCGACTGATTGGTTAATATCATCTTCCCATTTTCACCAAACAAACTCATTTTTGCATTTTTCACTTTTTTTGATTTTGGGATTTTCTCATTTTTTTTTAATTTTTGCATTTTTTGATGTTTTTGTATTTTTCTAAATTTTCTCCCCCTAAAAATCTAAAAATTTGCGAAAAGACAATATTTTTGGATTTTTCTGATTTTAAAAAAAAATATTACAAAAACGATTACCGATGAGGATCTAATCCTGCTTAACTTTAATGTTGTTTAAGATTAACAAGTACTCGAAACGAGGACCGTCAAAAGCTTTGGTGAATAAATCGGCATGTTGGTAATCCGTGTGGATTTTGACCATATCGATAAGTTTCTTTTCATAGCAATCGCGTATGAAATGATACTTAACCAAGATATGTTTCGCCTTGGAATGGTTAACTGAGTCCTTAGCAAGAGCTATAGCAGACTCATTGTCACAGTGAATGGGAGTATTAAGAAATTTCAAACCGTAGTCTCTCATTTGTTGCTGTATCGAAAGAACCTGGGAGCAGCAGCTCGATGCTGCAACATATTCCGACTCACAGGTGGATAAGGCTACTGAGGCTTGCTTCTTGCACTGCCACGAGACTAGTCTTGGTCCCAAAAACTGGTATCCAGCCAATGTGGATTTTAAGTCTGTCTTGCGACCGCCATAGTCAGCATCACTAAACACGATGAGGTCAAACTTATCATCATTAGGGTACCATAGACCTTTGGTCGGACAACCCTTTAGATAACGTAAGATCCTCTTCACAGCAACCAGGTGGGACTATTTTGGCCTTGATTGGTATCTTGATAGTAGGCATGTCGCGAACATTATATCAGGTCTTGATGCAGGGAGGTACATGAGTGAGCCTATCATAGCTCGATAGAGAAAAGGATCAACGGTTTGTCCTTTCTCATTAGGCCCAATCCCGTGATTGGTCTGAATCGGTGTGCCTACTGGAGTAGAGTCTTCCATTTGGAACCGGCTCAAGATGTCAGCAACGTATTTTGTCTGGTGGATAAAGATCCCCGACTCTTGTTGTCCTACTTGTAGACCGAGGAAGAATTGCATCTCCCCCATCGAGCTCATCTCAAATTTATCCCGCGTAAGCTTTTCAAATTCCTTGCACATGACATCATTACTAGACCCAAAAATAATATCATCAACATAAACCTGTACCAGGAGACGGTCACCACCCTTTTCCTTGGTGAATAAGGTGCAATCCACGAGTCCATATTTGAACCCGTTGGATATCAGATAGTTGCTAAGCATTTGTACCATTCACGCGGAGCCTGATGGAGTCCGCACAACGCTTTGTTCAATTTGTAAACTTTTTTGCGATGAAGCGGATCCTCAAAACCTGGTGGCTGAGCAACATACACCTCTTCCTTCACGACACCATACAGAAAAGCACTTTTCACGTCCATTTGATACACCTTAAACCGTTTGTACGAAGCGTAAGCTAATAACATCCGGATAGCTTCAAGGCGCGCAACTGGAGCGTATACTTCGTTGTAATCTATTCCTTCGATTTGACGGAAGCCGAGGACAACTAATCGAGCCTTGTTTCTAATAATCACCTCGCGGTCATCCCGTTTACACTTATAAACCCACTTTGTTCTTCGAGCTTGGAGGTAAGTCAACTAAGTCCCACACCCCTAGCTTTTGGAACTGCTGAAGCTCGGCTTGCATTGCTTCAATCCATGGTTCTTCCCTCAGTGCCTCTTGCACGGTTCTTGGTTCAGTTTGAGAAACATATAGAGCGAAGGACCAATCGTTCTGATGACCTGCTTTTCTGATTTCCGAGTTGAGTGCCAAGGTACTTGTATTGTCACTTGGACTAGCATTTCTGAGCTGACTACGCGTCATGACTCTGCTAGCCGGATCACCAATCACATTCTGCATCGGATGAGTGTCGTGAATCCGACATTCCGGATGTGCCGGCACTGGATCATCCGAATGCAAATTAAAGTTCTCCAAACCTTGAGATAAATTTGTCTCAACGGCGCTTGAACTGGAAGGAGCAGCGGGTTGCATATTAAAACCGGAGAGATCGATCCAAAGACCTATCCCTGGAGCTGCTGAAGAAGAAGGACCAGCTTGATTGTTTCCTGTCGGATTAACTGGAGCTGTAGTGGTAGATTCACCATTTCCAGCGTGTTCTTCAGTAAGAGTTTCGTGAGACTCTACAAAATCGTCGTCTGAAGATTAAGATTCGAGAACCTCTGCTGACGCTTCCTGAAAGACTTCCTCAACTTCTGCTGCTGCGGTTTTACCAGGGGGGCCCGTGGATGCAGAGGCATCAGATGGTGCAGGCGCAGATGCATTCACCACGATCAGACGCATTAGCGGTGAGCTAGCTGCGTTTTCACATTCGTAATACATTTGCGCTACAGCATCATCCACCAAATTCTCCACGTTGAAGGAATCAAACAGACTCTTATAGTTAAACAACCAATCAGGTCCAACACCAGGTTCATTGGCAGTATAACGTTGAACATCGACATTAAGCCACTCTTCAACGTTATTGGTTCTTTTGTTGTACACTCTTTTATTGGGAGTGCTGTAGCCAACAAAGAAACCTTCTTCTGCCTTTGCACCAAACTTCCCATCGGGATGTATCATGGTGCATGGAGCTCCGAAAGGTTCCAGAAACGCTGTGCATGGAGCTCCGAAAGGTTCCAGAAACGCTAAGTTCGGTTTCCTTCGGTTTAGAAGCTCGTAAGAAGTCTTGCCAAGCTTCTTTACCGTTAGAACCCTATTTAGAGTGTAACACGCGCAGTGAACTGCCTCGTTCCAGAAGATCATAGGCAAGTTCGAATCTGCGAGCCTTGTTCTGGCTGCCTCAATAAGAGTCCGATTCTTTCTTTCTGCAACCCTATCTTGCTGAGGATTGTACGGTGCTGTGAATTCATGATGAATACCCTTTTCTGCATGATTCTTGAACTCTGTTCCGTTATCGCTTCTGATCCTACGGATCTTTAGCTAATATAGATTTTCCAGTTTAGTATTCAAGTAATCAAAAGTTTCACTCTTGTGCTTCATGCACACGACCCAAGAAAACCTAGAATAGTCATCAGTAACCACTAAGCAGTATAAGTCACCGTTCTTACTCTTCCGATTGACCGGGCCAAACACGTCCATGTGCAATCGTTCGAGAGGTAGACTAACTATATTTGTCTTCTTAGGCTTGTGAGACTTCCTTTTCTGCTTCCCTTTCTTGCATGAAACACAGACGTCATTTAGGTGAAAATTCTTAACAGAAACACCTTCCACCAGTTGATTTTGAACCAGATGGTTCATTTTTCTCAAGTGAATGTGCCCCATTCGTCTGTGCCACATGATCGATTCCTTTTCTGTCGCCTTAGACAGAAAACAAGTGACTTGACCTTTTGCTGTAATAGATCGGCTCATATCCAGGACGTATAAGTTGTTGACCCTGGGAGCTGAGATCATGACCCACTCTTTCGGTATCTTGAATCCAGGTTTCAGAATGAAACACGCATTGTCATCAAAGAACACAGTGAACTTCATGTCACATATCTGCGAAACGCTCAGCAAGTTGTGGTCTATTTGATTGACAAAGCTTATCTTTTCAAAGCTTACAATGCCATTACTCATACTGCCTTCTTTTGTGATATAACCCTCTTTATTACCAGCAAAAGCAACATACCCCCCGTTGATATTCTTTATGTCAAAAAGAAGGGATAAGTCGCCTGTCATGTGCCCTGAAGCTCCACTATCAACAATCCATAGGCTGCTGATAAGGCCCTGTGGAACTCCCTGCACAAACATTCAAAGTTTAGTGGTTAAGGGGGACCCAAGCCTTCACGGTCTTGGGTCTACCATCTTCATCTAATGTCGGAAAGTCAACCCATCTTCCATTTGGAGTTGGTGTTGTTTCCGATGGTCCGGCAGTGTTCTCACCTGCAGATGATTCTCCACTCTTGGTTTGTGACTTAGGTCTCCAAACCTGTTCAGGTTTCTTTGGCTTGGGCTTCTTCTTTGCCTTGGGGCTAGAAGATCCAGCCTTAGATTTCTTTGAAGGAACAGATTTTAGATCCACTTCAGATTTAACTGTATGTGGAACAGCTTTGGGGTTGCCCTGTGGTTTAGCGGCAGCCTTTGCTGGTGGCTTAGGCGCTGCTTCAACCTTTGTGGGAACAGTGCTCCCCCTCAGCTGTGGACCCCTGCCATCAACTGGCTTTTGGTTCATAGCAATCTTGTTACGGTTATCATAAACAACATGCTTTCCCTTTTGTTTCTCAGAGAGTCTAGGGGAAACGGGTTGCTTAGGTTTGCTAGAACTGGGAGGATCATCCACTTTGATCCTTTCTCGTCTCAATTCAGGGCACGCAGCAACTAAATGCCCACGTTCCCCGCATTTGTGACAGGATCTGTATTCTTCAAATCTAGGAGATTCGGATTTGTTCTCCTTTTTGTTCTTTTTGCTAGATGAACTGGCAAATGAGATTTTGTGCTTTAGATCCTCAAGGCATTTTCTTTGCTGATCGACTTGAGGATCGTCGTTTCTCTCATTGTCGCTAGATCTAACAAACTCAGTAACATGCTTCTTCGGACTTTTTCTCTGAGCATGATTTTGAGGATTAACGGTGTTTGTCTTTTGATTTTTCTTTGTATTTTCATTTGGCTGATTACCCTGATCTTTTCTACCCTTACCCTTACCCTTCCTTTTATTCCAGGTTTCCTTTTCCACGGTAATAACAGATTCTTGCCAAATTTTGGCAATTAGACCAGGGGCGATACATTTGAGAGGGACTTCCTCATCAGCATATACCTTTTCAGACCCTTTTAGTTTATAAAACACCTTAATCCTTCTGCCATCCTCGATTTGCACTTTCGGTACAAGTTCACTCAAGGTTTGAGTAGTAATAATATGGTTTTCAAGAGGAACATCTTGAGTTTTGACCGGTGCATTCCTAGGAGGCTCATCAAGCTCATCATCCGACGAGTCAGTGTCATACACACTAATATCATCAGCTTTCTCACTAAGATTGACAGCTTTAGCAGGAGTAGCAGCCTTAGTAACATCAGCAGGTTTAGCTGCTTCAGTAACTTTGGCCGCCTCTGCAGCTTTTGCTGCTTCAGCTGCCACGTCCACAAGTTCCTCCTTCGGCAAGACATCAAAATTATGATTTTCGAATCTCACCGGAGGTGGACACTGAGAATATTTGGGACTGGTGGAAAAGCATTCCTTTTCAGAGTGTTCAACTATGTGATAAAGAACATACTTTCAGTTTAGGTAACTCTCAAGTTTCTTCTTGATCTTTTCATAGTCGCAGTTGACAATGGCCAATTGTTTCTTAGTGTCTTCTACCTCATTGATGTAATTATTGATAGCAATTTTCTTGTTAGCCAAGGTTTTTGACAGTTCAGAAACATCCTTCTTATAATTTTCAATTGTACTTAGAAAATTTTTCTCCTTTTGTTTTAAGGAATCAATTGACCTTTGCAATGGACCAACATCAGATTTTAAATTCATATTTTCTTCGGTTAATTCTTTAATTCTGAATTTTAACTGATTACACTCTACACACTCCAATTTAGAATTAGAAGAAGAACTTACCTTGTTCGACGATTCAGTAATGGCCATCAATGCATAATGAGCTGCAGTCTTCTGAGCTCCAAAGAATTCGCCAAACTTCTTCTCTGTGCATTCAGCATCCACAAGAAACGATCTTTTACCGATCAGCGCATCTGCTTCAGCTAACAAATCCTCCAAATTTTCTCCCATATCAGAATCGCACTCCGAGTCACAGTCTGACGCTTCGGTTTCAGAAGTAATAATGACAGACTGACTTGAATTTTCTTCAACTTCGGCTGGTACTTCAGATGCTTGTTGAGCAAAACATGCTGCACCACCTTGAGGAGCTTTTTCTCCAGTGATCAGATGGTTCCAGTTGAAACCTTAATCAGGTTGAATAACCAGGGCTTGTCCTTGATTGTTGTTTGCAGGACGCCTCTGGTTCTGGTTCTGGTTATTTACTGGGACAATAGCACGCTTAGTATTTAGTTGTGCCTGAGCTTGCTGCCTCTGATTCTGATTTGCTCTGTTGTTGTTGAAGGGATTCCAATGTCCTTGCTGCTTAGGTCAGTCACATTCCCTTGCAAAGTGCCCTTTTGTGCCACAGTTGTAGCATGTGACCTTTGTTTTGTCAAACCCAAACTTGGTGTTGTTGTTTATCAGAACATCTCTCCTTCCCGTCCTGTCCATATACTCCTTTACCCTTCTCACCACACTTGCGAAGTGCCACTGTATGTCTATCAGATCCATGTCTTCTTTATCGATTTGCAAGTAATCCTCCTGTGTAAGATGAGGATTCCCGATCTATCCAGCAACCACTCCACTGTAGGAGTTTACCAAAGTCGACAGCGGAGCCATGTGTTCTTGAGATAGCTCTACCGTCACCTTCACTAATCCTGAGGTGTTCAGCTGCTCTGGGACTGGGTTGGTCCGATAGCCACCTTGACTAGAATTCGATGCACCTCCATATCCACCATAACTTGTAGTTGGAGCCCCACCAAAACCTGAAGTAGAAGGCCCACCAAAGTTTGCAGTTGCCTGCGCAGGTGCTACAAGATGAGAAAACGGGTTAACACCAAAATGATTAGTATTAAAATTCAAAAGATACTGGTTTGGTCCGAAAGGATATGTTGGAGGAGGAACATCAGCTATGGGACCATAGGATCGACGAACGTGTCACCCGACAATCACGAGGGCTATATTCAAGGTGCGAAATCCCTTGAATATGTCTCAATAACAGAAACGAATATGAAACAATGAAAAACGAGTAAGTACAACACACAAATGGGTCAAAAGATTCACGTTTATATCATTAAAACAGAGCGCAAGTGTTACAATGATCAAACCTAGCAACCTCAGACCTGGGGAGGGTGTTTGGAGAGTGTGTGTGGCAAGAACTAATGATTAGGGCAATGATTGGGCCTATTTATACCTCCCGTACTCGTACAGGTCAGTATTGGCAATTAGGATCCTATAAGACATGCAGAACTAGCGATTGGGCCGTAATCACTAGTAGAAACTGGCGAATGGAGGCCTACTCGCATGTAGGAACATGCGAGTAGAAGCTAATCGCCTATATGGATATCCTAATCGCCTGTAATGTCCCAAACACCCCAAAACGCGTATAAATGTCTCCAAACACCCTGAAACTCGTCCAAACAACATATATACTAGCCTAGGGACATCATGCACTTACATCGGCCAGTCGCATCAGCATGAACTTTGTTGGCGTGGCAAAATCGAATCACCCTCTGATACTTCAAGGCTTGATCAGCTTCGGCCTTCAAGTGCTAAGTGGGATACAAGAACAGCGTCTCCACATCTTTCTCTGAATAGTTGATAAGCCACATCGGGTCCCAATAGTAGAACTTTGTGGAGAAGTCTTACTCAACCGGGACAATTAGAATCTTCGAAACACAGTTCGGTGGCTTGATCTTATGTTCCCAAATAGGAATTTTGGTGAATGGATGAATCTTGTCTGTTTTGTACGACTTGGGATACTGAGGTTTAAAGGTTTTCCATTGAGTTCGGCTTTCTTCAGCTAGAAGGTTGTAAAAAGTATCTAGGCTCGACTCTTTCTCGTAGTACAGAGGAAAATCTAGTCTGATAAGATCTCGGATATACCAGAAAGGGAGACTTAGGACATTCCGATAGGGATTGAAGTATAAGAGACCTTCTTCCCATTTGACGCCCCACATCTTCGTCTTCTCCACATAAGCCTAACTGATAACGTTTTCAGACATCTTAGACAGAAGTTACTTAAAAATAGAAGCTTGAACAGGATTCTTCTTCTTCTTTTCCTCTTCTACTAATGGAAACCAATTTGGATACTTCTTCCTGATCTTATCGTGTCTCTCTTTCACTTTGTCAGGAACAGGAGTAGGATTAGTCTTCAGCTTTTCTTCAGCCTCATGAATCATCTCCTCAGAAATATTAGGAATTCTAGTGCCCGAATGATCAACCACGTATTCCGGAGTTGGCACACTGGTTCCTTCTTCCAAATTAACCTCGTTGTTCTCTGGTATCTCTGGAGGAGGACTTTGACTTGCACCGGAAGATTCTCCGTGTGCGTGTCCATACACCTCTTTCATGTCATCAGATGTTATCTCAGGACGTATCTCACCTTCTTCTAAATCATAATCTGGAATAGCAGGAGAAGGGAGTAGGTTGCCTTCGTCTTCATACGCAAAGTAACAGTTTAAAGGCTCAACATACTCCACTAGAACTACGGCTTTCTTCATAGCGTCCCGTAGTTGCTGAATCTTGTCTTTCACAGGACCTGGCTCCCTCTGAGTAGAAGAACCTGCTGCGGGATCCTTGCCTTGTCTGTCATGACCTTTCTTGGTACGTCTAAACCTAGTATCATCATCATCATCCGATTCATCTTCATCATCGTCCTCGTCATCATCTTCTTCATCGTTACTTTCATCATCATCATCATTACCAGCACTAGCCCCAACTTCTGAACTTGCAGCACCAGTGAGTCTAGGTTGAGTTCCAGTTAACTCGTTTAACCTATTCCTAAGTTCCGTGTTCTCCTTCTCGAATCTGGTAATTTTGCATTCATTGTTCACATTAGCAAATTGAAGCTCGCTGTTCTTGGCTTCGACACCTGTAAGTCTCTCCAATGTGCTTTGGTTTGACTGTATCAGCTGCTGGTGAGATTCCATGAGCTGCCTATTTGATTCAATAACCTGCTGATTTGACAGTGTAAGCGCGTCGACTGTCGCTTGCTACTCTTTGTTGGATTGAATTGTTTCCCCAATCAGCTCTAGCATCACCGTTTCATTCTCTTCAATAGTTGCATTCTTGGTTCTTAACTCAGCCAACTCACGCGTTTGTGTAGCAACTATAGCAGTTAACTCGCTGATTTTGCGCTGAAGTTGTTCATTCGTTGCAGATGCTGAGGAAGAGGTGGTCTGATCGGTTGACATAGAAGCCGGAGGTTGAAATTCTTGTCGCATCTTTTTTATCCGGTCACCAATTGGATTAGAAACAATCTGAGAGCTTGTCGCTGCTTCGGTAACTGAGATTTGCTCAGTGAAGATTACCGAAGTAGGCATTGACATGGTGACTCTTGCAGGCATAGCTGCACTAACAGATATGGGAACTGATGAGGTTGTTGCTGTTGTTGTTGTTGTTGCTGTTGTTGTTGTAGTTGTTGTTGTTTTCATTGCTGCTGCCTAGGTAGATTAAGTGTCTTGAATCCCAAATTCTACAGGAAGATTAAATCATGTTTTCCTTGAAGTTTTCACCATTTGTGGCTTGTGCGACATTGTCTTCTTTCCACGAACATTATCTTTCTTCGCTGTAGACTTTTGTCTCTTGGGAGGAGGTGAAGTGTCGAGCTCTACATTTATATCTGCAACTAAATCGCCCTGTTCCACAACAAACGTCGGATCTTCAGCAAGAGCTCTCACCTCAGCTGCGCTAGCTTTCTCCTCTGCTGCCTTTCTCTTTGCTCTTTCTTGCTTCTCAGCAAACGTATCAGGGGAATCACTTTCTGTGTCATCTGAGTCATCTTCTACATCAGTTATGTTGACTGGGGCGTCTTCATCAATTTGTTCTTTACCTTTAGCCGATCGTGAGGATTCTTGTTCTATCGCAGCACCGGAAGGTTCCGTGAAATGTAGAACATCCTGATCAAACGCATCCTCATTACCTGCAGCAGTATCAGTAGTCCTGCCAGGAGCGTTTTCGCCTAACTCAGCTGTCTCTCTCCCAATATTATCCCCCTCTTTGAACACCAGCTTATGAATTCGGGCGTCATCTTCAGAATCACTATCATCGTGTCTCCACCTATTGCCCCGGTGGTGAAACATAGTCTTCTCTGCTCATGTGCCCATATACACGCCTGCTTGGAGGATATTCAGACTTCAGTCTGTTCTAGTAACTTCTCATTCTGTTCATTTCTTTCTCACTTATGTCCTCAATCACAATGAACTCCACAGGATGCTTAATCAAGTCTGGAATTTGGCGATCGATAATCATTTGCAGAAAGTGAGGATAAACTATGAATGAGGTCTTTGTCGCCTTCTGCAATATGATCTCCTTCAGGTGATGTAAGATCATTTTGGAAAAGTTGAGAGGCTTATTGAGCGTCAAGGAGACTATCGCTGAAGCCAACGTATCCCTGATAGCATCAAATGTTCCTCTCCTTGGACCAATACACTTCAAGACTACATGCGTGAGGTACTTGAGTTCGGGCGGTAATAGTCCTTTCATGAGCATCTTTTGTTCTTTGACTATTCCCATGTACTTCATTCTCAAGAAACCACCTCGAATCAAGATGGCGTCGAACACAATAGGATCAGTATCTGCATCGCCAAACTGCAACTCTTCTCGAATTATTTCTTCAGTAATAATCACCTCTTTGCCTTGTATCGAACTTGTAATCACAATCGGCACAGCTTTGTAGTCCACTTTAGCGTTCTTGTAAAATTCCAGCAAGATATCCTTATACGCCGCATGTTGCTTAGTTATCGCATCGTAATTTGTCCGAGAAAGGCACAACAGTTGTGCTTGGGAGAGGTTTTCCAATTCATCATCCTGAACATCGAAACAAGTCATAATTACCATAAACAGATCAAAAACGCATAAAAACGGACAAAACGGACTAAAATCGGACAAAACCTGACAAATTTTGGTGATCAGGCTGCTATAGGCTATTACAATGTTGTAATCGCCAATAATCACTCACGAATGGCCTTATCGCCTCATTTATCACTTGAGTAGGGGCATGAGTCTCCCAATCACTCTACTGTATACGCGATTAGAGTGACAAATAGACCATTCGTTTCACTATTCACGCGATTAGAGATTCTAATCGCGTGAACAGTGTTCATAGCCACCAATCCTTTGTTAAATCTGAAATGCGTTGATTCGAGTCCGGATTTCTGTCACATTGAAGCCTAAGACAACCGGTTAACAAAACCCCTATCATATAATTCATTATAAGGTTGGTATACAGACCAATTGAACTAGTTTATGAATTAGGGTTCTTGGGTTTCAAATTTGGGGTTTCTTGATTTAAGATGATTTTGTTAAAAGTTTTGGTGGAATAATCATCTTTATGTGCCGATTAACGAACCCCAACCAACATAAGTCATTAATAATCACATAACAAAGCCAAACGGTCAAGAGTTTACCACCTAGGGTTTCGGCCTTTAAACACTGATTTGAACAGTTAAATCGTGTTGTTATGATGTGAAAATTTGAGGGTACGTTACCTTGATTATGTAGAACAAAAATCCAAGATTAATAAAACTCGGGCAACAAGGTTTAGTTAGGGGTGTAAGGAGGGAAACGATGAACACTGTTAGAGAGTTTGAAAATAATGAGCTGAAAGTTTCTAAGGTTCCCTTTTATACCCCCTTGTAATCGCATGCCCTTAAGCACGATTGAATTCTACTCGCCTGATCAAGCCACACGAATAGAGTGTACTCGGTAGACAGAGCACACGATTGCACATTCCTAATCGCCTAAGATGTGTCTATGAATGAAAAGGAGACAAGTTGTCCTACTCGCATGTAAAGTTGAGCGATTAGGATGTAATCGCTTCAAATAACACACGAATACTTTCTAATCGCCTATATACTCAAGCGATTAGGGACCTAATTTTCAATTAGTTGATTTTCAGCGTTTTATTTTTGAAGAAGTAAGATTACAATGGATTAGGATTCCATCATCGGCAATCAAGAATGATTAAACAGATAAAATTAAGCTGAAATAAAAACAAAAACGGGAGATCAACTAACTGTACACTATCATATTTTTGTGAGTTTCATCAGTTAGGGAATCATATCAGTGTACAGACCAAACTGGAACCCTTTTATATTCAGTTTTAGTTTAAATTACCAATAAGCATCTTACAACAACTGCCGATATTGTTGTCCACCTAAACTCAAAATCAAGTTTTATCGCTAGGCACTTTAGATACGTTAAGGTAATATTAAGACTGATGAACAAGGTGTTCCCCGCCACGCGACACATTCCCGTATCAAGTCATGCACAAAGCTTCCTCGTAACCGGTGAGTAAGCTGTTGTCATCCGTATTTTACAAGGAATGGACTCAGTGGTGATCAGGTCTGCAGGAACGCTACAACAGAGAGACCAGTGAGATCCAGACCAGGGTTCAAGTCAAATACCGTATTTTTGATTTTTCACGGTAAGATAATTTAGGTATATGATTTGATACCTTTGAGCGAATTCTCTTTGAGAATAGGGTTTTGGCATTTATGAATCTTTTTGCTCTTTTAGGATTCCCGGACGTCTCCTGATCAGAATTTATTCTTTTTTTTTTTTTGAATTTTCTAATGTTTTTGTATTTTTCTGAATTTTCTCCCCCTAAAAATCTAAAAATTTGCGAAAAGACAATATTTTAGGATTTTTTAATTTTTGAAGAAAAATATTTACAAAAACGTTACCGATGAGGATCTAATCCTGCTTTACTTTAATGTCGTTTAAGATTAACAGGTTCTCAAAATGAGGACCGTCAAAAGCTTTGGTGAATAAATCGGCACGTTGGTAATGCGTGTGGATTTTGACCATATCGATAAGTTTCTTTTCATAGCAATCGCATCTGAAATGATACTTAACCAAGATAGGTTTCGGCTTGGAATGGTTAACTGAGTCTTTAGCAAGAGCTATAGCGGACTCGTTGTCACAGTGAATGGGAGTATTAAGAAATTTCAAACCATAGTCTCTCATTTGTTGCTGTATCCAAAGAACCTGGGAGCAGCAGCTAGATGCCGCTACATATTCCGACTCACAGGTGGATAAGGCTACCGAGGCTTGCTTCTTGCACTGCCACGAGACTAGTCTTGGTCCCAAAAACTGGCATCCAGCCGATGTGGATTTTAAGTCTGTCTTGCGTCTGCCATAGTCAGCTTCACTAAAAGCGATGAGGTCAAACTTATCGTCATTAGGGTACCTTAGACCTTTGGTCAGACAACCCTTTAGATAACGTAAGATCCTCTTCACAGCAACCAGGTGGGACTGTTTCGGCCTTGACTGCTATCTTGAGAGTAGACATGTCGCGAACATTATGTCAGGTCTTGATGCAGTGAGGTACATTAGTGAGCCTATCATAGCTCGATACAGAAAAGGATCAACGGTTTGTCCTTTCTCGTCAAGGCCAATCCCGTGAGTGGTCTGAATTGGTGTGCCTACTGAAGTAGAGTCTTCCATCTGGAACCGGCTCAAGATGTCAGCAACGTATTTTGTCTGGTAGATGAAGATCCCCGACTCTTGTTGTTCTACTTGTAGACCGAGGAAGAATTGCATCTCCCCCATCAAGCTCATCTCAAATTTGTCCTACATAAGCTTTTCAAATTCCCTGCACATTTCATCATTAGTAGACCCAAAGATAATATCATCAAACGGTCACCACCCTTTTCCTTGGTGAATAAGATGCAATCCACGAGTCCACGTTTGAACCCGTTGCAAATAAGATAGTTGCTAAGCATTTGATACCATTCACGCGGAGCTTGATGGAGTCCGTACAACGCTTTGTTCAATTTGTAAACTTTTTCACGATGAAGCGGATCCTCAAAACCCGGTGGCTGAGCAACATACACCTCTTCTTTCACGATACCATACAGAAAAGTACTTTTCACGTCCATTTGATACACCTTAAACCGTTTGTACGAAGCGTAAGCTAAGAACATCTGGATAGCTTCAAGGCGTGCAACTGGATTGTATACTTCGTTGTAATCTATTCCTTCGATTTGACGGAAGCCGAGGACAACTAATCGAGCCTTGTTTCTGATAATCACCTCGCGGTTATCCCGTTTACACTTATAGACCCACTTTGTTCCAATTATCTTCGAGCCTGGAGGTAAGTCAACTAAGTCCCACACTCCTAGCTTATGGAACTGCTGAAGCTCGGCTTGCATTGCTTCAATCCATGGTTCTTCCCTCAATGCCTCTTGCACTATTCTTAGTTCTGTTTGAGACACATAAAGAGCGAAGGACCAGTCGTTCTGATGATCTGCTTTCCTAATCTCCGAATAGAGTGCTAAGGTACATGCATTGTCACATGGACTAGCATTTCTGAGCTAACTGCGCGTCATGACTCTGCTAGCCGGATCACCAATCACATTCTGCATCGGATGAGTGTTGTGAATCCAAGATTCCGGATGTGCCGGCACTGGATTATCCGAATGCAGATCAAGGTTCTCCAAACCTTGAGATAAATTTGTCTCTGCGGCGCTTGAACTGGAGGGAGCAGCGGGTTTCATATTAAAACCTAAGAGATCGATCCTAAGACATATCCCTGGAGCTGCTGAAGAAGAAGGACCAGCTTGATTGTTTCCTGTCGGAATAACTGGAGCTGTACTGGTAGATTCACCATTTCCAGCTTGTTCTTCAGTAAGTGTTTCATGAGACTCTGCAAAATCGTCGTCCGAAGATGAAGATTCTAGAACCTCTGCTAACGCTTCCTGAAAGACTTCCTCAACTTCTGCTGCTGCGGTTTTACTAGGGGGACCCGTGGATGCAGAGGCAATAAATGATGTTGGGGCAGGTGCATTGACTACGATCGGACGCATTAGCGGTGAGCTATCTGCGTTTTCACACTCGTAATGCATTTGCGCAACAGCATCATCTACCAAATTATCGACATTGAAAGAATCAAATAAACTCTTATTGTCGAACAACCAATCAGGTCCAACACCAGGTGCATTGGCAGTATAGCGTTGAACATCGACATTAAGCCACTCTTCAACACAATTGGTTCTTTTGTTGTACACTCTTTTATTGGGAGTGCTGTAACCAACAAAGAAACCTTCTTCTGCCTTTTCACCAAACTTCCCATCGGGATGTATCATGGTGCATGGAGCTCCGAAAGGTTCCAGAAACTCTAAGTTCGGTTTCCTCCGGTTTATAAGCTCGTAAGAAGTCTTGCCAAGCTTCTTTACCCTTAGAACCCTATTTAGAGTGTAACTTGTGCAGTGAACTGCCTCGTTCCAGAAGATCACAGGCAAGTTCGAGTCTGCAAGCATTGTTCTGGCTGCCTCAATAAGAGTCCGATTCTTTCTTTCTGCAACTCCATTTTGCTGAGGAGTGTACGGTGCTGTAAATTCATGATGAATACCCTTTTCCGCACATAACGACTCCATAGCATGATTCTTGAATTCTGTCCCGTTATCGCTTCTAATCCTACGGATCTTCAGCTGATATAGATTTTCCAATTTAGTGAACAGATTTTTCAAGTATTCAAATGTTTCACTCTTGTGCTTCATACACACAACCCAAGAAAACCTAGAATAGTCATCCGTAACCACCAAGCAGTATAAGTCACCGTTTTTGCTCTTCCGATTGACTGGGCCAAACAGGCCCATGTGCAGACGTTCGAGCAGTAGACTAACTGAGTTTGTCTTCTTACGTTTGTGAGACTTCTTTTTCTGCTTCCCTTTCTTGCATGAGACACAGACGTCATTTAGATGAAAATTTTTAACAGAAACACCTTCCACTAGTTGATTCTGAACCAGATGGTTCATTTTTCTCAGGTGGATGTGCCCCATACGTCTGTGCCACATGATTGATTCCTTTTCTGTCGCTTTAGACAGAAAACAAGTGACTTGACCTTTTGTTGTCATGGCTTAGCTCATATCCAGGACGTATAAGTTGTTGACCCTGGGAGCTGAGATCATAACCCACTCTTTTGGTATCTTAAATCCAGGTTTCAGAATAAAACAAGCATTGTCATCAAAGAACACAGTGAACTTTTTGTCACATATTTGCGAGACGCTCAGCAAGTTGTGGTGTATTTGTTTTACAAAGCTTATCTTCTCAAAGCTTACTAATCCGTTACTCATACTGCCTTCTTTTGTAATATAACCCTCTTTATTACCAGCAAAAGCAACATACCCCCCGTTGATATTCTTTATGTCAAAAATCAGGGATAAGTCGCCTGTCATGTGCCCAGAAGCTCCACTATCAACAATCTATAGGCTGCTGATAAGGCCCTGTGGAACTCCCTGCACAAACATTCAAAGTTCAGTGGTTAAGGGGACCCAAGCCTTCATGGTCTTGGGTCTACCATCTTCATCTAATGTCGAAAAATCAACCCATCTTCCGTTTGGAGTTGGTGTTGTTCCCGATGGTCCGGCAGTGTTATCACTAGCAGATGATTCTCCAATTTTGGTTGGTGACTTGGGTCTCCAAACCTGTTCCGGTTTCTTTGGCTTGGGCTTCTTCTTTGCTTTGGGGCTAGAAGATCCAGCCTTAGACTCCTTAGGAGGAACAGATTTTGGATCCACTCAAGATTTAACTGTACGTGGAGCAGTTTTAGGGTTGCCCTGTGGTTTAGCTGCAGCCTTTGCTGGTGGCTTAGGCGCTGCTTGAACCTTTGTGGGAACAGTGCTCCCCCTCAACTGTGGACCCCTGCCATCAACTGGCTTTTGGTTCATGCAATCTTGTTTCGGTTGTCATAAGCAATTTGCTTTCCTTTTTGTTTTCAGATAGTTTAGGGGAAACAGGTTGCTTAGTTTTGCTAGAACTGGGAGAATCATCCACTTTGATCCTTTCTCGTCTAAATTCAGAGCACGCAGCAACTAAATGCCCACGTTCCCCACATTTATGACAGGATCTATATTCTTCAAATCGAGGAAATTCGGATTTGTTCTCCTTTTTGTTCTTTCTATTAGATGAACTGGCAAATGAGTTTTTGTGTTTCAGATCCTCAAGGCATTTTCTTTGCACATCGACATGAGGATCGTCGTTAATCTCATTTCCGGTAGATCTAACAAATTCAGTGACATGCTTCTTCGGACTTTTCTTCTGAGCATGACTTTGAGGATTAACGGTGTTTTTCTTTTGATTTTTCTTGTTGTATTCATTTGACTGATTACCCTGGTCTTTTCTACCCTTACCCTTACACTTCTTCTTATTCCAGGTTTCCTTTTCAACGGTAATGACAGATTCTTGCCAGATTTTAGCAATGAGACCAGGGGCGATACATCTGAGAGGCACTTCCTCATCAGCATATACCTTTTCAGACCCTTTAATTTTGTAAAATACCTTAATCCTTCTGCCATCCTCGGTTTGCACTTTCGGTTCAAGTTCACTCAAAGTTTCAGTAGTAATGATATGTTTTTCAAGAGGAACATTTTGAGTCTAGACCGGTGCATACCTAGGAAGCTCATCAAGCTCATCATCTGACGAGTCTGTTTCATACACACTGATATTATCAGCTTTCTCACCAAGTTTGATAGCTTCAGCAGGTGTTGCAGCCTTAGTAACTTCAGCAGGTTTATCTGCTTCAGTTGCTTTGGCCGCCTCTGCAGCTTTTGCTGCTGCCGCTGCCACGTCCACAAGTTCCTCCTTCGGTAAGACATCAAAATTGTGATTTTCGAATCTCACTGGAGGTGGACACTGAGAATATTTGGGACTGGTGGAAATGCTTTCTTTTTCTGAGTGTTCAACTATGTGATCAAGAACATACTTGCAGTATAGGTAACTTTCAAGTTTCTTCTTGATCTTCTCATAGTCCCAGTTTACAATGGCCAAGTGTTTCTTTGTGTCTTCTACCTCATTTATGTAATTATTTATAGCAATTTGCTTGTTTGCTAGAGTTTTCGACAATTCAGAAACATCCTTCTTGTAATTTTCAATTGTACTTAGAAAAATTTTCTCTTTTTGCCTAAAGGAATCAATTGACCTTTGTAATGAACCAACATCAGCTTTTAAATTCAGATTCTCTTCAGTTAGTTCTTTGATTCTGAGTTTTAGCTGATCACACTCTACACACTTTATCTTAAAATTGGAGGAAGAACTTACCTTGTTTGACGATTCTGTAATAGCCATCAAAGCATAATGAGCTGCAGTCTTCTTAGCTCCAAAGAATTTGCCAAAGTTGTTCTCAGTACAGTCAGCATCCACAAGAAACGATCTTTTGCCGATCAGCGCATCTGTTTCAGCTAACAAATCTTCCAAATCTTCCCCCATATCAGAATCACATTTAGAGTCACAGTCGGACGATTCAGCTTCAGGAATAAACACGTGATACGCTATAAAATATACATATATTTATATCAATATTCTCTACATTTTAAATAATATTTGGGTTAGTTTTTATTAATATTACTCTTTATTGGTTCCTATTAGTTATTTAAATGTTTTAAGTGTAAACGAGCTAAAACAGTGCATTTGAGTTAATTTAAGACTCGCTAAATTTTTAATGGTTGAATTGGTCATCTATTTAAATATATAATTTGAACTAGACTCTTATCTAAATTTTTGTGTTATAGGAACTATTGGGTCGGGGCCAATACAAGATGGACATTAGACTACAACCAAAACTACATGGATCACATATCTCTTGGGCCTCATCTTAACTACAACATAAATTAAATTTGGGCTAAAAAAATATATCAAAGGAAAGGAAATGAAGTTGGGCTCGGCCCACATTACAAAATAGGGCATGAGAGGTGCTGGTTATAAAAGCAAATGAAGCACAAGAAGAAGGAAAGGAGCGCAGAATAAAAGATTGTGTCAGGTGGTTGGCGGCTCCTAATCACGAGGAGGTGAAAGGTCACAACCAAAAAAAAAGCACAAAAAGAAAAAAAAAATAAACAATATAGAGTGAGAGTCTCGAGATAGTAGAAGGATTCCCGTTACAAAATAGGGCATTTCCCGTTAGCTGTCAGCTTTATCAGTAGGATTCCCAGTCTAGGCAACCATCCTCCCCAGTACTGTTTCCCCTTTCGTGAGCGTTTACTCCCTGGTCACTCGTACCTGCTGCTTGTTTATTTCTTTGTCTTGTTTTATTTGTTTATCGTTTTAGTTTCTTTTTAGTTGAAAAATCATGCTCTTTTATATAGATTAGGACTCGATAGAGATTTAGTATCGATGGCTGCATATCAGTGTCCACAGATTGATACTCGGTCTTATCGACTTTACTACACTACGACCGGTACACTGCCATGTTGTGTGGTTTAGCTTGGTGATTCCATTTTTAAAACCAGATTGTGAAACTTAAAATATTTTTATATGTAAACCACTACAACCGGGGATCCAGTCGTTCGTTCTTTGTTTATATCCACTTTAGTTTAGTCATATTTTTAGTTCTTATTTCATTTTATGTTTATCTACATGCTTTAGTCTACTTGTTTCCTTTGCATGAGTTTGATTTTTGCTTGATAGATTAGTCGTTTTTTAGCCGCTTTTAGTTCAGTCTTGCTTAAAAACAAATTAAAAAGGAAATAAAAAAAAGAATCGTCATGGCATCTTGTACTAGAAAAAAGACTGTTGCATACTACATAAGGGAACGCGACCACGCGAGCCGTTATGAAGAAAACATGTACACTCAGTCATGCTATCAGTACACGAATGTATGCTTTGAGATCTGTGGTGGAGCCTATTTGAAACACGAGTGTTATCTTTCACGTGGGAGGTCCACACAGTGGAGTTGATGATGAGAGGTGGCGTATGGATATACAGATGATGATTGATCACATGGAGTCAAAGCGTGCGAAACCTCTCACACGGGTGGTTTACGACTGTGAAGGGAACATATTGGGTTATAAGGATTCATTTGGAAATATGATTGAGATAATCCCAGAACCGGAGGCGATAATGGACGACGCAGTCCCACCTTCAGTTCAGCAGGATATTAGTCGTGATGAGTCGCCTTATTGGTATCCCACTCCTTGGAGCCATGGACCAGAACCCGAAGATGATGATTTCTGGAGTGATGATGGCATAGAGGTAGTAGAGTTTGTTGAAGACACTACGAATCTGATTGAAGAAGAAGTTTTTGATGACGGAGTTGAGATTGAGGCAGCTAGCGAGGTGCAAATGATTAGGTTAAGCCCAGCAAGTACCACACAGGTTACCGAGCCGATAGATGAGCTTGAGGATGAGGTGATAGAGGACGAGTATCTTCCATCGTGGATGGATGAGTTTGGTGATGAGTTGGTGGATTTACCGAGCATAGATGGAGGAGAGTTCGACCATGTTGGCGATCTTGATGAATTAGAAGCACTACTATTCGGAGAGCCAACAATGGAGATCAAAGAGGAAGAAGGAATGTAGATTAAGTATAGCTGGCATGCGAAAGAAGTAGATGATGGATCGCTACCCCAATCAGCAAAACCACGGGAGATGGCTCACTAACAACTTGCCTGGAATTTAGTAAGCATGCACACCATTTGGATGGACGACCAACTCCTTCACTACATGTGTCGTATATATTTTGGTCCAGGTAAATATAAAGATTGGTGGGCTTAAATGAATAGGTGGAGTGATCGACCGTTGATGAATATTAGCCATTGGTGGAATCGTTGGGGATCGATCACGAAGGTTGAGGATGATCATGCTTTTGTAGTTCATGACCATGGTTTGAAGCATGACATTAGTAGTCCGGGTGGAGATTGCGATGTCGAGGCAGTTTCTTTTCACCCTCCATAGGTTTGATCGTTATGATTTGTTCTCGAGTGTTGGCTCGAGTGTACATATTAGTTGAGCTTATTTCTATTTTTATCTTTTCTTTATTTTGAGTTTTTATATTAAAAATTGCAAAAAAAAAAATGGTATAGAAACATCTCCTCCGTACTCAATCTCCATTCGGGGGAGATCGTTTTCGAACCATATTATTATTACTAATAGTTTTTTTTTTGTTGGTGTTTGCCGCGATTCGCGAGCATTTGAGTTGTAATGCAGGTTATTACTTGGTTATGCTTGATCGCGCCGGTAGTTTCACGTTTTTAGGATTTCCCCATATAGTAGCTCATCGCATTTTTGTCAGGGGAGTATCAGTTTTCCTTTCTCTTTGTCTTATTTTAGTTTATGTTAGCCACTTTTGACACACATTGGAGACAATGTGCGTTTTAAGTGTGGGGATGGAGTAAATAAATAAAATTTATATTTTCTAGAAAATCCAAAATAAAAAAAATAAAAATCAAAAAAAATCAAAAATGAAAAAAAAACAAAAAACAAAAAAATCTAAAAAAAAAGTAAAAAAGTAATTTTTTTTTTTGAAAAATACAAAAGAAATAATAAAAGTTTTTGCAAATCCCGAGGTAATTGATTACACACAGAAGACACGCCTTAACCATTATAAAGCGTAAGCTGAAGGCGGGTCGATGTGGGTTTGCATTTCTTGGGGGCATCGGATTTCTTTAAGTTGCGCGATAGTAAAGTAGGTCCAGTTAGTCGGTTTTTGAAGTAAAATTGTTTTGGGATACTTATGATAGTGGAACAAACATGATTGAGGAGGACCACTCTTGGCTTTTACCGACATCCCATTCCCGCACTTCATAGTGAGGATTTGAGCCTATTTGATTATTATTATATTCACTTTCATTTGTTGAGTGCTACCTACTTATTGCTTGATTACAGAACTTGTGCATCATGATACATTTTTAGACCTTGGGTTTGGACTTGACATTAGCGTGATAGAGGCATTTAGGATCACCCACATCTTAGCCTTTTCCTTTCTTTTTGTTTTTCATTTTTGACCCGTTTGATATACCATTAGTCGCCACTTTGAGCCTTTTCCCTTTTCGCTTGTCTACCCTATGTGCCACTTTTATTTTTATATATCTGGTTTTGAGTTATAGTTTAGTTGTTGAAAAAAAATATATATATTTAATAAAAAAATAGCAAAACAAAAAAGTGAAAAAAAAGGAGTTGTTCAAGTTGTATATAAATAAATTGTTGAGTTAAAAAAGTAAAAAGAAAAAAAAATGGAATAAGTTATATATGGGTCAAAATTACCCATCTTAGTTATTTTTATGTTTTGAGTTTATTTTTCCGGATTTTCATTTTTATTTTCTTTTTAGCCACTTTTCCCAAATATATCCTACCCTTAGCCCTTGCCTACCCATAAGTCCTCTTGATTAATGTTGGTCCAAACCACTTAGGTGGAGATTTGATCCTTGTACAAGCCTATGTGTCTCAAGCTTCATGTTTAGGTATTGAGGGATCATTTGTTATAGTTGATATACACCGAGTGATGAGAGATGTTTGTGAGGGGTATTAGCTTTGTTTGGTTGGAATCTTGATGGGGGAGTGAAGCTTGATTAGGTAATCCCATGTTTAAAAAAAAATAGTATCACCTTTGGCTAGTTGGGCCATATGCTTCTTGACCATTGTAAGTCTTGTGATTTCTTTGTGTCCTTAGGATTTGTGGCTTGCTTAGGCCTTGCTAGATGTTAGTCGTATTTGGTCTAAGTGTGGGTATCATGTGTTGTTTGATTTTTGCTTAGGGACAAGAAAATGAATAAGTATGGGGATGTTTGATACGCTCTAAAATATACATATATTTATATCAATATTCTCTACATTTTAAATAATATTTGGGTTAGTTTTTATTAATATTACTCTTTATTGGTTCCTATTAGTTATTTAAAGGTTTTAAGTGTAAACGAGCTAAAACAGTGCATTTGATTTAATTTAAAACTCGCTAAATTTTTAATGGTTGAATTGGTCATCTATTTAAATATATAATTTGGACTAGACTCTTATTTAAATTTTTGTGTTGTAGGAACTATTGGGTCCGGGCCAATACAAGATGGACATTGGACTACAATCAAAACTACATGGATCACATATCTCTTAGGCCTCATCTTAACTACAACATAAATTAAATTTGGGCTAAAAAATATATCAAAGCAAAGGAAATGAAGTTGGGCTCGGCCCACATTACAAAATAGGGCATGAGAGGATTGAGAGGTGCTGGTTATAAAAGCAAATCGAGCACAAGAAGAAGGAAAGGAGCGCAGAATAAAAGAATGTGTCAGGTGGTTGGCGGCTCCTAATCACGAGGAGGTGAAAGGTCACAACCAAAAAAAAAAAGCAAAAAAAGAAAAAAAATAAATGAACAATATAGAGTGAGAGTCTGGAGATAGTAGAAGGCACGAGAAGAAGGAATGAAAAGAAATATTTTGAAGGTGAAGGGGTCATAAAGAAGGGGCAGCGACTACGGTGTTTATTGGTTTGGTATTTTTTAGTCTCGCTATGATTTTTAATTGTGAATCTTTTAGATTTATTTTTATTTATTTCATTACTATGGTTGGCTAGATGTATGTTGGTTGCCTAGACTTGTGATAATTATTGATTAATGTTGATTGTCTTTTGGTATTTGGCTACTCGTTTTGACCCGTTTATGTATAAAAATCTAAACTTTGTTGGTTTTTGTTGTGATTTATTACCCGGATGATGTTTGCGTTATATTTTTAGATTCATATGCGGCTATAATTTATTGAGTTGGTGTTTTTAAATTAAAAGTCGCATATTTTTATCATTTGCTTCGTGTGATGATTTGATGGGTTAACTTGTTGACTTAGGATCTAGAAATTACATGTTTGACATCATTTTGGGTTTGTCACCTACCTTGAGACCGAGAGGAGATAGGTTGTGGGTTTGTTAGGATTTATTGGTTTATTTGGTTAGATATTGCACGATAGTGAATTTCTTTCCAGGTATCCTTTTTATCCGCTTTCCCAAACATTTACTTTTAGGAATAGATTCACCATTTGATACCGTTAGGTGCTTGGTGATTAGTGAGACCGAGAGGAGATCTAATCTTTGGGTGCGTAAACTTGTATGTTTGGTGAGACTGAGAGGTGATCCATTCTTTACCCGGTGAGCTTCACGACCGCTTTGGATTTCATTTACTGTTCTAGTGAGACCGAGAGGAGATCTAGATACTATAGTGTTTCCCGAGTTGGTTATACCCATAGGTCCCGGTAGTCATTCGAGTATCCATTTCCCGTTAGCTGTCAGCTTTATCAGTAGGATTCCCAGTCTAGGCAACCATCCTCCCCAGTTCTGTTTCCCCTTTCGTGAGCGTTTACTCCTTGGTCACTGGTACCTGCTGCTTGTTTATTTCTTTGTCTTGTATTATTTGTTTATCGTTATAGTTTCTTTTTAGTTGAAAATCATGCTCTTTTATATAGATTAGGACTCGATAGGGGTTTAGTATCAAGGGCTGCATATCAGTGTCCACAGATTGATACTCGGTCTTATCGACTTTACTACACTACGACCGGTACACTGCCGTGTTGTGTGGTTTAGCTTGGTGATTCCATTTTTAAAACCAGATTGTGAAACTTAAAATATTTTTATAGGTAAACCATAGCAAATTATCTCAATTTCATCACCAACCACTTGAAAAAAAAAAGAAAAAAAGAAAGAAATGTAAGAGGTGAGAGAGGGACGAGAGGAGGCAACTGTCATATTATTTTTGACGGTCAATCATCATCACTATCAGAAAAGAAAAAAAAATTATATTATAATAATAATAATAATAATAATAATAATAATAATAATAATAATAATAATAAAGAAAGGAGTGTCGTTGGAGAAAACAAAAAATTATTTATATATACTTTGGAAGGTGTAGTGTAACAAAGAAGGCGGCGACTACGGAGCTTATCGGTTTGGTATATTTTAGTCTCACTATAATTTTTATTTGTTAACCTTATAGATTTGTTTTTATTTCTTTCACTATTATGGTTGGCTAAATTTTATTTGGTTGTTTAGACTTGGGATGAATCTTGATTTTGGTTGATTTCTTTGGTATTTGGCTACTCGTTTTGACCCGTTTATGTATAAAAATCTAAACTTTATTGGTTTTCGTTGTGGTTTATCACCCGGATGATGTTGGTGTTATATTTTTAGATCCGTATGTGGCTATAATTTATTGACTTAGTGTTTTTAAAATAAAAGTCACATATTTTTATCATTTGCTTTGTGTGATGATTTAATGGGTTGACTTGTTGACTTAGGATCTAGAAATTGCGTATTTAACATCGTTTTGGGATTGTCACCGACCTTGAGACCGAGAGGAGATAGGTTGTGGGTTTGTTAGGATTTATTGGTTTATTTGGTTACATATTGCACGAGAGTGAATTTCTTTCCCGGTATCCTTTTTATCCGCTTTTCCAAACATTTGCCGTTAGGTATTTGGTGATTAGTGAGACCGAGAGGAGATCTAATCTTTGGGTGCGTAAACTTTTATGTATGGTGAGACCGAGAGGTGATCCATTCTTTACCCGGTGAGCTTCACACTGCTTAGGATTTCATTTATTTTTCTAGTGAGACCGAGAGGAGATCTAGATACCATAGTGTTTCCCGAGTCGGTTATACCCATAGATCCCGGTAGTCATTCGAGTATCCATTTCCCATTAGCTTTCAGCTTTATCATTAGGAATCCCAGTCTAGGCAGCCATCTTCCTCAATTTTGATTCCCCTTTCGTGAGCGTTTACTCCCTGATCTCTCGAACCTGCTGCTTGTTTATTTCATTGTCTTGTTTTATTTGTTTATCGTTTAATTTCTTGTTAGTTCAAAAATTATGCTCTTTTATCTAGATTAGGACTCGATAGAGGTTTAGTATCGAGGGCTGCATATCAGTGTCCACGGATTGATACTCGGTCTTATCGACTTTACTACACTATGACCGGTACACTGCCGTGTTGTGTGGTTTAGCTTGGTAATTCCATTTTTAAAACCAGATTGTGAAACTTAAAATACTTAAAAATATGTAAACCACAAGCAAATCATCACGCCAGACTGACTTGAGCATTCTTCAACTTCAACTAGTGCATCAGTAGTTTGTTGGGCAAAACATGCAGCACCACCCTGGGGAGCTTCTTCTCCAGTGATTAGATGGTTCCAGTTAAAACCTACATCAGCTTGAATTACCAGGGCTTGTCCTTGATTGTTGTTTGCAGGAGGCCTCTGGTTCTGGTTCTGGTTCTGGTTCTGGTTCTGGTTATTTACTGGGACAATAGCTCGCTCAGTATTTGGATTAGGTTGTGTTTGAGCTTGCTGCCTCTGATTCTGATTTGCTCTGTTGTTGAAGGCATTCTGATGACCTTGTTGCTTCGGTCGGTCACATTCTCTTGCAAAGTGCGCTTTGGTGCCATAGTTGTAGCACGTGACCTTAGTTTTATCAAACCCAAACTTAGTGTTGTTGTTTATCAGAACATCTCTCCTCACTGTCTTGTCCGTATACTCCTTTGCCCTTCTCACCACACTTGCGAAGTGCCACTGGATGTCTATCAGATCCATGTCATCTTTATCGATCTGTGAGTAATCCTCTTGTGTGAGATGAGGATTCCCGATCTGTCCTGCAACCAATCCACTGTAGGAGTTGACCAAGGTTGACAGTAGAGCCATGTGTTCTTGAGCTAACTCTACAGTCACCTTCTCTAAACCTGTTGTGTTCAGCTGCTCTGCGACTGGGTTGGTCCGATAGCCACCTTGACTTGAAGTCGAAGCACCTCCATATCCACCATAACTTGTAGTTGGAGCCCCACCAAACCCTGATGAAGAAGGTCCACCAAAGTGTTGGGTTATATTGAGACCACAGTTACCAGATTATAGACTTATGATAGCCAGTTGTATAGTTTGATAGTTGAAGGACTTAGTATGTAATTAACACAATGTTTAGTAAAGCAAACCCTAAGCTGCGCACTTAATTGGACGGGCCCTGCGCACTTGAGTTAAGTGCGCAGGCCCATCTCCTGGTTATAAATAGAAAGTGTGTGCACAGCTCTAGGGTTGGGGTTTTGGGATTATCTTTGTAGCACACGTGAATAGGTGTGTATTAGTCTGTGTATTCCAAGGTTATTCATCATCAAATCAGTAATGGAATCATCATGTTATTCATTGTGTGTGTCGGTTTTATTCATGTTCATCTAGTATCTTTGTTTTTCTGGATTAATCACTTAAAACACCTAACAAATAGGTGTTTATGAGTGATAGCAATCTATTGCATATCACAAGATCTAGCATTCGGGACTTACAATTTGATATCAGAGCCTCTGTGCTCTAGATTGTATCTACTTTAAGATACCAAAACCCTCATCTTGTTAGTTTTTATTATCAAGATTATTTTCTTTATGAACTTTCAAATTTAGATTTTTTTTTTTTATATTTTGGCTTCATATTTCGTGAAAATTGTGTTTCTAAAAGTTAATAGTATGTCATTTTAGGTAGAAAATGTTTTGGAAAGGATTCAGCTGAGTTTTTTTGTGTTTTTCACAGCCTGTTTTGCGCACTTATTTCATACATTCTGCGCACTTATCTCATAAGTTGAGCACTTGTTTCTTGGTTTGAGTACTTGGCTCATATATTGCATACTTGTGATTGTGAGTACTTAAATCTCTAGTTTTAGTACGCAATCAAGCTTATGCGTACTTGTTGCCGTCCATTGTCTTTAGCACTTATCTAGAGTTTCTGCGCACTTAAACAGAAATCTTGGATTTGTGCGCACTTATTGATAGGTGTAGTCTTGAGTACTTGGCTAGGGTTTCTGCGAACTTAAATTTTAAACGAGAGTTTAAGTGTCTGCGCACTTAATTTAGTACGCAGACTGATCAGTAAATACTGAGCACTTATCATGCCCAAGTGTTGACTGATCTGCGCACTTATCAAGAAACACAGCTACACGTGTACTTCTGGGCTGCACACTTAACAAAAGACTACAACTTGACCAGGCTGTTTACATTCTTACATGTTGCTGCATACCTGATCTGGACTTCTGCGCACATAACTGCGTACTTAAGGACTTGGTCACTTTTCTGGACTGTTAACTAAAATCTGATAAACTAAACTCTTAAAATTCACTTAAATCATGGCCGGTAACGATAATCACTCAACAGTAAATCCTATCACTCAACAAGAACTTGAAACTGGAACCACAACTAGAGTTCCTATGTTAAAAGGTGTTGAAGACTATGGAACTTGGAAGAACAGAATGAGATCATTCTTCTATGTCACGGACTTCACACAATGGAATTCTATCCAGTTGGGCCCACACATTCCAATGAGAACCACTACCACAGGAGAAGAATTTAACCCTGATCCAACCACTTACACTGATGTCGATAAACAGCTACTCCAGAGAGATCATAAGGCTTATGGTGCCCATACCATGGCCTTATCAAACGATGTTTATAACATGTTTGAGGAGTATGGCACTGCGCACGATCTGTGGTCTGCATTAAATGAGTACTATGAAGGGAATGAAGAGATACGCCAGTATAAGCAAGACATGGTGCAGAAAGAATATGACATGTTCAGTAGCATTCGTGGGGAAAGTTTGAGCTCACATATTGAAAGGTTCATGAGTATGTTGACCAAGATGAAGAAGGCGGGAATTCCTGTGAACAACAGAAATTCAATCAAGAAGCTGCTAGACTCCCTGCCAAAAGAATGGAGCATCCAGTGTATGTTGATCAGGAAAGAATATCTAGACGCCCAGTCTACCTTGGCTGACCTTATCAACACCCTGAAGTCGTTTGAGATGGACATCACAAAGAGAGAGATGAACCAGACCAATCCGAAGGTTGTACCCAGCACTGCAATAAAAAACTTGGCATTAATGACCCCTGTGGGTAACATGGGTTCAAGCTCGTCTCATGTGTATGTTGATGGAATGGGTGGTGGTAGCTCCAGTTCAGGAAAGACCGTTCCATACTCCGACCCAGTGGCAAGGACTCTCAACCCACAACAAACAAAGCTTGCTAATGAACATGTTGAACTCTTCAACACTTTCATGACCAGCTTTGAAGCATTGAAGACAGGTGAGATCAAGAATGAGATGATGAATCCTGAAGACATGTATCAAGTGGATCCAGATGATATGGAGGAGATGGACCTAAAATGGCAAATGGCTATGATTACTCTAAGGGTGAAGAGGTTTCAGGACAGAACAAGTCGAAGGGTTGGAATGGGAAAGGCTGGCTTTGATAAGTCAAAAATCAGGTGCTACAATTGCAAAACTCTCGGACACTTCAAGTATGAATGTCCAACAATGAATCAAGCTGAAATTAAACCGGCAAAGAGGATGGTGGCAATCACAGATGGAAACGAAGCCAATCAGCAGAAGGCACTGGTGGTTCAAGATTTTGACTGGGGAGAGGAAGTTGCTGTGGCTGAGGCTGAAGTGAACAAGGCACTGATGGCAAAGATCTGTACTAAATCAACACTTGGTGTGAGCTCTTTGGAAGGGTCATCAGCTGAGATGCCAAAAGGAGAAAGGATGGAGAATGCTGGTCTAAAAGGTGTGCTAAGTGAGGACAAGGGAAAGGAGGTTGCTACCGATGAAGCTTTAGTTGCTGAGAAGACTTCCACAAGCAAAGCTAATCAACAACCTCAGAGCGTGCAGAAGAAAGTTGAGGAGAGAGATCTGGTAAGTATTCCTCTTGAAATAAAATCAAAGCTATGCTCACCTAGGTGTGTTACAGCTGTTGCTTACTGTTTGTTCCACAATAGGAAAATTTTAAGAGAAATGGATGACATCCGAAAAATCAACACTGAAATGAAAGAAAACGAGTTAGCATATCAGCGAAAGTTAAATGCAACAATAGCTGAAATGCACACTCTAAAAGAATTTGTTCTCAGAAAAGATTTTTTAATAAATGACTTAACTGAAAAACTAGAAATATCTAGAAATGAAACAAATCATCTCCAAATTGTTGTGGACAAATGGAATGTAAGCAAGCATGCTCATACAGATATCCTTGATTGTTCAAGGAAATCATTCGTCATAGATGGAATTGGGTATAAGGATAAAAAGGGAATTGTAAAATCTCTATTTTTACCTTTGAGCAAAAGTGAATATATACCCATTCCAAAACCACATCCAAAAAATGATCTTTTTGAAAAAGAATGTGTCCAATCTGAGTCAAACTCTAATATAAGTAAAAGCAGTGCAGATATGACCCAACAGGATCAGGTGGACGATGATGAAAGTTGTGGTGGACAAACGATGGGGTTAGGTCACCCAGGTGCCAATTACTCTACAATGAATTGGTTCATCTGGAGTCATGACAAGTCTAAAAATATTTTGAATTCGGATGAATGTAATAACTTAACTAAACTGGATGATTGTAATAGTTTATCTAGGATGGATAACTGTAATAGTTTATCTTGGCCGGATGACTGTACTACTTTAACATCTAAACTTAATTTAAAGGGCGTTGTGGACCCTGATGATAGGAAGAATCCTATCAAACGCTCAGATATTTGTGTTGACAATGTTATGCCAGTTTGTGTCGATCTCAATGATGCATTATCGGATAATGAAAATGTATATAGACCATCTCCGTTTGTACCAGAATTAAAAAGAAACAGGTTTGGAAAATTTCTTACTGAAAAATTCCAGAGTTTACTCCATCATCAATAGATATGTCATGTTCTGAAGAATCACTAAGTGAAACAGATAATACAATTCCTGAAGAATCATAGAGTGATACAGAAAGTGACATTAGCGAGCCAGACTGCAACACAAATGAGAAATCAAGCAACAACAACATTGATGAACCATGTTCCAGTGAAAGCTCATGCTCAAGCAAGATCAAGAGAAGAGCATCACAACCATCATCATCCAGACCCTCTCCAAAGATCAAGCCAAAGCACTCAAAATGCTTTAGATGTGGAAATGAGGGTCATGTGGTCAAAACATGTCATTTAAATTTCAGTGATGTTAAAGCACTAAACTGTCTTTCTGATCAGATTAAAAACCTTCAAGAAACAGTAAAAATCTTTGATAAAACCACAAAAATTTTGAAAAGACAAGAGTCAGGTTTGGGTGAAAATCACGATAGATCAAAATTAAACCAAACCTGGATTCCCAAAGTCAACTAAGTAATGGTTTGAGTCGTGATTGTACATAGAGTCTCTTGTATTTATATGTGTATTTCTTGTGTTTTTCTATTGTATTTCAGAATAAGTTACAGAAATGACTGATAGCACTGATGTGATATCTATGGCATGTTGATAGCGGAACTTCTAGACACATGACTGGTCTAAAGGAACTTCTCAAGAACTACAGATTTATTGATGGAGAGTTCGTTGCCTTCGCTGGAAATGAAAAGGGCGGAAAGATTGGAGGAATAGGAGATGTGGTCTCTGACGCACTGACGTTAGAAGATGTGAACTATGTTCCAGAATTGTGCTACAACCTGTTGAGCGTGTCACAAGTCTGCGACAAAGGAATATCTGTGTTATTCAATGACATGGAGTGCATCTTTCTGAAACCTGGATTCATTCCGCCCACCAATATGATCATGCTAAAAGCTCCTAGGCAAAATAACACATATGTGATAAATATGAGAGATGCTAAATCAGAATGTCAAATGACATGCCTACTTTCTAAAGTATCCGAGTCAGAGTCATTGTTATGGCACAGGCGATTAGGACATGTTAACTTCAAAAACATTAACAAGCTTTCAAAACTAAATCTTGTCAGAGGTCTTCCTTCAAAGGAATTCCCTTTTTCTGAAAAATGTTTAGCATGTGCCAAAGGAAAACAACACAAGAAATCGCATAAGTCCAAGACAGTGAACTCTATAGACTCACTTCTTCAATTATTGCATATGGATCTTTTCGGTCCTATCAGTGTTAAAAGTTTAGCTAAAATGTCTTATTGTTTGGTGATAACAGATGATTTTTCTCGCTTTACATGGGTGTACTTCTTAGAATACAAAAGTGAAGCTGCCGAGATATTGATGTTGTTTGTTCCTCTCATTGAGAACATAGTAAAGAGAAAAGTTAGATCAATCAGAAGCGATCACAGAACTGAATTCAAAAATCAAAGCTTTGTGACTTTCTGCAACAACAAAGGGATTCATCTTCAGTACAGTGCTACGAGAACTCGTCAACAGAATGGCGTTGCTGAAAGGAAGAATCGTACACTTATTGAACCGGCCAGAACCATGCTAATCGACTCCAAATTGCCGATCATCTTCTAGGCTGAAGCTGTGAATACCGCCTGTTATGTTCTTAACAGAGTCTTAATTGTAAAGACGCGCGGGAAAACAGGTTATGAACTCCTTTTTAAAAGAAAACCTCTGATTGACTACTTCAGGCCTTTTGGATGCTCATGTACGCTGCTTAACAACTACGAGAACATAATGAAGTTTGATGCAGTTGGAGATGAGTGCTTCTTTGTTGGATACTCTTCAAGTCAAAAGGCTTATAGAGTGTACAACAAACGAACCAAAATGGTTCTCGAGTCTTTCTATGTTGATTGGCAGGAATCCAACTCTACCAACACAGGAGCCGGTCCTGACTGGTTCTTTGACGTGGATGTTGTTTTCAACAATTTCAGCATCATTGAAGAACAATCATCTGAAAATCAAGCAGCCGATCCTTCTCTTCTTGAAGATACTCTTTATTCTTCCGAAGACGATGCTGCACCGTTCACCACCCGTTTTTCTCCACTCGTAGCTGATCCAATTGTTCCTCTTCAGTCCACAAATGGTGATGCAACTGTTGAAACTACTCCATCTCCTGAAAGTACTCCAGCTTCAGAAGAAACATCTTCATCACAACAGTCTGCAAATGATCCATCCAGCTCATCAACTCCTGTAGATCACCTCTCTAATTTGCCTTCCCAAATTCAAGAAGAACAAAACATGGGATTTAAGTCATCCAAGAATCATCCTGTGGAGAACATCATTGGACCAATCTCTGAGGGTGTCCTCACTAGGAATCAGGCAGATAAACTTAATATTGCACTATCAGCCTTCTTATCTCAGACGGTACCCTTCAGCATTGAAGATGCTGTTAGAGATGCAAGTTGGGTTGAAGCCATGCAAGACGAGCTGTCTCAGTTTAGAAAGCTCAAGGTTTGGGAACTTGTGGATCTACCTGAAGGGAAGTATCCTATCGAAACAAGATGGGTGTTTCGCAACAAAATGGATGAAAGAGGTGTGGTGATTAAGAACAAGGCTCGTCTGGTAGTTCAGGGCTTTCGTCAGCAGGAAGGTATCGATTATGAGGAAGTGTTCGCTCCAGTTGCTCGACTTGAAGCCATCCGTATCTTCCTGGCATACGCCTCATACAAGAACTTCAAAGTCTTTCAAATGGACGTGAAGAGTGCATTCCTGTACGGGAAGGTCAAGGAAGAAGTCTACGTCTGTCAACCACCGGGTTTTGAAGACCCTCATCATCCCAACAAATACTACAAATTGGATAAGGCTCTCTATGGACTTCATCAAGCTCATCGAGCTTGGTATGAGACCTTATCGTCATATTTGCTGCAGAATGGGTACACCAGAGGGAAGATTGACATGACTCTGTTCACCAAAGAAGTCAACAAACATTCTATCCTTGTTCAAATCTATGTTGACGATATTATCTTTGGCTCCAATGATGAAAATTTGTGCAGGGAATTTGAAAGCATTATGAAGTCTCATTTTGAAATGAGCATGATGGGAGAATTATCGTTTTTCTTAGGCTTGGAAGTTCAGCAGAAAGAAGACGGAATTCTCATCCATCAAGCCAAGTATACAAGAGACATTCTGGCAAAATACAACATGACCGACTGCAAGCCGTCCAATACTCCTTTTGCGGCCCAAACAACACTTGTACCAGATCTTCAAGGCCTTTCAGTGAATCCGCATACTTATCGATCAATGATTGGCTCTCTGATGTATCTAACAGCTAGCAGACCAGATATCATGTGGGCAGTTGGATGCTGCGCGCGTTTTCAGTCCAATCCTAAGCAATCGCATGAAACTGCAGTGAAAAGAGTCTTCTGCTACCTCAAAGGGACACCAAAACTTGGTTTATGGTATCCTAAGAGTGATAATTTTGATTTAATCGCTTACTCTAATAGTGATCATGCAGGTTGTAGGATTGACAGAAAGTCTATCTCTGGTGGTTGTCAATTTCTGGGTAACAGGCTAGTGTCTTGGCAGAGCAAGAAGCAGACTACAGTGTCCATCTCCACTGCTCAAGCTGAATACACAGCTGCATCCAGTTGTTGTTGTCAGGTGTTATGGATCCAAAATCAGCTTTTGGACTACGGTTTGAACGTCATGCATACACCTATTTTTATTGATAATGATGCATGTCGTGACATCGTGAAGAATCCAATTGATCATTCTAAAACCAAACACATTGAAATTCGGATTCACTCAATTCGCGATGCTCACGACAAAGGATATATACAGGTGTTGCCAATAGATACTGCTGATCAAAAGGCAGATATCTTTACGAAAGCTTTTGACAAAACCCGTTTTCATCAGTTGGTTACATGGCTTGAGATGATAAATTTTGAATAAAAAAAAAATTTACTTGTGTATAATTTACAGAAAAATCTTCTTTTTACTTAAAACAAGATTTTTGGGGGAGATAGTAAAACCAGTCCATCCCTAATGCAAAATTACTTCAGGAAATGATAGGAACTAATCATATCTCGTCAGCATGTGAATAGGACCCAAAGGATGTTGTGGCCTCAAGCAACGATGTGTCGGTAGATTCAGCCTGGAATCAAGTAAACTGCTAATAGGTGATTAACAATGAAGATCTACACGGAAAGCTGGATTCCCACTGTGCTATACGTCTGCACAAGCTGAGTCCGGTCATACACAGGTTGAGAAATTAAAAGACACAGAAAATTTTGTGCATAGGTAAATCAAAAGACACCTAAGAGTGCAAGCTACCAATGCGGGGCTAAGAAAAGAAAATTTTTGAAACTGAGCAGCAAAAGACACGCAATGTTAGTGACGTGCAAACATATCTAGATAGCTCACCAAAAGATCAGATGATCATCTTCTCTGCTTATGGTAACATAGACCTGAAGCTCTCATCATCTGATCAAGATAATGATCATCTTCTTTGCTTATGGTAACATAGACCTGAAGCTCTCATCATTATTTTTCAATAAACCTTGAGGATCGGTAGGCCAATACCTAGCACACAGTGGGGTCCAAAAAATTTTCGTCAATATTACCGAAGAACATGATAAACAGCATCACCAAACACATGTTGAAAGAGAAAAGGCATGGATTTAAGTGGACAAGCATACCGACAATTGTTCTTAGGCTGCAGCTATCCAACGGGAAGTTGAAACGGGTTCTGGCAGGTATGGTTAGTATGATCTTGAATGCAGAAGGTGAGATCTGGTAAAACCCCACATACTAAAATGGATTTGGGCTTTTAAACTCTTATTGGGCCAAAACTATGATCCATGCGTACTTAATTGGGCCCTGCGCACTTAACTCAAGTGCGCAGGCCCATCTGTTGACTGTATATATTCTCAGTCAATTTCTTTTTAACAAATTTTATCTTCTTTAACTCTTATTACAAACCCTAATTTCTGATCATCTTCATCATCACCGTTCATCATCATCGTTCATCATCATAATCTTTTTCCCAAATCATCATTATCACACCCTAATCACCCCAAATCAAACCTCATTCATTTCATTTTACTGACCCTCATCACTGATTAAGGTAGATTTCGTATAACTAATGGTTTTTATTGTTGTTGTGATCACAGGATAATCAAAGGTCTCATCTGTTTATTATGGCTTAAACATTGGGGTTAAACTTATGAAGTTTGCGTACTTAATGATGAACAAGTGCGTACTTGTCTCATGGAGACTGCGCACTTGTCTCATACTTATTCATGCCATAAGAAACCCTAATGACCTGCGTACTTGAGTGTGAACTTAAAAATCTTAAACGAAGGTTTAAGTGTCTGCGTACTTATCTAGTACGCAGACTTGACTGTGTTGCCAAGGGGTTACCATGCCCAAATCATGACCGATCTGTGCACTTGAGTTCTTACCCGGCCATTGCCTGCGCACTAACCTAAGTGCTCAGTCAAGTATGTGCGTACTTGACTGAGTACTTGACTCAATTGACTGTGACTTTGCCTGCGAACTTGTGAACATGCGCACTTGGACTTTAAACAAAATGTGACATTCATCTTGACCATTGAGACACTTGAACGGACTGTGTACTTAAACCCGGACGTTAATGATCTTAAAACTGAAAATCAAACGTATCATGGACACTGATCAAACCAATCCATCAAACCTTAATCCTATGACTGTTATAATTACAAAACTTAAAAAAATATATATATATATAATAATAAAATCTAAGTCTAAGTACGTTGTCCGTCTAAGTTTAAGTCTAAGGTCAGTCATTGGTTGGCGATTCGTATTCAAGAGATCTAATTGGCTTTTCGTGCTCTTTGTTTAAACAGATGGCACTCGACTGGGATCCGAGAGGAATGCACAATCAACCGATGAATCTTGAGATTGATGATGTGAAGTTTAAAGACGTAGTGTAGTGACTTGGATCAGACGCAGTAAAGTCGGATATGCTGTGCAGCACATTGTAACAGTCTACTGTTCTCACATTGAAGACTTCTGGAGCTCGAGTGGAAACTGCTGGAAGAGTCAAGCGAATCAACGCTACAGTCCGAAACAAGGCTGTAGGCATCACTGAAGATACCGTTCGGAACGTGCTAAGACTACAAGATCAACCAGGAACTGTCCGATTCATGCCCAAAGCAGATATTCACCAACAGTTCAAGAATTTCGGCTACAAGGGAGATTTTGACAAGAGAGGCGACATCAAGAAAAGCCAGCTGACAAGAGACTGGAGACTAATCAGTCACGTATTTATTATGTCTCTATGTCATAGAAAAGGAGGCTACAACGCGCTCAGTACTGAATGGTCGACGGCAATGATAAAGATTTGCAAGAATGAAGCCTTCAACTTGTCAGGCATGATCTTTGATTACATGGTAAAGAATGCTGAAGCTGGGTCAAGCAAATGGGTTATGTACCCAAGGTTCGTGCAGATGATGATCAACGCACAACACGAGAATCTGCCCCTTGGTGATCAATACAATTTCACCAAGGGTGCACGATTCTTTACTGAGTGCAACACGCCTGATTGGGAACCCATGCTGGAGAATATGTATGCAGCCCAGCGATATCCTTTGGTGATGGAAATTTATAACAAGATCAAGAAGAGAAGACTTGATGCAACTGAAACTCGTCAACAATCCACGGCTGCTTTTGCACCTGGTTCATCTGAACCCACTCCTTCTTCAGCTCAGCCAACTGCTGAAGAGATTGCTCGTGAAAAAGCAAGGGGCAAAAGAGTGGCAACTGAACCAGCTCCATCCAAGCCCACTAAGAAGCAAAGGCCAACTGGTCTATTACAAGAGAGCAGAAAAACACAGACACCCGAACAGCTTGAGACTGCTGCAGTCTTACAACAAGTTGTTGAGTTCGAGAGGGAAGCAAGAAAGAAAAGAAGAGAACAGTTGCCTCAGTCTGAGATTCCTCGTGTAATGACTCAGGATGATATCGAGGAACAAGTGATCTTGGAATCCATCATTGGGGCAAAACAACCAGAACAACCAGGGCCTTCCACTGCTGCTGCTCCAGCCCCCAAAGCTCCAGCTCAACAGCTGGCTGAACCATCCTCCTCAGCTTCTGCTGCACCACGTCGCAAACCGGTGCATCAGGAACTGTATGAGAAGCTAGTGAAAGAGGTTGGAAAGACGGCTGCGAGGGAAATCTGTACCCTGAAAAGCGATGTGCACAACAATCAAGAGCTGAGAAAGAAAGTGAAGAAGCTCAAGCACAAGTACAGGAACATGGAGAAAATCATCAAAGATCAACGATACCTGATCAAGTTTCAGAATCAGGTTCAGATGCAAATGTCTGATATGTTCCAAGAGTTCAAGAAGCAGCAAACTGGTGCTACTAGCGCTACATTTGATGAGGTTTTTGATTTCGGGAAGTTTCTGGAGGAAGAGAAAGAGAAAGAAAGAGCTGCTGAGGAAAGTGAGGTTGATGAGATCAGTGAAGATGAGATGCCCGATAGATTTGTGGAGATGGGAATGGATGAAGAGGTTGTTTATGAGACGTCAGATGGGCACAAGTTGGATCCTGAAAGATCAACTTGGTTTCCTAGAAGGCCCATCACCATTCCAGCCATGCATCAATACATCCATCACAATAGGGAAGCTCACAAGGAGAAGATTATCTCCTGGAAGTATGATGAAGAGAAAAGATTGTTTGCTGTGAAGAGAAGAGGGGGAGTGATACAGTACTTCAAGGGTCAAAAAGAACTGAAATCCCTCCCTCGATGGGATATCAGGGAGCTTAGCAGGGCCCCATTCATCAACCGCACCCACGACACCACGGGGTCCATGCTTGAGTGGTTTATAAGGAAAGAATGTGACACTGATTTCCAAATCTTCAAACCGCAGAAACCAAGAAGGAGGATCTCCAAGAAAAGAATCGATCCAGCAACAGGACGAGGCATGATAACTTATGTGATTGACCCTCCTCAGGTCGTCACACGAGTTCCTATTCGATCTGAGCTTCCAGTTATGCTGAGGGACTTCAAGAAGTGGTTTTACGACAACAACACTGGTGAAGCAGTCATTAAACTGCAGGGCGATTCGGAGGCTATGAGGATTTTGGATCCAGTAGATGTGTTTGCACTTAATCTGTCAGATCTGAACATGCTGTTTGCAAATCAGCTTAATGTGGGTGCCGGGAACGCGTTGTTTGAAGAAGCGGTCTTATTTAGAAGGGCGGTTGATCGGGCAATGAAGCTAAAGCGGGAACTACTTGAGATAGTTGACAGGATCAATGCAGCAGACAAAGAAAAGGAAGATAGAGAGAAAGCTGCTCAAGCTACTGCTGCTGCTGCTGCAGATGTTACTCAACCTGAAGTCGAGACTACTTCAGAGGTACAGATAGAAGATCCTGCATCAGTAGCTGATCCAGAAAGAGCTACAACAGAATCTACTCAAGCTCCTCCATTGATTGAAGAAGATCCAGTCGCACTATACATTCAAGACCCCCCAGAACAGGTTAATTGTAACACCCCAACCGATGGCGGAAACATCGGGATGTCACGTATTGATGATTGTTCAGTAGCTCATGGTAAATAATAAGTTTCAATAAATGATTTAAATAAATTACATACAATTGTTCTAAGAATTTGTACATCAAAATAAAAAAAAATACAAGCTACGCATCTTCAAGCATTAACTCTAATCTTCGAGCATGTTATAACCTGAAACATGTTAAGTTTGAAAATATTTTGGGTCAACAAAAGTTGGTGAGAATTACATAGGTTTTTGATGATAAACGAATAAAATGTTATGCAATTCATGTGCCATGTTAATCTAGCCCATATGTGAGAACATATTAGAAATAAATCGAGTGCATAATCAACCCTGTTGACTGTTATAAAATGATACATACCATACACTTATGGTCCCAATGAATATGTTATGCGATAACAAACACCCACGTAACCTTGGTAGGAGGCACGTATCCGGGTGGGATTGTCAGTCCAATAGATCTATCAATGTATACCGTCGGCTGATCAATGTTAATGATTATGCTAGAATGGTGCTTACTCTAATCATGCTCAAGACAATATGCAACATAGAAAACACATAGACACATTGATGATTGAATTGCAATGAAAATGTTATAACATGTTTCACCCCAAAAATGGTGATAAAAGGGGCTATGTAAACTCACCTGAAATTCACTGTGTAAGTATTAGCAAGTAGCAACAAGTCTGAACTTTGATTAATTGAACTCTTGTATCCTATTACAAATAAACGATGCCTTAAATTCTAATGCAAATAAGCTTGTTTTTGTTATGGTTGTAAAGATAGTTTATCCAACTACCTAGACACGTATTGAAAGAATACGTGTCTTAATAAGTGTATGACTTAACGAACCGAAGAGAACTTGGTTTTGTTTATTGAAAATATATACATGCGTATGTATAGTTGTTTGAAATAACTGCTTTAATATCTTATTCAAGGTCACGTTTTGATGTTATTGGTAAAGACACATTTTGGCTAAAAATTAATATTTGTGTGGCTCAACTCGCAAATTGACTCATTTCACAGATTGAATCGTATTATACGTACTTATTAATAAATACAAATATTTCTATTTTTGACGACGTAAGATTTGAAAGTTTGAATTTATTTGTAAAAACATAATCTCGTCTACACATAATTATAAACTTGGAAGGCCCATTTGTTTCTTATATTTTTATAAAATTTGGGCAGAGTTTCCTCTGTTTTTGTATAAAGCCAAACAACTCAAGTTGTCTATATTTTCCCAAAACATCAAATGTACAAATACATGACACATGGTTTACTTTCAAAAGCTATAATAGGCGAATAAATTATACTTTTCGACATGTAACATTTATATATTATAGTTCAACATTTGATCGACGTAACAATAATTTGCATAAATATAAGTAACTCTTTATTTGATGGCTCAAAAACAAAATAGTAAGTTGACTAGTATGAAACTTGAATAATAATGTTAATAATATAAGTTTACTTGTAAGCAGTTATAAAATTCGCCTACTCAGGTGACCAATATATTATTAATTACTAAATCGCCTATTTTCAAAATACACGACATAAGTGAATCAAACCTTTTTAAAAATTTAAATAGTATATGTTTCACTAGATAAAGAGTTTGTATATATTAATGCAAACGTTTCTACAACAAAATAGTTCGTAAACATGAATATACATATATATAATATCCCTTTATTTTTTTTCGCCAACATAAGTGTTTTACTTAAACAAGTCGGTTCGGTTCGTCACGGATTTAGAATATATATTTATATTTGTCTATAAACAATAAAATACAAGATAATAAACCGAAAACACGGGTGCGCGTTATACCTTCCTATGGATAAGCTCACGAACCGACACTTACGCGCCTCAAACCGAATGGCGGCGAATCTGACCGTGTTGACCAAAATCAGACCTTGACTAATTATGACTAAAGCCGACCAGATCTGGGATGTTAACCCGATGTTGACCGAATCTGATCGGTTGACTCACGTTTGACCCATCCTCAACCCGATTTGTTTAGAGGACATGACCCCAAACCTGCAACCACCACCTACATGAATCTCCAAGCACCATAGCCACTGTGTTCATCCCGTTCATTATACCATAACCCAATCGAAGGGATAGTCACAACCATACACAGCTGGACATCACCCCTGGTACCCGTCACTGTGATTAAAAAGTAAAGTCCAGAACAGAACCAAGCACGCTGTTGTGTTCTGTCTCTCCGCAACCAGCCGTCATCACAATGGTTTACTCAAAAACAAACGCCTGACCCTGCACCATAACGAAGCCCGGTAGTTGTTGTCTGCGGCGGCGCGTCTCGCAATCTGGAAGGGGGCAAGGTATGGTGGTAGTTGTTGTTCGCTGACTGGTTCAATCGGAACCTATGTCCGGTCGCTGGTCCATGACGAGAGGAGAGAAGGGAAAGGGCAGGCGAGTACCAAATGAGAGGGGATGGGTTGTGATTGTGGTGCTCGGGTGGTGGTTGGCGGCGCTGCTTAAGGTGAGGGAGATGAAGGAGCTGTGTACGGTAGTCTCGGGTGGTGATGATGTGCTTGACTGCATCCTATCTAGAGAGAAAGGGAAAGGTAAAGGGTTGGGGGCTAGGGTTTTGAGGTGTGAAGAAGAAGATGAAGGATGAGGGGTTATATAGTTACGGTTTGGTAGGTGGGTTAGGTGGAAGGTTACCTTGTATACGAACCCGTTTAACGATTGGCGTCTCATCTTGTTTTTAATTTCATTTAGTCACTAAAATATTTGTATCATATCTTTTATTTACATAACCCGACTAAAACCGAGTATTTGGACAACATATTTGTTATATATAAATATTTATTTACGTTGGATCTAAAGACGTTGACTAAACGTCAGTTATCTAGCGCATTTTATTTATAAACGTTTTACTATTTATTATTTTTAACTCTAAGAACCACAATAACAGAATGAATAATTTAAGCTATTTAACGACTAAGAATGTATTTCTCGTGAACGCAACATATATTGACGTCAACGAGTTAACATTGTTATACAAAATATAATGTTCTAATATTATTTATTTTTATAAAATAGTCGGGCGTTACAGTCTCCCCTACTTTTGGGAACTTCGTCCCGAAGTTATTAAAAACACAGGGTTGAGGGTGATTGGAAATTTAGGTTAAGGCACGACATGAATTTATAGGTAATAGAATAATCTGTTTCGAATAATTTGAATAAGAGGATTGATATGTGTGAGTTTTAAGGGTTGGATTAGGTTGGTCTGAAATAACAAGGAGAATAAGAATCTATCAAAACACTAAACTTATGTTTTAGGAATCCTAAAAGAAATGCATGAGTTGACTGACTATAGGAAGACTGAATGAACTACCAGGTAATTAGAGTTTATAATTGATTAGCTACCGAAAACCTTGATAGAATTTCACACTACCTTAACGTACCTGTAAATTCATGATTACGTTCCGGACCGCAATCACCAATTTACCTTACATTAGGGTTTTGTGTCCTTCTATGACTCTAAACACACATGTAAGTAATGCAAAATAACATTGTGATTGAATCTTTGTATCAATGAGTCTAATAAATCTTTGTATCAATTTACATGTATAATGTATCCAAAGATGAGTCCAACTGTTGAGCAGGAAAAAGACTTCTACCAGTCAGTGAGTAGGAACCTCTACCGATTGTTGAGCAGGTGCGATAGCCTCTACCAGTCGTTGAGCAGGTTATTACAACCTCTACCGACTGTTGAGCAGGCATGATGACCTCTACCAATCGTTGAGCAGGTTATTAGAACCTCTACCGACTGTTGAGCAGGCATGATGACCTCTACCAATCGTTGAGCAGGTTATTAGGTACTCTACTAACTGTTGAGCAAGTACTTCATCCTCTACCAGTTGTTTGATTAAGTGTAACAATTGTTTTTGGCTTAACACATTAGTTGCAAATTGATAATACATACATGTAAGCAAGTTGGTAAATGCATCAAGTATCAAGTATAGCATGCGAGCTGCAATAGAGTTGCCCTAGACAAGGTTAATGACTTTAGGTGTGTTTATAGCAAATAGTTTATTTTTCATGCTTCCAAATATCATGAATAATCAAATGTTCAGGTAGATAATCAAATCCTCATGTATAACTAATATTCAAGTTTTGATGCAATGAACAATTAAGTTTTCAATAGTGTGGTTATCGTGGAGATCAAGTTCATGTTCGAGGAGGTAAAGGATGTGAATTTGGATTTTGAGAGATGATGAAACTCAAAGTATAATCAAAGTTGTGAAAAATGGTGAACGTGTAAATGGTTGATAAAGGGTTTAATTTATAGGGTTTCAAAAAGACGCAAGTAATAAGGTGATCATGCAGAATAATCGTGGGGTTTGAATAAATAGTTAGATACAAGCGTATGAGAAAACATGATTACGGTATTTGCCAAAAATTTGTAATAGTTCGAACAAGTTTAAAATAAGTATGTGTCAATGGAAAAATTGTAGAGTAAATTTTGTTCCTGTGGATGAAAAGATTTTATTTTCAAAATTTGATTTTGTATGTGAAGCAAAAGTCATTAAATAGTACAACTACATTGATTTAGATCAAAATATTTCGATGAGTCATAGGTTTTAAACACGATGTCGGATTTCAAAAATCAAGAATTTGTTCAGACGTTTTGTATAATAGGCTTCGAGTAATACATAAAAGAAGTCATTCTTAATAGATTAAAACATTTTTACCGTAAATCATTTGTTACACCAATAAATTGTTCAATAAAAATTTGAAATTTAGCAAATAAGTTTGTGGAAATAAAAGACTCCTTTAAAAAAAAAAATTATATTTATTTGTTATAGTTTGTGAAATTCCCAAGTGATGAAAGTTTGACAAAATTCAGTACTCTTTAGCTTTGGTGCTACAGTAGCTCCTATGCACAGATTTATAAGGTTACAGTATAAACAAGGATTTAAAAATCTCGAATGTGATGAAATTTTATGGTTGATGGTATCTTCAAAATATACATATATATGCACATAAAAATGTAGGGGGGGGGGGGGGAAGGTTTAAAATAAAATTGACCAGAAACATCAAAGATAATAGATTTATGTATGATGTAAAGGGAAACATATGATTTGGGTTAGATGTTAAAAATAATTAGACTTATGGGTAATATTATAAGTTTGTAAAATGAATTAGGATTGTGAAATCCATAAATGATTCATGAAGTTTAAGCTAATGAGGGAATTATATAAGAAGAAAATATATTTGAATTGTAAAAATTTTGAGATTCAAAACTTAGATTTTATACGGGAGTGAGGGGGTATAAATGAAACACAAAGATTCTAAATATCTAACCCCGAATAAACGAAAATGTTGGCTTATCAAAACAGATCAGGTCTAAGCCCAACGAATTTGCCTTAATAATCTAGAAATACGTTAGGATTGTAGCAAGTAAGTGAAAGAGAGTAGGCAAGACTAAGTTAGGCTAAGAATAAGGATGAGGATAGAGATAGAGATAAGGATAAGGTAGCAAATAGGGTTACAAGTAATAGAAGCAAGTACTGGTTTAAATCCTATGGTTATAGACTAGATTATTTTTCTAATAACCTAATTCCCTATAACCATGGCTCTGATACCAATCTGTAACACCCCAACCGATGGCGGAAACATCGGGATGTCACGTATTGATGATTGTTCAGTAGCTCATGGTAAATAATAAGTTTCAATAAATGATTTAAATAAATTACATACAATTGTTCTAAGAATTTGTACATCAAAATAAAAAAAAATACAAGCTACGCATCTTCAAGCATTAACTCTAATCTTCGAGCATGTTATAACCTGAAACATGTTAAGTTTGAAAATATTTTGGGTCAACAAAAGTTGGTGAGAATTACATAGGTTTTTGATGATAAACGAATAAAATGTTATGCAATTCATGTGCCATGTTAATCTAGCCCATATGTGAGAACATATTAGAAATAAATCGAGTGCATAATCAACCCTGTTGACTGTTATAAAATGATACATACCATACACTTATGGTCCCAATGAATATGTTATGCGATAACAAACACCCACGTAACCTTGGTAGGAGGCACGTATCCGGGTGGGATTGTCAGTCCAATAGATCTATCAATGTATACCGTCGGCTGATCAATGTTAATGATTATGCTAGAATGGTGCTTACTCTAATCATGCTCAAGACAATATGCAACATAGAAAACACATAGACACATTGATGATTGAATTGCAATGAAAATGTTATAACATGTTTCACCCCAAAAATGGTGATAAAAGGGGCTATGTAAACTCACCTGAAATTCACTGTGTAAGTATTAGCAAGTAGCAACAAGTCTGAACTTTGATTAATTGAACTCTTGTATCCTATTACAAATAAACAATGCCTTAAATTCTAATGCAAATAAGCTTGTTTTTGTTATGGTTGTAAAGATAGTTTATCCAACTACCTAGACACGTATTGAAAGAATACGTGTCTTAATAAGTGTATGACTTAACGAACCGAAGAGAACTTGGTTTTGTTTATTGAAAATATATACATGCGTATGTATAGTTGTTTGAAATAACTGCTTTAATATCTTATTCAAGGTCACGTTTTGATGTTATTGGTAAAGACACATTTTGGCTAAAAATTAATATTTGTGTGGCTCAACTCGCAAATTGACTCATTTCACAGATTGAATCGTATTATACGTACTTATTAATAAATACAAATATTTCTATTTTTGACGACGTAAGATTTGAAAGTTTGAATTTATTTGTAAAAACATAATCTCGTCTACACATAATTATAAACTTGGAAGGCCCATTTGTTTCTTATATTTTTATAAAATTTGGGCAGAGTTTCCTCTGTTTTTGTATAAAGCCAAACAACTCAAGTTGTCTATATTTTCCCAAAACATCAAATGTACAAATACATGACACATGGTTTACTTTCAAAAGCTATAATAGGCGAATAAATTATACTTTTCGACATGTAACATTTATATATTATAGTTCAACATTTGATCGACGTAACAATAATTTGCATAAATATAAGTAACTCTTTATTTGATGGCTCAAAAACAAAATAGTAAGTTGACTAGTATGAAACTTGAATAATAATGTTAATAATATAAGTTTACTTGTAAGCAGTTATAAAATTCGCCTACTCAGGTGACCAATATATTATTAATTACTAAATCGCCTATTTTCAAAATACACGACATAAGTGAATCAAACCTTTTTAAAAATTTAAATAGTATATGTTTCACTAGATAAAGAGTTTGTATATATTAATGCAAACGTTTCTACAACAAAATAGTTCGTAAACATGAATATACATATATATAATATCCCTTTATTTTTTTTCGCCAACATAAGTGTTTTACTTAAACAAGTCGGTTCGGTTCGTCACGGATTTAGAATATATATTTATATTTGTCTATAAACAATAAAATACAAGATAATAAACCGAAAACACGGGTGCGCGTTATACCTTCCTATGGATAAGCTCACGAACCGACACTTACGCGCCTCAAACCGAACGGCGGCGAATCTGACCGTGTTGACCAAAATCAGACCTTGACTAATTATGACTAAAGCCGACCAGATCTGGGATGTTAACCCGATGTTGACCGAATCTGATCGGTTGACTCACGTTTGACCCATCCTCAACCCGATTTGTTTAGAGGACATGACCCCAAACCTGCAACCACCACCTACATGAATCTCCAAGCACCATAGCCACTGTGTTCATCCCGTTCATTATACCATAACCCAATCGAAGGGATAGTCACAACCATACACAGCTGGACATCACCCCTGGTACCCGTCACTGTGATTAAAAAGTAAAGTCCAGAACAGAACCAAGCACGCTGTTGTGTTCTGTCTCTCCGCAACCAGCCGTCATCACAATGGTTTACTCAAAAACAAACGCCTGACCCTGCACCATAACGAAGCCCGGTAGTTGTTGTCTGCGGCGGCGCGTCTCGCAATCTGGAAGGGGGCAAGGTATGGTGGTAGTTGTTGTTCGCTGACTGGTTCAATCGGAACCTATGTCCGGTCGCTGGTCCATGACGAGAGGAGAGAAGGGAAAGGGCAGGCGAGTACCAAATGAGAGGGGATGGGTTGTGATTGTGGTGCTCGGGTGGTGGTTGGCGGCGCTGCTTAAGGTGAGGGAGATGAAGGAGCTGTGTACGGTAGTCTCGGGTGGTGATGATGTGCTTGACTGCATCCTATCTAGAGAGAAAGGGAAAGGTAAAGGGTTGGGGGCTAGGGTTTTGAGGTGTGAAGAAGAAGATGAAGGATGAGGGGTTATATAGTTACGGTTTGGTAGGTGGGTTAGGTGGAAGGTTACCTTGTATACGAACCCGTTTAACGATTGGCGTCTCATCTTGTTTTTAATTTCATTTAGTCACTAAAATATTTGTATCATATCTTTTATTTACATAACCCGACTAAAACCGAGTATTTGGACAACATATTTGTTATATATAAATATTTATTTACGTTGGATCTAAAGACGTTGACTAAACGTCAGTTATCTAGCGCATTTTATTTATAAACGTTTTACTATTTATTATTTTTAACTCTAAGAACCACAATAACAGAATGAATAATTTAAGCTATTTAACGACTAAGAATGTATTTATCGTGAACGCAACATATATTGACGTCAACGAGTTAACATTGTTATACAAAATATAATGTTCTAATATTATTTATTTTTATAAAATAGTCGGGCGTTACATTAATGGGGAGCAAAGCAAGGTTGAGATTGATTGAAGATGGAAGAACTGGTAGCTGTGGTCTAGGGGGAGTATTGTTGGGTTATATTGAGACCACAGTTACCAGATTATAGACTTTTGATAGCCAGTTGTATAGTTTGATAGTTGAAGGACTTAGTATGTAATTAACACAATGTTTAGTAAAGCAAACCCTAAGCTGCGCACTTAATTGGATGGGCCCTGCGCACTTGAGTTAAGTGCGCAGGCCCATCTCCTGGTTTTGGGATTATCTTTGTAGCACACGTGAATAGGTGCATATTAGTCTGTGTATTCCAAGGTTATTCATCATCAAATCAGTAATGGAATCATCATGTTATTCATTGTGTGTGTCGGTTTTATTCATGTTCATCTAGTATCTTTGTTTTTCTGGATTAATCACTTAAAACACCTAACAAATAGGTGTTTATGAGTGATAACAATCTATTGCATATCACAAGATCTAGCATTCGGGACTTACACAAAGTTTGAAGTTGCCTGTGCTGGTGCTGCAAGATGAGAAAAAGGGTTAACACCAAATTGGTTAGTATTATAATTCAAAGGATACTGGTTTCCTTGTCCGAAGGGATAGGTTGGAGGAGGAACATCAGTTTGGGGACCATAGTTGTCAAAGGCATAAACTGGATCCGGGTTAACCACAAAAGCAGTCTATGGTTTGGATCCACCCACACTGGCGTCCTGAAGAGGGTTCCCGTAGTAGATACTGGGATTCTGTGGAATGTGCGCCTTGTTTGCCCTCCTGATCTCTTCTATCTCCTTGTTCTCCAGCTCGGTTATGAACTCATTGATGGTGAGTGTCTGATATGCATTGCTTGATTTCAGGATGTCCAACCACTGATGCCAATGAGGAGGTAGCGCCTCAGCAAATCTTTCCACAAGGTCTGCAGATGAGTACAAGACCTCGTACTGCTACATTTCGGAAATCAGGTGGTAGTATCTTGCAGTCATGTCTCTCATCGATTCGTTCCCAATAGCATTGAAGTTCTTAAACTCCTTCTTGAGTTGATCCATTTTGACCTTTCGAGTCTTCAGATTTCCCTCGTTTCGCTCAGCAGGCGCTAACCAAAGCATCTGTGACGTAGTGCACTGAGCGAATTGATGAAGTAAATCTTTGGGAAGAGCTTGTTTCAATGCTGCCATCGCCTTCTTTTCGTAGTTGTACTTCTTCCTCTGATCTTCATTCATGTCTTCCATTGAGATCGGAGTATTTGAATTCTCAACCATCGGCCTGCTGTACCCTGTCTCAATTGCTGACCATACGAGACCATCGATACCCTCAACGTATGTCTAAAATCTGCCCTTCCATCCGTGGTAGTTGGACATGTATTGCAGTTTCGGTGCCCTATTCGAACTACCCGTCTCTAAGTCAGTCATGAGAACGGATGACAGATGATTAGTCTGTGAATTCGCAGCAGCCGCGAGTGCCCACGGATTCGCATTCATCTCCTGTTGTTGAGCCGCTAGCGCCCACGGATTGATTCCGGCAACATTCGCTTGCATTTGCGCTTGTTGCATCCGTTGCGCGTTGCGCTCGGCTGAGAATTGCCAAGGGTTCGTGGGTACGTTTGTTTGATTGTTCATTTGTTGATTATATTGTTGCCTTGGTTGATTCAGATGTCCCCACGGGTTTACCATATGTTTAAGTTCGTTAAAAGTCCGATACTTAGTCAAATTTTCAGTTTCAGATTGTTATAGGCGATTGGGAACTGTAATTGTGTGTTTATAGGCGATTAGAAATTTGTATAGGCAATTACAGGTGTAATCACTAGAATTACACGCGATTAGAGTGTAATTACTAGAACCACACAAAAGTGATAACGATTAGGCCCTAATTGTGTATAGGACCAAAGAATTTTGGGCGATTACAGTGTAATCGCGTATAATGGTTGCCTAATCGCCAATAGATAGGCGATTGTAGGGATCTGGGTCTGTGTAATCGCTAGATCTGATCTGTAACTTCCTTTTTGCTCAAAAACTACCATTTTTGCCTCAAAATCTTATCCAAAACGATGTGTTTAATCCCCAAATGATTAGAAAAGTTTCCAAAACACTTTTAGAACAAAACCTAATAAAAAAACACATGTTTTCATCCATAAAAACACACTAAGAATTTGAAAATAAGGATTTTTGTGGAAAACTCAAAGTTTCAAAGTTTAAAACAGGTTTTTGATTAAAAATCACAACTTTCATACAAAAACCTACCTGTTTTCACTCGTTTTTGTTATCAAAACGCTCGTGATAAGAGCCTCAGCTCTGATACCACTTGTAGGATCGACGAACGTGTCAGCCGACAATCACGAGTGTTATATTCAAGGTGCGGAATCCCTTGAATATGCTTTAATGACAGAAACAAACTTGAAACTAAGATAAACGAGTAACTACAACACACATACGGGTCAAAAGATTAAGTTTTATATCATTAAAACAGAGCACGAGTGTTACAATGATCAAACAAAGCAATCTCAGAACTGGGGAGGGTATTTGGAGAGTGTGTGTGGCAAGAACTCATGATTAGGGCAATGATTGGGCCTATTTATACCCCTTGTACTCATACAGACAGTATTAGCGATTAGGATGCTATGCAACATGTAACATCTAGCGAATAAGCCCTATTCGCATGACCTTATAGGCAATTGAAGCCTAATCGCCTATAGGTATAGGCGATTACATGCTACTCGCCTATACCAATATGCCTAATCGCCTGTAGAGACCCAAACACCCCAAAACGCTTATAAACGTCTCCAAACACCCCGAAACACGTCCAAACAACATATATACTAGCCTAGGGACATCATGCACTAACAAAAACGTAAATAAAAAAAAGCTCATCAAGTCTCGAAATATGTAAAAACACCAATGTTGTATAAAAGCCCAACAACAACAAAAACCGAACCCAAGAAATCTCACGAATAGTGGCGCTATTAGTAAGCTCTGGGAAGGGTGAGATGTAGGCAAACCTTAACCCCACCGTTAGAGATAGAGAGACCCCGGGCTCGATGTCAAACACAAACTATCTATACTATATTATTATGCAAATAGGAAGGGCAAGATAGTTATTTTACACTATTTTCAACATGTATAAACAATTTAAGCACATTGTACGACCATTTGAAGCATTATATGTTGAAATCATCTTAAAAATTCACATTTAGAGTTTCCCGGTTCCTATTGATTCAAAATTTGAAACCTTTACTCTCTCTCTTCTGTGCCCTTCTGCGACACTGATGAATCGACAGGGAAAATAGCTCATGTACTCTACGCATCCATCTTTTATCGCTTTCATCAGCCCCTTTCTTCATTTGGTTTGTTTGAATTTACTCTTTGTAAAAGATCGGATTTTAAGAAATCAACTAGTTAATCACACAAGTAGAGTAATCTAGGTGCGGAAACCCTAGATCACATGCAAAATGATAATCAACCAATCAAAACACAAAGAAATCCATTTTAATAATCATATCATTGATAATCCATTGATATTAATCTTATCAGGCCTTAGATTACAATGAAAACCTAGTTTAGAACCTTCTAGACACTCTCTACAAAACACACAGTTCACACACACTAATGACCAACTGTTATGATCTGCAAAACAAATAAAACTATATATAGGCAACTCCCATTCGACCCTTGCAGAGGTCGAATGGACATGTTCGACCCTTACAAGGCTCGAACCAACAGTAACAAACATAAACAAACTTCGTTCGACCAATATGAAACTCATTCCACCCATCGACTGGTCGAATGGCCTTCAAAATCTTCAACAATAAACGCCATAACTTGAATAATCCAAAGCGATAGCCACACATATGTATCTACAAAATCCCCATTGGCTATTGCTTGGATTGTTAATCAATGTCTTGTTAATCGGCTTAATCTTCAAAGACTTCCTTTGTTTTGCGCTCATTTCTGGTTCAGATTATTGCTTGAGCAAACTTTTCTTTGATTCTTCTCTAATCTTTACAAACTATCCCAGCAACTTGTTGTAATCACACCTAGCATTCACATCCCATGCAAAGCAATATACAACCTTGTAAAATTTCATTGCTTGCTCTACAATCTTCAACCTCCAAGTGAATCGGATCTAAATACAACACGTTGATGTCTTCTCTTGAATAATTGATTAGCCACATTGGATCAAACATGCGTATTTTCTTATACATAAGCTTTGGGTTCTTGTCATGTATACGATCACAACTTTAGCTGTTTTCCAGTCATAGTACCAGAATACAAAGTCTTTGCTGAAAAGTTGTTGTATCATCATCAAAGGTATTCTTTTCATCACCACATGAGGTTTATACTTCAAAATAACCTTCTTCATTCCTGTATTAGGACTAATTTCTTTGTGTACAATCCGTTTAGGATATTGAGGCCTAAACAAGTCCCATTTCGTCCGACTTTCCCGTGTCATCTTATCAGCAAACCATCCAACAACTGAGTTGTTAACAGAAGCACCATTCATCGTGTGTCTACAAATATCCCTCACAGTCCAATACGCTAAGTTTTTGATATCATGAAACCTGTAGAAATACAGAATTTCTTTCTCCCATTTTACTCCAATACACCGTAGCTGTGGAAAATACTTCCATCCCAATGCTCTGCCTTTAAAGACTTGGTTGTGATACTTGTAGAATGCTCCTTGCACTTCTACAACTGGTCTGTTTGCTTCTTTCTCTTTCAATCTCTTCAACAAATCTTTCAATTCATCAGATTGCTTGAAAGTTTGTTTCTTTTCTGCTTCCTTTCCAAACACTTCATCCATAATCTTTTTCCCTTTCATCTTTGCGACATCTCAACTTCATTTAGTGTTTGTTCATTAATCTTAGGAATAACAACATTCTCTTTCATCGGATAGTATTAAGGATACTCTTCATGTGAAATATCTTCAATTTCCACATCTTTAAAGTATGGAGTATCTTGATCATCAGAATGATTTCCTGCTTTAGTAACTGGAATGTTAGGAATCTCTTTCTCTTGCATGATCTCTTCCAGAGACTTCCCGACCTGCTTAGAAATATCTTCTAGTGTCTCTTTTGTCATTGCTGCAGATACTTCCCCATCTTCAAGTTCAGGATCATTATACTCGATCTCATATCTCATGTCATCATTCTCAAATATTCCATGGAATCTTCTAGTCAACTCAATAGTCCAAACATTTCTCTCCAACATTTGCTTATACAACTTCATATCATCATTTGATAAAAGCTCGAATCTTTTCATTCTAGTAAATGCTTTGATCTTTATCAACAGTTTCACCTGGTGTCTTCTTTGAACTAGATTCACCTTTGTCACCTTTATCAGACTCTCTTCTCAAACTTATACTGTTCAACATATGATCATGTCCATCATCTGAATCTTTAGAACTTGAATCTTTGTCTTTGTTGGCATCTTTACCTCCTGTATTATCATCATCATCTGAACTATCATTCTCATCATCATCTTCACCTTCTTCAGCAGAAGTATCATAATCAACTTGTTCTTCCTCTTTTTCTTCTTCCTCCTCAATTCCCTTCAACTGTGGTGCTTTATAATAAAGACCATCAATCAACTTTCTCATATCTTTATTCTCAGCTTCAATCAACTTGATTCTTTTTGTGTTTCTCTTCCCTATAGTCTTCAACATTTTGTTTTCAATTTCAAGTTTCTTAATCTTTTCTTCTAACTCATCTTGATTAGTTTTAGAAGACAACACATTCAACATATCACATTTATTTTATTTCATTTTGTCTAATCTCTACTTGTTGTTGATTGAACGCTTTCATAACATTTGCAATTTGTCTGTTCACAGCTTCCATCACGTCGCTCGAAACTGTAACTTGAGGTGTAGAACTTGATTCTGCACTTGGTTTAGCACTCATTTTCTTCATTTCCTCTAAAACATTCCTCAACGTTGCAGAAATGTTTTCAGGATTCAGTTGAGATGCGGATCATGTAACACCCTAGGCATATCCCACATCTCCCAAGGATAGGAGAGATCTTGGTTCATAAGTGATGTCCTGCCTCATAAATCACCAACGCGTTTTGGGCTTAGTTGGCTATGGATCACATGAAAACTCCACAGTTAAGCGTGCTCAGGTGGGTGTAGTACTAGGATGGGTGACCTCCTGGGAAGTTTTCACTCAAGCAACTAAAAACAAATCCGTGAGCTTCTAGTGTGCAAAACGGACAATATTGGATGATATTAGAGGTTGGGTGTTACAAATCATTAGTCACAACTTCTTGTACAATCTTCTTTTTCTTGGTGATTGGGGATGCTGCTGGTGATGTTACTTTTGAACTTTCAACTGCTGGAACTTTCTTTCCTTGAATCAACAAATCAATCTCTATGTTTCTTTTACTTCTTGGAGGTTCTCTCTTGGACATTTTCTTTCCTCTGCCCCTTTTAACTTTGGCACCTGTTACTGGAGAACCTTGAAAATCATCAGCATCTATAGTAAAATCATGTTCCTCTTCTTGTAACACTCTCTATCTTTGCTCTTCAACAATCTTATCCATAGCTTCAGGTGTACTAATCATAGTGGCCTTGGGATTAGTAACCTTTGCAGTTTTAGTTGCAAAGTCCTACTCAGCATCTTCTTCAGTTTCCTCCGAGTCTTCAACAGACTCCTCATCATCAAGCACAGTTTTCATCTTTCCTTTTGCCTTAGACACCTTCTTTGATTTTGATTCCTTCTCAACTACCACTTGTTTTCCTTTGCCTGATTTAGCACCTTTGTTGATTACTTGATGTTTTCTTTTCGCACCTTTATCAACTGTACATAAAGAGCTATTAGATTCTGAATCACTGTTGTCATGCCTCACTTTATCATGTCCTGGATCCTTATAAGCAACTGATCTTAAGTGTCCAAACAAACCCTTATGATGTGGATTTTCTATATTTGGTACTCCCTTATACGTATTCATTCGATTCAAAGTAGTCTGATTCATGTGAATTTGATTGACTATTTGCAATGGATCTCTCTTCAACTCTTTGTACTTGATATCAACAATCATTTGCAGAAACTGGGATACATCAAGAACTTATCTCCCTTCAAACCTTGAAGTACTTCAGTCATGTGATGAAATATCATCCCATAAACATTAAATGGCTTGTTTAGAATTCGAGCAACCACCAAAGAACATAATGATTTCCTCAGCACATCGTATCCTCCATACACTGGTCCGAAAACATGTAGAACCACATGCAGTAAATACTTGTACTGTGGACACAGCTTCGCCTTGTGCAATAAACAATCAGTGATTGGATCATTATACTTCATTATGAGAAAACATTTACGCTTTTCAGTCCATGATAACTCAATTGGATCACAAGGAGAATCTTGTAACTGCAATGCTTCTCTGATGTCTTGTTCATTCACTAGCACCATCTGTCCTTGAATTCTGCTTTGAATGCACGTCTTGTTTTTCCAAAAGGTTATAGCAGCTTTCTCCCATAATTCGACTTGGTGATATTTATAAATCGTCATTGGTTGAGCAATAGCGTACATAACTCTGGATCTCTATAGAAAGTCAATAATCCCTGAAAATTCTTCATACTTTCCAACTGATCCAACATATGCACAGCAATTGTGTTTTTCTTCGAAATTTAACTCCTTTGGTACATTTTGCTCTTGAACCTCCTGCTGTCGTTGTTCGGCCCATTTTAATCTGCAAAAACAATTAAACAAACATAAAAATACGTCAATTCGGATAAAACTTGAAAAAATGGTCAAAAACTCATCTTCGTTCAACCTTTTGAGGGCTCGAATGAGTGTGAATTATATCGAATGAACATTAAACTTGTTCATTCGACCTCAAATTTCTTCATTCGACCTTTCAATATGGTCGAATGGACCCTTTTGAAATTTCAAATGATGAATTCTCTGTTTAATCCCTTTTAACCATCCATTTTGACTACAAAACATCCTAACATGACTGACTAACACAAACTAACCATCAATTATAACAAACATTCAATTTTAGTTGGTTTTCAATTGATTCTAGGGTTTGAATAATCGATTATCATTAACAATGAAGCTAAACCGTTAAATCTGTGATGTTCTCCACCTAAAACTAACGAATATCGAATAATGAATCTGTGATGTTCTCCACCTAAAACTAACGAATATTGAATCCTTATGGTCAATTTTTACAATCAAACAGTTTAAATCCATGAATTTGAAGCTTAGGGTTCGAAAACTTCAAACAATGATTCTTATCTAGAAATTTTTCCATTACCTATGAAAATGGTATAGAAATGATCAGCAATACACTAGGAACAATAAACAAAAGGCTAAAAATCAAGGGCAACAACAGTGGGTTTAAGTTGAAAAATCTGAGAAAATTTGTGAAGGGTTTGAATGAGGTGAAAGATATATATAGACATGCTTCATTTGACCCTTGTAGGGTTCAAATGAGAAACTTTCATGTTCATTCGACCTATTGAAAGGTTCAAATGAAGATGAAAGGGGTTCAAATGAAAACTTTTCAAATAACCACTCTCATTCGACCTCTGAAATGAGTTCGAATCAAGCCTCAAAAACTCATTCGACCTAACGAATGGTTGAATAAGGATCTGGAAAATTAAAAATTTCACCAAATGTCCAATTCGATTCCCGTTTTGTTATTTTAAACTATTTAAACCTTCAAACTTTTCAATATATCTCATTTGAATGATAAAAAAACTCAAGTTGGTTTGTCAAATTTCAGAAAATGGTCATCATTCAACATCGGTTATCGAAAATAACACATAAATGTAAAATCTTTTGAATTTTCTTAAATTTATGCTAAAGCACACCAAAAATCTTTTTGCGTTATAGTAAATAAACTAAATCAACAGAAAGGAATAAACTTTTTTTGATTTTCCGGTTAGAGGATCATATCAGTTTATGAGAGATCACATCACACCATTGTTCTGTTTCATTTTAACTGTACTGATACTGTAACTTAGCAATTGCTGATATTGTTGTCCACACAAACTCACATGCAGACCGTTAAATAGTGCTTAAAACTGATACTATTATGTATAGTATAAACTAATTCACTTGTGGTTCCCACACACATGACATACTCCCGTATCAAGGAATTTTGCACAAAGATTCATTATAACGCATGATTATGCTGTTGTTATTCGTATTTACAAGGTATGAGAATAAGAGGTGTACATGTCAGCAAATCAATGCTACATAGTAACATATGCACTCTACCAGGTTGAGGTCTTATATCAATCATGATTTTCATCAATGAATAGATACGATGCACCAGATAATCTTTAATTATCATAACACATTTAAAGTTCCTCAATTCGGTAACTGTAACACCCCAACCGATGGCGGAATCATCGAGGTGCCACGTAGTGACGATTGTTCAAAAGCTCATGGTACTAAAATATAAATATTTGTTATTGAATATTGTTTTACAACATGTGAAAATGAATACATAACAAAATTGAGATAATTGATTCTAAGTCCAAAGTCCTATGTGAAGCGTCAAGCAGCTTATCCTGAAACATGAACGAAAATAATTTTGTCAACATATGATGTTGGTGAGTACTACTTAGCTTTGTACATATAGCATAAGTTTGAAAAGTAGTACAATTCATGTGTCTAGCATCACCAAGGCATTATGTAAACACGCAAGTAACCAAACATGACAAAGATCAAATGTAAAGTTGATAAGTTGAAATTGATAATGAGCACCCTAACACGTGTCAAGTCTAAAAGAGCACCATAACATAAGTTATGTCTTAATGAGCACCGTAACATAAGTTACATCTATATGTAAAGAGCACCATAACATAAGTTATGTCTAGATGTATGATTTTGTATGTAAGCTACGTTCATGTTCAAACATAAGCACAAAGATAATCAAGACACGTATATGAATTGTAAATGAATAAAAATGTATGTGTAAATGAATTTGCAAGTTTTGTATACTTGTGCATGAATCACCCCAAAAGTGTGAAAACGAAAAAAAGGATAAGTAATGCTCACCTTAGCAAGGTGTTAAGTCTTGTGGAATTGAATAAGTGTAATCCAACGTTGCCAAGTATCACCCTATGTATAAGGTAACAAATAAGTCTAAGTCTATCTAGTCTATAAGTATTTCTAGGGTTTCGAATTGGGGATAAGTATTCGTTTGATTAATAAATTAAACGTTTAATAAATAAGAGAAATTTGATAAATAAATAAACAAAAGTCTTTTTGTAAAATTTAAATCAAAGATGGTCACAATATAAAGTTTTAAGTGTGAAAATAGTTTTTATAAAATTATTTTCTTAAAAATGGAATATTAAATCTATTTATTTCAATTTGTCAAAAATATAACTTTAATATTTAAAAATATTAAAATTAAAGAATTTTTGAATTAAAAATTGTATTTCTGTCCCAAATGAATAGAAATAATTTATGTAAAATTTTGGTGCAAAAACATTGAAAAATTAATTTATTATGATTTATTTATGGTTTAAAGTAATAAAAATCGATTAAAAATATAAAATGAATGATTTTTTTGAAATAAAAATTATTTCTGAAATGCATATTGATATACGAGTTTAGAATAATTTTTGTGGAATTTTATAAAATCGTTTAGGTATTTTTATAGAATTTTATAAATATAATAGAATAAACTTGAATTATTTATTATATATATTAAATAAATAAATTTTTGAAAACTAAAAATTGTATGCTAAACTCTTTCACTAGATTAACATAATATAATTTTTGTAGAATTTATAAAAGAGTTTTAGTATTTTAAAATGAATTTTAAAATTACAAGTAATTATATAAGCTTTGAACGTTTTTAAAAAAAAAATACTTGGTGGTGCAGGGAGTCGAACCTGCGTGGACTGGTTCAAATGCACCAGACACAACCACTTGATCTAGATCAGTGGTTGTGTTTGGTTTCTGTCTGTATTAAATATATATATGATTCGAATGATGTTCTTCCCCAAATTACATGATTTCGAGCCCTAGTTTATAAAATTGGATGATTCACACAACAATAACCCAATTAATCATAGGGTTATTGTTGTGTGATTGCCGAAGATCAAAACCCACATGAAAAACAACACTTACAACAATGTTTCGCGTGATTATACTTAGTCAACAGAAAAAGTCAACCATGAACAAGAAAGCTTCGTATGATGAATCAACACAGAAATTAGAGGTTGAGAGAGATTATTCTGCGATTGTAGAAGGTTTGGGAAGGTCCAATTTATAGGGATAAGGTCTGGGTTGCACGATGGAAGGTTTGACCCATTAATGTCATGAACGCGTGATTATTAATCAAATTGGAAAGGTTTAGCTGTTTTTACGCGATAATGGTGCACAAGGTTGACATGTATTTATTATTCGGTCAATTCATAGCATTAAATCGTGGTGATGGTTGCAAGAATCACGACCATGATTCTGGTCAGCTGTTCGAACAGCAGCAAAAGGAAAAGGAAAAAAATGGATCAGGTTAGATGGGCTTATATATTATATGTTATGAAATAATAACACAAGTTGCAAGTTAGCTCAGTGGTTGTTGCTCGGGTTCGAGTCCTGGGAGGCTTTCTTCTTCTTTTTTTTTTATTAACAGGTGAAGAGGAGGGGGGTTTGGGCTGGTCTTGTTGGGCTGCTGTGCTTGGGCCGGACGTGTAGCAGTCAAGGGAAAGGCAAGGGAGAGGGTGGTTTTGTTTGGGCCAGATGTTGGGTAGTTGGTTTGGGCTCAAGGTTTGGTCTAGACTAGTATTATTATTTATTATCATTATTATTATTATTATTATTATTATTATTATTATTATTATTATTATTATTATTATTATTATTATATATATAAAAATAAAATATAATGAAAAGAAAAGTGACGGATGTCACAACATCCCCTACTTTTAGAAACTTCGTCCCGAAGTTATTAGAAACATAGGGTTATGGATGTTTGGGTAAAAATTAAGGTAACCGTGGTTTGGAAAAATTTGAGTTAAGACACGACGTGAATTTATAGGTAACAGAGTAAACTGTTTCGAATGATTTGGATAAGAGGTTTGATAGGTGTGAGTTAAAGATTGGATTAGGTTCGTCTCGAATAATAAAGAGAATAAGAATCTAGTAAATCACTAAATTTCAAGTTTTAGGAATCCTAAAAATAGATATATGAGTTGATTGACTATAGAAAGACTAAATGGACTACCAAGTAAGTAGGGTTTGCTCCTGGTTCGACTTCCAGTCTCACTTTCAATGCATTATTAGTTTTTATATATAGGGTGTACCGCGCAGCTAACCCACCACACTTTTGATACCTTGAAAACGTACTGGACGCCTACCAAAAACTCTAATAGAATTTCACACCACTTTAATGTACCTGTAAATTCATGATTACGTTCCGGACCGGAATCATCAATTTACCTTACATTAAGGTTTTATGTCCTTCTATGATCCTAATCTAACAACACATTAAAGCAAATAAGTTTCAAAAGAAGATGACACAGCAAACATGTTGGGTTAGAATAAGACGTTATCAACGAATTGAGGCTATGTAATAATGAGGTCAATCGCATTGGTTTGCAACGACTTGTAAGCATAACAGTATTTAAGTATGGGCTACCACTCGTCCGAGGAGCCCTTTAAATGAAAGGTTTATCTGAGTTGCGTGGATAATACACACATGCAAGCAAGTTTGTAAGTACTACAACCATTAAGTGTAAGTGTTATCTTAGTGGCCTATAGAAATAGTTTACGAGTATCATGAATAATTAAATGTTAAATGGATAGTCAAATTAAGGAAAAATCAAGTTTCATATAACAAACAATGATGTTTTTAGAAAAGCTCTGTAGGATCAAGTATCAAGTTTTTAGTAGTTTGATTTTCATGGAAATCAAGTCCAAATGTTTCAACAAAATGTAAGGTAGAGTCTTTAAACTTCTATGATTAAAATAAATGTAACCAAATATGATAAATTTCCAACCTGCGTTCGTACACAATAGTATGCAAGGAATTTCTAGATGTTATATGCTTATGAGTACGACACAATTGGGTACAAAATGATAATAGGATCAAGAAAATGAAAACACAAGTATTGGATTCTCGAGTCTTAGGAAGATTCCATCCATGGCTTAACCAGTGGGATTAACGTCATCCTGACCGTTTGCTTCATTGATATTGATATTGAAAGCTCGTCCATGTGCCACCAGGTTTACATTATTCAATTTAGGGCATCGAGGTCGCATGTGGTTAGGGTCTCCACAATGATAACATGCCCGGCCGTTAGGAATCGGTAGTGGTTCCTGGGCAGTTGTTTGATTATTATCCTGTGACCTAACCATTACTCGACAAGTGGTGACAAAGTGTCCAAACCTTCCACCTCTAGTGCATTGACGGCATGGAAGATTTGCAGGGTGATGATACTTGCAAGTGTTGCATTGAGGATGGATTCCCGTGTAGGCTTTCTTGATAGGGGGTTGCATCACAGGATCCAAAACAGTATGGTTCTGATTATCGCCCATTCGTTTCTTAGAGTTCGAAATAGTAGTGGCGGCCTTTGCTAAAACGGTTTTAGATGGTTCAACAACATGAGTGGTTTTCTCAGCAGACGTCTTGGTGCCCTTCCTTACCAAGCTTCCTTTCCTTATGTGTTTGTCTGTTAAAGTGGCTGCAAGTTGAATGGCTTCTTCCACCGTAGTAGATTTGCTTCCAGTGACAATGTCTTGAATCAGGTCTGGTAATCCCTCGATATATTTCTCGATTGCTCGAGAGACCGGGGTGACCATGTGTGGAACCAATATGCTGAGTTCATGATATCGGATATTATACGCAAGATTCTCCCCACTGTCTTGTTTGAGCTCACGAAATTCATCCTCCAGTTTCCGGATTTCGTTCCTAGGGCAAAATTTGGCGATCATGAGTTCCTTAACCTCAGCCCAAGACAAAGATAAAGCGACCTCAGCGCCCCGATTGCGCTTTTCGCCGTTCCACCAAGTTAGTGCCCCCTTTTGAAGGACACTGGTAGCATAGCGAACGCGGAGTTCATCAGGACATTCAATGTTCACAAAGGTGCTCTCCATGCTTTCAAACCATTGGAGGAGGCCGGTAGCACCCTCCTCACCTGTGAATTTTGTGGGGTTGCAGGAGTTAAAGTGTTTGAAAGTGCACCGAAATTGAGTCGTACTCCCTGTGTTGGCACTGTTACTATTCTGGGTTATCTCACTGACAAGGTTTGGGATCACTGCAGCAATTTGCTCGGCGACTAAAGATGCGAGGCGACGGTCAGAACGTTGTCCAGAAGCACGAACAGGACGTTGGCTGGCATCACGGAGCATGCGGCGAGCAGACATCTATGAGGTAGTCAATGAATGATCATGAGATTAGAAAATGTAAGTGTATAACCGTACAGATGATTATGAAAGTATGAACTTGTAAGCAATGTATGAAAATTATGAAATACAAAATATTGTATATGAAACGAGAGAGTATTATTGAAAAACTAGCATAAAACGCTTGGAGTGCCCTTGTCTAGCTGTAAAGCCCAACAAGAACATTGACTTTTCAAAGGAATTGAACCCAATGGTGATCAAAGAAGACATGCTTTAGCCTATAAGTGGACACTCACTCCAGGAATCCCCAGGTAAGCATAACAGGTCCGTTATTGGATTTATGCGCTATGCTTGCCTATGCCAGAAAACCCAATGTACAGGCATCCACCCTTCCAGATTGCACGTGTTCCATTACACTCATTAAAGTTCAACAACTTTGAAGGAGCAAAATAAGAGTAGGCATTATGCCTAAGAGTGTCTTCATGAAAGGTACTGCTCCCGTTCCATGATGATGTAGACTTTGTAGGACACCACCTCTATGCATCAGAGTGAAAGATGAGGAGAAATGGAGAAAGAGGGAAAGATAGAGGAAGGAAAGTAGAGGGAAATGAGGGGTAAGGTAATTTAGGAAATATTATGCATGAAAGTTAAAGTTAGGTTAAAGTCTAGGCCATTTTATCTAATAACCTAGTTCCCTATAACCATGGCTCTGATACCAATCTGTAACACCCCAACCGATGGCGGAATCATCAAGGTGCCACGTAGTGACGATTGTTCAAAAGCTCATGGTACTAAAATGTAAATATTTGATTATTGAATATTGTTTTACAACATGTGAAAATTAATACATAACAAAATTGAGATAATTGATTCTAAGTCCAAAGTCCTATGTGAAGCGTCAAGCAGCTTATCCTGAAACATGCACGAAAATAATTTTGTCAACATATGATGTTGGTGAGTACTACTTAGCTTTGTACATATAGCATAAGTTTGAAAAGTAGTACAATTCATGTGTCTAGCATCACCAAGGCATTATGTAAACACGCAAGTAACCAAACATGACAAAGATCAAATGTAAAGTTGATAAGTTGAAATTGATAATGAGCACCCTAACACGTGTCAAGTCTAAAAGAGCACCATAAAATAAGTTATGTCTAAATGAGCACCGTAACATAAGTTACGTCTATATGTAAAGAGCACCATAACATAAGTTATGTCTAGATGTATGATTTTGTATGTAAGCTACGTTCATGTTCAAACATAAGCACAAAGATAATCAAGACACGTATATGAATTGTAAATGAATAAAAATGTATGTGTAAATGAATTTGCAAGTTTTGTATACTTGTGCATTAATCACCCCAAAAGTGTGAAAAAGAAAAAAGGGATAAGTAATACTCACCTTAGCAAGGTGGTAAGTCTTGTGGAATTGAATAAGTGTAATCCAACGGTTCCAAGTATCACCCTATGTATAAGGTAACAAATAAGTCTAAGTCTATCTAGTCTATAAGTATTTCTAGGGTTTCGAATTGGGGATAAGTATTCGTTTGATTAATAAATTAAACGTTTAATAAATAAGAAAAAATTGATAAATAAATAAACAAAAGTCTTTTTGTAAAATTTAAATCAAAGATGGTCACAATATAAAGTTTTAAGTGTGAAAATAATTTTTATAAAATTATTTCCTTAAAAATGGAATATTAAATCTATTTATTTCAATTTGTCAAAAATATAACTTTAATATTTAAAAATAATAAAATTAAAGAATTTTTGAATTAAAAATTGTATTTCTGTCCCAAATGAATAGAAATAATTTATGTAAAATTTTGGTGCAAAAACATTGAAAAATGAATTTATTATGATTTATTTATGGTTTAAAGTAATAAAAATCGATTAAAAATATAAAATGAATGATTTTTCAGAAATAAAAAATATTTCTGAAATGCCTATTGATATACGAGTTTAGAATAATTTTTGTGGAATTTTATAAAATCGTTTAGGTATTTTTATAGAATTTTTTAAATATAATAGAATAAATTTGAATGATTTATTATATATATTAAATAAATAAATTTTTGAATACTAAAAATTGTATGCTAAACTCTTTCACTAGATTAACATGATATAATTTTTGTAGAATTTATAAAAGAGTTTTAGTATTTTAAAATGAATTTTAAAATTACAAGTAATTATATAAGCTTTGAATGTTTTTTAAAAAAAAAAATACTTGGTGGTGCAGGGAGTCGAACCTGCGTGGACTGGTTCAAAGGCACCAGACACAACCACTTGATCTAGATCAGTGGTTGTGTTTGGTTTCTGTCTGTATTAAATATATATATATGATTCGAATGATGTTCTTCCCCAAATTACATGATTTCGAGCCCTAGTTTATAAAATTGGATGATTCACACAACAATAACCCAATTAATCATAGGGTTATTGTTGTGTGATTGTCGAAGATCAAAACCCACATGAAAAACAACACTTACAACAATGATTCGCGTGATTATACTTAGTCAACAGAAAAAGTCAACCATGAATAAGAAAGCTTCATATGATGAATCAACACAGAAATTAGAGGTTGAGAGAGATTATTCGGCGATTGTAGAAGGTTTGGGAAGGTCCAATTTATAGGGATAAGGTCTGGGTTGCACGATGGAAGGTTTGACCCATTAATGTCATGAGCGCGTGATTATTAATCAAATTGGAAAGGTTTAGCTGTTTTTACGCGATAATGGTGCACAAGGTTGACATGTATTTATTATTCGGTCAATTCAAAGCATTAAATCGTGGTGATGGTTGCATGAATCACGACCATGATTCTGGTCAGCTGTTTGAACAGCAGCAAAAGGAAAAGGAAAAAGATGGATCAGGTTAGATGGGCTTATATATTATATGTTATGAAATAATAACACAAGTTGCAAGTTAGCTCAGTGGTTGTTGGCGTGTGGGTGTTTGGAAGGACCGCTCCCAGGCTCGGGTTCGAGTACTGGGAGGCTTTCTTCTTTTTTTTTATTAACAGGTGAAGAGGAGGGGGGTTTGGGCTGGTCTTGTTGGGCTGCTGTGCTTGGGCCGGACGTGTAGCAGTCAAGGGAAAGGCAAGGGAGAGGGTGGTTTTGTTTGGGCCAGATGTTGGGTAGTTGGTTTGGGCTCAAGGTTTGGTCTAGACTAGTATTATTATTTATTATCATTATTATTATTATTATTATTATTATTATTATTATTATTATTATTATTATTAATAAAAATAAAATAAAATATAATGAAAAGAAAAGTGACGGATGTCACAGTAACTTTAGGTTTTCGCCTTAAAACTCTTTTATTAAGATACCCTGCCTGATCTAGGTCCATAAATCAATACGACAAAAGATCTGATAGGCTATCCCCATATAACAAACAACATAACGACCCGAAACCTCTGATTTTGTACAAACCCTATCAAACCAAATTATGGTACCAAGACCATATGCCCATGAGGTGTTCATCCACATAGTAAATAGTTCGATATGTATGTATCAGGCACATAATAATAAGCCTACAAAGCCTATCAGCACATCACACAAAGGCAACACTTATCAAGTATTTGACTTTTCATTTCTTTTACATGCGATAGATCCTCATTGATGTACTATCATTTCCTCTTTAACTTCAGGAAAAATCATTTTTGATTTTCTGATTTTTATGGTTTTTCAAAATTTTCAATGTTTTTGGTTTTTCTGAATAAACAGCTCCCCCTGAAATTAAAAACATATTTTTGGATTTAATTTTTGAAAGCATAAAAACAAAATAAAATTTTTAAACCGATCTGAAGATCAGTCTTGGTTTTCTTTAATACCATTAGCTTTTAGTAAAAATTCAAATCTTGATTTGTCAAAAGCTTTGGTAAAAGGATCAGCTCTTTGATAGTCAGTGTGGATTTTTAACATGTCAATCAGACCTTTAGCATAGCAATCACGAATAAAGTGATACTTAATTCAGATGTTCTTAGCCTTGGAATGATTAACAGTGTCTTTAGTGAGTGCTATGGCTGCTTCATTATCGCAATGAGTGGGGGTTTTCAAAAATTGCAAACCGTAGTCACGCATCTGCTGTTGTATCCATAAAACTTGTGAACAGCAACTCGAGGCTGACACATATTCAGCTTCACATGTGGATAAAGCAACTACTGTCTGCTTTTTCCATTGCCAGGTCACGAGCCTGCTCCCTAGAAATTGACATCCAACCATTATGGATTTAGCGTCAATATCACAGCCTCCGAAATCTGCATCACTAAAAGCAGTAAGTCAAAATTATCATCATTAGGGTACCATAGTCCACACGAAGGACAACCCTTCAGATATCGTAGGATTCTCTTGTATGACACCTGGCAAATTCAGGTTAATCCTTTTCATACTTTGCATACATACGAGTCTACCTTAGCGAAAACATTAAAATCACTGAACCTAATGGCAAGAAAATCATTCTTGGGAAGCCTGAAGGTTCCTCATCATTCACTGACCTTGAAAAATATGAATTTAAACCTACTTGGTCTGATGAGTGTGATACTCTTGAAAACTTCAAACTAGTTGATTTCAATACCCCTGATGGTAAGAAAGCACCACAGGCAATGGTCATTCCCTTGAAAGACCTTCCAGCAGATGCTCAAACATCTGTTGAAAAGAAGGTTGAAAAAGGGAAAAAGAAAGAAAAGTCTATTCACTTATTTTGTGATTTATGTGAAAAGAAGAATCATGTTACTAAAAACTGTTTTCTTCTAAAAGCATATGATATCAACAAAGGAACAAGTGTATGTGATTCTAAGACCACATGCTCAATATGTGGTAAAAAGAATCACAAAACCAAAGAGTGTCTGTATCTCAAAAATTTTGATGTCAAAATAAAAGAGTACTAGGCTAAAACTCTTGCAAGTCAAGTGGTGAGTACTCCAAAAGGAAAACCCAAACAGACTTATGTTCCAGCCCAAACATTTGTTACCAAAAGTCTTGAAATATCTTCTCCCATGGATGTCCAAGTAACAGATGCTCCACCCACAAACAAGTACCCCAAGAGGATATGGACAACCATTTTGTCATAGTCTGTCACATGTTTAAGAAGAAGCCAAGAGGCCTTCAAAACCAAGAGTGAACAGAAACTCCTATGGTTACTATCATCTGACAGGAAATGATCAACCATCTGTTGCATCAAGTGTTGACATCCAAGCACTAGCAAATGGTCAGCAACAGTTGTTGAACTTGGTTCAAAAACTAGTTCAAACCACTGATCATCTTCCTAAGCTTGAGGCTGAAAAGTCTATGGACCCATCAAAAGCCAACTTGGCTTTGGACACTCACCAAAACTAATCCATTAAAGAGACAGAATTGTGGCATAGGAGACTGGGTCACACCAACCTTCAAACTATCAACTCACTCTTCAAACAAAGCCTTGTAAGAGGTCTACCATCAAAAGAATTCAAGTGTGCTGAGCATTGTGTTTCCTGCTTAAAAGGGAAACAACATAAAAGCTCTTACAAATCCATTAATGAGTCCAAAACAAGTCAATGTCTTCAATTGTTGCACATGGACTTGTTTGGCCTAGTTAAAATCATGAGTCTAAGAAGAAAAAGATTTTGTCTTGTCATAGTTGATGATTTTTCTAGGTTTACATGGACTTACTTTTTACACTTCAAGGATGAGATTGCAGGTATCTTGAAGGACTTTGTCACCAAACTTGAAACACAATATGACTTGCTAGTAAAAGTATTTAGAAGTGACAATGGAACAAAGTTTAAAAATAAGGAGTTGGATGATTTCTGTGTGCCAAAAGGAATTGTGAAGCAGTACAGCATTTCAAGAACACCAGAACAAAATGGGGTGGTTGAAAGGAAAAATAAAACCCTCATTGAGGCTGCAAGAACCATGCTAGTAGATTCTGGTTTGCCACTGTCCTTCTAGGCAGAAGCTAGAAACATTGCTTGCTATGTTCAAAACAGAGTTTTAATCAACCCAAGACATCAAAAGACTGCTTATGAAATTTTGTCCAAAATCAAACCATTAATATCATTTTTCAAAATCTTTGGCTGCCCATGTTTCATTTTAAATCTTAAAGATTCCATTTCAATATTTTCTAGGATATTCTTCTACTGCAAAGGCCTATAAAGTGTTTAACACAAGGACTAGGACAATAGAAGAAACTCTGAGGGTAAAGTTTAATGAACTTTCATCCTTAAAAATCCCAGCAAATTTTGCTAAACTGTTTGATTTAGACAAATTCAAATTTGAAGATATTACTGCTAAAGCTGACAGTGCAGGTATTCTGTAACACCCAAACCGATGGCGGAAACATCGAGGTGTCACGTAAGAATGAGTATTCAGTAGCACATGGTATTCAAGTTTTAATTGAAATTTATTTAAAGGAAAATATCCAAAATTTGAAAATACATAACAAAGTCTTGAATGAAATTCTAGTACATCAGATAACCAAACAAAGCATAAACTTCAAATTGTCTCCTCATGCTAGCTCTAGACTTCAAGCATCATTATTTCCTGTTGAGTTTGGAAAAATGGGGGGGGGTCAACAAGAAGTTGGTGAGAATACATAAGCCATGTCAAGCAATTAAGTTTAAGAATAATAAAAGTTTAGCAATTCATATGTCTATCGTAAGTTTAAGTCTGCATGAATAAACACGAAGTATAGTATGCACATAATCAAACCTCCGACAAGTTTAGGTCCATCCCGTCATCCACGGTTCACCTTAATATCACGTTGGAAAGATAACAATCACCCGCGTTCCCCATAAAAGATGGTCAACGAATCTAGGTGGGATTGTCAATCCAATAGATCTATCATTGTATACCGCTGGCTTGGCCACAGCTAATGATTATGTAAGTTTAAGTTTAAGTTTAAGTCTAATAGTCTTTGTCTAAGTCATGAGGCATTAAAGTTTACAACTAGACATGTATGTAGAATTGCCTAAGTATAAAGTTTCAAGTATAAAGAATTGCATAAACAAGGTTATGTAAACTCACCTTAGCAAAGTGTTAAGTCTCGAGAAATAGAATATGTGTAGCCCAACGTTGCCAAGTATTACCCAATGTATAAGGTAATAAATAAGTCTAAGTCTTTCTAGTCTACAAGTATTTTCCAGGGTTCCTAATTTGGGGATAAGTATTCGTTCGATTATTAATTAAATTGTTTAATAAATAAAAGAAATTCGATAAATAAATAAACAAAAGTCTTTTTGTAGACTTTAGATTAAAGATGGTCACATTATAAGGTTTTAAGTATGAAAAGAATTTTTATAAAATTATTTTCTTAAAAATAGAATATTTAGTCTATTTATTTCTATTTTGACAAAATATAACTTTAATATCTAAAAATATTAAAATTAAAGAATTTTTAAATTAAAACTTGTACTTCTGTTCTAAATGGACAGAAATAATGTATATAAAACTTTGGTGCAAAAATACTGAAAAATGAATTTATTATGATTTATTTATGATTAAAATAACAAAAATCGATTAAAAATATTAAATAAATGATTTTTCGAAAATAAAAATCATTTCTGGAATGTTTAATGTTTTATAAACTCAGAATAATTTTTGTGGGAATTTATATAATCGTTTTGAGATTTTTATAGAATTTTATAATTATAATAGAATAAACTTGTAATATTTATTATATATAAAAAATAAATAATTTTTGTAGAATTTATAAAGCGTTTTTAGTATTTTAAAACCATTTTTAAAAATAATAATGAATATATATAAGTAAAAAGGGTTAAAAAAATATTTGTAGTTGCCAAGAATTGAACCCGCGTCTGACCCGGGTTAGAGGTTTTAAATCACAAGCCCAGACCAGTTGATCTGGACCCTGAGAACGATTAAACCTTTGTTGAAATAATTATATAGTTATACTTGAAACGGATATATAATCATTTTAAAAGAAAAGAAAAGGATGTGTGATACGGGACTCGAACCCGCGTACCCTAGCTAACAAACAGACGACATAACCACTTGATCTAGATCAGTGATTGTGTCTGTTTTGTTTCTGATTTAAATAAATATCGAGGTCTGCATTTTGTGTTTATCCCCAAATCAAAGGGGTCGAACCCTAGGTTTTACAATAATCCAAATGAGCAAGCAATAACCCGATTATACATGGGGTTATTGCTGCTCTATAGCCGATCAACGAAACCGATTAAAAAGATTGGACTTACAACTGTTTTTGATGACGAATTGTTTGGTCAAACGCAAAGTCAAAAACGCGACTGGTTGGGGCTTGTATAGGGATTTTTAGCAGAAATTTAGAGAGGGGAGAGGTTAATCGGCGAGTGTGGATGAAGAATGAGGGTCCAATTTATAGTGAAATGTTCGTGTGTTTCGAATTGGTAAGGTTGACCCGTTTAAAGACAATGACGCGTGATTAGACTCTAATTTGGAATGTTATAACTGCTAATTGGCATGTATAAGACGCGAATCAATCATATCAATCAACATTCATGCCTTAAAGGGATTATAAACGCGGATTGATCGAGTATTTTAGGTAGATTGGATCGCAGATTGACTTCTTGTAAGTCAACTGCAATTCTAAACATTATATAAATATTATATAAATCAGAGTTATACCAAATTTAAGCTGTAGACCAGCTGGTTATGCTGTGAGTGTGTGTTTGAACCGGCCTAGGGCACGGGTTTGAACCCCGACCCAGGCAATTATTTTTTTTAACAATTATAACACTAATATAAAGATATTATATGTTTATAGTATGGTACTAGGAGTCCAAAAGTGTCACGAAACATTTTTTAAAAGGGACGATAATGATAAAATTCGACGTTTTATTAATAATTATCGTAACATACATACGATTAAATGCGAAATGTTACAGTCTCCCCTACTTTTAGGAACTTCGTCCCGAAGTTGGAGTTGGAGAGTCTGGTGGGAAAAGGTGTGGGTACTTAGACTTCATCTGGTCCTTGCGTTCCCAAGTGAACTCTGGACCTCGTTTAGATTCCCAACGAACCTTAACGATCGGAATGCGACTGCGCTTGAGTTTCTTGACTCCAGTATCCACGATCTCAACAGGTTTCTCGACAATGTGCATAGTTTCATCGATCTGCACATCTTCAAGAGGGACATGGAGGTTCTCATCTGCTAAGCATTTCTTGAGATTCGAAATGTGAAAAGTTGGGTGAACATTGCTTAACTCAGGAGGAAGATCAAGTTTGTAAGCCACTTTTCCAATCCTGTCAAGCACTTTGAATGGGCCCACATATCGAGGAGCTAGTTCTCCCTTTCTACCGAAGTGAATTACTCCCTTCCAAGGGGATACCTTAAGAAGTACAAGGTCCTCGACTTGAAATTCCAAGGGCGTACGACATTTATCAGCATAGCTCTTTTAGCGACTTCTAGCCTTGAGAAGATTATCCTGAATGAGTTGGATTTTATCTGTGGTTTCCTGGATCAGTTCAGGTCCAGTGATCTGGGCTTCACCAACCTCAGTCCAACAGACAGGTGAACGACACTTACGACCATAGAGTGCCTCGAAAGGAGCCATGTTAATGCTGGCATGATAACTGTTGTTGTATGAAAACTCGACCAAGGGAAGATGAGAATCCCATGCGCCACCAAAATCGATGACACATGCCCTGAGCATATCCTCAAGTGTCTGGATGGTTCGTTCGGTCTGACCATCTGTTTGAGGGTGATAAGCAGTACTCAGGTTTAGCTTGGTACCCAAAGCGTCTTGTAAAGAATCCCAAAAGTGAGAGGTGAAACGACCATCACGATCAGAGATAAGGTCCAAAGGTAACCATGGCGACATACAATTTCTCTCACGTACATCTTCGCTAACCTTTCCACAGAATATTTCTCACGAATAGGTAAGAAATGGGCTGACTTGGTTAGACGGTCAATGATTACCCAAATGCTGTCAAAACCTTTGGGTGTACGAGGGAGTATAGTGATGAAGTCCATTGCTATGCTCTCCCATTTCCATACAGGAATTTCTGGTTGTTCAAGCATACCAGATGGTCGTTTATGTTCAGCCTTGACCATTGAACAAGTAAGGCATTTTGCAACGAAAAGAGCGATATCTTTCTTCATACCAGGCCACCAATACGAATAACGAAGATCTTGGTATATCTTGTCAGCTCCAGGATGAATAAAATAACGAGACTTATGAGCCTCGTTCATAAGGAAGGTACGAAGATCATCACGGTCAGGAATCCAAAGTCGATTGAGAAAATAAAGTAGACCATCAGGTTTGGTTTCAAGTTGAGTCTCAGCACCACAAGACATTTCCTCGTACATGTTACCTTGGGTGACTGAAGTATGTTGAGCCTGGAGGATACGATTCTGAAGATCAGTACGAACTCTCGCACAATGAAGTTTGATGCGCTCTTTACGACTGAGTGCGTCAGCTACAACATTCGCTTTGCCAGGATGGTAGCGAATCTCGCAATCATAGTCGTTAAGTAACTCAACCCAACGTCGTTGCCTCATGTTAAGATTTTTATGGTCGAAGACATGTTGGAGACTTTTGTGATCCGTGAAAACCACACATTTGGTTCCATAAAGATAGTGTCTCCAAATCTTAAGAGTAAAGATAACAGCGCCCAATTCAAGATCATGGGTGGTATAATTATTTTCGTAGGTCTTGAGTTGTCTAGACGCATAAGCAATAACCTTGGCTCGTTGCATGAGAACACAACCAAGACCTTGCTTTGATGCATCACAATAGACCACGAAGTCATCATTACCATCAGGTAGAGACAGGATAGGAGCTTCACAGAGTTTTAGCTTAAGAGTCTCAAATGCTTCCTCTTGTTTTGGTCCCCACTCGTAAGGTTTACCCTTGTGAGTTAAGGCAGTGAGAGGAACAGCGATCTTGGAGAAGTTGGCAATGAATCGACGATAATAACCAGCCAAACCAAGGAAGGAACGGACTTCTGTTGGAGTTTTAGGAACACTTCAATCTTTGACAGCTTCGATCTTTGCGGGATCAACATGAATTCCGTTCTCATCGATGACGTGTCCTAAAAATTGAACTTCCTTAAGCCAATATTCACATTTCGAGAACTTGGCATACAGTTGTTCTTTCTTTAGGAGACCCAAAATTGAGTGAAGATGCTGTTCGTGATCGGATTTTGATTTCGAGTAAATCAAAATGACGTCGATGAAGACGATCACGAATAAGTCATGGTAGGGTCTACAAACCCGATTCATTAGATCCATAAACACTGTGGGAGCGTTGGTCAATCCAAACGGCATGACCATGAATTCGTAATGACCATAACGTGTACGAAAGGCTGTCTTGGGAATGTCTTCTTCGTAGACTCTAAGCTGATGATAACCAGAACGAAGATCAATCTTCGAGAAGTGGGTTGCTCCTTGAAGTTGATCAAAAAGATCGTCAATCCTAGGCAAGGGATAACGATTCTTGATGGTGAGTTTGTTGAGTTCACGATAGTCGATACACATCCTGAGAGATCCATCTTTCTACTTAACGAACAAAATAGGGGCTCCCCATGGAGAAGAACTGGGGCGAATGAAACCTTTATCAGAAAGTTCCTGTAGTTGATTGGCAAGTTCTTGCATCTCAGAGGGTGCAAGACGATAAGGAGCTTTGGCGACAGGATTTGCACCAGGAACAAGATCGATCCTAAATTCAACTTGTCGAGCAGGAGGCAAACCAGGTAAATCCTCTGGAAAGACTTCAGGATAGTCCCGAATGATTGGGATGTCTTGGATACTTTTGCCCTTGTCTTTCTTTTCTATCACGTTAGCCAAGAAAGCCATATACCCCTTTCGTAAGTATTTTTGAGCAGTAGTACAAGACATGAGTTTAAGCTCACCACAAGGCTTCTCACCATAGATCTTCAAAATATCACCAGATTCGAGAGGAATGCGAATAATTTTCTCAAAGCATAGGATTTCAGCACGATGGGTTGACAACCAATCCATGCCTACTATGACATCAAAGCTTCCAAGATGCATAGGAATGAGATCGATAGAGAAAGTATGTTCATCAAGGTTCAACACACAGTTACGAATAATAGAATCGATCGAGATAGACTTCCCATTAGCTACCTCTACCACTAAAGGTTCCTCTAGGTTAGTTTGGGGTACGTTAAGTAAGGGTTCAAACTTAAGTGATACAAATGACTTATCAGCACCCGAATCAAATAATATAGAAGCATAGTGGTTATTAACGAGAAACGTACCATTAACCACCTCTTTCTTGTCGCGGGCCTGATTAGCAATGAGGTTGTATGCGCGACCTCGAGCACCTTGGTTCTGGTTGCGGTTCTGGTTTTGATTGCGGTTTTGGTTCTGGTTCTGGTTTCCATGTCTAGGGCAAGCATCCCGATAATGTTCCGTACTACCACACTCAAAGCACTGGCCACGAACAGGCCTACCATTTTGAGCATTGGGAGCTGGATTATTTCTGGCAGGGTTGTTTTGAGTGGCAGGGGCTTGGCAAGTATTAGCAAAGTGTCCATACCGCTTGCAGTTATTACATTGGCGGCATGGTCTGTTAGCAGCATGGTGATACTGGCAAGTGTTACAAAGAGGGTGGTTCCCAACATACGGTTTCTTGGCTGGGGTTTGCACTGCGGGTGGGGTGGTAACAACCATGTAGTTCTTAGCCCTGCGCTTCCTGTTGGTTGAGGTCTCAGGCTTAACCTCAATAGCGGGCTGAGGAGTGTCCTTTGCAGCAGTCTTCTTGGTGTTCTTGCGAAAAAGAGTACTGTTTTCACATGATTATCGGTTAGAGTAGCCGCAAGGCGTTTGGCTTCCTCCAAGGTGGCAGGATTCCTTCCCCATACCATGTCCTGAATTTGTATAGGTAGACCACCGATATACTTCTCGATGGCTACTGATAGGGGAGTGACCTTATGGGGCAACAACAAACTGAGCTCGTGAAAGCGGGTATTATAAGCAAGGTTTTCCCCACTATCCTGAGCAAGGGTGTGGAACTTGTCCTCCAGTTTCTTAACCTCGTTACGGGGACAAAACTCAGCTTTCATTATCTCCTTGACTTGATCCAAGGTCATAGCAAGTGCAACTTCAGCTCCGCGGGTGCGCTTTTCCTCATTCCACCAAGTTAGTGCTCGTTTGTGAAGAACACTCATGGCATAACGGACCTTAAAGTTATCGGGACACTCACTGTTAATGAAGGTATTCTCAATACCCTCAAACCATTGTAGAAGACCAGTAGCTCCTTCATCTCCACTGAACTTAGGAGGATTACAGGTATTAGAGTGTTTGAGAGTGCAGGCTGGGAGACCATTCCCGTTTCCATTGTGGTTTCCATTGCCGTTTCCATTTCCATTGCCGTTCCGATTCATTTGGATTACTTGAGCCAGTAAGTTAGGAACCAGGGTTGCGATTTGTTGCGCCATTTGTTGAGAAACGATTGCAGCCAGTTGGGCATCACCTCCGTTGTTGTGGTTAGTGTCGTGGTTATGGTTGTGGTTGCTGCTCCCTTCCTCATGATTTCCACCACTGTTATTACGAGTGCTGCGACGTGGAGGCATGATCTGTAAGAGATACAATGAAATGAATGAGGTAATATAAGGAATGTAATCATTTATCCGTTAATTAAAACGAATAAACGAAAACGTTGACTTATCAAAGATTCTAGATTCTAATAACATAGTGAAGACATGCTTTAGCCTATAAGTGAACACTCATCCCGAGAATTCCCAGGTAGGCATCCGGGTCCCTCGTCTGATTGGGATATATGCGCAATGCCAGCCTAGACAGAAGACTCAGAATACAGGCGTTCACCCTTCCAGATTGCACGTGTTCGTTATTAAAATCTAGAACTTCGAAGAGATCTCAAGGTGGTTCAGACTAAACCTGAGGATTTTGTCCTATTAATCTAATGGTGGATCAGGATTGCAGCAGACGAATAAGAGCAGTCAACTTGTAAGGCTTAGGGTTGTATAAGGTGTAAGATAGGGATAAGATTAAGGAAGCAATTAGGGTTACAAGTAAGAGAAGCAAGTACTGTTTTAAATCCCTAAGGTTATAGTCTAGATTATTTTTCTAATAACCTAATTCCCTATAACCAAGGCTCTGATACCAATCTGTAACACCCCAACCGATGGCGGAAACATCGAGGTGTCACGTAAGAATGAGTATTCAGTAGCACATGGTATTCAAGTTTTAATTGAAATTTATTTAATGGAAAATATCCAAAATTTGAAAATACATAACAAAGTCTTGAATGAAATTCTAGTACATCAAATAACCAAACAAAGCATAAACATCAAATTGTCTCCTCATGCTAGCTCTAGACTTCAAGCATCATTATTTCCTGTTGAGTTTGGAAAAATGGGGGGGGTCAACTAGAAGTTGGTGAGAATACATAAGCTTTGTCAAGCAATTAAGTTTAAGAATAATAAAAGTTTAGCAATTCATATGTCTATCGTAAGTTTAAGTCTGCATGAATAAACACAAACTATAGTATGCACATAATCAAACCTCCGACAAGTTTAGGTCCATTCGGTCATCCACGGTTCACCTTAATATCACGTTGGAACGATAACAATCACCCGCGCTCCCCATAAAAGATGGTCAACGAATCTAGGTGGGATTGTCAATCCAATAGATCTATCATTGTATACTGCCGGCTTGGCCACAGCTAATGATTATGTAAGTTTAAGTTTAAGTTTAAGTCTAATAGTCTTTGTCTAAGTCATGAGGCATTAAAGTTTACAACTAGACATGTATGTAGAATTGCTTAAGTATTAAGTTTCAAGTATAAAGAATTGCATAAACAAGGTTATGTAAACTCACCTTAGCAAAGTGTTAAGTCTCGAGAAATAGAATATGTGTAGCCCAACGTTGCCAAGTATTACCCTATGTATAAGGTAATATATAAGTCTAAGTCTTTCTAGTCTACAAGTATTTTCTAGGGTTCCTAATTTGGGGATAAGTATTCGTTTGATTATTAATTAAATTGTTTAATAAATAAAAGAAATTCGATAAATAAATAAAAAAAGGTCTTTTTGTAGACTTTAGATTAAAGATGGTCACTTTATAAGGTTTTGAGTATGAAAATAATTTTTATAAAATTATTTTCTTAAAAATAGAATATTTAGTCTATTTATTTCTATTTTGCCAAAATATAACTTTAATATCTAAAAATATTTATATTAAAGAATTTTTAAATTAAAATTTGTATTTCTGTTCTAAATGGACAGAAATAATTTATATAAAATTTTGGTGCAAAAATACTGAAAAATGAATTTATTATGATTTATGATTAAAATAACAAAAATCGATTAAAAATATTAAATAAATTATTTTTCGAAAATAAAAATCATTTCTGGAATGCTTAATGTTATATAAACTCAGAATAATTTTTGTGGGAATTTATATAATCGTTTTGAGATTTTTATAGAATTTTATAATTATAATAGAATAAACTTGTAATATTTATTACATATAATAATTAAATAATTTTTTAAAAACTAAAATTGTATGTTAAACTTTTCTATTAGAATATCATAAAATAATTTTTGTAGAATTTATAAAGCGTTTTTAGTATTTTAAAACCATTTCTAAAAATAATAATGAATATATATAAGTAAAAAGGGTTAAAAAAATATTTGTAGTTGCCAAGAATTGAACCCGCGTCTGACCCGGGTTAGAGGTTTTAAATCACAAGCCCAGACCAGTTGGTCTGGACCCTGAGAACGATTAAACATTTGTTGAAATAATTATATAGTTATACTTGAAACAGATATATAATTATTTTAAAAGAAAAGGAAAGGATGTGTGATATGGGACTCGAACCCGCGTACCCTAGCTGACAAACAGACAACACAACCACTTGATCTAGATCAGTGGTTGTGTCTGTTTTGTTTCTGATTTAAATAAATATCGAGGTCTGCAGTTTGTGTATCCCCAAATCAAAGGGGTCGAACCCTAGGTTTTACAATAATCCAAATGAGCAAGCAATAACCCGATTATACATAGGGTTATTGCTGCTCTATAGCCGATCAACGAAACCCAATGAAAAGATTGGACTTACAACTATTTTTGATGACGAATTGTTTGGTCAAACGCAAAGTAAAAAACGCGACAGGTTGGGGCTTGTATAGGGATTTTTAGCAGAAATTTAGAGAGGGGAGAGGTTAATCGGCGAGTGTAGATGAAGAATGAGGGTCCAATTTATAGTGAAATGTTCGTGTGTTTCGAATTGGTAAGGTTGACCCTTTTAAAGACAATGACGCGTGATTAGACTCTAATTTGGAATGTTATAACTGCTAATTGGCGTGTATAAGACGCGAATCAATCTTATCAATCAACATTCATGCCTTAAAGGGATTATAAACGCGGATTGATCGAGTATTTTAGGAAGATTGGATCGCAGATTGACTTCTTGTAAGTCAACTGCAATTCTAAACATAATATAAATATTATATAAATCAGAGTTATACCAAATTGAAGCTGTAGACCAGCTGGTTATGCTGTGAGTGTGTGTTTGAACCGGCCTAGGGCACGGGTTCGAACCCCGACCCAGGCAATTATTTTTTTAACAATTATAACACTAATATAAAGATATTATATGTTTATAGTATGGTACTAAGAGTCCAAAAGTGTCACGAAACATTTTTTAAAAGGGACGATAATGATAAAATTCGACGTTTTATTAATAATTATCGTAACGTACATAGGATTAAAGGCGAAATGTTACATATTTCACAGTCTCCACAACAAGACTATAGAATGGATGTTGTGATTCCATGTCACTAGAAAGTCTACTTTGTATTAGGGGAAGTAGATGTTCAAAACACCTGTCAAAACTCTGCCACAGCTGTGTCAACCACTGTTGGCCAGTCTTACCCTCAAACCACTGCCTCACCAACCTCATCCACTGATCAATCATCTGTTGACAAAAGTCCAACCTCTGTCGACAAAAGTCAGTCCATTTTCATACCACTTGGACCCATCCCCCCACCTCCATTTCAAACATATGTTGGTACTACAGAAGTTCAAACAGATGTTACATCAACAGCGTCACCAAACCTCTGTCCTTCACCTCAAAATGCCATCATACCATAACAGGGAGATTTAATCTACCTAAGAGCTCATCCACCAGACCAAATCATTGGCAACATCAGAGAAGGTGTGCTCATAAGAAGCTGATCCTCAAACATCTGTCTTTTTGCAGTCTTTCTATCTCTCACACAACCTGTCAAGTACCAAGAGGCACTAAAAGACAACAGTCGGGTAGAAGCTATGCAGGAAGAGCTCCTCATTTTAAAAGACAACAAGTATGGGAACTTGTACCACCGCCAAAGGATGTCTGTCCAATTGGCACAAAGTGGGTCTTTAAAAACAAAACTGATGAAAAGAATATAGTTGTCAAAAATAAAGCCAGGCTTGTGGTTCAAGGCTTCAGACAAGAAGAGGGGATAAACTATGATGAAACCTTTGCTCCTGTGCCTAGGCTAGAAGCTATCAGACTCTTCCTAGCCTTTGCTGTCAACCACAACATCAAGGTGTATTAGATGGACATTAAATGTGCATTCCTTTATTGCAAAATTCAAGAGGAGGTCTATGTATGTCAACCACCTGGTTTTAAAGACACATTCCATCCTAATTATGTCTACAAGCTCAACAAAGCTTTGTATGGACTTAAACAAGCACCTAGAGCCTGGTATGAAACTCTTTCCACCTTTCTCTTATCCATTGATTTCACGAGAGGTAAAATTGATATCACTTTATTTCTAAAATGGAGAGGGAAAGATTTAATGATTGTTCAAATATATGTGGATGACATCATTTTTGGATCCACATGTAACAAAATGTGTGAAGAGTTTAGGGAACTCATGACAGCAGAGTTTGAGATGAGTGATATGGGTGAACTCCAGTGCTTCCTTGGTCTCCAAGTGAAGCAGCTGTAAAATGCCACATTCATTCATCAAAACAAGTATGTTAAAAACTTACTAACCAGGTTTGAGATGAATGATTGTAAGCCATGTAGTACACCCATGAACACAGCTAAGCTACTCAATATTGATGACAAAGATGAACTCGTTGACCAGGCACATTACAGATGCATGATTGGGTCTTTATTGTACTTAACTGCATCTAGGCCAGACATTATGTTTGCCACTTGTGTTTGTGCAAGATCCCAGGCTTCACCTAGAAAGTCAAACCTTATTGCTATGAAAAGGATATTCAGATACCTAAAATGTGGTCTCACACTTGGTATCTGGTATCCTGCTAATGGAAACATTGAGCTTTCAGGTTATTCAGATAGTGATTTTGCTAGCTGCCACACCACAAGGAAGTCTACATCAGGAGGGTGCCAATTTCTTGGGAATGCCTTAGTTTCATGGCAAAGCAAAAGGCAAGCAGTTGTTTCAACTTCAACAGCAGAGGCTGAATACATTGCTGCTGCAAACTATACAACCCAACTCATGTGGCTTCAAAATCAACTGCTGGATTTTGGTATAACTGCACTAAAGACTCTACTCATGCTGGATAGTCAAGCTGCTGAAAATATCATCAAAAATACAGTCTCTCATTCAACTACAAAGCACATAGACATCAGACATCACTTTGTCAGAGATAGCTATGAAAAAGGTTTGATTTCTCTACACCATGTTCCAACAAAGGATCAGTTGGCAGATGTGTTGACAAAAGCTTTAGACACATCTACTTTTGAAAAAATGATTTCTAGGATTGGTATGCTAAACATGGATTAAACAACAAAAATGTTTTAAATAACAACATTAAAATGTTTCAGAAAATCAAAATTCATCCATAAAAATAGAAATTTGGTTGAAATCTGCTAAAGATAAAACAACCACTGTTTCATCCATACTATCGACTGTTAGTTGAAAAATCTGTTTCAAAAAACTGATCAGATAACACAACCACTGTTTGGTTGAAAAATCTGTTTCCAAACGTCTGATCAGATAAAACAACTGTTTCCATTATATATATATATATATATATATATATATATATATATATATATATATATATATATATATATATAGACAAGAAACCTTCTAAAATGAAGAAACTCATGGAAACCTAATGAGTGGACAAGATTAATCCACATAGGCCACTAAAGAATATATTATTTTAATTCTTAAAGGTTATATTTGTCTTTTTACATTTCCCTCTCATCTAAAGAATTTGAATTTCTTTTCTCCCACCTATATAAACACATACATACACTCTCTCTCTTACACCATAATCACTACCACCACCATACACAACAGCCACCACCACCATACACAACAGCCACCACCGACCCTGTTCATCACCGTCGTCGTCCCTGTTTCCACCCCTGTTTCCACCCCTCGCCCCTGTTCATCACATGCCGTCCCTGTTGACAATAATCAGCCACCCTCTGTCGTCCCAAAAAGAAGATTCCATCATTTTAGAGGGTTTGTAGCAGACAAAGAAGATTCCACCTCTGTTGCTGCTGTGTTTGTTTTATCATTATACCATACACTAATGTTCAATAAAAATAGGTTGCTGATGTTTGTTGAAGGTTCAAAGTAGGTTGTTGTCACATTACCTTTTTTTTATTTTTTTAATCATTTTATTTTATTAGTTTTTTGTTTATGAAAGGTTGTGGAAGCGAAATAGAGATAAACCACTCTGCATCACTTTGAATGAATCTTGCTTTTTAGTTACTTTTTTTCCCTTTTGTCTTTGGTTTTCTTTTTCTTTTTTTTTTTCCTTTTTCCTTTTTGTTTTCTTTAAAAAATTTCTTTTTCCCTTTTTGTTTTCTTTAAATACTTTACTGCAGTGTTTTAAGCGTCAATTTTGACAAGCTTAAAGTCATTTGTTAAATTCAATTTTTTTTTTGGTTGGAGATGGATTGGTTAGTATGTTTTTTATGTGTAATATTGATTAATAATAATAATAATAATAATATTGGTTTGGAGATGGATCGGTTAGTATGTTTTTTTATGTGTAATATTGATTAATAATAATAATATTGGTTTGGAAATGGATCGGTTAGTATGTTTTTTTTTTATGAACGACGAGATCGGTCAATATGTGAATATCATTACCGTTATGAGTTTTTTTTTTTTTTTTGAATAAAAAAGGAGTGAATTTTAAAAAGTAAATTTATGTGGAGTGTGTGCAATGAATGGTACACATTTTGTTAAGTAGTGAATTCTGCTGTTACATGATATATATGTTGTGTTTGTTTCGTATGTAACAGCAAAACTAAGTTGGTATAAATTAGTTTCTGATTTTTTTTACCAGATACAAAGGTTTGATTTTTTGACTTTCATGAGTTACACTAGCATCTCTTTTTTTTGGGTGATTTATTATGTTAAACATCGAAAATGATTTTTCGTTTTGTGTTTTATGTTCGTAGTATCTTTTTTTTTAGTTAGGGTGTTTTTATCGTCTATATTTTCGTATAATCTTTGTGTTTAGTTAGGCTGTTACGTGTGTAGCATATCTGTTTTTTGCAGTCAAATTCTGTTTTCTATGTTTTCTAGCATATCAGATTCTGCTCTATGTTTACTGCAGACTACAAAAGTTTTTGCTGTGTTTTCCTGTTACACATGTAACACTCGTGTGTTTTTGCACCATGTCTGTCTATTTTTTTTTGTTTTCGAATGTATGAGTTTTTTTTATGTTACCTATGTGTTTTTACAGAAAATGTTTGTTTTTGTGTTTTCTCATATAGTCTTATCTATAACTAAAGACAGAAAATGTGTTGTTATTTGTTTTCAGAATGACTTTTCGGAATGTTGTTATTTTGTGTTTTCTCTGTGTTTAGTTAGGGTGTTTTTCTCGTCCATATGTCCGTATCATCTCTGTGATTTTACTTAGGGGTGTTTATTATGTTAAACATCGAAAATGATTTTTCGTTTTGTGTTTTATGTTCGTAGTATCTTTGTGTTTAGTTAGGGTATTTTTATCGTCTATATTTTCGTATAATCTTTGTGTTTAGTTAGGCTGTAACGTGTGTAGCATATCTGTTTTTTGCAGTCATATTCTGTTCTATATTTTCTAGCATATCAAATTTTGTTCTATGTTTACTGCAGACTACAAAAGTTTTGTCTGTGTTTTTCTTGTTACACATGTAACACTCGTGTGTTTTTGCACCATGTCTGTCTAGTTTTTTTTGTTTTCTCATGTATGAGTTTTTTTTAATGTTACCTATGTCTTTTTTACAGAAAATGTCTGTTTTTGTGTTTTCTCATATAGTCTTATCTATAACTAAAGACAGAAAATGTGTTGTTATTTGTTTTAAGAATGACTTTTCAGAATGTTGTTATTTGTGTTTTCTCTGTGTTTAGTTAGGGTGTTTTTCTCGTCTATATGGTCGTATCATCTTTGTGAATTTACTTAGGGTGTTTTTTTCTGTGTTAAGGTAGGATGTTATGTGTGTAGCGTATCTGTTTTGCAGTCAAAGGTTGCTTTGTAATTCAGTAAAAAATGTATGCTGGGTGCAGACTACAAAAGTTTGTCTGTGTTTCCAGAAAAAAATCTTGTTACACATGTAACACTCGTGTTTTTTGCACCTTATCAAGAATGTAATATTGCATATTATAGAGGAAGAATTGGGAAAAAATTCTTGAATGGAATGTCATTGATCATGGGATGAAATCTATGTTTGTGTATGTTTCGTATGTAACAACACCACTAAGTTGGTATACATTAGTTTCTGTTTTTTTACTAGATACAAGGTTTTGACTTTTTCATGTAAATTGATGAATTTTGTTTTATTTTTGCAGGTGAGCATATTTTTTGCATTAAAGATGAAGATGATTATCAAGAATGAAGTGTAGAAATTTTTTTTTTATTTATGATAGTTTTTTTTTAGCATTTTGTCGATTTGTAATGATCGTTTTGTTTGTTTTAGCAGTTTGTAAGAAACAATTCTTGTGTACATTTGAATGCATCCCTACTTAACAATTTATTGTGTACATTTGAATGTTTTTTGATCTATAAAGTTTTTAATTGATTATATACAGTCTGTGCAATTTTAACGTACGCAACACTACATATGTTACATATGTAACATGACGTGCTGACAGATCTAGGACCATGGTCACAAAAGTATGAGAGAGATGATGTGACATGTGTGGGGTCCACACTGTCATATCTGCTTTTCAGAAAATGGCATTTGATCATTGTGCCCTTTTTTTGTCATCTACCTTAATAAATCTAATAAAATAATGTAGAATGAATCTTGACCATCCATCTATTTTGATCAATGGCTCACATTTAGTTTACTAGGTTTTTTCAAAATAGGAGGGTTTTTATTTAATCCTCCCCCTATATATATATATATATATTACAAAAAAAACTAAGTGCTGTTAGCATTAGCACTTTTGGTAGAATAACAGTTGTTTGCATCAGTCCTTTGGCAACAGCTGTATGCCACTAGATGTTTGCCACATCTGCTCTCAAAAGCAGAGTTTTGGCCACATCAGCGGTTTCACCAGAGGCTATAAAAACCCTGTTTTACCACAACAGATGTTACACATTGTATTCAAAATATTGAAACCGCCTTCTTCAACCTCTAACCCCCATTCTAATTCCTTTCATCCTCACACTCGAAATCCATTACAATGGATCTTCAAGCTAAAACCACCCACAATTACATTCCCTATCTGGTTAAAACAGATGAAAACATCCCGTTCCATACCACCATCGACATCATTCTCAAATCCAAATACCTGACAATACTAACCGCTGATGCACCCATTTTCATCGATACTCTCCAAGAATTTTGGTTACATGCTGATGTCCTTCTACATGACAAAAAGCCTACTACCATTATCTCAAAAATTGGAGATACAAATATCACCATTACCCCCAACTGATATCCACAACCTTCTCATTGAATGACTTATCAGGTAACAACTCTTTCACTAAGGATGAACTTCACACTGAGTTTCGGGAAAGGGGTTATGATTTACAAATGACTGGTTCAACTCTTTTCAAAAAGTTTTTCCCACCAGTCATGAAATTTTTCTTTCATACACTGCTTCTCTGTATCTCTGCTAAATCCACTTCTTTTAATGAAATCCCATTGAAAGTTCAGTACTTGGGATATGCTATGTTGTCAGAATCTGACTACAATCTATCCCATGCCCTGTTCTTGGATTTGGTAGCAAATGTGAAGGGAATAAAGTCTGGATCAAACAATGTTTTCTGATATACCCAAGACTTCTAAGTGTAATCCTACAAAAGGTTTTACCTGAAAAAGATTTTAAAAAGGGTAAATCATTTCAAACGAAGAGTCTAACTGATGAAACTTTTACAAGAATGTTGGGTCACCCAAGAAAAAGTGTCAAAAGTTAAAGTTTCTAAAACACAAACAAAGAGTGTTAAGACAACAAATGTTGTCCAAACCTCTGTTGTTAAGCCCACTGCTCCTGGTGATCATGGCACTACATCCAGTACTGTGAAACCCACACCAGCCACCTCCAAAAGAAAACTTCCATCCACAAAATCCACCAAGAAAACCAAAAAGGGACCTCTGGAAGATGAGATACCAGAGGAAAACCCTGTTTTAGCACAAAAGCAACACGAAACCACTGGTGGTACATCCTCACAACAGTTGGATATATCTCAACCTGACCAAACTCCTCATGAATCCTCACAAAATGATCATGTTGTTAGCCAAGGGGAAACACATCATGAAGCATATGAGTCACTTGACCATATGCTCAAAAGCCCTTCTCCCAGAGCTACTTCTCTTTTCACTCCTCCACCTTCATCATCACGTGTCCTTCCAACAATGAAACCATTGTTCGAAGCTATTGATAAAACTCAGGACATTCCCAGTTCCTATCCATCACCTATCAATGAGAGTACACACCAACAAGTGACTGGAACTGAGAAAAATCAATTAGCTAACCCACGAACAGAGGAGGTTACATCCCTGGAGTTCAATGTAAGTCTAGGTGAGTTTTCAAGTGAAGCAGCCACTACTGATGTGGAGACCATTGTCTCACAACAGGACAGTGGTTACATAGCTAAGACTTCCTTGAAGGCAACACCTGATGAGGCCACTATAGTGACCCAAAATCAGTTGGATGTCCCCATAACCAAGGGAAAGGGGCATCTGGTTCTTATTCTATGGACTCACCTCCTAGGACTGAACCAGTTACAACTACCACTGGTAGGAATCCAGATGATCCTATTAATTTAGGTGATGGGTTAAAATACCAAGAATTCACGGATATAGTTCATTCCATTGAAACCTCTATTGCTGATATCAAGACAGATCTCAAAACAATCATGGTCTCTTTGGCTGCTCTAACTAAAAGTTAACCATCCACAAAAGAAATTGCTAGTGAGCTATGGAAATCAGTTTCCCCCATCATAATAGCTCATAGAAAACTAGCAGACCAAACTCATGAAACCTACATGACTCAGATCAGGACAATGGTAGATGCTAGGTACACAGATACCCAAGCAGATATTAAAGCCATAAAAGACCATTTGCTGAAGACCACTGGCTCTGCCACTACCACCATTAGAAAAGATGATGATGATGATGATGATGATGATGATGATGATGAGTTCACAGCTGATGATGCCAAAACGGGGGAGAATGGCAGAGATAGATTGCCAAAGCTAGATCCCTTTGGTTGTCCACCTTCACAAAAGGGTAAATCAAAAGCTGCCAACAAACCAGGGTCTACCCAAACAGCACCACAACAACAACCTAATGTTCAGACCTCTGTTGATGCTGAAACTGTCAAAACTTGCAAGGCAAAAGAAGTTGACAACTCTGCAAATATTATTACTGAAGAGGCTGCTGAAGCTAAGCAGAAAAGGCTTGACACATTGGAAGTCAAGGCAGAGGCTCTAGTACAAAGAAAGACGGATCAACAATAGGAAGTAGAGGATGTTGGTTCCTCTAAAAGAAAGAAAATGTCAGCAAAACACACCAGACAACCACCATCTAAAACTGTTGCAGCTAAAACAACTGCTACTAGAACCACTACTGCACCAAAACCACTGCTACCACCAAAACAACTGAACCTACAAACACAACCACCAAACCAACAACTGAACCTACCACCACAACTACCAATACACCACCTACAATCACTTCACCACCTAAATCCCAAACAACTGCTGGTCCTACACAAGTGCCAACAAATGTTAACACAACCACTGCTGTAACACCACCATCACCACTTATCTTGTACAAAAGGAAGAGAAAATCAACCTTTGTGGTACAAGATGAGAACATACAAACATCACCACCTTCCACTTCAACAACCAAATCTACACCTATACCAGCCATCCCACTTACATCATTCTCACCACACACCACTCAATTCACATCTCACAGACCACGACCATCCATCACACCATTGGCTGCTCAGTATCCTCTTGAGCTTGATCTACTCAAGTGTAAATGCAATCCTTCTACAATACTGAGGATCCATCAGAAAGAACTTTCCAATCACTCCCAAATTTCCCTGTTCCAAGAAACATAGATCAATATCTAATATTCAAAACTGAACAGGCAGATTTGATCATCAAAGAGAAATGTAAAGGAAAGGATGACAGGCCTGCTCAGGGCATCCATTCAGCAGAACTTAGCAAATTGAGAAGGATTAATGATTTTGCTAAGACCCCGAGCAATTCCATGTCCACCATGCCTCTCAGCAGTGATTTGGAAAGGGTGGTAAGGAAATCTATACTTGACCAAATATTAGCAACCATGCCCTACAAAGCAAACAAGAAACAGTTTGCAGGCTGGACCACTCATTCTCTTCAAGAAGAACTCCTAAGAAGTGAAGAAATGACCAAGAATCCCCTAGTGAAAATCTCTGCCCCTGATTTTAGGAAAGGCAGAGATCCAGCCAGAGCCTTAAAGTTTAAAAGGATGAGAGAAGAAATTGTGGCTGCTAAATATGGGGAGATGAGGCCAGTTGCAAGATGGGCTAAGCTAAGGCAGGTTGAAACATACAAGAAGTTGGAAGAGAATAGAAAGACTGATCCTACACTGCCTAGAAAACCAATTTACTTAGATGCTCCCATGGTTAAGAAACCTCAACAGGCTTTTACACTTGACAGCTTGCTTGATACTTCTGACCTATCTGTTGCTGCAAGAGACAGTTCAAAAGACAGAAGGAAATGTCTGAAGAAGACCAGAAGAAGTTTGCTGATACATTTGTAAAATAGGGTATCTACAAGCAAGTCCATCATTTCTCTGATCCCATAACTGATGAACTCAGAAAACTCATTGGGAGACCTCCATCACCAAACTCATCTAGAATAAACTTGCAGCTCAATAGATCCTCTGGTTCAAAAATTCTAAAATGGAAGGTCAAGAAAGACACCCATGAATTGACATTGCATAGATCAGATGGAGAAGCCCAGAAGTTGAGTATAGATGATGCACATGGCCTATGTGCAGATGATCTCCAAACATTGCTGAACTTAGAGCTTGAAAGAGATGCAGAAGACCTCTTGTCATTGAACTTTGAATTACAATTCAAAGGGAAAATCAGAGAAAGTCTGATGAGGAATAAAGATCAACAATAAGGCTTAGTTTTGGCATCATCTGTTCTAGGGGGAGATTGTTGGGTCTGCTGACCTGGAGAAGAACAGATGATTGGAAAGCCAAAATATGCTACATATTGATCCTTAATAAAAATAGCATTTACAAGTTACTTCTCCCAAAATACTGTTGACTCTAACATCTGATGTACCCTAACAATTGCTGGATAAACTGTTGTAACAAAGGTCTGATAGAGAACAACTGCCAGAGAACAACTGTTGATCAAAGGTCTGATGAAGAACAACTGCTGATCAAAGTACTGAAGACTAAAGTTCTGTTGGAGCCAACAACACTTAGGCTCCAACAGATAATTCAAAACCATCAGAGGTTTACTTATCAGCTGTTTACTTATCAGTGGTTTCCAATGTAACAGTGATTGTATCATCAAATGTTTTATGTTGTTATTCTATTAGAGGTCACTATCTTAGGTGACGTCAGCCTAGGTCATCGATAGTTTAGATTGTCTATAAATAGAACAGTGCATGTACTGTTTTATTCATCACTCAAAACATTCTCTTAGACAAACTTACACGAGTGATCAGGCTGAGGAGGAGTAATAGTAAATCGTTTGTAATCATTCAATCATATATGAAAGCTTTCGATTCTAAAACAATTATTCTCTTGTTTTGATTTATAGTTTATCATTCCGCTGCACTTTCCATTTATAGTTTACTTCTTTCATCATTCATTTATTTAAACAATCAAAACAATCAAACTCAGATGATATCCTATGCGGATGGGGGTGGAAAAGCAGTAGACAAGACTGTAACAGCTGCTGTCATCCTCACCTCTATATTATCCAATCTCGCCACAAGATCTACAACACGCTCCTCAGCTACGGCACGTCCCTGCTCCGCCTCATACACACGTGTACCCAACTCAGCCAATCGATAGAGCACTGGATCCCTAGTCTTACCTGTCAGATACAGGTCATCCTCGATCTCCTGAACCCTCCCACGCAACACCCCAATCTATGTGTCGTGACACCTAATCATGTCCCGTACAGAGTAGGGGGTGTGGCGTATGGGAGCAGGCTCGAAGCCCGTAGGTAGTTGAGTGTCAGAGGGTGGCTGGGATGGCCCACCAATCTTGAAAGTAGAGGGAGCCTCATCATCATAATCCTCATCAAAATAGGCTAAGAAACCATTAACAAGAGGCAGATACGTCCTCTTGCGAGCATGCAACCTCCTGAGCAATTTCTTCTTGGGTGGATCTAGTGCCTTTGGAGCTGGGGGCTGGGGTTCTGCTGGTGCTGGGGGCTCAGGGTTATCCTGGATAGGAACCTCAACTGATGCGATAGGAGCAGGTGGGGAGAGCGCACGTTTTCGAGGGGTGTATATCATACGTACCCCACCTGGACACGATCGATATGGACGGAAAAAATGCACTCTAGGCTCTAGAGACGGTGGGGGTGCATCCTCCTCCTCCTCATGTGCCTTTCTAGCCGGCACAACATTTTCATCGTCAGAAACAACATGATCCACCTGCATATGGTCCTCCTCAATGTCTGAATCACTGGAGTCGGGCTCATAACCCTACTGAATGTCCTCGTAAAGTAGGCTCTCCGGTAATGCTCATCCTCAGAATCCGAGATGATAATGGGTCCTCGTTGTGTGCCATGATCCTGGAAATCAATAGCACACGTGTGTGTCAGAATTCATGTGGTGTACTTACTATGTCTACTAACGTGTGGAATATGTAACTGCCATGGAATTGGCGTAGCGCTTAGGGATATATGTTGCATGTGTTTTCTTTGGAAAACATTTCAAAATCAATTTTGTTTAGATTATAGTTTGACTCAAAAGAATCTCTGTTCGCTATAACCTCATGCTCTGATGCCAATCTGTCACACCTAGCCAAGGCGGAAACACGGGATGCAACTTTGAATGATTTCCAAGCACAAAGGTCACACAAGAATCGATTAAATTAAAATAGGGACTTCCATTAGACAACGTAGTTTCACAAACATTAAGTCAATTGTCCTAAATAAAAACCATTGCATGAAAATATTTACGACTAAAACAAAACAACAATGGTTCAAAAGGTAGCTAGTATCCCGTGATGCTCGCACGTGACCCTCCCAAGTTTCATACCTCATGCTAGTTACCTGAAAAGCATGCATGTAAAAATATAGGTCAACATAAAGTTGGTGAGTTCACAGGTTTTTAATAATGGACATGTAATCCAAAACCAACTAAATTACTACCTATGATTAACCTTTTATGGCAAAACCAATGTCTTGGTTTACTTTATGTTATCAAGTGGCAGGTGTTATTGATCATGTATATCTGAAAGTGGGATATTGACATACATTTCGGCAATTTTGTATAAAAATGACATATTTATGTATTTTGCCCTATGTAACACACACATTTTGGTGTTTAACGTAGGTTTCCAAGAAGACTCTTGTGTTAAAACATATTAACATATGTTTTTGGTGACTTTAATGCATGTTTACAAAATCATAACTTGTATATGTTATAACTTTGAGTGCAAAATCATTTTCTTAGGCCTGGTCTTGATCCTATACATACACGCAAACACTCTCGTGTATGTGTGTGTGCACGTATATGTCCGTGTGATATATATATGTACGTATGTGTGTATATACATGAGTATACATATTGAACTTTTAGTATAAAACATGAGTGTTTAGTTGATTTTATCTAACACAGATCTTGTATGGTGTCACATTCGTAGGTGAGAGGGCTCGGGTGAACCATGAATGCAGTCGATTTAGTGACAAAAAGAGATATGGGTTCGATTTGTTTACCTTGAGTGTAGACGAGAGGAAAACAAAGAAAAACTATGATGGTTCCTTCCACAACGTAGCTACTAGTGCTCGATGGTGACTCGTGGCTTAGCGATATTGATGTTAACCGATTGAACAAAGCCCTCTTGGGTCTGCTTGTGCTCCACCGAAAGGAAACAAAGAAGAAAGGAAGTAAAGTGAAGGGGCTAAGTGTGTTTAGGATGTTTGTTGTTCAAGAGTGTTGTGTGGTGACTCTTGGGAACCACTCGGTCCATATATATACACGAGAAAGAGAAAGAGAGGTGTGGGTTGTGGGATTTATCTATGGTAAGTCAACCTTGATGGATTATTGTGATAAAAAGGTGGTTTCCATTTGTGTATAAGGAGTTGACTTAGGTTGTTGTGATGTGTCTAGGGAATGAAAGGGCGGAATTTTTTGAATGAGAATGGACGTCTTGGTAGCCAACATCCCCATGTCCATGCTAGAGGTTAAAATACCTTGCCTTGTTAGTGAATTGTCTTGGAAATGGAAGGCATGAGATTGCATGTTCATGTTGTTTTGTTGTGGGTTGACTTCGGCCAGTTCATAGGGAAAGAAAGAAGGTTAGCTTGGGTTGTTCAAACATGGTTAGATTGATTGCAAATATACATGTATATTTTATGGAAGGCATACTAAAAGTATTATATGATTAATTTGTGTATTTTTTCTAATAATTTTCTTATTTTATTGATTAATTAAACTTAAAATGTTAATACTTTTTTTTAAAGGCTTAGGTCAATGGAAATCCTTGTACAACCCTAACCTAGCGGTCCCAAGTTCAAATCCCTACCCACACACTGGTGTCCTCTTTGCCTAAGCTCAAACCGTCATGGTGAACTTTTTTTTGGTTTGCATGGATCGAACCTGTGACCTACCCTTAGGATGGGAACTCCAAAGGGAAAACCCACTCTACCTCAAACCAGCCAGGCCGAAGATCAATGGCTAAAATGTTAATACTTCAACCTTCTCTCACATATTCTTTAATTTAAACATTTAAAAATAAAACTAATACATATAAATAAAATAATTCGAGCCAGCTCGCGAGCTCATGAGCCTAGACAGGCCTAGCTCGGGCTCGTTTACAATCGAGCCAAGCCGAGCTGGCTCGTTTTTTTCGAGCTTTTTTCAAGCGAGCCACGAGTTGCGAGCTTTTTGTACACTCCAACTAATAAACTTTACCCATTTCAAACACATCAAAGAATTTCTTTGCAGCTTCATTAAACATGGTTTCTTGAATTTAGGTACCTTGAAAACCAAAAAAAAAATGACTTAATTTACCAACAGAAATAAATTTATACAAACTAAAAATTGCAACATTTTAAGAAAAGTAAACTTACGTCTTCATCACTTAATTCCACATTAAAAACACAACTTCTTGCTTTGGCTTCAAGACAATGCCTGCATTCTCACTCTTAACCTCTGCTTTAAATTCTGCCTCCAAAGGAGGAGATACTGTGAATACATTACCAAATTAAGTTACAACAAAAATCAATCAAACTAGTGGCTTTCTCAGGCGCGCGATGCGCGCCTTTTAATTTGGCCGTCTCTACTCGTTATTTCCACCAACTTTATCCAATCAATAATAAGCAGACAGTATATTTCCTCTGGCACCATGCGCGAGGTTGTTGTTTTAACATTGAATCTTGGTTACAAAAAAGATGCATTAAAACAGTTATACTACATCTACCAATGCACTTCGTATTGGATAATTACGACAAAATATGTGTTGCAGCACTTACACATTTTCAATACAAGATTACCTACATGAAGAACCGAAGTTGATGTCTTGTACTTAGGTGGTAGATTTTGGAAGCTTGGTGCATGGAAAGCTAAAGTTGATGGGTTGTATTTAGGTCATGGATTTGGAAACTTCCTTCCTTACATCAAGGCTAATAATACTAATTCAATTTTTAATTCTAGTGCTGCTAAAATTCCTAACATTTTCTTACTGAATGAACAATTTAACAATGTGTAAGATACTATTATTTATTTTTGTAATCAGAAAAAGGCCTATATTTAATGTTTATGAAGATTCCACTATTGTAGAAGGCAGAACATTGATTTTAAAGGTCAACCTAGTTGTCTTTAAGACTTTAAACATCAAAATTTATTAGTAGCATGTTACTATAGAGATGTAGGATACTCTGATCTTCTGGTTGTGGTTGTTGTCTCAAATCTTGTGGCTGCTGGTTTTACATGTGGTGCGATTGGCGATGTGGTGTATCTGGTAAATCTGATATAGTGTATGTACAAGATCAGTTCCCAAGATTCGGTATAAATAGATCCAGTTGTAACAAAAACCTACCACTAACATTAAATAAACTCGTTCATGAAACTAATATCCTATGTGTACCCAAACTCTCACTATCTCATAACACAGATTAACCCTTAAAACATAATAAGAATTCAAATAGCAAGGAAATTTAGCGATAAAATAATGGTGCATTCCAAGAGTTCAAGTTATGTTTATTGTAACATTATAACCTGCAGCGTATATAATATAAAGTTTAATAAAAAATAATTTTAAAGGACTGCATCAAAACTACCAAAGAGGCAACATTTAACCGATATTAAACCGGACTCCAAAGGAAGTCAGGATGAACAAAAATATGATACATCCATACCTAGTATGAATCGACATTGCATCAAACAATGACACGCACAACTCACATGGAGTCAAGGTTAAAAGATCCTTAAATCAAGAACAAATGCAAATCAGAAAACATCAAGAAACAACCTACGCATAACAGAATTGAAATATGACACACCATACCAATTATCATAATCAATATTTAAATCACACCAACCTGAATACACATAACATACAATCAATGAATCAAAGCATGAACATAACATACGACACAAGTATAAAAAAAAATATGAAATTCATGCCTAATAAACGAAGCTGAACACACAGAGGACATCATCTGATCAACCATTAGCCAAAACAGGGGAAAATATCAACATCTAAGGACATTTAAACATCCACGAGCGTGAAAGATGGATATCATCAACAGAACACAGACCGGAGAAATTATACAAACAACGATTACCTAAATCAAGCTAAGAAACGATGATTAAGCATGCATCTTGAAGACAAAAGCGTCGCATGCAAAAAAGGGAACATAATCTGGGAAAGAAAGAAATAAACGTCTCTTATAACACGCCATCTAAATAAACACATGTCACGCCCCATATAAAAGCATATACACAGGAAAAACAGAAAACGGGAATCATGTCAGACTACTATGTTAGTAAAACTTACATAAACAACACGTAAGCATTCATGTACTTGCACCCATGTGTTACATACGGTACTCGTTTGAGATATATCTTTATGAAATAGTGTGACATGCAAAAATTTACAAAATAACCCAAAAGAGGAGAAGTGTTAAATTTAAATACAATTTTATTTCCTTTTTCTGTTTTATTTTTATATTACAAAATACAAAATATTTTGCATGAGATTTGTGCAGGTGGGCCGATTCATTGTTTACTGCCTGGAGCCCAGTTCGTGATCCGGAGATAGGAGCCCAGTTCGTGATTTGGTCTAGTCCATGTTGTGTTGGTTTCAGCCCATGCTTGGCCCAGTTTTCTCGAAGGCTGCCAGGGTGGCAATCCGTGTGCTCATCGCACATGTCTTCTCAGCCGTTGATTCCCTTTAAAGAAGCACACCTTTCTCGCCTATAAAAGGCTTTGTGCTTCTTCCTTCGATGACTTTTGACGATCACTTTTCTTGTCTCTTTCATTGTGCCTCTTTATTCTCTCTCAGTTATTCTAGGGTTTTGTTGGCAGATCGTCTTGATGTTTCAATCTTTTGATTCCTGGTTTTGTGTTGATCATCATGTTGATGATCAACAGAGTGTGAGGGTATTTTTGTAGTGAGGTTACTTGTATCTGAGATATATTGTTACAATCATTCGGTACTGATTTGTGGTTGTAATCTTTTGGTATTGATTCTTGATTAATAAAGCATTCGACTCTTTGAACCATTAAGTTTGACATGGTATACGAGCTCTGGTTGAGCTCTTGATCGATCTAATCCTGTTGGTTCATATTCTTGGATCTTGGCTGTTCCAGATCTAGGGTTTGAAGTCTTCCACTGTAAATTGGAGTCTGTGCTTTGGATCTTTCTTCTTTTTCTCTGATCTGTAACCCTAAGTGAAGGTTACAGATTACGAGTTTTTTGGCGAAACCCTAACTTGGGTCTGGCTGGTGAGATTGTTCCTCTTTCCTCTAGTGTTGTCCTATGGAGTCTGTTGCTAGGGCCTGAGTCCCTGTTAGCTCTAGGGTTTGTGAAGATCATCTGTTGGCTCCCTTGTTAGGACCTGGACCGGCACCTTTTGAGTGACGAACCGGTTATCTGGATCAACAACAAGGCTTCGCCTCTTTTGATTTGTCAGTTTGTTTTTTGTGGGTTCTGTGTTGTGTTGACTGTGATCTTTCTTGTTGTTTCTGTGTATTTGTGTTCTTGCTTGCTTATCTGGTTTTATGGCTGATGATCCTGCTGCTGTGGCTGCTGCAGCAGCTGCTGATGCGGCTATTGTTGATCCTGCTAATATTACTCTTATTAGTAAGCTTGATGCGAGTGATCCTCTGTACTTACATGCTAGTGATTCTGCTAACTTGACCATTGTCAGTTTAAAATTAAAAGGCACTGAGAATTATACTGTTTGGGCTAATGCCATGATCTTAGGTCTTCAGGTTAAAAATAAACTTGGTTTTATCAATGGTGAATGTGCTAAACCTTTAGATAATCCTGTTCTTGCAAATCAATGGGATAGTTGTAACAGTGTAGTTTTAACCTGGATTCTTAATTCTATTTCTGATGATCTTTATATGGGACAGATCTATTCCAAACTTGCTTATGAAGTTTGGAAGGATCTGAAAGAGACCTATAATAAAATTGATGGGTCTGTTGTGTTTGACCTGTATCAAAAAATTAACTCTTTTACCCAAAATGGCATACATGTGTCTGAGTATTATCATAAGCTGAACATTATGTGGAATCAACTAGATCAAATTGTTCAACTTCCTACTTGTGTGTGTGATGCTAATAGGGAGTTTAATAATCATTCTAACATGATTAAGTTGATGCAATTCTTGATGGGGCTTGATAGTGTATATCAACATGTTAGGACTACTTTACTTCTTAGAAGTGATCTTCCCACTGTCAGGGAGGCATTTGCTCTGGTTTCTAGAGAAGAATCTCTTAGAAACTTCAATTTCATGTCTAAAGTTAGTCAAGATGGTGAGTCCAGTTTTAATAAAAAATTCAGTAAGGGACCTAATCCTGCTTTAAAATGTACACACTGCAATAAAACTGGTCATGTTGTTGAAAAATGTTTTCAACTTCATGGATATCCTCCTTGGTCTAAGTATAAGGGTAATCAAAACAAAAAGACCGTGGTCAATAATAACAGTATGTCTGATATGCCTAATGGTTCTTTGAATAGCTTGTCTAGTGATCAGATTGCCAAGCTTCTCAGCCTTATCTCTGAGAAACCCACTGCTGCTACTTCCCATAGTGGTAATCTGTCAGGTGGGTATTTTTGTGCATCTATTGTAAGTACATATGTGTATTGTTTTAGTAGTTCCAATGGCACTCTTATAGGGATAGGTTGGATAGTTGATTCAGGTGCAAACGAACATATGGTTAATAGTGATAAAGATGTGTTTGACTACATTGATGTTTCAGACTTTAATATAAAAATTAAACATCCTAATGGCACCTTTGCCTTGGTAACCAAAATTGGTAAACTAAAATTTTCTGAAGATGTCATTCTGCAAGATGTGTTGGTTGTGCCTGAATACACTGTTAACCTACTCTCTGTTCACAAACTTTCTAGAGATAATAAACTATTTGTTGGGTTTGATGAAAACAAATGTTATATTCAGGACCTAGTGGCCAAGAAAACCCTGGTGATTGGTAGTCAAATGGATGGTCATTATATGTGTGGCAACTCCTCTGTGTCTTCTAAGGTGTGGTGTAATAATAGTAGTGTTGTTAAGCTCTGGCATGACAGACTAGGTCACCCCTCAAATCAAGTCCTAAAGGTCTTGAATTTGAACATGGGCTCTAGTGGAAATGACCTGTGTGAAGTTTTCCAAAAGGCTAAACAACACAGAGTACCATTTCCTCTTAGTGACCATAAAAGCTGTCATGTTTGACATCTTGTTCATATTGATGTGTGGGGTCCTTATAGAGTACCTGATAGAGAAGGTCATAAGTATTTTTTTTAACCATTGTTGATGAATTCTCTAGGGCTGTCTGGGTTTGTCTGATGAAAAATAAAACTAAATTATTTCAAAACATCAAAGGTTTTGTTAACTTAATAAAAACTCAGTTTCATAAGCCTGTTAAGATTCTCAGAAGTGATAATGGGCTTGAATTTGTTAACCATCAGAGGAATAACTTTTGTAAAGAAATCTGTATAATTCATCAGACTACATGTGTCTATACTCCCCAGCAAAATGGGGTGGTAGAACGAAAACACAGACATCTCCTTAATGTTGCTAGGGCCTTACTTTTTCAAAGCAATTTGCCTATTAGATACTGGACTGAATGTGTTCTAACTGCTTCTTTCTTAATCAATAGGACTCCTTCCTCTGTTCTGAATGGCAAAACTCCTTATGAACTTCTTTTTTCTTTCCCTCCTTTTTTAAATCATCTCAGAATATTTGGTTGTATGTGTTTTGCTACTGTGTTAAATGAGTCTGATAAACTTGAAAGTAGGGCTGATAAATGTGTGTTTATTGGCTATTCTAATGAAAAGAAAGGTTACAAATTGTTAAGTCTTGAGTCCAAAACTATTTTCTTTTCAAGAGATGTCAAGTTTTTTGAGACTTGCTTTCCATTTAAGAATCATGATTTTTTAAATCTATTGACTCTAGTGTTGACAAGACTATTAATTCTCTAAATTTTTTCAATCTTTTTCAAAACACAGAACATCAACACAATTCTGAGGTGGATGATTCCAATGATGAATGGGAGGGTAATGGTAAGAGTGATTCTAGAAACATGAATCACAGCAATCAGATATTTTCAAAAACATTGATGGTCAGGCTGGGATACAGCAACCCAGTGTGAATTTGGAAACATCTGATAAGGCTGGGCATGTGAATATAGAAAATGATCATGTTCCTGAGTCTGAGGAGGACACTAGTGTTGATGTTTCCACTGCACCTAGAAGGTCTACTAGGAATTCCACTTTTCCAAGAAAACTTTCTGATTTTGTTGTTGAAGGAAAAGTTAAATATGGGCTTGAGAAAGTAGTAAATTTTTCAAACTTGTCTTTTGACTGTAAGTGTTTTGCTTCCTGTATTGACAAAAGTGTTGAGCCCAGATCCTATGAATGAGGAGCTTGAAGCTCTTTATAGGAATAATACATGGGATATAGTTTATTTACCTAAAGGTAGACATAAGATTGGGTGTAAGTGGATATTTAGTCAAAAAGAAAGCTTAGACTATGATGAAACCTTCTCTCTTGTTGTCAAATTTATAACAGTTAGGTGTGTCATAAGTCTGGCAATCAATTTTGATTGGAAAATATTTCAACTTGATATTAACAATGCTTTTCTATATGGTGATTTGATTGAGGAAGTTTATATGTCATTACCTGAAGGTTATAGCTCTGGTGATAATAATAAAGTCTTTATGCTAAGAAAATCTTTGTATGGGCTTAAACAGGCTCCTAGGATGTGAAAAGATAAATTAGTTAGTGCTTAACATGAGTTTGGGTTTAAGCAAAGTCACTGTGACTACTCTATGTTCATTATAAATCATGATTCTATCTTTATTATTCTTCTGGTATATGTAGATGACATCACTCTGACTGGTAAATCTATCTCTGAAATAGAACATATCAAAACTTTGTTCAAGTCCAAATTTATGATTAAAGATTTGTGTGAACTTAAATATTTCTTAGGGATAGAAGTCATTAAGTCAGAAAAAGGTGTTTGTTTATCCCAGAGAAAGTACTGCACAGATTTGCTCTTGGAATATGGTATGATAGGTTGTAAACCTGTTACCACTCCAATTGAAGCTAATCATGTTTTAACCAACTTAGTGGAAACACATAGTGGTCTTTTAACCAATGTGACTGCTTACCAACAACTCATAAGCAAACTAATTTATCGGTCCCACACCAGACCTGACATTGCTTATGTTGTCCATTATCTCAGTCAGTTTATGCATAAACCAACTGAGGGACACTTAAAGATTGCTTTTAGACTTTTAAGGTGTTTAAAATTGTCCCTTGGAAAAGGTCTTCTGTTTTCAAAAGGTGATTCCTTAAGCTTAGTCAGCTTCTCTGATTCTGACTGGGGAAAATGTGTTGAGACACGAAAATCTGTTACTGGATATTGTGTTTTCCTGGGCAATTGTCTTATAGCCTGGAAAAGTAAAAAATAGGCTACTGTGTCACGTTCTTCAGCTAAAGCTGAATACAGAGCTATGTGCTCTGCTGCCTGTGAGATTATATGGGTCAAAAACTTGTTAAGTGAGTTATCCATTTCTGTTCCTTTACCTGTCTCACTTCATTGTGACAGTTAAGCTGCTCTGTCTATTACCTCTAACCCTGTTTTCCATGATAAAACAAAGCATTTTGCTTTGGATCTTTTCTTTTTAAGAGATCTTGTTTCTAATGGTGTTATTAAAACTGTTAAAATTGATTCCAAAAATCAGCTTGCTGATCTCTTCACAAAAGGTTTGCTAAGTAACAGTCATTCTCAGTTTTGTGAAAAAATGGGAATGTTTGACCCATTTAGGAAACAAAATTGTGGGGGGGGGGTGTTAAATTTATATACAATTTTATTTCCTTTTTTTGTTTTATTTTTATTTTACAAAATATAAAATATTTTGCATGAGATTTGTGCAGGTGGGCCGGTTCTTTGTTTACTTCCTGGAGCCCAGTTCGTGATCTGGAGATAGGAGCCCAGTTCATGATTTGGTCTAGTCCATGTTGAGTCGGTTTCAGCCCATGCTTGGCCCAATTGTCTGGAAGGCTTCCAGGGTGGCAATCCGTGTGCTCATCGCACACGTCTTCTCAGCCGTTGATTCCCTTTAAAGAAGCACACCTTTCTCGCCTATAAAAGGCTTTGTGCTTCTTCCTTCGGTGACTTTTGACAATCACTTTTCTTGTCTCTTTCTTTGTGCCTCTTTATTCTCTCTCAGTTATTCTAGGGTTTTGTTGGCAGATCGTCTTGATCTTTCAGTCTTTTGATTCCTTGTTTTGTGTTGATCATCTTGTTGATGATCAACAGAGTGTGAGGGTATTTTTGTAGTGAGGCTACTTGTATCTAAGATATATTGTTACAATCATTCGGTACTGATTTGTTGTTGTAATCATTTGGTATTGATTCTTGATTAATAAAGCATTCGACTCTTTGTACCATTAAGTTTGACAAGAAGGTAACCAGTTAGTTAACAGTAGACCACACCACTGGAACCAACACCATGTCTGTTAACTACCTGCCGGAACCACCAGGAACGCCACCAACCACCGTGTCAAACAACAGCAGGCTCCCAACGTAAAATTCTTTTTTTAAAAAATAATACAACCTAGACACACATCTTTTTCCACATCAAAGAGACAAACAAAGGTTGGGAAAAACGGTTAAAGGCTAAAAGGACTTCAAATTTTAGGTGACAATGTAAGAACAAATCACAGTCAATTAGTTATGTACATCTTATATAAAAACATCCAAAAACTTACTTGCATCCAGCAAGAAAGCCGAACCAACGCTGCGCGAATAAGGAATTTCCTATGCACTGTACATGAGGAAAAGAAATATAGACCGTAAATAACCAAACATAATACAGAACAGCAGACATAAAAAACAAAAAAACGACAACAATTAAATCTGCATTTCATCAAACATCTATACTACACCTTAAAAATAAACAGAGAATTAGGGAAAACCATACACGAAACAGTGAAGAACACAGAGAAGCAAAAACATACAATCTACCAAAAACAAAATGCATAAATCAGCATAACAAACAGCAATAAACATAAAACAAAATATTTTATCACCAACAATAAACAAAAGACTAAGAAGGTGGGCCGATTAAATAATTTTTTATGAACTCAGACAAAACATACATACAAAACAGTTAATTCAGAAACCATTTAAAACAACCTCAGAAACATCCAGCAAAAAACAAAAATCAAAGAATTTTGAACATCAAAAAAAAATTGAAGAAAAAAATCACAAAATACCCAGGAATGTATACATTTTTAAACAATGATTAACAGGACAAAAAGGATGCAAAACGTAATAACTTTCCTTAATGGTTAAGAGAAAGAGAATGAAAAAAGGATGAAGATGAGTGTAAGTGGTTAGATGCAGCTGCAGGTAGATGTGTTTTAGAGAAGAGAGGAACTTTGCTATCTTAAAGACATCACTCACCTGGTGGTTGAGTAGAAAACATTTGACGGCCGACCACAAACTGCATGAAGTAAAAAATTAGAAAAACAAACCTTTATATGTGCTCACACGCAAGAAGGTCAGTAAGCTGTAGGATGCACAAATCAACCACCTGTCCCACTAAAAAAAAACCCAACCGGTGTAAAAAAAAATCAAAAACAGCTCCAGCAATCGAACCCGGCCACTTCGTGTAAGTGCACAACATTTGAGCCAACTGGGCTGGAATGGTTTTTTTTATCAATTTCATACCTAACAATATAAATACAATTAAAACACTTAAAAGGAATAAAAAAACCAAACAGCCACTGCCACTTGGCAGCTGCACTGTATTACACGGGTTGAATACATATATGAACACAACCCATTTATAATCATCACATAAGGTCATTGAGAGACCAAAATGCTGGAAGATTTTCAAGGCCAGTTGCGAACCATTTAAAATAAAATATAATCATCAATCTTAAATTCTTAATTGATAGTTCGATTTATATAATTATATCTACAAAGAAAATGTTATCATATAAACCAAACCAACGTTTTGCCTCAAATTTCAGTCTATAGTACAACAACAGGAAAAAAAACAAATTTAGTGAGTACTACAACATTAGGGGCAGCCCAGCTGACAAAACTTTTATCACTTAAACTTTACAATCTCTAAAACTTTTTCCTTTCTTCCTACATCGGAATTCCTTAGATTAACAATTGAAGGGAAACTTGACAATAGTTATCCCTCTTCAATTACGAGATACTGAATAGTAATTAGTATGGCTAAATTACTATTGGTGGTGGCACTTATTCGTAATAATTTCCTATAAGCTAATAATCACCAAAACTGATAAAAAAAAGATTATAATTATAGAAATGAACTATAGGAAAAACTATATAGTATTGAGCAATTAAGATTGGCTCTTAATTTAAATAAAATATAGCACATGCTTTAGTTTGTAATATTATTCAACCTCATTATTCAACCTCACAGGGAATTGGTGGAAAGAGTAGTTTTGTAACTTTAACTATTAAACTAAAACCTAATTACTTTGTTTTTGCTTTGAAATTTAGAAAATGAATTTGAAAAGTTGTAAACAGTAATGAGAAAGAAGTAACCCCCTCCGAGCTTCCGGTTCCATGATTCACCCAAACCTGGTTCAATGATAGGATACCACATAGACATGGTTTTATTAATCCATTAAAATCAAGTGATAACCAAACACAAGTTTTTAATAATAACTTGTACAATTCAATTACCAACCCACAAGTATCAATTACCCTTCCAATTATCAAACTGCTCACGATGCAAGAAAACCAAATGCGAATGATAAAAAGATAAGCAATTAGAACACACGTGAATTGTTTAAATGATTAAAATCACAAATATTCTTCAAACAATGAAAAACAATCCCAAATACCAAATTAAACAAGTTAAAAGGGTTTCACAAACGAACCGTACACATGAAGGTGGTTACAAAGAATTTAACTGTGCATCTCGTTCACTGTGGCTTCCTCTTTTCTTTCTTTCTGTGATCCTCAAACAGCCAAGGGGCTGTGCCTTCGAGCTCTTCTCCGTCAGCCGTCAAAAAGAATAATCATAAAACCTTCAAATTTGTGTCCTAATGATTTTCGATAGATAAGCCCAAGAAGCAGCCCAAACCTAGCAATAACCCTTTTATTATAAATCCATATTCCAGGTTGCGGTGCTAATGGCCCAACAAATTATTTTAGTCCATGAACTAATTTATGGCTATTTCACACTTTTGCATTCATCGTTGACCTGCTGCATCCATTAATTGACAATTATTACTTAGTCACATTAATTCACTTAAAAACTAATTAAACTTATTATTACTTTGCATGTTACAAAACTCTAACATCAAGTTTCTTTTCTTTACTCATTTTGGATTTTTTAATTAATAATTTATTATCTCACAATGAGAGTAAAATGATCGTTTAACTCGTTTTCATTTATTCTAGCATACTAACACTTATAGTATACTGACACACTAATAAATAAACAAAACTAAATAAAAAGATATAAAGTAAGACACAAAACTATACAAAAACTACATATTTAGAGGTTGATTTCACCAACACATCACCCAACACAACTCAAATTTGTTTTATGAGCTCTTAGTTTTTGCTTTGAAGATCATAACCATGGATCTGCTTCTAAAAGAGCAATTGCCTTAGATTTACTGAGACAATCAAGAGCCTTATTGATATCTTGCAGCTTTGATGCCTGATAGAGGCAAAAAGTCACGCACGATCCGTAATCTTTGTGACCAAATTTGTTAATCAAACTTCTTTGCTTTTTCTTTCGGCTACCTGCATTAAAAAGTAACCAGATTTTATCTAAATCCTTTAACCGGTCATCGGAACACACCTAAAAGTGATATCTGCATAAAAGATTATCAATATTTGATTATTTTAGCTCCACATTATAGGAGAAGACAGAAAAAACACTAAGAGATGAAACAAACATGTGGTGCTCATGTGGCGTTTAAAAAACGGTCATGCAAAATAATTAACATGAGTCAAAATATTCATGGTTTCATACCACTCCATTTTCATGGTTGACACAAGTCACGTTGACCCGAGAACATAATTGCATAGTAAGAGGCTACTGTGAGGCTTTTCTAGTTAGTCTGTCACAAATAGCTTCAAATGGTAAAATTGTGCTTCGTAGACTTTAATCCGACTTAAAAACAACAAAATTTATCCATTTTAACAAACCTATTAAATATTAATTATTTTTACCCAATACCCGACCCATCCATTTAGCTAAATTTTATAGGCTGACCAAAATCGACCCAATATTAGTAAATGGATAGAGATTTCCATCTATAAAAGAACTTAACTCCAAGTACCATATCAGTTTAAGATGAAAATAAAGAACTATTATACAACATCACATTACTATGAAAGAAAAATGCACCTTTTGTTAGGGTCCCGAACCAAAATAAACTGACAAATGTTAATCACCTCAAACAAAGTAATGCATCTATGTAAATACCTAGTCAAACTTCATGAAAAATTTGAGTATCTAGTTCCCCACATACTTCAAGTTTAAAAGATGCTCTCATTTCATATAATTTATCCCACGCAACAACATTGAACCAAAGGTGTGCCTGAGAAAAACACACAAAGTTGAGTTAAAAATAAAGTACAATACAAGTTTAAGGGGTGGCTTGGACATGTGTTTTGAAAGTGATTAAGTAACATCAAATAATCAGAATCCAAGTAATGTATACCTTTAATTGATCGGACTCGCATGTTCCCATATTATGTTCGACATCACAGAGCAACCACTATATGAGATCCTTTGTGTCTGGTGGAAATTTACTTCAATTCATCCAATACGAAGCATTGAAACCTAGAAAAAAGGTCAAAACCATAATAGTAATCCACAAAATCTGAGACACACAATTCGGTCAAAATCAAGCCATGACTTTGTTGACAAAGGCTTACTACTACAACATGTTTGCAAAATTTACATGAAATTGATAATCCTAATACTGATTATGCAAAAGTTGAATGAATGAAAACATAGTTGTTAGAAACTGTAACACGCGACTGTATTCCCTTCAAATCCCAAAAATGATTCTACGTGAATTGAATGAAGCAAGAACATAAGAGGGCAAAACAATGAAAAGCAACAAATTGAAGGCTAGGGTTTTTTTTACCTTGATTAAGTGAATGTGTATGCTAACATTAAAAGGGTGTTTGGGATTGAGTTTCAAAACAACTTATTGACTTATTGGCTTTTCCAAGAGGCAAATAAGTCAATAAGGTGTTTATGTAATCCAAAAGCACTTTCTGTTTTGACTTTTAGCTTTTGGCTTTTAAGGGTGGAAAAGCTCTTTTTGAGAAGTTAAAAAATCCTGGCTTTTGGCTTTTGGAAATAAATTACAAATCTACCACCAATACAACCAATATTCACAATAAGTTAAGCGAAACACTTAAAAAAGACAATCTATTGACGTTTTGACATTCTCATCCCAAAAGCTAATCAAAACACTTCTCTTCAAACTGCTTTTCAAAAAGTCATAATCCAATAAGCACTTCTGACCAAAAGCACTTTTACATTTCCAAACTCAATCCCTAACACCCTCTAAATTGTGAGATACCGAGAAGATTATAACAAAATCCGTGACCCAAGTTCTTACAAGCCAGAAAGTAGTTTAAAATAGTGAGAAATCAAACAAACCAAGTTAAAATCTTAATCCTCCTTAGCAATTTTAGATTCAATATCTTCCTTTTCAAGTTCATCAATCCTAGATAGCATACAAGCAAAGTCATATTCGCCTAATATTCATATTTGACTTAAGAGTCAAGACCTTCTGTCAGTTATGTAACACCCCAACCGATGGCGGAAATATCGAGGTGTCACGTAGTGACGATTGTTCAATAGCTCATGGATTAAAAGTGTAAATTTTGATATATTGATTAAGTAGTTTATTACGTTTAAAGGATATTACAAGATACAATAATTCTAAAGTGACAACTAAAACTGAAATACAATGAATCCAAAATCTAAGTAAAAATTCCAAAAGCTTAAAAGTCATCTAATAAATAACCTGAAACATGTACGAAAACAGTATATGTCAATACAAAAATGTATTGGTGAGCATACCCATTTGATACATATAGTAAGGAAAATTTAGCAATTCATGTGTTATTTTGCAAAATGTAATAAGTGGTATCCGGGTCAAATCAACCCTATGAAAGGAAAGCAGATATATATATAGTATGCGCTAGTAGTAATGTAATACATAGCAATGACGAGGAATCTCAACAGAGTCACAATGGTATATACCATAGTACTATTCATTGAAATGTCAGGCCGCAACGATTAATGATTTGACAGGTCATAGATACACGAAATGAACAAGCAAACACACATAAGAATTGCTATTTTAATAAGATGAAATAGAAAATTGATAGTAGGTACATGAGTCACCCCAAAATAGTAAAACAGTAAAAAGGGGAAAGATATACTCACATTAATTATGACAATGAAGTCGTATGAAATTGATGAGAACCAACGAATTATGCTTGCACCTAATTTAAGAGTGATGTCTTTATTATGGAATTTGTGCGTATTTATCAAGATTAAATATTTAATTTGATAATATATAAGGGTTCTTAAAATATGCATGAAACAACAAGGAACAAATATGAAAAACTAAAAACAAACATAATTCAATTATGAAAACGTTTATATACATAAGTAAGACAACCATGTTCTTTTGGTTATTATTTTCTTTTAGAGCACATGTCAAAAATTTGTATGCAGTTGCCATGCGTGACTTTGACCAAGTCAAGGAATTGGCAAACCTCATCGAGGACGATGAGTCCCTGAGGGGGGGGTGATTGTAACACCTTAGGCATATCCCAGATCGACCATGGACAGGAGAGATCTTGGTTCAAAAGTAATGTCATGCCTTATAAATCACCAACGCGTTTTGGGCTTAGTTGGCTGTGGAGCACATGAAAACTCCACAGTTAAGCGTGCTCAGGTGGGAGTAGTACTAGGATGGGTGACCTCCTGGGAAGTTTTAACTCGGGCAACCTAAAACAAATCCGTGAGCTTCTAGTAAGCAAAGCGGACAATATTGGATGATATTAGAGGCATGGTGTTATAAGTTATTTCTGAATCACCCTTATATCTATGTTGAAACATACAAATGAAGCACTAAAGCATAGATCAAAAACATCACAAGTATGCCATTCAACTATCTTGTACGAAATGAGTGCATACTTTGGTTTTTTTATTGTATCAACCACATCTTATGTTTATATATTATATTTTCTTTTTCATTGTGAATTTTGTTAAACTGTTACATTTACCTGAATCCTATAGCACAAGTTTTCACGGCATAATTTTACTTGCTTTTGAGTTGAAAGTTATTCTGAACTTAAGAGTTCAATATCATAAAATGACCAAAAGTGCCTTCTGTTTATTTACAATATAACATATACGAAAGAAGAAAACCAGAATATCACACAAAAACCAGATAAATTTAAAATTTTAAAATTGTAATAATATACTAAATTAAATAATTACATTCTACACATTTTTATATATTTTTTTTAAAAACAATACTTTTATCTATATAAACCACCGCCGATAAGTCTAATTTGTATCTACCATTAAGCACCATGTCAACTCTCATCTTCACCACCATTGCCGCCATGTGTTATCTATATTTGACAAGGTTATCTATATTTTTTAATATATCGAATTATCTATTAATATTATTTAAACTTAGAAATTTTAAATATACAAAATTAAATAATTATAATATATACGTTTTAGTATATATTTTTTGTAAAACAATACTTCTATCCATGTAAACCATTGTCAATAAGCCTAATTTGTATTTGCCATTAAGCACCATGTATACTCTCATCTCCACTGCCATTACTGTCATACGTTATCTATATTTGACAAGGTCTTCTATATTCTTAATACATAGAATTATCGATTAATTTTATTTAAAAACTTTAAATTATATAAATATATTAAATTAAATAATTATACATACTCTATGCGCTTTAATAATATTAATAGCTAATTATACATCAAGCAACACATCAACACTATGCAAATTTAAATATAGATAACGCATGGCAGTAATGAGGCGGAGATGAAAGGTGATGTGGCGCTTGATGACAGATTCGAGTTATGCTCATAGACGATGGTGTATATAGATAAAATTATTGTTTGATAAGAAGATACATACCAAAATTCAAAAGGTATAATTATTTACTTTAATATATTTTTCTAACTTCAATTTTTTTAATAATATTAATAGATAATTCTAATTTCAATAAATTGCAAAAATTATCTTTGTAATCAAATAAAGTTAATTACAAAAATATCTAGTTATAATAGGGCATTTTAGTCATTTTATCAAAACTTAACTAGCAAAAACTAACGGAGTTGGCCTTAGTACCCCAATATGTTACAAAACTGAAACCATAAACCCTTAACATGTTAAAAAACTAAAGTTAGTACCCTAGGATGTTACTTCCTATAAACTATAGGGACTATCTGTGTAGTTCTCGCATCTTGGAATCAATTACTTAGAATATTTTTATTCAAGATATGCTAATAGTAATATTTATTTTCATAGTCATGTATTTAAAACTTAAATCATGATATATATCTTGAATTCGAAATTAATAATAAATTCGAGATATCGTAACACTTCATCTTCCCCACATAAACCTAGCAAACTCTAATGCATTAGATCCTAGATGCCTTAGACTTTTTAAGTCATTTCCCTTATTAGTATTCTTATACATATAGGTTGAGTTATTCGGAATTCCCAAGTCTTTTTATGACGAGCTTTATTGGATTTATCGCTTAGCAAAACGGTGAGTATACTTATCCCCCTTTTGTTTTCTTACACTTTTGGGTGAAACATGTACACCTATGAAACTTACACTTACACATATTCATAATCGTTTTTACATACAATTCATACACGTGTTATGCTTTGAATTCTTGTGCTTTATGCTTAAACATAGACTTAGTACAAGCTGACTTTAACAATGGATAGCGCTATTTGGATTTACAACTCGCCTAGTGGAAAGTACCTATGGTGATGGGAAGTCCTAGGTCATTGTTAATGCTTTAAACTTAGTCACATCAGAGGTTTGATTTTCACCTGTATTGTGTACTTACGTGTTTTCCATATTTGCCTTGAATGATTCATGATACTTGAATTGTAAACTTTTTATACTTATACTATATTTACACTAAACTAAGTGTACTCACCAACATTATTATTGACGTCTTATTTTTGTACATGTTTCAGGGAACACTTGATGATTGTCACTTAAGCTTGGACTTAGACTTAGTAAACAAGCTTTATGTATCGTTTTGTTTTAGACTTGATGTATTGGGTTGATTTTGATGTTTGACGTTTAATCATGATTTTAATAATATTTACACTTTAGTACCATGAGCTTTTGAACAATCGTCACTACATGACACCTCGATGTTTCCGCCATCGTTTGGGGTGTTAAAGATTGGTATCAGAGCCGTGGTTATAGGGAATTAGGTTATTAGTAAATGGCCTAGACTATAACTAAGAATCTATACTTGACCTTACTTTTGTTTATTTGTTTGTTTGCTCCACTAACATTTCTCCTTTGTCACCTCTCATTTTTCCCCTACCTCTCTCCATTTCTTTCTTTATTCATCATGGGCTTTGCAGATGACTTCACTTGGGGAAAAGGTCTAAATTTTGGGGCATGTTGGATATTCTTGGCTTAATTTTCTAACCTCGTTTTTCATTGATTTTTCATCTCTTCAAAGTGTTGAACTCTACGTGAGAGAACACATGCAATAGGGAAGGGTGGATTCCTGTACATTGGGTTTTCTGGAATAGGCCCGCATAACACATAAATCCGAATCAACCGACGGACCTGTTATGCTTACCTGGGGATTCCTTGAGTGACTGTCCACTTATAGGCTAAAGCACGTCTTCATTAATCTCCAACTGAGTTTGATTCCTTGAACAGTCAAAGTTTTTGTTGGGTCCTATGACTAGACAGGAAAATCCAATGTTTCATGTTTCATCGTTGATATTTAGTTTTCATAATGAACTGCTTTATACATCATATCCCATGAGTTTCATGTTGTAATTTATAATTATATTTAAGTTTCAGTTTTCATAATAATCGAATGTATAAATTACTTATTACATGTATTTTTTTTAAACATATGATTCCTTTACGTGGGATTCTCAAAAAATATCATACCGACGTCTCACAACCTTTGTAGTTATTACTATTTGCTACATTTTCCTTCCCATGATTATTCATGGTTATATAGTGATTTTTGTCATTATACTTAGTCAAATCAATTGTGAACCCAAAACTCGTGATTCTTTATAATTGCTTTATGTGATGTTTTTCCATGACGACAGAAAAGTATACTCATTTGGTCTAGTTAATGTGCTAATACCCCACAAGTTTATAATCGTTTTTTCTTTTGTTGTACTTGCAAATTCTTTTCATTGTCTTTTTCTTGGGAGGCTTAGTTGATATCCTGAAAGAGTTAATCGACCAGCATTACTATTTTAAACAGATTCCTACCAACGTCCTTAACCTAGTGTTTGACACATAAAGTTTTGAGATGTCCTAATCAACCATTGCAAGGAAAACTCATTCATTCAACCAAAACTTATATACACTTACTTCCCATACTCAGTACATTGCACCACTACAACAACTCTTTATACAAACAACCCTCCATATCTCATTATTATACCCAAGGGCACAACACACTACTAGAAAAATACCCCTTTCTTGACGCGCATTGCGCGTCATAAAAGGATGTTTATGACACACAGAAAAGTGTCAAGGAAGAACATGTCAAGAAAGGTTTATGACATGCAGGCGCGTGTCATCTTTTAATGACACGCGTTTATGACACTCCTTTACGACACGCTTTTTTGACACGCATTTATGACACACTCTTTCATGACATGCATTTACGACACCTTTATGACACTAATTTTGCGTGTCATGTTTTTTTTTTAACCTAAAAAAAATTCTACAAAATAACTAATAAATCTGGATTTATATTTATATTTATAATAACAAAATCAATAAATTTCAAAATAAAATTGCATATATTATATATACCACAAAAAAATTACAATTAGCATTTGTCGAATCCTACCACTAGTTACAAAAAAATTACAATTAGCGTTGTGGCGCGCTCGACCAAATCATTCTAGTATTGAAGATCGTTGTCTGCCTCTCAAGCTCTTCCCCTGCAGAAACCGGCTGCACCAACAACACACATCCATGTCGTGCACCTGCCAATAAACGCCAATGACCAAAACAATAGAAATAAGCTTTTAGATAATCTTTATTTCATACCCATACTTGCTAAAATTAAACTTTCAGCCAAATAGCCTTTCTACCTGTACAAACACTATTACAGAAATACACCTACAGTCGCGGTGATATTGATATTAAGACGCGGTTGGAGCGTCTTAATCCATCGCGTCTTTTGATAAGTACACCGCGTCTTAATCATAATGAACCGCGACTTTTGCCCCTGTTTCATTAATATACACAACCGCGTTTTATACATAATGAACCGCAACTTTTGCTATGCTTAGTAAAAAAAAATATATTGCTTTTTGTTTTCAGACCACATCTCTCACCCTGTTTCAAACATTAAATAAATTTTGAAACTAAACCTTATATACGAATTTGTGTAATATTACCTCCATAATAATAACCGTTGGTAAGATAAGCCACAGTTGGATCCATGAAAGCCGGTATCAACGTGGTAACAGACCTATCCAAAGACTGGTTCTGACCATTCCCGATACTAGTAATACCAGCAGAAGCCTACATGAAAATCACACATCCTTAACATCAACATATGCCTTAAAAAGAATTAGTCCAAGTGACAAAATCTATTAGGGGTTAACCACACACAGTTGTATCAAAATAAAGAATTTAACATGTTTAAACACATCAAACAAACTGGGCCTAAATTTCAAAAATAAGTCGTTATCTAAATCAAAATCCAACAAACGTCATAGCCACCGCCACTTTCCCCCACCGCTAACATAACCTGAAGATGTTGTGATCCAAATTACAAAAATCTAAACTCAAGTCACTCTTCTTATGAAGAAAGCTAGGCATCTATTTAATTTTTATTAACATTGATAAGTTGGATTCTTTTTGTAAATTAATACAAACAAAAATCATCGAATGAAAGTTGGAAACTTGGATCAAACAACAAAAGTTGTATACACCAAATTCTTTCAGTGACATTCCCATTCCAACAACCAAACAAACAATTACAACACCAATTAACTCCAATTACGAATTTTAACCTAAGAAAAACAACAATTACCTTCATATATTTGAGGAAGATGAGTAGAAGAAAGAAGAATTGGGATAAACCTATTGTCCGTCAAGGGTGAAATTTTGTCTCAATTGATAGCAAACGGCACAACCACGAAGCAATGTGAAAACCTAAAGCACAAACAACAAATCGATGAAATTGAAGAGAGGAAAAATGAAAAGTTCCACCCAATAAACGACAAATCAACAACTCATAGCAGAAAAAACATCACCTGAATGCCGGTGGGTTACGTACGCGGAATGTTGAAGATAATCGAGGTCGCTGGAAGCTTTTCCGGAGAGCAGAGTAATGATTGAAGACTGGAATTGGACGACCATATCTCTTTATCTGATTTGGTGGTGAATGAAGGTTGTAGACGGTTGGTTCGACATGGTGGGAAAAGGCGTCGGCCGCTAGAGCAGATGAGAAAACCTAAATAAAAGAAGAGGAACAAACGACGTAGCACAAACTATCATCGGCACCTCAACACCATCACGCACAAAGGACGAAACCGGCAACTACGTTGTTGGACGATGCTGTGAAGATGATGGTGATTGAGATTTCTAGAGAGAGAAAGAAGAGAGAAGAGAGTCAGGAGGAGTAGGCAAGTAAGGACACATAAGAACTTAAGGAAGAACCTAGAAGAATGCATCAATGGTTTGTACCTTAAAGTACAAAAAAATATGCATAAACTTGTTAATAATTATATATATAACTAGATTTTTACCCGCCGCGCGTTGCGGCGGCGGAGCATAGTATTCATGAAGTTTGTTTAAATCGAACATAAATATTCATGATGATGTCACAAACTGGTTCAGAAAGCCTCCAGCATTGTATTACACACTTTACAAACCATATTGTTATCGTGGAGCTAAGTACAATGACTACATATATATAGACTATAACAAATAAGCCACTTTAAAGCTACTACGTACCGGATATTGATTAATTTCTTGTATCTAAATCGTTGTCGACCAGATGATGGCATTATATAAAAATAGATATTAACTGGTGCGGCGTATATCACATAACTTTCTAAGCGAAAAGTAATAAATCAAACAAACAGGATCCATGTCGGGAGTTGTACATAGATAAATTAATAATGGCTATTTTGCTTTGTTACAATAAGTTGGATACAACACAACATCCACGCTACTTTGTTTCAGTTACACATACACATCATAGGTATATACACATATATATATATACACACATATATAATCAATGCATCCTGTGAGTCCTAGCAGATGCAACAATTCCTAGATACCAACTTTTTTACCCATTAATTCCTATATACTAATAAATAAGTCTACATTATATATATAAACTAACAGCGATGAGTTCTAGACTAAATGAACTTAGCGTATATAATAATACTTATGAATAAGGCTAGATTATATATATAAACGGAGAATACATATTTTGGGTTCATAACAATCGATCATGAATAAGTCCAGAACTTCAGATTATATATAAAATTATAATGAATAATATCGAAACTTGGTGGTGCAAAATTCATGGAAAATACCTTCACATTTGTGTGATATGATTTCTACATATTGCTCCTTTCTAGTGGAGTCTGCAATAGCCATCTATTTTTCCTCTTGTCAAGTCTTTACTACGTATATATTAGCAAAAGGTAAACAACGTAAGTATCTGCAATAATATTTAGCATTCTATTTCACAATGATAATGGTTTGCTGGATAAGTACATTTACTTGTTTTATATTACAAATTATACTATAGCAACATTAAATTAAACTCTTTTCATCAAGTAGTAAAATGATGATTATCTTCCTTCTCTAATCAGAGGACATCACTGTGGCAAAACATCAAACACCTTGCAGACAACTAACCAACACCCAAGAAAACGATCCAATCGGGTGTTTCTCGAATAACCTGATTTCATGATTTCGATTACCCATCATAACATTTTCGATTTCTAAGTTTGATTTCATATAGTTCATTGGCCTAAGTGACATACTCAACCATCTTTACTCAGAATTTCGAAGTCATCACAGCCCTATCGAAAACCTAATGTAGCAAATGGGTGAGCAATCGGAGCACATTAATCTTGGTCCGATCATCTCAGCCGTAGGCCATATTCCAAACACTAAAACCCTAACCCTAAAAGTACAACGGTCGTACCTGATGCAGAAGATGGCAACTGCCACAGATTAGAAGAGACGCGATGATGAAGGAAGGGATGGACAGGATGGTTGAAGACGGCGGCGGCGCTGTGGAGGAGGTGGGTAGGCAGGGTGAGAACGACGGTGGTGATGAACGATCGTCGGCCACGGGACTGTGGAGGAGGTGAGTAGGCACGCTCATAACGATGGTTAAGATCTGAATTTTGTTGGGGACGGTGATGGTGATAGCGGCATCGTAGGTGGTGTTGGTTGTGGTTGTTAACGACGGCGATGGCTCATAAAAGGTGTCCAAGGCAGAGGTTGTGGGTGGTGTTGGTTGGGGTTGTCAACGACGGTAATATCGGCAAAAAAGACAGAGAAGGTGGTGTAGATTACCTGTGCTTTACTCAAATGGTTTTGTTGTTCAGATGTATTGCTGAGAAGAAAAAAGACAACTATGATCTAACAGGGAAGGTAAATGATGAATCTCAGGTAAGAGAGAGACATGGAGAGTAAAGTGTAGAGAGAGAAGGGAGTTGGTAGAGATGTAAATGCTTATGTTGGTTGTACCGAATGTTACAACCTACCAAAGCATATAACATTCTTAATGCATGGTGTACAACATACCATTGCACAAAGGCTTTGGTTTTTAGTATTATATAAATAATATGACACCAAAGATGACACACAAAATTGGATAGTGTCATATCTTTTAGTTTTTGACATTGCATTTCTTGACACACAAAAATGTGTGTCATTAATTAACTAGTTTTTTTAAAACATGACAATTTTTTTTATGACACACGTTTTTAGTGTCATAAATCAGTGCGTGTCATAAAATGTGTGTCAAGATATGGGTATTTTTCTAGTAGTGACACCTCACAATTCAATATTGGAAGGATTTCTCGTTCATCCAGTATAGATTTTATGCAACCATAGTATACTATACTTAACCTAATACCTTGTGTGAGGACACAGTCTAATCTAAAAAAGGATGCCTTGACAATTTTCATATTAGTCTTATCAAATACTTTATCAACTCATGGTTTCTTCAAACTACCCACCATTAACGATTTGTGGTAATAAATATTTTAAAATTACTCACATTTAACTTGTGATTTGGAATTCGTCAAACATTTCGCATTTAAAGCAAATAAAAAATAATTTTCAATAAATGAAATAAGGTTTACAAAACTGACAGAAAATTTAGTTATACAAGAGTTTTCTTAAAAATTTATCAGGGCACCTGGGATCATCCTTAGTATTATTCAAACAACCACCTTTCAGAACTTGTCAAGTAAAAGTCTGCAAGCGAACCGAAAGACGTGAGCTTTGTTGGTCAATTAGGAAGCAACTTCATCACCTTGATATCAATGCGAAGTGATTTCATTTAACACATTCGTTTTATTTTTCCAAGATTTTTTTCTTCTGTGCGGATTTTAATTCAGTATTTTATGTGTTTGAGGTTCAACTTTAATTTCAATAATACGTGTTAATCATGTGTTTCTTATAATTAATAGAAGTAGTAGCCCCGTGACATGTAAGGCATGAGTCTCTTGTAACATGAATTTTTTTTAACGTTTCTCGAAACGTGAGATTCGATTTTCTTATTTAAAAAAAATTAACATAGTCATTTATGATGTTTTATAGACTTGAAAATTGGAATTTCACTTTAAATTTGATCTTTTGACTATAACACTTTCCACTCTCATATATTTTCTTAAACCTGGAATCATTCGGCAGGATCAACATGTTCATAGAAGGAAATTCTTAACATGTTATCGCTTCATCAGGATGTTACATAATTGTTGACCTAGATTGCAAATTTTTGTTTTTTTGTTATCTTTGTACGGATTCTGTGTGCCATAGTCTTCATGTCATAGCTAGAACTTACATGAATCTTTATTACACATAAACATCCTATATGTCTATTTGTGTTACGATCTTCATACACATATAAATGTATGTTATAATTTGTTTGATACAATATTGTGCTATGTGATTACATATGCCTTGTTGATACCTTATTTCCAAAATACGTGATATGTGAACTTTAATTACATGATCTACTTATGAGGAGTCATAATACCTGCATATTCTTGGATTCATATTTTGTTAACAAGATAGGTTATTCATATCCCTGAACTAAACATGTGTAAGTTTCTCTTTGTGTAAACATTTGGACTGTGAACACTTGATACACCAAATGACATAGAGAATCGACAAACTAAACTAGTGTTTATGATAGAGTTGAGGTGTGAAAGTATTTCTTTCACTCGTGTCTTAATGAACCAAGTTAGGGTCCGTGCTTGTGTTGACGTGTTAAGTATTCTTTTAGCATGGAAGTTTACAAGGAAAACTAGTTCTCAGGTTGGAGTGTGTTTTCAACTTGAGGGAAACTAAGCAAAAGCTTACTCTGTCACAGTGTGTGTCAGTGTCTTATAGTCCAACACAGTGAATGGGTTAGCGGAGAGACTTCCAGTACGTTTTCAAGGTATCCAAGGTGTAGTGGGTTAGCTGCGGTACACCCTATATATAAGCACTGATGGTGCATCAGGAATGCGACTGGGAATCAAACCAAGAACAAACCCTAGTTAGTCCATAGTCCAGATTGTGTTCAACTTCAACCTCTATTCCTTGAGTATGGTGATAGTCTCTGTGAAATTCTTATCATTCTGTCTAATCTTGAGTAATCTTAGTCAATGACTCAATCGCAGTCATTCTCTCCATGATCGAAACTTATGCATCGCGCTCCTATTAACCATTATTAGTAGGATTTATTGTTACTAAAATCTTGCGAAACTGTTAGTGTCTTCTGAACCATCACCGTCCTGGTAGATTTTAAACGAAAACCAACTTTCTATCACCTCTTAAATCCATCATAAGGCGTATGATACTTTCATATTTCAAACCTTTCGTTCTTCCTAAATGATGTGTGTAGATGTATATATATAAAAATAACACAAGTTTTAATTAAAACGACTCACCTAAAAACTACACACGCACGGCAAGTGTACCGGTCGCAAAGCAGTAAACAGATAAGACCGAGTATCGAACCCAAAGACGCGAATGCAACTCTAGATCACAACCTCTACCGAATACTAGCCTAAATAAATATATACTTAAATGGGGGTTATTTTAAACTACTAATTATAAACTTAATTAAACTAAATATAAATAAAACAACCTCAACTACTTATACGAACCTAGGAGCTTGGAGAAATCGGATAGAAAGAAGGCTGGTTACTTAGGTAAAATCCCTAGACACTAGCAATAAATCCTGAATCTGGTAATTAACTTGAGACACTATTCTTATCTAATAAACCTTCTGTCAAAGATAGCTCACTAGACTTAAGGCGGGACAAGTGTAGAAATGCTAAAATGGATCTGGATCGCCCTAGCGTACCAAAATCCCACAGAAATCAGATTAAAACCTCTCCTGGATTAAAACCCTCAAACTATGAAGCAGACTTAAACTCTACTGAAGAAAACCTAGGAAAACTCTAAACATGGACAAGTAGCGACTCCCGCCCTAGCGCTTGTCAACTACCGAGCAATGCCTAGTTAGTCACCTAACAATCTCGAGTTAGATTTCTCACCCTCGAGAATGGACTGCACGTCTTAGTTAATTTATTATATTAGTTTGTTATACTTGTGTCGTACTCCAACTCCAAATACTAGCACGCTAACCTAAGTTAACAAACTAGATTGATTTCAAGACCTAGGGGGTATCTCTACATGCCTAGTTCCACAAAACCAATAAACAAACTTCAAATAAAATCAACACCAACACACATATATCAAATCCAACAATAAACTTAAAATCATGTAATTCTACACATTAAAATTAAAAACCAAAAACCATTAAATACTGCATAAAACGTGTCTAGTTCATAAACCTAAGCAACCATAAAAGTCTAGTTCATAGTTATAATCAGAAACATAAATTCAAAGTCTATAAAAAACAATTTCATCATGTCTCTAAATAAATAAAAACGATAAAACAAACCCCGGGTCTTTAAATAATATATCTTTAGTGCACTTCGGACCTTCTCCGTCTCCAAAGCCGCTCCAAGGCTCCTTGTCTAGACCTCCTTCTTGGTCGTGCAACCTGCTTCTGTTCGATATTATGTTCATGTCGAATGAATGAATGATATGGCTGACTTCGAAGTCTAATGAATGTTATAAAAATCCTTCGAATGATCCCTCCTTGTCGCCGTCCTTTTCTAAAAATTAATAACCCTCCCGGATAATTATTGGGCCTCCACCTTTTATATTCTTTTTCTTTTCCTTTGACCTACTTTCGTAGGTTTTCTTTTCTTCCTCTACAAGGCCTTTGTGCCATAAATATTATTATTATTATTATTATTATTATTATTATTATTATTATTATTATTATTATTATTATTATTATTATATAGAGTATTCTAGCTCCGTGCTCTTAACTCGGGTGTTCTTGACTTGACCAAAGTTCTTCGTTTACGTTCCAACGTCCATGAACACATGATCTCAAGTGTTCGTGTCTCAATTAAAATTCTTACTTTTTTGAGCTCATTCTCTACGAACACCTATAAAATAATGAAATAAATAAATAAGTACTAAAAACTAATAAAAACTTTACAATGGTAAAAATAGACAAACAATCGAATACACACCTAAAACAACTAAAAACTATATACAAAAGACTCAATTATAACTCAAAATACATAGGAAAATAGATGTGTTTTACGACACATCAAACATCCCCACACTTGACTCTTTTTCGTCCCTGAAAAAGAATTATGCTATGGAATCACAGTTAGGTTTACATCCAGTTTCAAAACATAGGTTACTTAATTAATAATCTACTAACGTATTGATTGCGATTGCAGGTATATTGATCCTCTTAAACCCACACCGGTTTCCAAGCCCCTTTTTATTTATGTTAAGTTCATGTTGATTAGTCTATCTAGGATCTCACTCGAAGGAAGCCACAGTTCCTCCTAATCCCGCCTCAAGCTTATGAAGCTAAAGGAACGACCAATTGACTATTTCCCAACCGTCTTATGTAGAAAACCAAGAGAATTTAAAATCACCTTTTTTTTTTTTTTTGGCATACTTAACTCAGAGGGTGTGACCAATCCAAGTCGCTATCCCAGTGGCTAGGCACCTTGAGCTTCAGCATTTTTTTTTTCATCTCAGCATACTTAACTCAGAGGGTGTGATCAATCCAAGTCGCTATCCCAGTGGCCAGGCACCTTAAGCTTCAGCATTTTTGCTTTGATTTCTAATTTTTTTTTTAACTGATTAGAAATTCTAACGGTTTTCTACTTATAACGGTGCATCTTATACTATTTTTGGCGGTTTCGGTCTCCCCGTTTCTCCTAGATGCGAACCCGCAAAATAGCCTAACATAATTAATTTATTACTTTTCAAAGAAACCTTTCTACCGGCCGAGCCTACCCACATATCCCAAATCAGACACGTTTTCAATCAATTTTAATCTCTTATTATACATACTATTTTAAAACCAGACACCTAACTTTACCTATCATTTTCCATATTTTATATAATGCAAACTTCAAAATCAGGGACTTTTTTTTTCAGTTTTTTTTTTTACTCAAACGAATTTATATACAAACTACTCAAACGACTTTATATACAAACTAAACGACAGTTTCCCATCCCCACACTTAAACTCTACATTGCCCTCAATGTAGGAATAGAAAACGACTCAAAACAAAAAATAATAAAAAAAAATTCCGAATACAAAAATAAAAAGACGAGGGCAAATTGGAAAAGACTTAGCTGGTTAATTAATGCGTAAGCTCCAAAAACTCTAGTCCAATCCAGCTCGATCGTATAGCATTTTGGTCGCGATCGGCTCTGACACAATGGTAAACTCTCGGGTTGCTTCAATATAACGTACAGCTCCAGAATCGCCCGAATGGAGATTGAGTACGAGCGGTACAATCCAAACCTGCGCAAAACGAAACAAACAAAACCCGAGCATAATACCGAACCACACAAAAATAAAAAGACTCAAACTACTAACTTAGACTCATAATATAACAACAAACAAGAAGACGTACCTGCTTGGCAAAATGGCGGTGAATGTTGGTAGAACCAAATGGGTAGAAAGAAAAAAAACTGGTTCCCGCTAAACGTGAAGGACACTGGTGATCACAACACGCGTTGCAAGCGAAAAAAAATATAACTTTCCGGGGTAATAGCTGGTCGCATGAGGCGAACAGGTCAGCCCAGACTCCTCACATTACGTGAAAAGTCTTTTTTCAGAGAAAGTTAATTAATATTTTTTTTAAGAAAAAATCTCTTATTACCCAAACCTTTACCAAAACTCTCACTCATAAAATATATATAAAGATAATACATGGGATCCGCTCATGGTAAAATTTCCACTACCTAAGCAAACACCCAAACCTGCAAACAGACTCAAAGACACAAAAAAAAAAAACAAAGATAAAAAAGAAAGATAAAAACCTATGAACCACTTTCCAAGGACGGACCACAAATAATAAAAAAAAATGAAAAGCTAGAAAAAAAATTGGTATAAATATAAATTTACAAACTCTACAGAGCCTCCCCACACTTAAACTTAATTAGGGGGCTTCTCTTTTACCTGGACCCGATCCAACCCGTTTAATTCCACCCGGTCCATATTATTTAGTAAAATTACATTAGTGGAATTTAAAAATATTTTATCGAATTTAACTGGGTCGGGCCACCAATATTTAAATTTACCTGGACCAAACCTGATTCTTGGCATGTAATGAGGGGACTTGTTGTCTCTACAACTCCTGACCCTCACCGTGTGTCGGTCCAGGTGCCTCTTCGCCTTCTCTCGTGGTGGTGGCACCAGTAGTAGTGTAATATCCAATGCCTGCACAGGCCGGCTGTGGTGTTCTTCTTCTTCCACCATTGCTTCTTTCTCATCTTCCTTGTTTGGTGACACTTGTTCAAAATCACCAAACTCTGTTTTCCCATCAGCTGCTTCTTCAAGCAGGTCAGTGGTGTCTTCCTCTTCCACCACTTCTTCCTCAAACAGCCAGCCTGTGGATTCTGAAAAATCCATATCTTCCTCAGCCTCCCCTATCTTCTCCATCATGGCTTTCCTATGCGCGTCCCAGGCTATCCTTTCTGTCTCCTCATCATCACTCCAGACATCTGCCTCCCAAGGATATGCTGCTGAACTAGAGATCTGGCAAGGCTGCTCATCCTGCTGAACCAAAGGTGGGACTAAGGCGTCCATTATGGTCTCTGGCTCTAACCCTGAATCCTGCAAAATATCATCCTCACAAGACAAGTGTAAAGAATCATATGTGTTGGTTAAATCATGCACAGAATCAGATGAGTTAGGACAAACAGTTTCAGCAACGGGCCTAATACAATCAGGTAATATAAGTGTTACCATCTCGTCTGGATCATCATATGTGAAATAAACCTACTGAACTGGAGGTGGGACTTCAACGTCCATTATGGTCTTCAGTTCATCCACCTGAGCCTGTAGCCTCTCAAGTGCCGCATCTTGTTCCCTCAAATAGTCGGTGCGCATGGATAGCAAAGAACGCATATCCTCGAGCATGAGCTGTTGATTAGCAAGGAAGGTGTCACGCTTAGCAAGAAGGGCGCCAAAGTCGGGCCTAGTGTGAGACGAGACATCCTGATAATCGGGATGTGGATACAAATGTTGGCTAGGTGGATACTTTGACGAGCTACCACCATGCCTTTCCTCATACATCTCAGCTTGTAGATAATCATGCCGACTTTTTATTCTATCTAGTGACTCAGATGGTGCAGGGTTAAACCACCGGTTAGCCTGCGGGTATGAAGGCTGGTATGACTGATATGGCTGCGGCTGCAAATACTCGTTAGCATAATAATCCATGGAATACCACGATGAATATGAATGAGGGCATCTTATGGTAAAATGGGTCCTCCGCAGATCTCGCACATGATAAAAAAATTATATATTAAGAATAAAAAAAAATAATAAGAAAAAAGAAAAAAAACAAAAATTATTCACAAAATAGTAGACTATAAACGGATCGGATAATTCTCAAGAGTGCTAATTGCGTCCCCGGCAACGGCGCCAAAAACTTGATGTGTGTAGATGTATATATATAAAAATAACACAAGTTTTAATTAAAACGACTCACCTAAAAACTACACACGCACGGCAAGTGTACCGGTCGCAAAGCAGTAAACAGATAAGACCGAGTATCGAACCCAAAGACGCGAATGCAACTCTAGATCACAACCTCTACCGAATACTAGCCTAAATAAATATATACTTAAATGGGGGGTATTTTAAACTACTAATTATAGACTTAATTAAACTAAATATAAATAAAACAACCTCAACTGCTTATACGAACCTAGGAGCTTGGAGAAATCAGATAAAAAGAAGGTTGGTTACTTAGGTAAAATCCCTAGACACTAGCAATAAATCCTGAATCTGGTAATTAACTTGAGACCCTATTCTTATCTAATAAACCTCCTGTCAAAGATAGCTCACTAGACTTAAGGCGGGACAAGTGTAGAAATGCTAAAATGGATCTGGATCGCCCTAGCGTACCAAAATCCCACAGAAATCAGATTAAAACCTCTCCTGGATTAAAACCCTCAAACTATGAAGCAGACTTAAACTCTACTGAAGAAAACCTAGGAAAACTCTAAACATGGACAAGTAGCGACTCCCGCCCTAGCGCTTGTCAACTACCGAGCAATGCCTAGTTAGTCACCTAACAATCTCGAGTTAGATTTCTCACCCTCGAGAATGGACTGCACGTCTTAGTTAATTTATTATATTAGTTTGTTATACTTGTGTCGTACTCCAACTCCAAATACTAGCACGCTAACCTAAGTTAACAAACTAGATTGATTTCAAGACCTAGGGGGTATCTCTACATGCCTAGTTCCACAAAACCAATAAACAAACTTCAAATAAAATCAACACCAACACACATATATCAAATCCAACAATAAACTTAAAATCATGTAATTCTACACATTAAAATTAAAAACCAAAAACCATTAAATACTGCATAAAACGTGTCTAGTTCATAAACCTAAGCAACCATAAAAGTCTAGTTCATAGTTATAATCAGAAACATAAATTCAAAGTCTATAAAAAACAATTTCATCATGTCTCTAAATAAATAAAAACGATAAAACAAACCCCGGGTCTTTAAATAATATATCTTTAGTGCACTCCGGGCCTTCTCCGTCTCCAAAGCCGCTCCAAGGCTCCTTGTCTAGACCTCCTTCTTGGTCGTGCAACCTGCTTCTGTTCGATATTATGTTCATGTCGAATGAATGAATGATATGGCTGACTTCGAAGTCTAATGAATGTTATAAAAATCCTTCGAATGATCCCTCCTTGTCGCCGTCCTTTTCTAAAAATTAATAACCCTCCCGGATAATTATTGGGCCTCCACCTTTTATATTCTTTTTCTTTTCCTTTGACCTACTTTCGTAGGTTTTCTTTTCTTCCTCTACAAGGCCTTTGTGCCATAAATATTATTATTATTATTATTATTATTATTATTATTATTATATAGAGTATTCTAGCTCCGTGCTCTTAACTCGGGTGTTCTTGACTTGACCAAAGTTCTTCGTTTACGTTCCAACGTCCATGAACACATGATCTCAAGTGTTCGTGTCTCAATTAAAATTCTTTCTTTTTTGAGCTCATTCTCTACGAACACCTATAAAATAATGAAATAAATAAATAAGTACTAAAAACTAATAAAAACTTTACAATGGTAAAAATAGACAAACAATCGAATACACACCTAAAACAACTAAAAACTATATACAAAAGACTCAATTATAACTCAAAATACATAGGAAAATAGATGTGTTTTACGACACATCAAACATCCCCACACTTGACTCTTTTTCGTCCCTGAAAAACAATTATGCTATGGAATCACAGTTAGGTTTACATCCAGTTTCAAAACATAGGTTACTTAATTAATAATCTACTAACGTATTGATTGCGATTGCAGGTATATTGATCCTCTTAAACCCACACCGGTTTCCAAGCCCCTTTTTATTTATGTTAAGTTCATGTTGATTAGTCTATCTAGGGTCTCACTCGAAGGAAGCCACAGTTCCTCCTAATCCCGCCTCAAGCTTATGAAGCTAAAGGAACGACCAATTGACTATTTCCCAACCGTCTTATGTAGAAAACCAAGAGAATTTAAAATCACCTTTTTTTTTGGCATACTTAACTCAGAGGGTGTGACCAATCCAAGTCGCTATCCCAGTGGCTAGGCACCTTGAGCTTCAGCATTTTTTTTTTTCATCTCAGCATACTTAACTCAGAGGGTGTGACCAATCCAAGTCGCTATCCCAGTGGCCAGGCACCTTAAGCTTCAGCATTTTTGCTTTGATTTCTAATTTTTTTTTTAACTGATTAGAAATTCTAACGGTTTTCTACTTATAACGGTGCTTCTTATACTATTTTTGGCGGTTTCGGTCTCCCCGTTTCTCCTAGATGCGAACCCGCAAAATAGCCTAACATAATTAATTTATTACTTTTCAAAGAAACCTTTCTACCGGCCGAGCCTACCCACATATCCCAAATCAGACACGTTTTCAATCAATTTTAATCTCTTATTATACATACTATTTTAAAACCGGACACCTAACTTTACCTATCATTTTCCATATTTTATATAATGCAAACTTCAAAATCAGGGACTTTTTTTTTCAGTTTTTTTTTTTTTTTACTCAAACGACTTTATATACAAACTACTCAAACGACTTTATATACAAACTAAACGACAGTTTCCCATCCCCACACTTAAACTCTACATTGCCCTCAATGTAGGAATAGAAAACGACTCAAAACAAAAAATAATAAAAAAAAATTCCGAATACAAAAATAAAAAGACGAGGGCAAATTGAAAAAGACTTAGCTGGTTAATTAATGCGTAAGCTCCAAAAACTCTAGTCCAATCCAGCTCGATCGTATAGCATTTTGGTCGCGATCAGCTCTGACACAATGGTAAACTCTCGGGTTGCTTCAATATAACGTACAGCTCCAGAATCGCCCGAATGGAGATTGAGTACGAGCGGTACAATCCAAACCTGCGCAAAACGAAACAAACAAAACCCGAGCATAATACCGAACCACACAAAAATAAAAAGACTCAAACTACTAACTTAGACTCATAATATAACAACAAACAAGAAGACGTACCTGCTTGGCAAAATGGCGGTGAATGTTGGTAGAACCAAATGGGTAGAATGAAAAAAAACTGGTTCCCGCTCAACGTGAAGGACACTGGTGATCACAACACGCGTTGCAAGCGAAAAAAAAAAATATAACTTTCCGGGGTTATAGCTGGTCGCATGAGGCGAACAGGTCAGCCCAGACTCCTCACATTACGTGAAAAGTCTTTTTTCAGAGAAAGTTAATTAATATTTTTTTTTAAGAAAAAATCTCTTATTACCCAAACCTTTACCAAAACTCTCACTCATAAAATATATATAAAGATAATACATGGGATCCGCTCATGGTGAAATTTCCACTACCTAAGCAAACACCCAAACCTGCAAACAGACTTAAAGACACAAAAAAAAAACAAAGATAAAAAAGAAAGATAAAAACCTATGAACCACTTTTCAAGGACGGGCCACAAATAATAAAAAAAAATGAAAAGCTAGAAAAAAAATTGGTATAAATATAAATTTACAAACTCTACAGAGCCTCCCCACACTTAAACTTAATCAGGGGGCTTCTCTTTTACCTGGACCCGATCCAACCCGTTTAATTCCACCCGGTCCATATTATTTAGTAAAATTACATTAGTGGAATTTAAAAATATTTTATCGAATTTAACTGGGTCGGGCCACCAATATTTAAATTTACCTGGACCAAACCTGATTCTTGGCATGTAATGAGGGGACTTGTTGTCTCTACAACTCCTGACCCTCACCGTGTGTCGGTCCAGGTGCCTCTTCGCCTTCTCCCGTGGTGGTGGCACCAGTAGTAGTGTAATATCCAATGCCTGCATAGGCCGGCTGTGGTGTTCTTCTTCTTCCACCATTGCTTCTTTCTCATCTTCCTTGTTTGGTGACACTTGTTCAAAATCACCAAACTCTGTTTTCCCATCAGTTGCTTCTTCAAGCAGGTCAGTGGTGTCTTCCTCTTCCACCACTTCTTCCTCAAACAGCCAGCCTGTGGATTCTGAAAAATCCATATCTTCCTCAGCCTCCCCTATCTTCTCCATCATGGCTTTCCTATGCGCGTCCCAGGCTATCCTTTCTGTCTCCTCATCATCACTCCAGACATCTGCCTCCCAAGGATATGCTGCTGAACTAGAGATCTGGCAAGGCTGCTCATCCTGCTGAACCAAAGGTGGGACTAAGGCGTCCATTATGGTCTCTTGTCACACCCTCAAATTCCACGTGCGGGGTTTTACCGCGAGGCGCATGACAAACTAGGATCTAAGTCAACGGTCACAATAAACGACACTATATGATACGAAAAATGAAATAAACAACCATCAAGTTTTCATAAATCCATTCGCTGCGGAAGCGTAACTTTTATTACAACCCAAAATGTAAAAGTACGTAAGTCTGAAAAAGATATGACAATGCATATGAATCCTAGACGCCGTGTGACTCCGTGCGCCTATGATAAGCTGCTACCTCAACGACCTGAGACAAACATGCTAAAAACATCAGCAAATAATGCCGGTGAGTTCACAGGTTTTATATTAAACGTTTAAAGTAATAAAAGCCATCATGTTATCACTATGTCAGAAATAATAGCGTTAGCTAGACGCATGAGTTATACTACCACGACCGGAAACCATTACAGACAACGAAGTATGATTTTTGCCCGAAATGATTTAGCGTACGACCGAGACAATATGCACCCGCCCGGCTCCCAGCCGACGGGTGGGGTCTGTCAATCCCAATAGATCTATCCACATTTCCCCCGTTATGCTATCCAGCATATTCATGGTTTCCCCGGGACTTTACGTATCGTATAGTATGTAAACGAATCAACCACTAGCATAACATGATAATTTATGTAATAAGTATAAGCATGTGTCTCCCCCAAAATGTAAAGCGTAAGGCGGGGCCGTGAAACTCACCTGATGCTGCTCTTCGCACTACGACAAGTAAACCTGCTCAATAGACGGCCCCTATTACCGGTGACCTATCATGACGAGCGTATAAGGTGTTAGACTAACAACCCGCAGGTTGATTAGTCCCTAGTAGTCCAGACCATAACCGTGTACATATGAAATGATGTTTCAACGTTTAACCGACCGTACCAGACAAGGCCCGACATCCCATTGGTGACCCGACATCTCATGTGTTAGATAAATACAAGACATCATGCCACATATGCAATTAAACACTTAATACGCGCAACAGTTCACCTAGTCTAGCATAATGTCCAATTAACGCGTAAACAGGTCCGAACACGTATTACTAAGTCATTGGCTGTATCCCGGGGTTCCTATCATGTTCCTAGGCGTCAAATCATGTTCCGGGATGTTAAAATATACATACAGCAGCATTACACGCGATCAGGAATCAAACTAGCATTTAGGAAAAGTCAACATGTGATTGGGGATGGTCAACAGGCAATCAGCATGCTAATCGCCTATATGTTCATGCGATTGGGATGCCAGTCGCCCCCTAAGGGGCCTAATCGCCTATAACAGCATGCGATTAGGATGCTAATCGCCTGCTGCAGCTGTACAATGCAATTTCGCGCGTTTAACGCTCCAAATCAGGTCCGAAACATGTAAAAACATCCAATAATCATCCTAACACCTTAACAAACATATTTCAAGCAAAACCCCTAAGTTTTCATCGTTCTAACAGTTCCGAATGCGAGCGTTTTCCCAAAATAGTAACTTAGCATGAAAACATCACATCAACATGCAAGAACTTGCCCTAAATAGCAATTATTCAGATTAAATCGCATAACCACGTTGTCCGATAGCATCCTACTGTTCTAGCATCATCCTAGAGCAAACCCTAACATCATTCAATCAACAACATACCTCATATCATCCTTAATCATCCAAAATCCTTCAAATGGGTCAAAACATCAAGTATCAACAATACACAACCAAAACCATTCAAACTCCTAGGACATCATCATACTAACTTGTAACAGCCATAAACATCATAATAACACCAAAACAACCATGATTCAATCCTAAAAATTCTACCTTTAATCACATATAACACATATAACACATGTAAAGGTGTGGGTTTGTTTAAAAACGGTTTTAAATGGATTTTCAAAGACAAAAACATTTATAAGTCAGGTCTGGACGTTTAGGGAATAAAACATAATCATTTAAAGGTTTGGGTTTGAAGAACACACCTTGTATTCAAGAGGGGATGATGGAATAAGCTTGAAAATGGTTGTTTTGATGCAAAAACGAGTTCCAGAGGGTGTTTGTGCGTTGGGTTATGTTATGGGACGGCTAGGGTTGCACAAATGATGTTTTGGAGGTCAAGGGTGGTATTTATAGGCGTTTCTAGTCGTCCAGCACGTAACATGTGATTATGCAGCTTTACACGCGATTAGGAAGCCTAATCGCATGTAAGTTCATGCGATTGGGGCCTAATCGCATGAACAGTCATGCGATCAGCCCCTACTCGCCCCTAAGGTCCCCCACTCGCCCCTCCTATAGGCGATTGGGCTTCCCTAATCGCCTATAGGGGCTGTTTCCGTGTGTTTTGCGCGTTAAACCCCGTTTTAACATATGTTAACACATATTCACATACCGACAAGTCACATAATGATTGTAAACATATAATGCATGATAAATAACACGTTCCCGGCCGATCACCAATTCCCGGGACTCGAGACTTGCGTGGGTGCGTTAAACCCGGCGATTCCACGAATCACCGATTCTTGTACACGTGGTTATGGACCGACACCCAATGGTCTCTCGAACCATTGTAACGACTCCCGATGATTCCCGAATCATCAGTACGACTTAATTGACCCCAGTTAAGTATGATATTAAGTAGTTGTTTAAAATGTTTTCGTTGAGATAGACTCGTATGCATGTAAAGTATGAAACGCATGTATGTAAAGTATAAAAGTATTGACCTGAATATGCCGTGTGTCACATCATCCCCCAGTTGAAAGAATTTTCGTCCCGAAAATTAAATGAAGTCCGGAGATGAAGAGACGAAAGGAAGAAAGAAAAGAAAAATTTTCCCGTTGTTACATCATCCCCCAGTTGAAAGGAATCTCGACCCGAGATTCATTTATCTTTGGAGGCCACATAGTTCGATTCAAACGCACGCTTAGGAAATAGATGAGGGTACTTAGCCTTCATCTGATCTTCTCGTTCCCACGTGAACTCCGGTCCACGATTAGAATTCCAACGAACCTTAACGATACGGATTTTACTCCGACGAAGGCTACGAATCTTATAATCTAAGATTTCAACTGGTTCCTCCACAATACGTAAACGATCATCAACCCTGATTTCTTCGAGAGGAACTACGAGAGATTCGTCTGCCAAACACTTCTTAAGATTCGAGACATGGAAGACGTTATGCACGCCACTAAGCTCGGCTGGTAAGTCAAGTCTGTATGCCACCGGCCCAATACGTTCCAAGATTGGGAACGGTCCGACATAACGAGGGTTAAGTTTGCCGCGCTTCCCAAAGCGTATAACGCCCTTCCATGGAGATACCTTCAATAAAACCTTGTCGCCAACCTGGAACTCCAAAGGTTTGCGACGACGATCAGCGTAGCTCTTCTGACGATCACGAGCTGCCGCCATACGATTACGAATTTGTACGATCTTTTCGGAAGTTTCGTACACCATTTCTGGACCAGTGAGTTGGCTTTCGCCCACCTCGGCCCAGCAAAGAGGGGACCGACACTTCCGTCCATACAGAGCCTCGAACGGTGCCGCCTTAATGCTGGAGTGGTAACTATTGTGGTAAGAGAACTCCACCAACGGTAGGTGAACCTCCCAACTCTTACCGAAATCGATGACGCATGCTCGAAGCATGTCTTCAAGCGTCTGAATCGTCCGCTCGCTCTGACCGTCAGTTTGCGGATGATATGCGGTGCTCATGTCCAGTTGAGTACCCAACGCTTTATGTAATTGTTTCCAGAAACGGGAAGCGAAACGAGGGTCACGATCGGAGATGATAGAGACGGGCACCCCGTGCTTGGAAACCACTTCCTTAATATAGATACGAGACAACCGCTCCAGACTGTCGGTTTCCTTAATAGCGAGGAAATGTGCGGACTTTGTCAACCGGTCGACAATCACCCAGATCATGTCACAACCACTGGGCGACTTCGGAAGTTTGGTCACAAAATCCATGGTAATCCGTTCCCATTTCCATTCAGGAATTTCAGGTTGCTGTAGAAGACCAGACGGCTTCTGGTACTCCACCTTGACCTTAGCACAGGTCAGACATTTGCTGACATACGAAGCTATGTCAGCCTTCATGTTGGGCCACCAATAGAGTATCTTTAGGTCCTGATACATCTTATCGGAACCCGGATGAATAGAATACCGGGATTTGTGAGCTTCGTCCAAGACAAGCCCCCGCAAACCCCCAAATAAAGGAACCCAAACGCGCTCGGCAAAGTAATGCAGGCCATCAGACCCAAGCTCGAGGTGTTTATCAGCACCGTGCATGGTTTCAGCTTTAAGGTTTTCCTCCTTCAAAGCTTCCAATTGAGCCGAACGAATTTGGTCAGGCAACGAAGAATGAATAGTGAGCTGTAAGGCTCGAACACGACGAAGTTTCACAGACTCCTTCCTGCTCAAGGCGTCTGCCACAACGTTCGCCTTACCAGGATGGTACTTGATGGCACAGTCATAGTCGTTCAGGAGTTCAACCCAACGTCGCTGCCGCATGTTTAATACTTTCTGGTCGAAGATATGCTGGAGACTCTTGTGATCGGTGTATACTTCGCACTTGGTACCGTACAAGTAATGTCTCCAGATCTTCAACGCAAAGATCACTGCACCCAACTCTAAATCATGAGTGGTGTAGTTCTTTTCATGGACCTTAAGTTGGCGAGAGGCGTAGGCAATAACCTTCCCGCGTTGCATTAACACACAACCGAGACCACGAATGGAAGCGTCACAGTACACAACAAAATCATTTGTGCCCTCAGGTAAGGATAAGATGGGCGCAGAGCAAAGTTTAAGTTTCAGCATCTGAAACGCTGATTCCTGCGGTTCTCCCCAGTCAAACTTTCGGTCTTTCTGGGTAAGAGTGGTGAGGGGTTGAGCGATCTTCGAAAATCCCTCGATGAAACGACGATAGTAACCCGCAAGGCCTAGGAATTGCCGCACCTCAGATGGCGTCTTTGGTGCTTCCCATTCCTTAATAGCTTCAATCTTTGCCGGATCGACATGAATTCCTAGTTCATTAACCACATGCCCTAGGAATTGTACTTCACGTAACCAGAAATCACACTTTGAGAACTTAGCGTACAACTGCTCTCGTCTCAAAAGTTCCAAAACCAATCGTAAGTGCTCTTCATGTTCCGTTTCGTTCTTAGAATAAACCAAAATGTCATCGATAAACACGATAACGAATTTATCGAGATAGGGCTTGCAAACGCGGTTCATCAAGTCCATGAAAACGGCAGGTGCATTCGTAAGACCGAAGGGCATGACCAAAAACTTGAAGTGGCCATAACGTGTACGAAAGGCGGTCTTTGGAATGTCAGCTTCTTGTACCCGCAGTTGATGATACCCAGACCTCAGATCTATCTTGGAATAAAAACTGGAGCCTTGGAGCTGATCGAATAAATCATCAATTCGAGGAAGCGGGTAACGATTCTTGATAGTTACCTTGTTCAGTTCCCGGTAATCAATACACATACGAAGGCTCCCATCTTTCTTTTTGACAAATAAGATAGGAGCTCCCCACGGGGATGAACTAGGTCTAATGAATCCTTTTTCTAACAACTCCTGCAGTTGGTTAGATAATTCTTGCATCTCGGGAGGTGCAAGGCGATAAGGAGCTCGGGCAATAGGCGCCGCGCCGGGCGCAAGATCAATGCTAAATTCAACCTGACGGTGAGGTGGAAGACCTGGCAAATCATCGGGAAATACGTCGGGAAAATCACGAAGGACAGGAATGTCCTCGATCTTCTTCTCATCGTTAGATGAAACCGAAACAAGAGCTAAGATTGCGGAATACCCCTTACGTAAGTACTTATACGCCTTCATACATGAAATGATGCTCAAGGGAACTCCACTTTTCTCGCCATGAACCAAAAGAATCTCTCCATCCGGGAGAGGGAGGCGAATGATTTTATCGAAGCGAACGATCTCCGCGCGATATAAGGACAACCAATCCATACCTACTACAACGTCGAAACTACCCAATGATACCGGCATGAGGTCGATAGGAAAAGATAACCCCGATAGTTCCAACTGGCATCCTTTAAGAATATGAGTTGCCTCAATATTCTTACCATCAGCCAATTCTATAATATACTTGATCTCTAAGGGAGTCGGTACAATGTCTAACAGTCGGCTAAACTCAACAGATATAAAACTCTTGTCGGCACCCGAATCAAATAAAACGGAGGCATAACGATCACAAAGAAGAAACGTACCAGTAACAGTATCCGGATCCTGACGGGCCTCGCCCGACCCAATGACGAAGGCGCGCGCGTTCCTGCCGCCACCCCCAGCATTCCCTTGCTTCAGTTTGGGGCAGTCCTTCTTAAAGTGCCCTGTCTCCCCACAGTTAAAACATCCCTGGTTACCCCTAGGTGCAGCAGTGGTAGTAGTAGTAGTAGTAGTAGTAGGGGCAACCACCTGTTGCTGAGTCTGAAGATTCACCCTACATGTCTGGGCCTGATGCCCGTTCTTCTTGCAACGGGTACAAAAGCTACAATTTCCCACATGATGATACCCACAACGATCACACCTAGGCAGCCTACCAGTATAACCACCCTGCTTTTGCCCAGAAGACGAACCCGTAGTCTCAAACTTCTTATGCTGCTGCTGCTGCTGAGGCTGCGCCGTACCCTTAACCGTGTTATCCCATTTCCTCTTGTTGCTGTCAGAGGTCTTCACCACAGTACCCTTAGGAGGCAAAAGACCCTCCTGAACCTTCTGTTTAGTCAACCTGTGAGCCAATCGAATGGTATCCCGAAGTGTAGTAGCATCATTAGCGGTCACCAACCCGCGAATCTCAGGCACCAACCCACTGATGTAGAACTCAATAGCCTTATATTCAGGCGTCACAGAATCCGGGCACAAAAGTGCCAGCTCATGGTAGCGAGTGGTATACTCCTCTATCTCAGATCCCACCATCTGATGATTCCACAGCTCGTGCTCCAAACTCTTGATCTCATCCCTGGGACAGTACTCCATCTTCAAACGAAACACAAATTCGGTCCATGGCAACGCGTGGGCCTCCAGTAAACCAATAGTCTGTACAGTCGAATTCCACCAAGTCAAAGCGCGTCCCTCAAACGTCCCCGAAGCATACTTCACACGAAACTCCTTAGGGCAGTTGCACATGGAGAAAGCAGACTCAACCTTCTCCAACCAACGGAGTAGTCCCACAGCCCCCTCAGTCCCACTGAAGTTATGGGGCTTGCAGTCCTGGAACATCTTATAAGTACAGTGGACTGGAGGAGGTGGAGGTGGTGGAGGAGGAAAAGCATCCCCTAATACCAAAAAAAAAAAAACAACACGGTCAGAAAACGATCATCACACGACAAAAGATAAGGAATGAGGGTAGGAGTAATTAAATTACCACCATGGCCCTGGTGGGCGGCCTGCTGCGCAGCAATAGCAGCTGCCACGTGCTCCTGGATCAGATTATTCAGCTCCGCCTGGGTCATGCTGATGTTGCCACGACCCCCATTACGTCCACCGCCATTCCGGCCACCAACACGACCACCAACGCGACCACCACGACGTCCTACCATCTTCTGTCAAGATCAAAGACAAGACATCAGATTCCAGAACAGATAACAAAGAATCATGAAGAAACCGTAAGTAATAAAGTAAATCAAAGAATTGGATCCCATCATAGTCATTAGGTCAAACACAGAGTCCACCAGGATTTCCATGCATCTCAACTTATTATTTCGTGTGCACCCGAAATGATAAGTCGCTCTACATGGTCCCCGAGGCGTGCTCCTAGCCTGACCTTCAAACCACCAGGCACCCATGTTCAAGATATAAAACAGCAAGTACAAGTGTGTGATAATGTGTGCAAGCAAGTGTGTCCGTTGGAGTATAGAAATGGGAGATGTCCGAATCTTGGACAAATCTCCGCAGGATGCCGAAGCCACTCCAACGTACGCCACCGCCGTGCAAGGGTAGTAAGGATCCTCGTTTCCAGCACGAAGTTGAAGAACAAGATAGGAAATAAGAGTAATAGATAGGTGATGTAAGCATAAATGATAATAACGAATGTAATACGAACACCCCGGCAATTCCCGTATGACATGACTTATATAAATGTGACCGTCTAGTGTGTGCGACTCGGCTATAGACTTGACTCAACATGCAGTCCTAGTTCACTATAACCATTGGCTCTGATACCAATCTGTCACACCCTCAAATTCCATGTGCGGGGTTTTACCGCGAGGCGCATGACAAACCAGGATCTAAGTCAACGGTCACAATAAACGACACTATATGATACGAAAAATGAAATAAACAACCATCAAGTTTTCATAAATCCATTCGCTGCGGAAGCGTAACTTTTATTACAACCCAAAATGTAAAAGTACGTAAGTCTGAAAAAGATATGACAATGCATATGAATCCTAGACGCCGTGTGACTCCGTGCGCCTATGATAAGCTGCTACCTCAACGACCTGAGACAAACATGCTAAAAACGTCAGCAAATAATGCCGGTGAGTTCACAGGTTTTATATTAAACGTTTAAAGTAATAAAAGCCATCATGTTATCACTATGTCAGAAATAATAGCGTTAGCTAGACGCATGAGTTATACTACCACGACCGGAAACCATTACAGACAACGAAGTATGATTTTTGCCCGAAATGATTTAGCGTACGACCGAGACAATATGCACCCGCCCGGCTCCCAGCCGACGGGTGGGGTCTGTCAATCCCAATAGATCTATCCACATTTCCCCCGTTATGCTATCCAGCATATTCATGGTTTCCCCGGGACTTTACGTATCGTATAGTATGTAAACGAATCAACCACTAGCATAACATGATAATTTATGTAATAAGTATAAGCATGTGTCTCCCCCAAAATGTAAAGCGTAAGGCGGGGCCGTGAAACTCACCTGATGCTGCTCTTCGCACTACGACAAGTAAACCTGCTCAATAGACGGCCCCTAATACCGGTGACCTATCATGACGAGCGTATAAGGTGTTAGACTAACAACCCACAGGTTGATTAGTCCCTAGTAGTCCAGACCATAACCGTGTACATATGAAATGATGTTTCAACGTTTAACCGACCGTACCAGACAAGGCCCGACATCCCATTGGTGACCCGACATCTCATGTGTTAGATAAATACAAGACATCATGCCACATATGCAATTAAACACTTAATACGCGCAACAGTTCACCTAGTCTAGCATAATGTCCAATTAACGCGTAAACAGGTCCGAACACGTATTACTAAGTCATTGGGTGTATCCCGGGGTTCCTATCATGTTCCTAGGCGTCAAATCATGTTCCGGGATGTTAAAATATACATACAGCAGCATTACACGCGATCAGGAATCAAACTAGCATTTAGGAAAAGTCAACATGTGATTGGGGATGGTCAACAGGCAATCAGCATGCTAATCGCCTATATGTTCATGCGATTGGGATGCCAGTCGCCCCCTAAGGGGCCTAATCGCCTATAACAGCATGCGATTAGGATGCTAATCGCCTGCTGCAGCTGTACAATGCAATTTCGCGCGTTTAACGCTCCAAATCAGGTCCGAAACATGTAAAAACATCCAATAATCATCCTAACACCTTAACAAACATATTTCAAGCAAAACCCCTAAGTTTTCATCGTTCTAACAGTTCCGAATGCGAGCGTTTTCCCAAAATAGTAACTTAGCATGAAAACATCACATCAACATGCAAGAACTTGCCCTAAATAGCAATTATTCAGATTAAATCGCATAACCACGTTGTCCGATAGCATCCTACTGTTCTAGCATCATCCTAGAGCAAACCCTAACATCATTCAATCAACAACATACCTCATATCATCCTTAATCATCCAAAATCCTTCAAATGGGTCAAAACATCAAGTATCAACAATACACAACCAAAACCATTCAAACTCCTAGGACATCATCATACTAACTTGTAACAGCCATAAACATCATAATAACACCAAAACAACCATGATTCAATCCTAAAAATTCTACCTTTAATCACATATAACACATATAACACATGTAAAGGTGTGGGTTTGTTTAAAAACGGTTTTAAATGGATTTTCAAAGACAAAAACATTTATAAGTCAGGTCTGGACGTTTAGGGAATAAAACATAATCATTTAAAGGTTTGGGTTTGAAGAACACACCTTGTATTCAAGAGGTGATGATGGAATAAGCTTGAAAATGGTTGTTTTGATGCAAAAACGAGTTCCAGAGGGTGTTTGTGCGTTGGGTTATGTTATGGGACGGCTAGGGTTGCACAAATGATGTTTTGGAGGTCAAGGGTGGTATTTATAGGCGTTTCTAGTCGTCCAACACGTAACATGCGATTATGCAGCTTTACACGCGATTAGGAAGCCTAATCGCATGTAAGTTCATGCGATTGGGGCCTAATCGCATGAACAATCATGCGATCAGCCCCTACTCGCCCCTAAGGTCCCCCACTCGCCCCTCCTATAGGCGATTGGGCTTCCCTAATCGCCTATAGGGGCTGTTTCCGTGTGTTTTGCGCGTTAAACCCCGTTTTAACATATGTTAACACATATTCACATACCGACAAGTCACATAATGATTGTAAACATATAATGCATGATAAATAACACGTTCCCGCCCGATCACCAATTCCCGGGACTCGAGACTTGCGTGGGTGCGTTAAACCCGGCGATTCCACGAATCACCGATTCATGTACACGTGGTTATGGACCGACACCCAATGGTCTCTCGAACCATTGTAACGACTCCCGATGATTCCCGAATCATCAGTACGACTTAATTGACCCCAGTTAAGTATGATATTAAGTAGTTGTTTAAAATGTTTTCGTTGAGATAGACTCGTATGCATGTAAAGTATGAAACGCATGTATGTAAAGTATAAAAGTATTGACCTGAATATGCCGGGTGTCACATCTCTGGCTCTAACCCTGAATCCTGCAAAATATCATCCTCACAAGACAAGTGTAAAGAATGATATGTGTTGGTTAAATCATGCACAGAATCAGATGAGTTAGGACAAACAGTTTCAGCAACGGGCCTAATACAATCAGGTAATATAAGTGTTACCATCTCGTCTGGATCATCATATGTGAAATAAGCCTACTGAACTGGAGGTGGGACTTCAACGTCCATTATGGTCTTCAGTTCATCCACCTGAGCCTGTAGCCTCTCAAGTGCCGCATCTTGTTCCCTCAAATAGTCGGTGCGCATGGATAGCAAAGAACGCATATCCTCGAGCATGAGCTGTTGATTAGCAAGGAAGGTGTCACGCTTAGCAAGAAGGGCGGCAAAGTCGGGCCTAGTGTGAGACGAGACATCCTGATAATCGGGATGTGGATACAAATGTTGGCTAGGTGGATACTCTGACGAGCTACCACCATGCCTTTCCTCATACATCTCAGCTTGTAGATAATCATGCCGTCTTTTTATTCTATCTAGTGACTCAGATGGTGCAGGGTTAAACCACCGGTTAGCCTGCGGGTATGAAGGCTGGTATGACTGATATGGCTGCGGCTGCAAATACTCGTTAGCATAATAATCCATGGAATACCACGATGAATATGAATGAGGGCATCTTATGGTAAAATGGGTCCTCCGCAGATCTCGCACATGATAAAAAATTATATATTAAGAATAAAAAAAAATAATAAGAAAAAAGAAAAAAAAACAAAAATTATTCACAAAATAGTAGACTAGAAACGGATCGGATAATTCTCAAGAGTGCTAATTGCGTCCCCGGCAACGGCGCCAAAAACTTGATGTGTGTAGATGTATATATATAAAAATAACACAAGTTTTAATTAAAACGACTCACCTAAAAACTACACACGCACGGCAAGTGTACCGGTCGCAAAGCAGTAAACAGATAAGACCGAGTATCGAACCCAAAGACGCGAATGCAACTCTAGATCACAACCTCTACCGAATACTAGCCTAAATAAATATATACTTAAATGGGGGGTATTTTAAACTACTAATTATAGACTGAATTAAACTAAATATAAATAAAACAACCTCAACTGCTTATACGAACCTAGGAGCTTGGAGAAATCAGATAAAAAGAAGGTTGGTTACTTAGGTAAAATCCCTAGACACTAGCAATAAATCCTGAATCTGGTAATTAACTTGAGACTCTATTCTTATCTAATAAACCTCCTGTCAAAGATAGCTCACTAGACTTAAGGCGGGACAAGTGTAGAAATGCTAAAATGGATCTGGATCGCCCTAGCGTACCAAAATCACACAGAAATCAGATTAAAACCTTTCCTGGATTAAAACCCTCAAACTATGAAGCAGACTTAAACTCTACTGAAGAAAACCTAGGAAAACTCTAAACATGGACAAGTAGCGACTCCCGCCCTAGCGCTTGTCAACTACCGAGCAATGCCTAGTTAGTCACCTAACAATCTCGAGTTAGATTTCTCACCCTCGAGAATGGACTGCACGTCTTAGTTAATTTATTATATTAGTTTGTTATACTTGTGTCGTACTCCAACTCCAAATACTAGATGGTTCCCTCCAAAGTTAACAACTCAACGACATTAACAATAAAAGTAAGTTGCTTACAATTTTTGTACTTCTAGCTAGAACTACCTGTCATCTTAACAGGATTGTATAAATAAAGATTTGAAGGTGTGAATAAATGTTTACACCAACCGGGTTGTATAAGACTATTTGACTATGTGCTTTTTAAGTGTTAATTGACTAAACAAGCATCATTGAAAACTGAAGTTCATTAACTGTTAATGATGTGAGTTAACAATTTGAATCCAATTATTCTTATACTTGGCTATAGTTTTGTATGTTGTTTTTTTACTACTTTAGTGAATTAGAGTTGAAGTTTTTTTTTTTTTTCATTAGTTTTCTGTGCTAAAGGAGTGTGCTAAAGGAGCAGATGAACACTGAAAAATGAAGCAATAGAACAAACACAACTAACAACTTATTTGTCTTGAAACACATAATCGAATTCTTATTTAGAGTTAACGTAGGCTATATTTTTGTGTAATAATAGCCATCAAACGCTTTTACATAGGCAAAGCGTCTTTCTATTCTTGGGAGCTCATGAGGTTAAGGTAAGTAAAGCAAAGTGACCTAACCAACGTCATTAAAGATGGCATATTGTGTTGATTAATCTTCGATTATACACCAATTTATGTAAAAGATGGACAAAAGTAAAGAACTAAAAAATGATGATTTCTATTTATCTTCTAAACAAAATAAAAAGGTTATATATATATTTGAAATTTCAATGTTACATATATATTGCTTATTTTAGGTTTTAGATGATAAATGAAAAAGTGTTACAAGAGAAGATGGTTTGAAATACTAACATCGTTTTCTTGATGTATAAGGTAGTCATTGACGACGGGCGTCACATACAACACTCACTAAGGCATTGTTCATTTTGATTGCTTCAGGTTCTAATTTTAAAATCTTGATATATCAAATTGTTTATTGTTGAATTTATTTGAATATTTAATGCTCCAATCAAGTTTATTTTTGTGCTACCATTACATGTTTGGTTGATTTGGCGTTACAAGTAAGTTGACATAGGATCTTGAAGTATGATTGTATTTGAAGTTGGAATATTTATAGTTTTGTATGCGTACCTTGCAGGCTTATGCTACTCACGAATCGCCACCATTTCCGCAACACTACTGCTCCGGATAACGTCATCCTAACAGTTCGATTTCATGAAAGCTTCTTGAATTGCATATGCCATTCTACCTTGCTTTATGGTGTGCTCCATTTTTTTATTTGTATTCATTGCATACTACAATATACTTTTTGAATATACATGTAAAAAAAAAAGGGAATTTCCAAGTTTAAGTTGATATATTGTTGCTATAACTTTTGCCTAACTCTTTTAGACCTTTAGAAACAATCAAAGGAACAAAGCATACACATTATATCTTTTTATCTGCTATAATAAGCTGACGCACTTTGCTTCATCAACTACATAAAACTGCAAAACTAAGAAGACAATGCACATTTTGTTGCCTCTTTTAGAAGAAAAATCATCTCAGAATAGGCAGTTGTCACCTTGGAAATCGGCGGTTTGGAGTCGAGAAGCCTGAGATTTAATTTTCAGATTAAATCTAGATTTGCGCTCGGAGGCTTTCAGCCTCAAATAAAATTCAAAAATAATTACAGAGGAGTCTTGCGGTAGCTAACTTTCAGGTATGTTTTCATCGGTAGTAACTAATTTCTTGGAAGCTTACAGCCATTATGGTAGGAACAGAGGAGTATGGGAATTGCTTGATGGTAATCCAGTGGGTAAGTAGGTTTGCGGTTATTTTTTCGAAAAAATATCTTTTATGTTGTTTGTTTGCCTATGTGCCTCTTGACAACCTCTTTAGAGTTATGTGGCGTTTACGGCATTCATTGCGTTCTTGTTTTGCTCGACACAAGTTATTCTGATGCTTTTTATGTGTCATACGACTAGAGTTTTTGTGTTACATTTATGAACTAACTGGTCGCTTTTGACCTTTGTTATAATATGTGTTTATTGTTAGCCTGATTTCTATCACCTTGGGAATGCTAATTTACATTGTGGTTTATAGGTTGCATATCCGTGTTTTTTTCATCATTTTTTGTTGTTTCAATGCTCAATTTCACCTTCAAGTTATATACGGTAAGTAAAATTACGTACAAGAACTATTGTGAAATAAAATCTTACATCTTTATTATATTGATAAATCGTATAAATTATTGCATTCGTTTATATATACAGGTCTTATTTTATATGTTTAATGATTTCATAAAAGAATATAGTTGTTGTTAGATGTGTTAATTGTTGGTTGCATATTCACATTTTAACTTATAGGTTGCATATCCGCATTTGTTTTCGTCATATTTTGGTTTTCTAAATGCTCCATGCTAATGGTTTTTGCGTTAATATCCGTTTAGGTTTGTTTGAAATTTGTTTTGTGTTCATCTTTTTATTTAATTTAATTATTTAGTTGCTTTTATGTTAGTTTATTACGGAATTTTTTGGTTAACTACAACTTTGCAACACATTTTGGCGCCAATAGCAAAATTGTCAATGCAACTTAACAAAATTATATGTATAAGACTAAGACAATGCTACACTTTTAAATACCGATTACTTCACAAATGCCATTCCTTATGCCGCAACGCGCACGGACATATTACTAGTTATGATTATAAGAATTGGTAAAAATAGTAGTATTTGTTGTATGTTTTGGAATTTATAATGTGAAGATAAGTTTATTTATTTAATGGTTTTAACGGTCATATGACCCTTTTTATTAAATGAAATTTTAAAAATTTAAATGAAAAAAAATTACATTAAACCTAAATAAAATTAAATGAAAAATCAGGGTAGTGGTCCCGGGTTGTGCTACTTTAAAATTGGACCTTCAGAGTATTGAATCAGTGAAGTGAAATAACAGTGCATGATTAAAGAAAATGATGGTAGTACAGTAAGTTGAAGTTATTATTTCTTATGTAATCGTCTAAGTCTAAATTACCTATAGTTAATGAATGAAGTTCGATGAATAGTGTCTAGGTAATTTGGTAATTTTATGTTTTTTTTTTGGCCATCTTGGTTATTTGTTCGTTTGGTTACCTTAGGTGCCCATGTTCTCATTTCCACCTAACCTTAGATATTGGAAAACCAATAAAATAAAATCTGATCTTGGGCCATCTTAGTTATTTGTGATGTGAAAACTTTTTTTTTTTTTTTATGAACTTAGGCTTTAAGGAACGCGCTCTACTTTTTTTTTTTAATTGTCATGATTTTTTTTGATGATATATAGTCTATTAATTTTTGTGTGGAAGCATTTTGTGTGGAAGCACGAGCATGCACGTAGGTGATATATATGTGGAGGGTGAGGAGACACATGTTCTTCAAGCCTTCAATATTGACATTGTGTCTATAAAAGGAACATCTAAACTGGTGTTGATAATTGTACGTGCTTCATATCATTGTATACAAAGATTCACAAGTATTTGCGTCACATGCATGGCGACCAAAAGAATGAGACAAAGTTATGATACTAGTTCTGTGGTGAGGAAAGGTGCATGGACCGCAGAAGAGGATACGCTTCTCAAGAACTGTATTGAGAAATTTGGCGAAGGGAAATGGCACCTTGTTCCTCTCAGAGCAGGTTAAACATACTTTTGTCCAAACCGTTTTCCTTATTTTTTTTTTAACTTCTCTAACACATGTCATTTCACTCCACTAATTCATTACTCATAAACTTGTCGAGGTGTTTAGTTGGGAAAATTAAGGAGGTTATACATGTTTGATTTTCCTTTGTGGGCACTTTTCTAAAACATATGTAAAAACGGGGCACCCACCATTGCTTAGGATTAAAAGTTCAATTTTGTTTTTATTTTTCAATTCACTTATAACATTTCAATATAAACTCTCGTAAATCAAGTAGTATTCAACATAAGTTATTCAAAATATATTTTTTTTTTCCTTTGATTTACAGGCTTAAACCGATGCAGGAAGAGTTGTAGGTTGCGATGGTTAAATTATCTGAGACCGAATATAAAAAGAGGAGATTTTGGCGAAGATGAAGTTGACCTTATGCTTAGGCTTCACAAGCTTCTAGGCAATAGGTGAATTTTTTTTTAACGTTAACTTTCATAAAAAACGAGGCCAAGTCCTCAATGTAAGGACCGCCAAAACCCAAACACTAATTACATCATGTATAGAGGATACTTACATCAATCCCTCTAGCGAAGGTATTTAAATCTAAACCTATGTTTAAGCCAAAAGAAAGCCATGGACTTAACACACGCTACTACATTACCGACTTTAGACTCTTCTCTATAAACACCCGATCATTTCTTACATTCCATATTGCCCAACAAGTGACCACAATGATGCCGTGAACAATCTTCTTACCATCCTTTCCTTTATCGGCTCCTTCATAATATTCAAAAATATCCGTGAAACCGAATGCAAAAATGGGCTCCATTTTAAGCCATTTGCTAGTAAGTAGCCAAATATCACATGTGAATTCACATGTTGTCAACAATACTCATTGTCTACCCAAATATTTCTACGAGATAAGGCGTCGACCGTTGGTAACCGATCCATCTCTGCTCTCCAAGCCTTGATATTACATTTTAATGGAACACACGATACCCATTTAAACTTGAAAAAAATGCCGTATATGAAAGACATAGTACACTTGATTAATTTCTTATATATGTTATCTAGTTAAAGAGATTTATTCTAATTAATTTGAATTTTAATTTTAGATGGGCATTGATTGCGGGAAGAATACCAGGAAGAACTGCTAATGATGTGAAAAACTATTGGAATACACATCTTAAATCACGTCTGAAAAAACCAAAGGAAAATCATAATGATGGTGAACCGTCAAAGCACACCATGGTCCCAATTATTAAGCCTCAACCACGGACCATTTCCAAATCTTTAAATTTGTACTCAAACATACAATCACTTGCTACCCATAAACAATCACATGCTACCCATAACTTGACAACATCATCAAATATCGACAATAGTAAAAATTTGTTTAACATGTCACCAGATGTAGTCCCGTCACCCACATTATCCGTTGACAAGATTAGCGAGTATTTGGACGAGTTATTTGATGACCGGGAGAATGAAATTCATGATGAGGTTAGGTGGCCTTTCAATGGGTTCTTAGAGGAGGAGGATGGTTTAGATGTTGTCAAGCATGTAGATACTGACCAAAACAGTTTGTTCGCCTTCCCCATAGAAGACGTCGACATGTTGGACCTTCTTGCAATTGATGATTGAGAACACTTATTATTCTTATCGCAAGTGTTTTTGCTAAATATATCAAGTTTGATAAATAAAGGTTGCTATTTATCAAATGTCTGTATCAATATTGTTTGGTGCAACTTATTGATTGTGTGACAATAAGCAAGTCATGTGAGTCATTACTCATTAACCGTCAGTTATAAGCATTAACCACGACTGGATATTTTTTGGCATTTAAACCTATGGAAAACATATATATGTTGCACCTAACTAACTTCTGCATGCTTCGTATATGTTTTCCTTAGATTGAATGCTTTGTTTTAAATTTTAAAAATATCAAAAATCGTGATACTAAGTCTTAACTATTTATTTCATTCAATTTCACTACTTAAATTCAAAAAAATATATATATAGATTAGTTGATGGTAAAGTTGTATTCATTTATTCTATTAATTATTACCCATCCAGGGTTCCTATAATATATTAGCAAACAATTGAAGAACAAATAAAAACTGAGAACCGTCCTTCACGGGTAGCTCAGTTGGTAAATGGACCGGGGATCTCTCTTACGGGTTTCGGGTTCGATTCCCACGAGGGACATAATGAGAAATGATGAATGACCCCTGGCCTATGGTCACGAGTTCTGATCTCGCCCGGGTTTTACCAATCCTTCATCATCGTGTCTACGAGCGGGTGACGGGTTGGGTTTTCTCCGGTTTCAGGAACTGCATGGGCGGGCCTGACTACGCCAGCTGCCCGAGGTACGTATGGGCCCTCCATTAGGTTGGTCGTGGGGTTTTTCCATAGTGTGGGGACTTCCCTGAATATTCGGGCAGAAATGTTTGTTGGTCGTTCAAAAAAAAAAAAAAAAAAAAAAAAACTGAGAACCAGATATAGGAAACTAGCAGGAGCCCGCGCGTTGCGGCATCACTGTACAATGTTTGGATGTTGCGTTTGGTCAAATTTATGATTTTTGACCCGATTCGACCTGAAAATTAAAATTGAATTATATATAACTTGAATTTCTTTTATAAAAAGTACCCAAATATAATTTTGTTTATTTAGCTCGATTTGAATTCAAAAATAAATCAAATTGTAATTTAAATAACCTGAATAACCCGAAAACAGTCGTGCTAAATATCCATATTCCACTTATTATTTTACCTGTTATATTATAGAGATTCAAACCAACTTATAACTGGATCAAATTTATCATCTATTGTTGATTAAAAAGAATATTACGTTGTTACCCGAAAGTATGATGGATAAAGTGCATTCTTGCTAGTTGTTTGTTAATCTCTACAGGCTAATTCAAAAGTTTATATAAGGAACATCTGAGTTTGCGGTTAATTTATTGTAGATAAGACATAAAAATATAGGGGGTTAAAATTGTGAATGTTGTAATATTATACAAACTATTTTTTTGTTTTTTTTTTTTTTGCCTTTTTTACTAACCTTCAACTATTAATCATTAATCATTATTTTATTGTTTTTTGTCATTAATTAATAGATATTAATAGTTGTATTAAATTTGTCTTGTCATTCTAATGAAATTACAATTTTACCCTTATGAATAAACATGAAATGACAACTTTACCCGTCCAGCACCCACTATATAGTAGTATAGATTAAGGATCATGAATAAGTAGAATCTAACATATCATTTTCTTAGTCAAGATACATCATTTTCTTTAAAACCAAGCATGTGTTGACCTTTTATCTATCACATGTGATTTAGAAAACAAGAATTCTTGTTTTGAGGTGTCCATATTGATTAAATAACTTTTTGACTAAAGATTGGGCCTATTGGCTTCTGTTTGGAAGTATTATGAGCACATGCTCTTCATCAGGTTTTATTAATGCACTTCAGAACATCTTATTTGAATATAAGTTAGATTATTAAGATATATGTATATACAGTTTTTTTTTTTTTTTTTTTGAATCACTCACGGATTACTGGAGTATCATCGTGTCACCAGTGATACCACTCGATCATATTCCACCACCAAGTGACCAATTCAGGAGGAAACTCATAATTATGAGAAAATCCTTTTGTGAGATTCGAACCCAGAACCTTATAGTCCCTAAGTCTTATCTCACCATCAAGATGCCGCTGGGCTATAATGCCTTTGGCATATGTATATATAGTTACTTAATGTAGTTAAATATTTGTATAATCATTGTAATATAATATATCTCCGGCGGTTATCACAACCCAACCGAAACATATATAAGTCTTGGTTCCTCTCCATTTGACAGTTACCAAGAATTGTGAAAACAATTCCACAGAGAAACCGAAACTTTGTTCTTGTATACCTTTGAATTTGATAAATAAATTTGATCTTGTTGTTTGAATTCGTTCGTTAACTATCCGCTACCAACAAATCTAGTATCAAAGCCAGAATCTAAGAAAATGGAACAAGAATAGTTCGTTTTTTTCTGCAAACCGCATTGATCAATAACAGGGACTTAGAGTTTCACGTCAAAAAAATCATCACAAAATAAAAGAATCGTTTGAAATATACATAGAACATTCAAGGGTTTTTTGATAACCGCTCCATCATCTTCGTGTTGAACACCCATCGGACTATCCCTGTTTTCGGACAAAAACAGAGACAACAACCGGAACTGTTTTTATCAAATCTCAAGACCGCTGCCCAAACAAAACGAAAAGAAAGATCATCGTTCAAGAACATATAACCGTAGAATTAGAAATACACCGGAGAAGAAAGGATTCCGGGTTTCCGGCAAAGATTGTAATTCCGGCGTGATACCCAAGAAGACAGACGTGATTTTTCGCGTCTCAAACAGTTATATCTCATCTTTCAATTACATTTTTTAAGAACAATCGAATACCAATACATAATTAAAACTAAAGAAGATAGAACGACGAACGATCCCTGTTTCACCCTTCAGAATTAAAAGTTTCCCGCCCAAAAATTTTTGATAGAAACTTTTCAAAGAAAGTCATTATTGTGAATACTCAAACGCTTCAAAACAACAATCAAACACCGGATTATATAATCGTGGGTTATAAACCACGTTGAATTAAGGATCTTTCTGTCGAACGAAACCGAACAAAGTTGACGAAGAAGAAGAATTATTTGATTACAGAGAATAGTTTGATATAAGTATTCAAATCATAGTATAATATCGATTCAAAGGGTTAGTAAACATCATAATTGAAGGAAAGAAGAAGGCGCGAAATTCGTTTTCCGGCGGTAAAAGAAACAAAGAAAAAGCAGTTGACTTCCTAGAAGTCAACAGTGGGAAAGATAAAATTGTTTTTGACTTTTGAAAAGTCAAAATAATGATATTTTTAAATATTGAAGGTTCTACTTTATTAGAAATTGGTTTTTTTGGGTTTTATTGATCTCAAGAGAAGTGAAGAACAATAAAGCGGCGCTGACTACTTTTGCTGACACTGTATATGAAGAATAAAGGCGAAGGAAACGATGTTTTATTATTTGAAAAAAGGAAGAGTTGGAAAATATTTAGATGCATCACTACTGAAGACGACACAAGATCATGATAATATTAAATAACAGTATTCTACATATTCAAATTCCAAAATTAAAAGGAAATAATTATCACAATTGGAGCATTCAAATGAAGGCCTTATTTGAATCTGAAGATTTATGGAACATTATAGAAGATGGAATTCAAGAACTCATTGAAAGTGCCTCACTAACAGATCAACAAAGAGAAGAATTAAAAGAAAAAAGAAGAAAAGACAGCAAGGCACTACTCTACATGTATCAAACCGTAAAAGAAGTAATATTTGAAAGAATCTCAATTGCAACATCATCAAAGAATGCATGGGATATGCTCTACAAGTCTTATCGCGGAGAAGAAAACGTAAAACTGGTTAAACTACAATTCTTATATGGTGAATTTGATTAAATTAGAATGAAAGAAAACGAAACCGTTGAAGAATTCTACAATCGTGTGATCATATTAAGGAACCAAATCCGTTTAAATGGGGAAAACATTGAAGACAAAAGGGTTATTGAGAAAATTTTACGTAGTCTAACAAGAGAATTTGAGAATAGTGTTGTGCCTATTGAAGAAACAAAGGATATCTCTGTTTTACCATTGCAAAGCCTACTAGGCTCTCTTAAAGCTCATTAACTACGTATGAAACATAATGATACTTCTACATATGAACAAGCCCTTGTTCAATCAACAAGCAAAGAAGATGCCCATTGCCAGAAATATGGACACACAAATAAAGTATGCAGGAAGAGAATTAAAGAAGAAAGGAAAAGGGAGAGTCAATCCCTTCATGAAAAATAAAGGAAAGATGGAATTACATGATGACTAAGCTAACAGACCCCATAGATGTCATAGAAGAAAAACTCCTATGGATGGTACAGGGTAAAACAACTTCCATGGATGACACAGAGATAGCATGATATAACTAGAAATTAACAAGAAGCAAGCAACAAATATCTTCATCTAGAGACAAGCTACAAGTCTCCCCAAGCTAACTTAAGGGAGGGTATTGTAATATAAGTTAGATTATTAAGATATATGTATATATAGTTAGTTAATGTAGTTAAATATTTGTATAATCATTGTAATATAATATATGTCCGGCGGTTATCACAACCTAACCGAAACATATATAAGTCTTGGTTCCTCTCCCTTTTGACAGTTACCAAGAATTGTGAAAAAAATTCCACAGAGAAACCGAAACTCTGTTCTTGTATAAACCTTTGAATTTGATAAATAAATTTGATCTTGTTCATTGATCTTGTTGTTTGAATTAGTTCTTTAACTATCCACTGCCAACACATATTCATTACTCAGCTTGCCCTACAACAATAGCATGTCCATAAATGTTTGTTAAATAAGAAGTTGATTTGTTTAACTCTCCATACACATATATAAAGAAGTAGATTACAAAAAAGAAAAAGAAATAAAATGAAGTTGATTTGGTTTAATTCTATTGCTTTTGACCCAATAACTTGTTCAAAATGCTCTAAGCCCTTGCGAACTTAGTTTTCCATCATTTTCAATAATTCGCCACTGTTAGTCATTCCTAAGCGCATTAACACGCATGGGACATAGTTATGTAAACGACTTACCAATTTGGAACCCACACTTCACGCAGGTCGTTTTTATACGCATAATACTTCGCCCAAGGCTTTCATTTAACTATGGACTTACCAGTTGCGTATGCCCCATTTCCATACCTTGGGAGTTCCCTCCCAAAATTCCTTGGCATCGTGTACCACATACTCAACATGCTTAATTGTGGACGAAACTCCTTGACAAGCATTATGTTTTTGGAATTCAATGATGAAGATGTCAACAATTGACCCAATTAATGAAACACTTCATATGCAACTCTTAACCTTGTTACTTGAAATAAAATTTATGCTTCCATCTATTATCATGTTTAACCCGATTAATTTATATTACCTTTTGTTACAACAAAATCGTCTCGTTAGTATTTGTAAGACAAGTTAATACATAACTCTACCTAATCTGACCCGTTTAGTGAATTCCATCACTTAGGTATAACACATCACTTCATTGATCATTATTAAACAAGTTTCTATTTCATTTCACCCTCTACACCCGCTTAGTGAGTTTCATCACTTAGGGTCCTATCTTTATCCCATACATGATACTTATTCAATAATACGCAACACATATATCATGTTTAATGTTTATTGACGTAAGTAATACTTACCTTGTATCCATTCTCAATTCCTTGCACTTTTGGTTTGTATTTGCTTGACCCGTTTAGCTTGTTGATCCATTCCTTCCAAGCTTGATAAGATCAACCTTCACTATACTCATAAGATTGATCAAGCTAGTCATCATGTCCAATAACTAACACATCTCATGAGTTTAATCATACCTTTACATCAACACTCTAATCCTGTGTCAATTTGACTTTTAAAAGTCAACCAGCCTTAGTATAATCATGTGCACTAGAATAGGCAGAGCTCCTAGTTTGGACTACCTCTTCATATATCATATCAAAATCACCAAATATAATGCACATACAATTTTCTAATCATCATTAGGCTACTCAATCATCATATGGTGTGATCTATCTTTTAAGCATGTATTGCAAACTTAGTTTCTAAGTATGAAGATTAGCCAAAACATACCCATTTATCTAATTATCATCATAACATGTTATTTACACCCTTTGCCTAAATTTTCTTATTATAACAACTCCAAGGAATCACCAAGATTACTAGATGTATGTGGTTTCAACCTAGAGGTTGAACCTAAAAATTCACATATTAACCTAATCATATGAGCATAATCAATTACACGTATAAAATGTGATTAATCACCAAATTTGACTTGATTGAGGCTCCCTAAGGCTAGAGAAAACCCTAACAACCAGAAATCTGACGTTTTAACAAGACCCTAGATTTTCATCAAAATAAAAAATGAACATAACATCAAATTGTACCAATAAAGGGTACCTTGATGTGAATTAGACCTAGATGATCCAACTTTAAGTTAATGCACTGAAGCCCCCCTTGATTTGGCATGGATTCAAGGTTGTTCTTGTGTTTAGGGTTTGGTTGTTGAAGGAGATCAATCTCCTGATGTTGTTCTCGTTCAACACACACAAGTGTGTGTGTCTTTCTTGTTTCATTTTTATTAGTAAACCCCACTTTATCATATTGGCAACTATAGTCCCTCAAGTCTAGTTTCCATGTTTTATTAGATCATATCACTAACTAGGTTAGTCTCTTGCATTGGGTTTTAGCCCTGTTTAGTTAATAAAAACTAACGGGGTTACATTCCTATTATAACACAATCCTCGTTGTACTTGTTGTTAGAGCGCACGCTCTTTCGATTAATTCGTTTTGTTATTTGTCAAAATGGCATAATTACACGAAGCTAATTTTTCGGCGTGTTAAACATTCGAAGGGTTTGTTTGTCAAAATTGTTAAACGGATTGTGAATGACGAATAAGCACTCATTCGCTAGGTCGATCTAGCAATCAGAAGGATTACTAGTCTCATTCGCTATATGTGTTTCATTTGCTATTATCATGTCTGTTTATTATATCTTGTATGAAACTACATGTTTTGCGTGATTGGTTATATGGAAACTTATACGTAACTGAGAAACTGATATAATGGGTCACCAACAGGATGTCATGTTTAGTGTAGACAAACACAGTCAAACATTTTATGAATACACACTAAGTCATTGTTCGGATAACAATGGGTTATCAAGCAAACACACTTCGGGTAAACACACTTATAGGCAATCTATGATAGGTTTCCGGTAGTCGGGACACGTCTGGTTTTATATCATACTAGAAGACGCAACATAAGGTGAGTTTCACAAGCCCATCTTAAGTTTTCCTGTTCGGGGTGAAACAGGCTACACACAATTAGATTTTCAGTAGATCATATAATACTTACGTTATCACTTGTATACTTTGCGAGTCATCTGAAGCCCTAAACTAAACCACTAAATGCGTATATAGCGGGGGAAACGTGCATAGATTTATTGGGCTTAAAAACCCCCCATATGTGGTAGCTGGGAGCTAGACAGGTGCATATTTTTTTGAACACACAGCGGTTACCGGGGATGACGGTAACCGAAGAGGCAACACACTATATTGAGCAACATCATAGTCAGCCATGGTTCAAATCACTAACATTTGATAAATTAGTACAGTAATGGATTTGGTAAAACATCAAACTTTATTTAAAACCTGTGAACTCACCAGTATTATTACGTTGACATATTTTGCATATTTTCTTAGGTCGCTAAGATAGTAGCAGAGATTAGGGTGCACTGGAGTCATCACGGCGTTTCATGCATCATCTTGATAAACATTGTCTTGAACTAGCTTTCAAACTATTACTATTTTGGTATTTTGGATGTGAATATTTAAACCGCTTCACATGGGTTTTGAACATTAAACACTTGGTTTATTACATTATTGTTACTCATATAAAGGTCATATTATGTGACTATTGACTTGGATCCTAGTGTGTCACGCGTCTCGCGATAAAATAACACAAGTGAAATTTGAGGATGTGACACCCCGGTCCCACCAATTTTTGGCTCAATAGTTTAAATTTCCCCTGTTTATTTCCAAAATTTTTATGTATTTTGAGTCCGCCCCCCATCGATTTGAAAACATGGGTCACGTGACTTTTGAACCCCACCATCTAAAAGTTCAAGCCCCACCACCAGTTATAAAGTGGGAAATGGGCATGTCAGTTTATATAATTAGACTTATCAAACTGGATTAATCGAAGTTTAAATTCTAACTATGTGCAAATCAGCTGGTCCATAATCACGTGGTAAAAATGTGTTAAAACGTTTCGCCGATGGTTGGTTCCTGCTTCGACCAGTCATTCTTGTCCGGTCCTAAAAACCTTGATGAAAATTTATGCTTAATGATGCGTCATAAAACACATCTATTTTCCTATGTATTTTGTATATTATTTGGTCAAGTTTTTATTCGTTTTGTGTCATTTTCATTAGGTATTTATTTATTTTATTATTTTATAGGTGTTCGTGGAAAATGAGCTCAAAAAGAAAGAATTTTAATTGAGACACGGACACTTGAGAGCATGTGTTCATGGACGTTGGAGCGTAAACGAGAAAACTTTGGTCGAGCCAGGAACATGGAGTTATAATAATAATAATAATAATAATAATAATAATAATAATAATAATAATAAATAAATAAATAAATAAATAAAAACATGACCTTAGGTCGGTCACCCAAGACCCAACACAAAAAAGTATTTTTGGTGATAATTATTATTTTGGAGATATGGACGAGAGGCGGCGCACATGAATTATTTTCTTTGAGGGGAGCCATAAACAATTATTAATGGGACTAAGCCACAAGACGAAGAGCGAACATTCAAGAAACGGCAAAAAGCTGTGAAGGTAAGTGAAGGAGAGAAGGTCCCGGGTACGTTAAAGATTAATATTTAAAGAACCCCGGGTTTGGTTTAGTTTTCATTTATTTTCTTTATAGACATGGTTAAAACTATTTTTATTTACTTTGTGATGATGTTTCTAAAGATTATGAGCTAAACTTTTTATTGGTGACTTGAGATGATGAACTAGATTATGGTTTTTAATTAAAGACTTATGTTTTCCGTTTTGGATGTGTTGGGTTACATGATTTAATTTTTATGTTTGATTTTGAATATTTGTGTGCTGGTGCTTTTTGATTTGATTACTTGTTTGTTGGTTTTGATGTTCTAGGCATATAGGAATATCCCCTAGATCTAGAAATCATTATAGTTTGATTAATTTTTGTTGTCGAGCTAGTTCTTGCAGCTAGGAATAGCGCAAGTTTAACAGGTTTTTAAAATCAATTAGCTAAGGTGTGCAATCCCTTCCCGAAGGTTAGGAATATAATTCGGGATTGCTAGGTTGACTAACTAGACATTGTTTGGTAGTTTGGTTATCGCTGGGGCGAGACCGGTTACTTATTCGTGTTTAGAGTTTTCCTAGGATTTCATTCGTTTTAGTTAAGTATGCTTCACAGTTTAGGAGTTTTCAATCCAAGAGTGGTTGATTAAAGGAATACTGTGGGATTTGGTTTCGCTGGGGCGATCCACTTTCATTTTAGCATCTCAATACTTGTCCCGCCTTGAGTCTAGTCAACTATCCTTGACAGGAGGTTTATTAGGTGAGAACAGGGTCTCCAACCGGATTACATAAGTCAGCTTTTATAGCCAGAGTCTAGGGATTCTACCCAGGTTACCAGTTTTCTCCTCATTAGAGTTCCAACCCAGTTCGTCAGCTTTCGTTTATTTTCAGTTTCTTAGTTAATTAGTAATTTCGTTTTAATTAGTTTTAATTTATTTATTTTAATTTCAGTTTTAACCCCCTAATCAACAAACCAATTTAATAATAATAATATATCAGATAATTCATTAAAGGTAATCTCAAAAGTGTTAGATAAAGTCCTTAGGTTCGATACCTGGTCTTGCCTACTTGCTACTTGCGATCAGTACACTTGCCGATAGTGTGTGGTTTTAAAAGAGTCTAGGATTTTAACTTAATCAATTTATTTATATACTTACTTAAGGATGCAAAAGGTAGGTTGGTTATTTATTGAACGCCACCTAGTGAATGACAATTTAGACTAAAACGATTATCAAAAGAAATAACAAACTCTAATATACTGTAATGTAATTCAAAGCAAAAATTATCAATTTTAAGCTCTAAAATATGATTAATCTTTTGAAATGTAACGTTTTGAAAAAAAATCATTATATTTAATCAGGTTTCATTAATGCACTTTTGAATAATGTTTTCAGAACCGAACCAGACCTTCAACCAGCCTCTTTACCGGTCCATTGGTCTGACTCGTCGGACCGGATGCTTGAACCGGACGATGTCATAAAATTAGAAGGGTAAAATTCGAAAAAGAGATTAAAAAATCCGGTTCAACTAGTCGGTTTCCCGGTCCGACCTCCGGGTCGCTGCACACCCGGTTCAATACCTCGACTTGGATCGGTCCGAGTGGCCGTTCTGGTTTCAAAACACTGCTTTTGAACGGAAACATGTTCATCACTCTAACTAAGCGATCATGCTAATGAGAAAATTACGAAAATAGAAATAGTAATCGAAAGTTTTTCCAAATAGACAAGACTTTTTAGTTTTTTATAACTAAACCAATCAACCAGAGTGCGGCATGTAACCCTTCGCCGACCACTAGTCGCACCTTTAGCCAATAATTTTGGACACTGAAACTCTAAAATTTACAAAAGTGGCCACTATTTTTTGGGATTTTCAGAAGTGGGATACCTTTAGCCGGCTAAGTTGGCGCAACCTTTACCAAAATGGGTCTTCTAACTCATGACGGCTTAGATAGCAACCTTAGCCGGCTCGACTGATAAAGAGTATCTTCTAAGTAGGCTCAATCAACACACTAAAATCCTAAAATTTAGTGCCCAAAAGACCGGTTAAAAGCTGATTAAGTTTACGGTGCCGTTTGTTTTTTCTAGGGTAAAATGTCTGTAGTCTATAAGAAGAATAGTGTTTGTTTTTTAACGTTTTCAGCGTAACCCAAAATCATAACCCACCATAATCGAAACCCTCCACTGTAGACCAACACCCTCTATTGTCACCCAAAACCATAATCCAGCACAACCTACTTACCTCAATCAAGAATATAGAACTAATCCTTTTTCCTTTTATCACATTTTATTTGTAGAGAATCCATTACAGTGAAGCATCGACCATCAACAAATCAAAAAGTTAGATTCAATTAAATTGATAATTTATTTGAAATAAACAAATAAAGGATAATTCATACTTTCACACCTTCTAAGTGGTTTCGGGTCATCGGGTACAACCGGCGACTCAACCTTCTCCGGGACCATTTCCGGTGCGGGTGGTGCTGATGACGTCATCTCAGGTTCGGGTTTTGTAGCTAGTTCAGTTGCAATGATAATAATAAGAGATGGGTTTGTTAAACAGAGTGTGAATGGCGAATATATTATTGTTATTTCGGATATTTTTATATTTAGGTATGGAAGCAGTGTGTGAGCCGTTGAAAAAAGATAATGATGATGACCAAAGTATGAGACGGTCGAGGTGGAGGGGGTGGCGGAGGGGAGGGGAGGGGAGGGGAGGGGAGGAGGAGGAGAGAACCGGCAGAGGAGGAGAGAATGGGTTTGGGAAGGAGAAGAATGAAGAGAAGAAGAGGAGAAGATGTGAGAAGACTCTGGTCCAAGTCTGCACCAAGAAGAGGACGCGTAGATGTCTTTTTAATGAAAGGTCCTTCAAAAAACAAACAAGCTACAGACCCAAGCGTCCGCACGTGGTCTGTGCCGTGTCACACTCTAAGTTGTTGTTTGTTTTTTCAGAGGTAAAATGTCTGTAGTCTGCGGACGACATCTGCAGAAGAAGAGGTGGACCAAACCTCTGTAGTCTGCAAGAAAAAGAGTGTTTGTTTTTTAACATCTGCAGCGCAACCCAAAACCATAACCCACCATAATCGAGACCCCAACCATGAACCAACGCCCTATGTTGTCACCCGAAACCATAACCCACCATAACCCAACCGTGAACCACCCACAACCCAGCCCGTGAACCATAATCCACCATAACCGTGACTGCCCGTGAACCACCCACAACCATAACCCACCATAACCCACTCCAAAAAACACAAATAAGATGTCGTAAACTCAACTTTTTAGAGTTGCACATTATTTACTCCTTATCAAATTCTATGATAATAAATCAAACATGCTATTTCGTTTCTTAAAAACATAAAAATGTTAATTAGCCATTTATTCATTGAATCAATTAAAAGTTTCCCATATCCAACAACATACTCATAAACTTACATCTCAACCAAGCCGTGATCCACCATTAATAGTGGGTTATGGTTTCAGCAGAGGGCGGTGGGTGGGGGAGTAGGTGATAGCGAGGAGGAAGGGTGGAGGGTGGCGGCGGAGGGCAAGGGGAGGGAGCTGGAGGAGGCGGCTGCAGTAATGGGGAGAGGAGGACGGAGGGGAGAATGGGTTTGAGAAGGAGAGAAGAAGGAGGAGGTGAAGTCTGGAAGGGAGAGGAAGGTCACGGTTTGGGTTATCGATATTTGATGACAGATTCATAACATGAAAGCGGTTGGCTTCGATGAGGGTTAATGCTGATAGTCACCAGATGTGGTGACTGTCTCGGCATCGAATCAACAAAATGAAGAACATGGTTTCGAGTTGGATTATGATGGGTAGGTGATTGATTAGTCGAAACAGGGGAGAAGAAGTTTATCGACGCTTAAAATCGGTCATCGGCAAAGAAAAGGAGGATGGTTATGGCGATATTATTGGGGTTAGATAGGGAGGAGAGAGACGTTTTCCGGAGATGACGAGATTACCAGCGCCGGTCACCGGAGATGGTGACCGGTCGATGATGTTGTTAATGACTCAGACACAAGTGTGTGTTGTGTGTCTGATCATTTGTGCAGGAAAGAATGAAGAAGGAAAGGGGCCTTTTATAGGTTGTTCAAAATATAGAGTGTTTGGATACGAGTTTAGTGCCAGATAAAGAGGATGTTTGGTAGCAGTCTTAGAAGTAGATATGGGGCGTTTAGCTGCAGGAATAAGGAAATTGATCATCTATATTTTTATAATCGAGTGGTCGGGTACAACCCGACCCGTTAACGAGATCCGTAACACTATGGGTGTTATAATATAGGTGGTTCGATTGGAGGGATGTTTGGTAATGGGGATAAAAGCTGAACTTGGAGTGTTTGGCGACAGGTTTACCAGTAGATTGTGGGCCGCTTGGATGAAAATGGACATAAAAGGGATATATATGCAACATAACCAAAATATCCCTGATTTAACTGACTATTTTTAACGGAGTTAGGGAGTTTGATGAAAGTGGCAAAAAATGACGCAGACAGAAGTAATCAGAAGCACTTCTGACAAAATAAACAAACACCACCTAATTGACTTGTACAGTGTTGAAAAGCTTAAAACTATGTCTACTTTGGAAAAAAAAAATTATAAACAATGTCTAATCTTGTAATTTTTCCAATCCAAATACTATATGTACCACTGATTAAGAAAATAACATGATTTATAATCTTGCACACACGATGGCTGATAATTTTTAAAGTTTGCAAGATATAAACAAATAATAGAAGTTTTTAGAAGTAAGTTAGTTTGTAGGTGAAAGAAAAATTACAGATCAAGTGAAATTAATTGATAGGGTCGTTTAAATTGTGGCTTCCCCATCGCCATCATCATTATTTAATCACAACACAACACTTCCAAAAAACGATCATTGTATAACTACTTTACTAGTGGGATGCGCGCGTGATGCGGCGGGGAACACAACACTTAAAGGTTAAGTCAAGCCAGGGCTAGCTCAAGTTTGACTTGTACTTCATACCGAGTTGATTTGGGTTGACTCTAACTTAAAATATAGCTAGAATTTTAAACTCAAGCTCGGCTTGATCAAAAATCAAGTTGGTTTGCTTAACTTGATTTGATTAGACTTTACAACTAATTTACCATGCGGGTCAAACATATAAATAATTCTTGCCAAAATGGTAAAAATAAAACTTTTCCTAATTAGCCAAAGGACTAAGTATAACTCTTATAAAAGCTTATATATGCTAATGGACTCTTACATAGGTAATCTCTATTAATGTTTTGCTTCAAACATACGTTGATAATTATGTCAAAAAAATAATAATAATGAACTCCGACATTTGCATTTTTGTTTAACGAAGAAGAAGCCGAGCCAATTTGGTTGAATGCCCGTTTATGTTTGCGTGAGATCCAGGCCGATGTTCAAACTGTCCCACGCATGTCATATTTTGACCCAACGTGGGCTTGGTTACATGTTGTGCTATCACCTACAATGCAACCACTACCTATGCTTACAATAGTATATCTAACCAATTATTATAATTTATAAGTTGTAAAAAAGGATGAAGATTATAAAACAGTTATAAGCTATACGAGTTAACAATTTATAAAAAAATTTAAGAGTAATGAAGGTTATAGTTGCTTTAAACTACGTTAATAAGATATACCAATATTAGATATAGTAAAACTTATGGACATTCTAAACATTTCTTTATATAAATAAAATATGACTTTTATTTGGTAATCTAAACCTAGATAAGCAATGTATATAGCTTTACATACATTTAGTATTTTTTGGGTATTTATTATTTTTGTTTTGTTATCTTGTTTTTCTTTTGTTCTTTGTACATGACATGATGAAGACAACATATATAGGGAATTATAGTAACTTTTACTCGTAATAAATGTAAATGAATACTAGGAAACTTAATGTATTTGGTTTTGTAACAATAACATGGAAGCCAACCATGTTGGTACGTTCTAACTACATGAATATTAAATTAAAAAATACAATTAAATAAATTGTAATATATGAAAATTAGAAAAACAATAAATATCAAATTATTATGGTGAACTTTTGGTATTAAGTTTCATTTAAGCCTTTGTTAAATTATTGCGTAAACTTTTAAAGAACTTAATTTAATATTTATTTATATACTATAAAAATGGTAATAATAAGAATGATGATGTTTCGCAAATTGTTGTTATGATGAAAAGTTTCATTTAAGCCTTTGCAAAGTTTTGTAATTACACACATAGTAACAAAAGGAATATATATTATAAGATGGTTTATTCTTTTAGATTCATTAAGTTGAAATTTTTTAATTAAGACTAAATACATTTTTCCCAAACCTTTTGTTAACCCTTAACTGATCTTTTAATTATATGAATTTCAATTATGTCATCAATAAAGGGATTGGAAAGATTAATCATAAACCAAAGATCATTCACTTCACTGATAGTTATAATCATCAAGGGTCTTTAAGTCACAACCATAACTGATTGTTGCCTCAACCATATAACCATCATTTGTGTCTCATTTTGTGGCCTCCACATCTTGAGTAGATCATTCTCCGTAGATGCTATCTCTTAGATTCATTAGTTCAAATTGTTCTTTCCTACTTCTATTTTGAAATATTTCCGACAACATTCACGACCTTTGCAGCAACCAAAGATCCGAATCGTCATTGTTTGATTCAAGCAACGATACTGTGACAATTGTTATCTAGTGCGATGTGGCGGCGACAAAAATGACATTGATTCATATAATCTTGCTACTAATTCTTCTTCATTATAATCTCCTGAAATTTAATCAAATAAAATAGTAAACTTTATGGTTTATAACATGTTCCTTATATGAAACATCATCATACTCATAAAAGGCTTATAAAACTAAGTCCTTATCAATGTTAATGAACACTATGATGGACTATTATGATGATAATGACACTTTGCTGCAAGATAAAGGCTCCGGCTGCTGAACTTTCATGTTTTATATTAATAGAACATCATGTCAAATTTGTAAATCAATTAAAAATATGTTTGTAAATTTAGACTTTTAACTCATCTATGAAATCCAATCAATTGGTCCAAACATTTAAATTAATACATAGGTCGAAAGGACTATAGCATTGATTAGTGATAACCTATGACGCCATACATAGGAATGATAATGATGCTCAACCATGATCTATATTATTGTACCAGAAGCACAAATTATAATAGTTCGAAATATTTTTTTAACTTATTTGCTTTCTTTTAGGCATGGGAAATTTTAATTGCTAAATGAATGTTGCAGTTGAAGCGTTTGGAATTACAACCATCCAAAGAGTTGGCATCATCTAATGGAAAAAAATGGTGGTGATAAATTTAGGGCTTTTCCTTACAAACCTATTCGATACATATTGATTTCATGAATGTTCTGTATGATTGTTTTGATGAAATGAGGATTCTCTATGTTTGAAATCCCTATTGGTAACTCACTTCTCTTTCTATTTCTTTTAGTGTGTGTTTAATCCCGCGACGCAGACAGAAGTGATCAGAAGCACTTCTGACAAAATAAACAAACATCACCTAATTGACTTGTTCAGTGTTGAAAAGCTGAAGACTATGTCTACTTTGAAATTTTTTTATAAACAATGTCTAACCTTGTAATTTTCCCAATCCAAATACTATATGTACCACTGATTTAGAAAATAACATGATTTATGAAGAATAGTATGGATCAATGCTTGCCATTTTCTCATTGATCTCATCATAATATATACAAATCCCTAAACTTGGGGAGAAAGGAATTACTAAAAATAATTACAAGATAATCTAACTAAATTACATTAGGAATATCTAGATTTATACTCTATTACACCCCCTCCCCCGCAGTCAAAACGGGAGGTTTCCGTATGTTGAGACTGGAACGAAAATCATCGAACAACACTCTTAGGAGGCCTTTGGTGAATATGTCCACAATTTGAAATCTTGTCAGAGTATGTAGAATTCGAACTGTTCCTCTCTGTACATGCTCCCGGACAAAGTGAATATCCAAATCAATATGTTTAGTACGTTGATGATGTACCGGGTTACCAGACAAATAAATAGCACTGACATTATCAAAATAAACAAGAGTAGCAGATTTAACCGGGCGACGCAGTTCAAGTAGAAGATTCCACATCCAACAAACTTCAGCAACAATGTTGGGAACAGCTCAATATTCCGCCTCGGCGCTCAAGCGGGATATAGTAGATTGACGTTTGGAGGACCAGGACAGTAGATTCGACTCCATGTACACGCAATAAACCGAAGTAGACCGACGCGTGTCAGGACAGCCTGCCCAATCTGCATCTGTTTAGGCACGTAAAAATGTATCTGTAGTGGTAGAAAGTGTAAGCCTATAATCAGTCGTGCCTTTGACATACCGAATGATGCGTTTCAATGCATTCCAATGGTCAGTCTTTGGGTCATGCATATGCATACAAATTTGTTGAACTGCATAGCTTATGTTTGGTCTGGTGAACGTGAAGTACTGGAGAGCACCTACGAGGCTTCTGTATAGAGTTCGATTGTCAAATGGCGGACTAGATGTGGCACTGAGCTTCTGTTTTATATCAACCGGTGTTGCGACCGAATTGCATGAATCCATACTAGCGCGCGAGATGATATCCAAGGCATAAGATTGTTGTGATAAGAACATGCCGGCAATAGAACGGGAAACCTGGATACCTAAGAAGTAGGTGAGAGGTCCAAGATCTTTCATAGTAAATTCAGCCGTGAGGCTGTGAATAAGTCGCACATGTAGGGAATCTGTGCAGGATGTGAGAATGATGTCATCCACATTAATGAGGAGGTAAGCAATGTCACCCCCGTGGTGAAATGTAAATAGAGAATTATCACACTTGCTTTGAATAAATCCAATAGAGAGCACAAAATCGGTGAATCTTTGGGACCAAGCACGAGGAGCTTGTTTGAGGCCATAGAGAGATTTCATAAGACGACATACATGATCAAGATAATCTCGGTGGCGAAAACCCATAGGCTGGTACATGTAAACCATCTCCGATAAGTTACCATGCAAGAAGGCATTTGTGACGTCCAGCTAATGAATTGACCATGACTGTGAAAGGGCTAAGGTTAAAACAGTACGTATTGTGGCGGGTTTAACCACAGGACTGAAAGTTTCTCCACAGTCAATACCGACATCTTGATTTCTACCATCACATACCAACTGAGCCTTATAACGTTCCAAAGTGCCATCAGACATGTATTTGTGGCGAAAAAGCCTTATACTAGGAATCATATGCATATATTCTTTTCTCGGGACAAGTTCCCAAGTCTTGTTTTAATTAAAGCATTAAACTCGTTAGCCATGGCATCGTACCACTCAGATTTGGACAAGGCCTCATGGGGTGTTTTGGGGATTGGAACAATGGTAGAGGTGGAAAGGTTAAATATTTGTTTTGGTTTGGTGATGCCTGACATAGCTCGGGTTCGCATTATTCGGTTGGAGGTGGTGGTACGGGTATAGGACTTCGTGATGGGACAGGTGGGGGTGGTTGTGGGTGAATAAGGGAATCGGGTGATAATGGTGTAGTTTGAGGTGGAAAGACGGCCGGTGAGGAAGTCTAGTTTGATGGGTCGGTCGAATAATTAAGTGGGTCCGATGGTGGGCTATTGGGAAGATGAGGTGAGGTAGCATCAATTGGGCCTGGGACTTATGTTATGTTTGGGCCGGTGGGATTGGGTGTAGGTGGAGTAGGGGTTGTAGGATGGGATTGGGCTGGGAACATAAATTGAGGGTGGATAGGGTCATCAAGGAATTTATAATTTTGGAGGGTGAGTTTCGGCTTTTTGGCAAAAGGAAAAATGGTTTCATCAAAAAGGACGTGACAGTTAATGGTAATGTTATTTGTTTTGAGGTCTAAACATTTGTAGCCGCGATGGTTTTGTGGGTAACCAAGGAAGACACATGGGGTGGAGCGGAATTCTAATTTATGAATGGTGGTGTGTGGGATAAGTGGGTATAGCATAGTGATGTGCTCAAAGTGGTTTAGTAAAAACTAACTAAATTAACCTAAACTAGGCACTCTAAGTTTTAAATTTATAACCTAAGACTCTCTAAACCTAAACCACACAACCGGCAAGTGTACCAGTCAGTGCAGTACAGCTAAAGTAAGTCCGAGTATCGAACCCACGAGACTCTACTGAAAAACGTAAAGTAGACTCGACTACTTATCCTAAATACTAACTTAATTATGTTTTTTATGGTTTGGGGGGGGGGGGGGGGGTTCTAACAAACTAATTGCAAATGAATGATAAGCTTCTAATGGCTATGGAACTGGTTTGGAACCGGGATCTTAAAATACTAAACTTAAAGTCAACTACGGGAACCCTAACCCTTCTCAAGATATAACCATCAGAATTCCTAAAAGTTGTTAAACCACCGGTTGAGAGGTTACCCTCACAGGCTTACCTACTCGAATCTTAATGTACCTGCTAGACAGTCTACCTCACAACGCGAAAGTCACAATACACCCGAAGGTGCAAGGGGTAACTACAATATTTCTGATAAGACTTGGGCTACAAGGAATGCTAGGGAAACTAGGAAGATCTTCTCACAAAGCCTCTAGATCTAGAAATTTAACACCCTAGACAGACCAATAATCTCGCACTTCACAGCTATTGAGAATTGGTAGAACACTTAGAATTACCTAACTAACAATTACAAATCCTATGGATAACCTGCAGAAATTAACCATAAACTAGCTGCTAACACTCAGTCCGCAACATAACCCGCATTCATAATTGAAAGAGATTCACAAAAACGCAAGTGGAGTTTATAAAAGTTATTTAAACAAAACTAAATACGCATATACCTCAAACCAGAAAATTTAGAGTTTTTTATTTCAAAATTCATCTACAACCAAAAGTTTCAAAACCAAAAGAAAATAAATCATTCAAGTGCAATCATCTTTAACCTAGGTAGCTAAAAAAAATTTAGTCTCTAATCGTCATGGTAAAATCAAAACAATAGAAACAAATAAAATTCATGGTGTTCTCAACGTGCTTGAATAGATAAATCTATAACTTATAATAAAATAATTGAGTTTGTATAAGGTGACATTCAATTGAGGCTTCAACCCTCCATTGAATATGCCATGTGGTATCATGTGAAGCTCTCTTTTAAATTTATTTATTTTGTATTTTTAAATAAAATCTATATCTATATTATCTTAAAATTTCAAATATGTTAATTAATATCTTTTCCTTATTTTTCTCTCACATTTTTTAAATGTTAGTGAACTATTAATTATTTTAAAATTTCAAATATGTTAATTAAATTTTTATCTGTATTTTTTTCTTATTTTCCGGTAACAACAATTTTTAAACGTTAGTAACTTTTATGTATGACATTTTTTTGTAAAAAAAAATTACACCAAATTATCGATCGCTTTATTATCTTTCCAATGAGCACCATATATAGTGGTATACAAAAACGAAAAAAATGCTTTTTTTTAGTGAGTTTTTGTTCATGCAGAAAAAACACAATGTATTTAGGTAATTTCTTAATCATATATAGGCAAGTCACTAATCATGTTATGATAATATATATGTTTTTGAACCTACTATTACATATATGAATTGCCCAGGTTCATATGCTATAACAATATGCTTAGCATTAAAAGAGGTTGATATTTTTTAATCTACTGAAAACGCAGCATGAGAACCCCTTTTGGTAGTATAAACATTAGAACAACTTTCTTTAACAATAAAAGTGGTTGAGACTGTTTACTTTTTTTTTATCCTTTTTTATTAAGTAATATTAGATTTTTTAACCTCGCGACTCTCCCGTGGTAATCAGCTAGTAATGAATAATTGAATTAGAACCGACCCGTTCTCGCACCAATACTTCAACCCTTGACCTCTTCTCTAATTGATCCACCTCCTTCAATAATATGCCGCTGCTGTCGTTCGAAAAATAGTTGTGCAGCCGTCGATCCCCTTTTAATTATTCAAACCCTACTTTTTATAATATTTTCTTCCATAAGAAGATAATACATGCTGGCTTAATAATCTCAACAACTCCTTGGACCTTGGACCATGGGCCAAAGTAACGTTTATTATTATTATTATTATTATTATTATTATTATTATTATTATTATTATTATTATTATTATTATTATTATTATTATTATTATTATTATTATTACATATAGTATTATAACTTCATGCTTTCGAATCGGGTGTTTTTGACTTGACTAAAGTTGCTCGTTTACGCTCCAACGTCTATGAACACCTACCAAAATATAAAATAAATAAATAAGTACTAAAAACGACACAAAACTAATAAACGCTAAATTAATAAAATAGAAAACTACAAGCCTAAAACTAATTAAAACACATCTAAACGACTCGAAAACTGTATAAACTCTACGCTGAAAATAGACGTATTTTACAGTACATTAAATATCCCCACACTTACCTTTTTTTCGTCCCTGAAAAAGAAATATGCTATGGAATCACAGTCAAGTTTACATCTGGTTTCAAAACATAGGTTACTTAGTTTTAAATCTACTAATGTGTTGATTGCGATTGCAGGTATACTGATCCTCTTAAACCCAAACCGGTTTCTAAGCCCCATTACATTTTAGTTCATCTAAGTTAATCTACCTAGGGTCTCACTCTAAGAAGCCACTGTTTCTCCTAATCCTGCCTCAAGCTTATGGAGCTAAGGGAACGACCAATTGACCATTTTCTAACCGTCTTATGTAGAAAACCAAGAGAATTTAAAATCACTAATTATTTTTTTTTCTTGAGCATCTAGATATTTTACATTCATTTTTTTTCTTTATATACCGATCCCAGAGGTTGTTGAACCCAGAGTCATTATCCCCAGGAACGACAGCGTAGTCCTCGACATATTTTTTTTTTCAATTTTTCCTGACTTAGCCCAGTGGTAGTTTCAATCAGAGTCACCATCCCCAAAAGAAACCGCCATAGGCCTCATCATATTTTTTTTAGACAATCCTAGAGGGAGTTGAGTCCAGAGACGCTATCCCCATAAACGACACCATTAGCCTTGTCTTTTCTATATCTAGCTCAATTTTTTTTCAAGGTGATGAGAAATTCTAACGGTTTTAAACTTTTAACGGTGTTCCTTATATTATTTTGGGTGTTTTCAGTCTCCCTGTTTCTCCTAGATGAGAACCCACAAAATATCCCAACATAATTAATTTATTACTTTTTAAGGGAAACCTTTCTACCGGTCGAGCCTACCCACATATCCCAAGTCAGACAAGTTTTCAATCAATTTTAATCTCTTAATACACATACTATTTGAAAACCGGACACCTGACTTTACCTATCATTTTCCATAATTTATATAAGTGCAAACTTCAAAATCAGAGACATTTTTTTAAATTTTTTGAATTTCTTTTAATTTTTTTTTTATTTTGGACTCAAAACGACTCTATATACAGACTAAACGACAGTTTTCTATCCCCACGCTTAAACTCTACATTGCCCTCAATGTAGGAATAGCAAACGACTCAAAACTAAAAATAAATTCCGAATACAAAAATAAAATACAAAACTAAAAAGACAAGAGCAAATTGGAAAGGACTTAGCTAGTTAATTTTTTTGCATAAGCTCTAAAAATCTAGTCCAATCCAGCTTGATCGTATAGCATTTCATTCGCGATCGGCTCTGACACAATGGTAAACTCTGTACTTGCATTGATAAATGATAACAGGTCCGGAATCGCCCGAATGGAGATTATGTACGGGTGATGCAATCCAAACCTGCGCAAAATGAAACAAACAAAACCCGAGCATAATACTGAACCACATAAAAATAAAAAAGACTCAAACTACTAACTTATACTCATATGGTATGTTTGGCAAAACTAGCTGCAGGCTAGTAGCTGGAAGCTGGAAGCTGGAAGCTTTTTAAATATATTTTGGTGTTTGGCAGAGTAGCTGGAGCTTTTAATAAAATGTATAAAATGACCAAAATGGGCATAATTAAAAACTTGTAAAGAAGGTTTTTATATTATTTTTAAAATAGAATGGGTATTTGTGTCATTTACTAATTAAAAGCTTGTAGCTAGTAGAGCTTTTTCTTAAAAGCTACTACTAGTAGCTTTTCACTATAGAGCTTTTTCTCTAACCTAAAAACTTTCAGCCCCTTCAACCAAACAAGGTTTTTTATTAAGTAGGAGCTTTTTCTTAAAAGCTTGAAGCTCCTAAAAGCTCTTAAAAGTTCCTTGCCAAACATACCCATAATATAACAACAAACACGAAGACGTAACTGCATGGTAAAATGGCGATGAATGGTGGTAGAACCAAATGGGTAGAAAGAAAAAAAAAATCCGGTTCTCGCTCGACGTAGAGGACATTGGTGATCACAACACGCGTTGCAAGCGAAAAAATATAACTTTCCGGGCTAATAGCTAGTCGCATGAGGCGAACAGGTCAGCCCAGACTCCTCTCATTACGTGAAAAGTCTTTTTTCACAGAAAGTTAATTAATTTTTTTTAAAGAAAAATTCTCTTTTATTACCCAAACCGTTACCAAAACACCCACTCATAAAATATATATAAAGATAATACATGGGATCCGCTTATGGTGAAATTTCCTCTACCTAAGCAAACACGCAAACCTGCAAACAGACTTAAAGACACAAAAACAAAGATAAAATAGAAAGATAAAAACCTATGAACCACTGCCGAAAGACGGACCAATCGCAACTAATACAAACTCTACACAGCCTCCCTAAACCTAAGTTTTAAATTTATAACCTAAGAATCTCTAAACCTAAACCACACAACCGGCAAGTGTACCGGTCAGTACAGTACAGCTAAAGTAAGTCCGAGTATCGAACCCACGAGACTCTACTGGAAAACGTAAGGTAGACTCGATTAATTATCCTAAATAATAACTTACTAATGTTATTTATGGTTTGGGGGGTTTTCTAACGAACTAAATGCAAATAAATAAATAAATAAATAAATAAAACTGAAATAACTGAAGACACAAACTGGAAACTGCAACTGGGATCAGATGATGGGAAGGCACTACCTAGGTTAGAATCCTACACATGAATGATAAGCTTCTAATGGCTATGGAACTGGTGTGGAATCGGGATCTTAAAATACTAAACATAAAGTCAACTACGGGAACCCTAACCCTTCTCAAGATATAACCCGCAAAATTCCTAAAAGCTGTTAAAACATCGGTTGAGTGGTTACCCTCACAGGCTTAACTACTTGAATCTTAAAGTACCTGCTAGACAGTCTACCTCACAACACGAAAATCACAATACACATGAAAGTGCAAGGGGTAACTACAATATTTCTGATAAGACTTGGCTTACAAGGAATGCTAGGGAAACTAGGAAGATCTTTTCACAAAGCCTCTAGATCTAGCAATTTAACACCCTAGACAGACCAACAATCTCGCACCTCACAGCTATTGAGAATTGGTAGAACACTTAGAATTACCTACTTAACAATTACAACTCCTATGGATAACCTGCAGAAATTAACCATAAACTAGATGCTAACACCCAGTCCGCAACTTAACCCGCATTCATACATGAAAGTCATACACAAAAACGCAAGTGGAGTTTATAAAAGCTATTTAAACAAAACTAAATACGCATATACATCAAACCAGAAAATAAAGGGTTTTTTACTTCAAAATTCATCCACAACCAAAAGTTCCAAAACCAAAAGAAAATAAATTAATCAAGTGTAATCCATCTTTAACCTAGGTAGCTAAAATAATTTAGTCTCTAATCGTCATGGTAAAATCAAAACAATAGAAACAAATAAAAATCATGCTGTTCACAATGGGCTTGAATAGATAAATAATAAATAATTGAATTAGAACAGACCCGTGCTCACACCAATGCTTCAACCCTTGACCTCTACTCTAAGTGATCCACCTCCTTCCATATATGCCACTGCTGTCGTTGGATAAATGGTTGTGCAGCCGTCGATCCCCTTTTAATTATTCGAACCCTAGTTTTTATAATATTCCCCCCTAATACATGCTGGCTCAACAACTCCTTGGACCATGGGCCATGGGCCAAAGTAACGTTTATTATTATTATTATTATTGTTATTGTTATTGTTATTGTTACTACTTCGTGCTCTCAACTCGGGTGTTCTTGTTTGAAGGCATTTATAAAGTCGTTGGGTGGGTGTTTGGAAGTGATGTATTTTTGTGGGGATGATATTGTGGAGGTAGGTTGCGGTTTCAAGGGCGTGTGACCAGTAAGTGTTTGGCATTAAGGAGTAGGTTAAGAGTGTTCGGATGTAGTTGTTTATGGTTTGAATCTTCCGCTCTGTTTTTTCATTTTGTGATGAGGTGTGTGGGCAAGAAAAGCGAAATTGCATCTCATGTTGGTTACAAAAGGTGTGAAATTTGTTATTGGCGTATTCACGACTGTTGTCACATTGAAGTTGTTTTATTTTAGCCTCGAATTGTGTGTGAACAAAGGTCGTGAATTTGGTTAACATGGTGAAAACATCGGATTTGTGGGCAATTGGGTAAGTCCATATAAAATTAGTGTAATCATCTAAGAATAACACATAATACCGATGACCCACATTACTAATAATGGGAGAGGTCAAAACATCACTGTGTACAAGATCAAAAGGCATAAACGTACTTGTACTAGAATTAGAAAAAGGAAGACGAGTGTGTTTCCCAAAAATACAAGCAGAACAAACTTTATTGTCTAATGTACCACATTTAATAAATTTATTAGATTTCAATGTTTGTAAAATAGTTGGGCCTGGGTGGCCAAGCCGTTGATGCCAAGTATCTTGTGAAATAGCTGCAAAAGTGGACGCAGTGTTGAGGTTGGTGATGTTGGACTGGCTGAGAGTGTAGAGGTCCCCCGAGCTATTGTGCTGTAGGTTAGGTTTTTTGGTTTGGAGATCCTTTACAGTAAAACCATAAGGATCAAATTCTATGGATAATTGGTTATCAGTTATAAAGCGGTGTACGGATATTAAATTTTTAACAAGGTTGGGTGCATATATGACATTTTCTAGTTTAAAGGGTGGGAAAGGTGGGGGGTAAGGTAATATCACCCTGTCCAAGTACCGGAATAGCCTTACCATTACCGACAATAATATTACGAATAATGCTAGAATTAAAAATAGACGGAAATTTGTCAGATTGAGGAGACATTGTACCTGAGGCGCCTGTGTCCATTTTCCATGATGGATCATTGTGATGTAGTGCCAAATTGTAAAGTTCCTGGGCTATATCGGTTGGTGAGTATGACTAGGCTGAATACGACTGGGCTGCGTTTGCACCTGATGGTGTTAGGCCGAGAATTCCAGATCCAGAAGATGATGTCTAAGATGGGCCATGTGCACCAGTTGAAGGCTATAGGCAAGGGGGAGGAGGGGCGGCCCAATTATGAGAAGGGGAGTGTTGGCTGTTGTTCGAAGCCTAGTTAGCTGGAGGTGAAGGGGACCAATAATAAAGGCATGTTTGGAACTGCTATGATGATCGGCCACGACCAAGATTGGGTCAGTCGCGGCCTCTGCCACGACCTTGACCACGCGGCCGGCTAGGTGCTTCGATTTTGGGGTGTGGAACGAGAGGGGTTGTCGGTAGTGGTATTTAGGGCGGTTCCGGCGGTTTGAGAGGAGAGTTTTGCTTGGGTATTTTTGTGGTCTTCATCTTGACAAAGGCGTAAACGGGTATTGTAGAAGTCGAGAAGGGGTTGGGTTTGTCGAAGAATGAGAGAGATACTCTCATATTGATCGGTTAAGCCGGTTAAAATTTGTAGAACAAGTTGGTTTTCTGTGATGGTCGAGCCAAGATTGGATAATTGATCATAGAAAAGTTTCGTGGTTTGACAGTAGTCGGACATATTGGGAAATTGTTCTAGGTGGGTGTTAAAAAATTTATTTTGTAGGGCGATTGTGCGGGAAACTTGGTTATCAAGGAAAAGGTTTTTAAGGCGATAACACGCATCATAGGCCGTGATGTTGGTTATCATGATGGTGTGGACGAGATCCTGAGAGATGGTACCGTAGATCCATTGTAAAACAATGGCATGTATGCGATCGCAAGACTCAAGAGGGGTTGGTTTGCTTGGTTCTTTGTCTTTGTCAGTAGAGGAAGAGGAGGTAGTGGTGACACGTGGTTGAAGATGATCATACACATCATAAGCTTTGTAGTGAATGGTGAATATTGTAGTGTTCGGTTTCATGGTCAAGAATTAGGGGGATAAAGTTTTTGATGTTTGTGACTGTGACTGCAGGGTGAATGGTGTAAGATGCCATAGCCAATTGAAGGATGAGATCGGCTAAAAAAAATCGAACAGGGATCGGCTGAGAAGAAAATCGAACAGGGAAGAAGGTAGGCTACTAGAAAGAAAGAAAGAAGAATAGTGGTTTAGGCTCTTGATACCATGAAGAATACTATGGATCAATGATTGCCCTCTTCTCATTGATCTTATCATAATATATACAAATCCTTAAACTTGAGGAGTAAGGAATTACCCAAAATAATTACAAGATAATCAACCTAAGTTATATTAAAAATATTCTAGATTTATACTCTACTAATTTATAATCTTGCACACACGATGGCTGATAATTTTTAGAAGTAGGGGAAATACCATAAAAAACACTAAACTTTCAGTTTTTTCTCATTAAAGTCACTCAACAATTTTTTCAAATAAAAAGCACTACACTTTCAGTTTGTTTTTACAAAAGTCACTCAACATTTCTTTGTACCTAAAAAACACTATAATTTCTGGTTTTTTTTTTCATAAAAGTCACCGAACATTTTTTTTTCACATAAAACCCCTTAAAATGTCAATTTCGAACAAAATTTTAATTTTTTTTTAAATAACCTAGAACCGGAACTCTTGGTTGTGTTTGCTTATGTGTTGCATAGGTGGTCTATATATTTTGTATCCTTAAAAAATCTCAAACTGATGAGGTTGATTAAGAAAGTAAAGTACTTCACGCGTGTTAAAAAAACAATGTTTATTTGTTATATAATTTTTTTTCTTTATACTTAAGAATTGTATGGCTATTTAAATTAGCGGAACTAATATTACTTTGATTGCAACAAGAGATTTTTTTGTCATATAATTTGTTGCAAAAATAAATATATAATTACAAAATATCTTAAAAACTATAAAAGCCACATGACAAAAAAAAAATAATGTTGGGTGACTTTTATGAGAAAAGACAGAAGGTATAGTATTTTCTAAGTACAAAGACATGTTGAGTGACTTTTGTAAGAAAAACTGAAAGTATAGTGTTTTTTATATGCAAAAAATTGTTGAGTGACTTTAATGAGAAAAAACTTAAAGTTTAATGTTTTTTTATGGTATTTCCTCTTAGAAGTAAATTAATTTGTAGGTGAAATAAAAAATGACGGGTCTCTTAAAAGTGAAATTAATTGATAGGGTTTGTTTAAACGTGGCTTCCCCATCGCCATCATAATTATTTAATCACAACCCAACACTTCCAAAAAAAAGATTGTTGTATGACTACTTTTTATTAATTTATTTCTAGTGAAATTAATTGATAGGGACCTTTAAAAAGAAAATCAAAGGAAACGAAGACTATCCTTGTAAGTACATGTGATAATACAACAAGTACTTTATATTAATTCTATGAGTTATGATCAAATACATAGTGAAAGAAAAATAGTAAGTTGTAGGAAGGTATCAACGGACTCCGATCGAACCTATTCAAGCAGCGTTGAAACTGTCTCATCAAACCTTACGATATTAGTTTTTAAGTTTTCGCTTTTTTGGATTTTTAGCTAGTAGTTTTTCAAATTTACGTTATATCATTATGTCTTTTATGTAGCATTGTATCTTTTTTTTACTTTCATCATTATGTCATTTTTACGATTCATTGTGTCTTTTTTTTTCAGCATTGTGTTATACTTTTTGTCATTGTGTTATATTTCACGACTCATTGTGCCATATTTCATGATCTATTGTGTTTTTTGTATTATTCTCTTTTCTCATTTTTGTTACACTGTGTAGAATAACTTCACCCTTAATTTTATTTCTAGTGAAATAGTTTTGTAAAAATATAATAGTAATATCCTACCACACAGTGCAATTTGTGTCTGTATGGATCTGACAGACTCGGCTAGATGCGCTTTTTTCGATTTGTTGACGAGATAGGTTTGTTGACAGATCGAATTTCAGTGACGACATGGTATTTGGATCTCATGATAATATTAGGAGAAATTTGAGTGGTGGAGATGTTTGGAGCAAAGGGGTACTTTAACCGATATTTGATGTTGAACAAACGTCAATTTGACGGAGGCTGGACTAAGATTGTTAATTAAAAAGGAAACACATGGACTCGTAGATCAAATTTCCATAGTAAGAACTCATGTTGATCCCGCCCCTAGACCACAATGACGCGAATTGTACTTTTCTTGATATCTTATCAAACTACATATTAACTTAAGATAAACAAAAAAATATTAAACGCATATCAACTTCATAATATTAAAAAGAATGAGTTGGTAATACGGAGTGAAGCCAATATTTTGAGCTTCTTGCAGGAGGAGGAGGAGCTTCTTGCGGCCGAAGTAGAATTAACAACACCTATTTGTCTGCCACGATGATTGAAACCTCACTACATAAATAAAAAAAAAAAAAAAAAGTCTTACTCAACACATTGGTGCAACTAGACCAAAGACCCATTTTTCTTATTTTCTTTTCGAAATTGTTCTTTACATGCATATTTAAGAGGCTTTAGATCATTGTAAATGGCACATTTATTCATCTTTCAGTATTAGAAAATTAGTCATTTGCTACAAAAGTTTTTTTACGGAAAAAAATGGGTAAAAAAATTTGACAAAGTTGCTACGCATTTGTGATGACAAAAAAAAAATCTAATTTTTTTTTTTAACAAATTTGTTACACAATATGAAGAAATACTTTGGAAATTGCATAGGAAATGCGTTACAAATTTCCTAAACCATATATTCATAGGAAATGCGTTAAAAATTGCGTACTAAATGTGTAATAAATGGTTTCGACGAGGTTTTTCCAACATCAAGATTTCTTTTTAATTTCGTAGCAAATCAAGATTTTGTTAATTTGCTACACATTTACAATGAAATCTTAATTATGGAAAATACCTCGTCGGAAACCATTTACTACACATTTACTACGCAATTTCAATGCATTTCCTACCTCATTTCCTATACAATTTCTTAAGTAATTGTCCCTATTGTGTATCAAATTTGTTAAAAAAAAAATATAATTTTTTATCATCACAAATAGGTAGCAACTTTGTTAAAAATTATGACGCATTTTTTTACGTATGAAAACTTTTGTAGTAAATAGCCAATTTTCTAGCAATGCATCTATCAAACTAAACTTTTAGGTTTCATCCATGTGAGACTAAGGCAAGGTCTATGTTTCTTTGATTCCGTATGCGTTAGTTGTAGAAAAAAAGCTAAAAGTACAAAAGTACATCACTACAAAATACTGTCTTTCGATGTATTATAACAGTTTCTAGGGTAATCTGATGTTGACAGTGGGTATCATTTGAAATTCGTTGGGAATACTCTTTTAGAAAGCATGATGTGAATTAAGTTTATTCACGTTAGAGATGAATTTACTTGCACATTACTAGCAACGTTTATCAACAATAGATTATAAAATAACTAACTACAATTCACATAGCCATGAAGGTAGTGCCAGGGATCACCAGTAAGACTATATGGTGTGCCTCATTTTTCCCCCAACTCCCCCAAGTCACATCAGCGTCACATCATTTCCCCCATTTTCTCCCCTAAAGTTTGGAAATGGTATTCCCTCAATCCCCCTTTATTTTTTATTACATAAAGTTTGATTTAAAAAAATAAAAATAAATAATAAGCCAATAGGAAGACACGGTGCAATCGGTGGATTTTCCCCGTTTTCCCCGAAATTAAATGGGGGGGGGGGGGGGGCGGTGTTTTGTTTGGGGGAAAAAGCCACATAGGCACCCCGATCTCAATCCCCGAAGGCACACCAACAAGCCTAAACGATTCACCCTTCACCGACCATCTCTATTGGAGGCGTACCAACAAACTACTAAACTATCTGGCAAAGTAGAATGCGTCATTGGATGATGGCAATCCTAACTGATGTTGGTGGAGTAGGTTATGGAAATGCCTTTGCTCAACATAGGTGGTCATGATGTGGACATAATTATATATATTCTTGCATCATTTAAAACCCACATTTTGATGATTTTTTTTTAAATATATGCAAAATAGTTCTAAATTGGTTTATTTTGAATTTTCAAGACAGCCCGGTCTAGGAAAGGATAGACAAAGAAAAAAATGATAAAAAAATCAACAAGCCGTTAAGAACAAAGGATATTTGCCCACAAGAGTTGACCAAACCTTGTAACCAAGTAACATGCATGCCTTGTGTTAGTCATTGTACGGATATCATGTGAGATATTGTATGAGGCACGGGTCATGCCAGGTAGGAACAGGGTGTGCCCGGTCGCCAAGTTCATCCAGTAAATTCCAAGCTTCTCCAACCATTTTGCTTTCTCAATTCTTTGCATTTTGCTTGCAAAGCTCGTTTGGTCACTTGGGAGAAACAAACCCTTTACGGGTAAATAACTAAAATATTATGGATAATCTTAAAGTGTGTGTATCAGCACATTGAAAGTGAATTTTCTAAACTCTTAAAAATTAAGTCATCTTGACTAACCATTCATGTTTTTTATGTCGATGTAGTAATAACATGTTTATTCTCTAAAAAGGATCAGAGGTTATGGTTCTGGATTTTGGGTTTGGTAATTCTTGCCTCAATATGATGACAAAATCTAAGTGTTGAGGACTTGCTCTTTCTATATCAAGTGCTCTTAGGAGATAATATCAAATCAAAAGGATCATAGTGGTTGGTGGACTATATCCCTTATGAATAATTACATTTAATAATTTAACTCCAAAAATGGGTAGGCATTGCATAACACATTTCACAATATGTATTTCTATAATTGCGGGTTTGATTCGGACACTGCGGATGGTCGCCTTGCTGCTTCTTTCCATTATTATTGAGAGTAGTTTTTTTTTTTTTTTTTAAAGGTGAACTTCATTAAAAGACGCACAACCGGTCCTTAAAACAAGGACCGGAGGCCAAAACAACTACAACATGTACATCGGGTTCACCCGCCAGTCATTCCAAACAATCTTTTTGAATCTAGATCTATTTCGAAGCCATAAAAAGGACACGGACTTGACTTTGGCTATAATCTCTTCAACTCTAACGTCTTTCTCTTTAAAAATCGTATCGTTTCTAGCTATCCATAGAGCCCACATCGCCACCATAATAATGCCTTGAATTATCATCCTTTCGTCTTTACGCCTTCTACCAGAGGGAAGATTTAACAGGTCTTGAATATCAAAAGTGAAAATTGGACCAATTTTACACCAAGCCCCAATAGCCGACCAAACGCCGAAAGAAACACCACATCCGGTAAACAAATGTGTAGTTGTCTCATCGTCCACATCGCAAAGCCCACAAGAGGCGTCCTGAATGTAAATACCCCTTCTGCGAAGCGCTATTCTGGTCGGGATTCTGTCCATCTCGAGACGCCAAACAAAAATCTTGATCTTAGACGGGACCCAAGTGATCCATTTCATAGCAAACTGACGCTTCTGACCACGATCGGAAATCAGCAGCTTCTTGAATTCAGCAACAGAGAAGCTACCGTCTGTAGTCGAGGTCCATACCCATCTGTCTTTTTCAGCTGAAGGAGCAATCCCAAAAACGCAACTGTGCAGCTGCTGAACCATGTCGAGGCCAGCATTAGATAAGGCTCTATTCCAGCTAAAAGAAAAAGCTTGCTGATACTCATCCCATAAACTAGAAACAGTGGCAAATTTGTTGACCGTAATTTGGAAAAGAACGGGTAATTTATCTTTAAAGGGAGCGTCCCCGTGCCACTTATCTATCCAAAAACGAACTTCCTGGCCATTACCAATTACTCCTCTAAAAAGGGAGTTTAAAGGAGCTGAGTGAATAACTTCCTGGCAACAGAGAAGCTACCGTCTGTAGTCGAGGTCCATACCCATCTGTCTTTTTCAGCTGAAGGAGCAATCCCAAAAACGCAACTGTGCAGCTGCTGAACCATGTCGAGGCCAGCATTAGATAAGGCTCTATTCCAGCTAAAAGAAAAAGCTTGCTGATACTCATCCCATAAACTAGAAACAGTGGCAAATTTGTTGACCGTAATTTGGAAAAGAACGGGTAATTTATCTTTAAAGGGAGCGTCCCCGTGCCACTTATCTATCCAAAAACGAACTTCCTGGCCATTACCAATTACTCCTCTAAAAAGGGAGTTTAAAGGAGCTGAGTGAATAACTATCTTATTTAAAAGAGAGACCAAAGATTTCCAACCTCCGTTTAAGCTTCGTCTCACAGGAAGAATATCCCAAGACTTATTCTTCCCATGGCAAAAATTGATCACTTTCCGCCATAAAAAAGAATCTTCATTTTTAAACCTCCAAATCCATTTAGTTAAAAGGGCAACATTCACATCCGCAAGCTTCGACACACCCAAACCACCATACTTCTTAGGCGTAGAAACAACATCCCAAGCCACCCAATGAATCTTTTTAACATTATCATCACCGGCCCAAAGAAAACGCGTCATGATTCCTTCCATTTGTTCCACAACTTTAACCGGGGCTTTATAGAGAGACAAATAATAAATAGGTAAGCTAGATAGGACCGATTTGATAAGAACAAGACGTCCCCCTATAGAAAGAGTCTTGGCCTTCCACAATTTCAGCCGAGATTTGCATTTATTAATCACCGGATCCCAACTTTTGACACGATTCATATTCCCGCCCACCTTGATACCGAGGTATTCAAAAGGAAGGTTACCAAACTTGCACCCACACAACCTCGACAAAGAGATAACCTCTTGCTCCAAGGAATTAAGACCATAAAGACAAGATTTATGCAAATTGATCTTCAAACGGAGCAAATGTGGAACACTCTAAGGATCCGAATTAGGCCAAGAAAATTATTTCTGGACCATTTACCCACTATGAGTGAGTCGTCCGCATAGAGTAAGTGGGAGATGGAGAGGCCTTCGTTTCCCAACCGAATACCTTCAAATAAACCGATATCCGAGGCTTTATTTAAGAGACAAGTTAAAGCTTCCATGACAACCAAAAAAAGAAAAGGAGATAATGGATCGCCTTGCCTCAAACCTTTTCCACATTGGAACATATAAGTAGGCGATCCATTGACTAGGATGGACGACCTAGCCGATTTTAATACCCCTTCGATCCACATACACCACCTATTTGGAAACCCCATTTGTCTTAAAATTGATAGTAAAAAGCCCCAATGAACATTGTTTTAGGCCTTTTGAAAATCAATTTTGAATAAAAGCGCTTTTTCCCCTTTTTTCTTTAACCAAGATGCCATTTCATTAATGATAAGTGGTCCGTCCAGAATGAATCTATCTGAAAGAAAACCGCTCTGATTCTCTGAAATAATACATTGCATCACCACCTTGATACGGTTAGCCAAGATCTTCGAGATAACTTTAGAGATAATACCAATCAACGTGATGGGCCTATATTCTTTAAGATTAACCGGATTCTTAATCTTTGGGATAAGCGTAATGAAAGCCGCGCTATACCCATGATTAATATAACCCGAATCATAGAATTCAGCCATCATATTAACAAAATCATCCTCAAAAAATGCCCAGAAATGCTTCAAGAAAAAGAAATTAAAGCCGTCCGGACCCGGGGCTTTATCGCTGCCACATTCAAAAACTGCTACTTTAATTTCTTCTCTAGTAAACTCAGTCACTAATCCACTTTTGGCTTCATCGGTTAATTTCTTTACGTTATAACACTCCAGATTAGGCCTGCAAAAATGATCAGAAGAAAATAGGGAACGAAAGAACTGAAAAATGTGTTTCTTAACCAGAGTAGGTTTCGAAACCCACTCCTCATTAACCAAAAGACCCGGGATGTGATTTTTGGCCTTACGACCATTAACCACGCTATGAAAAAATCCCGAATTTTCATCTCCATTAATCGCCCATTTAACCCTCGACTTCTGTTTCATATCTAGAGCCTTGTAATGTTCTATTTGCCCCACGGACTTTTTAAGTTCCTCGTAAATCCAAACGTCCTCTTCTTCCAAAGCATGATCCTCCAATAAAGATTCAAACTTATTGATCTGTTCTTGCATATCTTGTATGTTCCGATCTTCCTTCGCACAATTATCAACACGCCAAACTTTCAAAGCTTCACGAACAGCCTTAAACTTTGCTGAAATAATATCATCGGGTCTTCCAGCAAAGTCATCCCTGTCTAAGATGTCAACAATAATATTTTCACAACCATCTCTTTCTAACCACGAATTATACCATCGAAATGGTTTAGGTCCAAAATTCGTGTCGGTAAGAGATAAAAGAATAGGGCAATGGTCTGATTTTTCTTTAGGTAACACCCGTCCAACCGCTTGAGGCCATTTATTGAGAAAGCTTTGACAAACAAGAATCCGATCAATTTTGCTGAATTTGTAACCATGTTCATTGCCAACCATAAAAGTGTATTTATTCCCACGCATTTTATACTCCTTAAGCCCCAACAAATCAATAAAGCTATTAAAATCACCCGCACTCACAGGATTAAAAACTGAATTTTTTCGATCTTCGGGATATCTTACAGCATTAAAATCACCTATCAGAATCCACAGGCCAGAAAATTCTTGAATAATCCCAGTAAGTTGATCCCATAACCCCCTTTTTCGAACAACACTTTGAGGTCCGTAAATATTAATGATGTTAACGGGAGTGCTATCCGAAATAAGAAAGCCACCAGTAAGCAGGAAGTTAGGATTTGAAATGGAAAAGGTTTTTGAAAACACTTTTTCATCCCAAATGTTAAAAAGATCACCCGAACGACCCTCCGATTCAACAATATCACAACCGAAACCACTACTTCCCCACAATCGACTAAAGCCAAAAGACGCAGAAGATGACAACTGAGTCTCCTGAATAGCCAAGAAGGAGATATCATGTTTGCCCTTCAACCGATTAACCCATCCAACCTTCCCTTCCGCCCCAATCCCTTTAACATTAATCGATAAAAAATTCATTGGTTACCTCGTTGTGAACCTTCATCCAATACCGCCTGTCGAACCAAATTGTCATATCTAGCCAGATCCGCTCCTAATTTACCCCCAAATTCAACAGTGGTGCTAATTTCTTCTTCCATGACTTTAGCGGCTTCTTGCATGGAGATATCAACTGAAACTTCCGGCAAGCTATCTGATCTTTCTGGCTGGGAATTAAGATCGAATTTTTCACCTGTAGCCTGTTCTTTATGAGTCATAACCTCCTCATCCATTACTTCATTAACCTGGGACTCTGTGTTACAGTTAGGGGCCATAGTACTGGAGATACCCAATAGCTCATTGAGACCAAACGGATCAGACCCAGCTGGATCGAAATCCAGTCTAGGCCTTTTTAGCTTATTGGGCCTTTCATCAATAGAGCATAATTTGGCCTTAGTGAAATTGGGCTTTAACTTCTTGGACTTTGGAGTAGCCTTTTTATTAGCCTTGTCTTTTTTAGAACCAACCGAATTGTCTGCTGTATCATTAATATCTTGTGACCTATTCACAAATTCTTCCCATGATGGAAAAGCATTGTGTATCCTAGTCAACCCATCATTATGTAATAATGATTGGGTAAGATTATCCACATTAAATTGATTGGTCAACCCATCATTTAATTGATTGGAATTTTCAAAAACTTTCCCCGTAACTATAGGCCTTGACTCTTCAACATTAAGGTTGACATTAATACCTTTCATAGATTGAGCATCTCCAACTTCGTTCTCCGCCGTTTTCGTAACAATGTTTGCCTGAATCTCAGTCGTATCAACTTTAGAGCACAAAAACTCCGGCAACCGGTCCCCAATTTCCTCCATAATCCAGATACGAAACTTACGACGTCTCCAAACCAGCGTCACTTCCTCGTTTATTCTCCGACCATCACCGACTAGAACCGCCACATAATCAAAAGATAAATCCTTATCGTCTTGCTTAACGTTAGCCTTGTGAATAACTTTCCCGTATCTAGAACCGAGCGCATTCAAGGTATCATTACATAACACATTCAAAGGAATACCTTGAATTCTAAGCCATGCAACACGTTCAAACGGAAAGGATTGTCCTTTCCATGTGACGACGGTTTGAATGAGATCAGTTTGTAACACGAGCTTAACCCTCAAATCTTCAGCAATTTCAGCATTATTACACGAAACCAGGACCGTCAACCCTCCCATGTATTGAATAGAAAAAACGGACGGACATACCTCTTTCAGAACATCAGGAAGTTTCTTAAAACCGTCAACATCAAAGACCGAAACCACCAACGATTTGCCAAAAAGTTCGTTAAATTCATTAACTGTATCCGGGATCTGAATGACAATCTCCTCTTTCTTTTCATCCCTAACCCCAGTAAGCTTCTCTTTAAAAGAGCAACCACTAGGACCAGGATTAACCATCGTGTGGCCTATGTCTTCTGGGAGCCGCTGCACTTCGTTATCTTTCCTAGGGAGATTACTCGCATTACTTTGCTGTTTTCCGGATTGATTCTCATCGAAATTAGTAAACCTTGCCACGTTCGCTCGGAGTTTATACGATCCCAACCATAGGTTCTTCATACGGTCTTCTAAATCTTCTTCGTTTCTAAACGGTTTAATAGTTATGAAACCGAATCTTCTTCCGACTTTGTCTCGCTTCCTAGCGATGTAGATCTTCGAAATCTCTCCATATTCTTTAAGTAATCTTTCTAGATCTGACCCACTACAACCATCTGGTAAGTTTGTGATGTAGTACTTAATACCTTCTTTGTTGAAAAGTTGATTTTTGTCCGGACGAGACTCCGGTCTTCTGTCGCCCATCCAATTCCCCTTGCTACTCCTTGAGTTGACTTCCGTCAAATTATATGAAGTTAAGATATTTATTGAGAGTACTGATATCCACAAAACGGGGTCCTACAACCTTATGCCATTAACACGCGCATCTTTTACTTTCTTTAAGGAGCGAATTTAGGTGGTTGTCTCGAAGAGTACTCATGGAAACGTTTTGAAGAGATATACGATTTGGTAACCCCACTAGGAGCCATTTTCATTTTCGTATAGCAATCTTTTGAAAGTCCATAATTGATTAGTCATTGGTACCATCGATGGAGAGTTACCCCGAGTAACTTTCTCTTACAATTGTTTTAAAAAGAATTATATTTTTTATAATTTATTTTAAGAGTATTGGATTTAAATAATCCTAATTTTAAGCAATTGGCCGCCACCAGTCACAACTAAAAAAACGTGTGCTGGTGGTCCTAACTATATTGTTCACCAAAGGACTATGATCAACAGACCAATAACTGATTTTTTTAAATGGAACATATTTATTTTTAGTCATACTCCGTTGTTGGCCAATATATTAACAGGTGGGACCACCAACTAATATTTTGGTAATTGGGATTTGAGTTGACCAATTGCTAATAGTTGGAATTATTTAATTCCAATACTCTTTGATTTTATGTTATAAAAATCAAAATAACAACAAAACTTCTGTTTTATGGATTTAACTAGACATGGACGACATTCTGCTACTAAAATATTTTGTTTCTTTGGAAGATCTCGGTAGTTTACCTTCGTTATATTACGCCAATGATAGGTGTTCTTATCCTAACGTGTTGTTTTAAGCAATAGTATCGTATCATGTTCATAAATTTAAGACTTTATTTTGTGAAAAAAATGCCAAAAGTTACTAATTATGTTCATAAATTTAAGACTTTATTTTGTGAAAAAAATGCCAAAAGTAACTAATTATTGTATACAGTTTAAGCCACATCAATTTTTTGATCCATTGCCAAGGATTATATGCACTCTATGCCTTGCCAAAGAGCGGCGTGTCTCCCATCTGTAGCAAATTTTATGTACTAAGTTTATAATTTTGGTTCTATTTCCTTTTTACAAGGTAGAGGATCACCCCTTGCCACAATTCAATGGAGAAAACAAGGATAGGTGTTGACAAAGGATGCACATTTTACTGAGGCGTCGAGAGGAAGCCTCCCAAATTGTGTTCTACAAAAAAGTAAGAATGAATAAGGATAGTAAGACGGTTTCTGGATAAGATTTTCTAAGATAGACTTATGCGTTTGACCAAAGATACTAACCTGAGTTTGTCGGGTGTCACAATCAGTAAGTTTTAAAGGTTCTCTTGACCTAGGGATACCATTCAATTTCCTAATTACACATTTAAAATGAATTCCTTATTCTCTCTGTCACACCCTCAAATTTCCACTGCGGGGTTTATACCGCGAGGCGCATGACATACCAGGATCCCATAGCCAGCCATAAGTCATATGAACGAATTCTAAATGCCCAAACCACTTAGTTCGTTTTCAAAAACCAAGTTTAGTTAAGCTGCGGAAGCGTAAACCAAATTTAAACCTTTTAAAAACCATGCGCAAAACAACGCGCCCAAATTAAAACCATATGGAAGAAAACGTAAAGCATGATATGTAATTTAGGTGTATGCCCAAGACTCAAATGCAGTGAAGTGTGCAGTGCTTTCTAATCGGGGCACCGGAAGCTAACTACCTGCAAAAGCATGTATATCGTGGGTCAACAAACAATGTTGGCGAGTTCACTAAGTAAAGAAAATGAGTAAGTAAATGCGCTGGTTTTCAAAACCACGTAACCAAGTAGAAGCGTAGGTCCTCCAGACCAAAATGTTCAAGTGTTATCAGTTTAATCATATTAGGGATAACTAACCCACTCATTGCAACTAAACAGTATTATTGGGACACCTTCAGTAATATAATAATTTGCCTCAGTAACTAGTGTTTATCAACACTAGTTCTCAAATGTGGTCAGAAGTTCATGTCCATGCTCCCAGCATCGCAAACATGAGGTTGCTGCACAACCTAATAGCGCTATCAACTAATACCCCGTTCGCCTCCAGCGATTAACCCAATGATATGCAAGAACTTTTCAAGTGATAGAGTGTTTAGTTCACAAAGGACCAATAAGTTTTAAACTGATCAAAACCGACCCACACAAGGAGTCAAAGCATCTCAAAACCCGAGATGTAAAAGTAGTCCCAAACCGGACTAAAAAACGTTTTGTAAGTTGTCTCAAACCCGAGACGCATGCTTTTGAGAAAAAGTAGTGAAACTCACCTTAGTATGCTAGCAAATAGATCCAAACTCCAAAGTAGGGTGTGCTACCGACTCCCTAGTACATGTGCCACTAAGTGAGTATATGTGTAATACCATTACCCCATATAACCCGTTTGTCCAAGACGTTTAATTGTTCAAAATCGTATATGTGACACCTAGTGATTCTACATGCATGAGTAAACCCTACGGACCCGTTGGTGAATATGTTGGTTATTATTAGTTTTACACTTCATATGCATCTCATATAAGTGTCCATTCAAGTATATGTCAAATACATACCACATAGGACTCCAATTATTCACATAAACACATAATACACAATCTGCGTTTTTAGGACATATTATGTGCCATGAAAACTAATTTATTTAAATATTTAACGAACGTATTAAACTCCCAAAGTTTTAATGAATATTCTTTGGGGTTCGTTTGTTAACCCATATTTTTTTTTTGTCTAAAAACCAAACACAAAAAATTTGGAAAATCGTACATCACAGATATGTCCAGAAAGTTTCTACAACAGGTCAGGTTAGTAGAAAAATTACCAAAAATCGTGTATTCATCCAAATGGGATTAGTCCACTTGAAAAAGCCGAGTTATTCCAATTTTAACCTACTGTTCAAATTTCATAACTTAATTCCTCTTAAAACTCGAGTTATGATGGTTTAAATTTGACCCAGTTTGTTAATCCGAAAATCTGATATGACCTTTATTCAAAGAAAATTCCAAAAACTATTAAAACGACGTCCAAATCACTCGGTTTTACCCATTATGAAAAGCTAAGACCAGGTATAATACAACCATGCAAGGAAATCATCAAAACCATCATGTTTAAGTCACGTAACAGACCCTACAAGTTGACCTAAACATTCTGTCCAGAATTTAATCATGCATAAACTCTTATTTAAATGACTCACGTATGCGTATAATCGATCAACCACAATCAAAACCCATTCTAAGACATTCATATAACCTAGCATGATCAGGTCCTATCATAACACATGCAAAATCATAAACCCTAAAGATTAAAACATCACAAACTTGCGCAACAAGCAACCTATCATATTACTAATCGCATAGGATCATGTTTAACCCATTCAATCTTTTTAAACCTCAAGTTTTAATCTTTTTAAAAGGTTTCGGACCTGGACAAACTTAGTTATAAGGTTTTATAACATATTAAAGAAGATTAAAACACAATAGATTAAAGATTATACCGCAAGCTCTTCGAAACAATCAACCGAATGCTCTTGAAGCTTCCCGATCGATGTTCTTGCGCCTTAGCAGGTGTTTAGGGGTTAATATTTTGTAATAGGGAAGTGGGGGCGATTAGGGTTTGAGTTTAGGGGTCGTATGAGGCTTAAGATTACTTAAATATACGTTTAAGGCGGTTTGGTTTCGACAGCGTCCCGTGAGCGGCCACGCGAAGCTTGTGAGCGGCCGCTCACAGCTCCCGGCTCGCTCTGGGTGTCTTGCTTCGTTACCCGGCCTGTTTCCTTTGATTTTTTCGCTATTTCGGACCATAACAAGTGTAACCCCATGTGTTAAGACCCCAACCATCCTAATGTTCCATCCATTATGGTTTTTATTAACGTATTCTGTTTAAGTTCACGTAATCACATACAGTCTGCACATAATTTCATAGAGTATCATAGAAGCAAGTAATTGCAATCAATCTCAATCAATTAATTCCCAATTATTTAACTTCATTGTTCACCAACGTCCGAGGTTCACTGATCATGTATATAGTCTGGTAATTACCCCGAATTACCACTTCATGTAGTTATTAACCTATAACTGTGCGACGTGTGTCCTATCTAGCTAACACTAGTTACGTTGAATGCAAGGAATGTAACTAGAGTTTAGTTAAAGTGAGAACCTGAAATTACGGGGTATCACACTCTCACTATCATTACATACATGAATTTCATCAATATAAAAGAAATTGGAGTTACCTAAATGATCTTGGGACCTTAGATGATCAAGTTTTCAAACAAGTAAGGATTATCACTTTAGTTTTTGGCTGAATTGGGTTTGATCTTAGGAAAAAGCTTAAGTGTGTGAGATGGGTGTGTGTTTTTGGTGCTTGGGTCGATTCCCAGACCTGGGAAACAAGTCCCATTCTTTTGTCATATTATCCCTTTCAAGAGATTTAGGCATTTTGAAAGAAATGGTCCCTTAAGTGTTTATATTCTAAGTTTGATTTATATGTTATATATATATACTTATGTTTTACTATTTTATTAACTTTCGATTTAAGCCTCGTATCAGGGATAGCTAACTCACTCATTGCAACTAAACAGTATTATTGGGACCCCTTCAGTAATATAATAATTTGCCTCAGTAACTAGTGTTTATCAACACTAGTTCTCAAATGTGGTCAGAAGTTCATGTCCATGCTCCCAGCATCGCAAACATGAGGTTGCTGCACAACCTAATAGCGCTATCAACTAATACCCCGTTCGCCTCCAGCGATTAACCCAATGATATGCAAGAACTTTTCAAGTGATAGAGTGTTTAGTTCACAAAGGACCAATAAGTTTTAAACTGATCAAAACCGACCCACACAAGGAGTCAAAGCATCTCAAAACCCGAGATGTAAAAGTAGTCCCAAACCGGACTAGAAAACGTTTTGTAAGTTGTCTCAAACCCGAGACGCATGCTTTTGAGAAAAAGTAGTGAAACTCACCTTAGTATGCTAGCCTCGTATTACATATGTTTTACTATTTTATTAACTTTCGATTTAAGCCTCATATTATCGTTATTGTCACTGATGGTGTTGTTAAGAAATTTGGGGAGTTACATTTCGGATGTCCTCAAATATCCAAAATTTCGGATATAGGTTGGGATGTTGATATTCACTATCTGAAATTTCAGATATTCGAATACCGGATAACCCAATCTTGAACACCTCTAACTTGTCCCATGGCCTTCAACAATCCATAAGATATTCACAACAATCCGTTGTATCGTATTGTGTTCAAACATTTAAGACTTGATTTCATGTAAAAATTGTTAGAAAAACTTACATTGAAATCAAAGACGAAATCATGAATGTGAACCGGGCTTGTGTTTGACACAATTCCCTTAAACAGATTCGTGGTTTGTTCCCAGGTTACACTGATTCTTAACAGTTTTGGTGCACTACCGGACTTGCACAATTGCCTAAAAGATAATTGAAACTTGGTTCTTAAGATTTAGTGTATGTGTTTTCGTATATGTTTTCTCATGTATCACAAATATGACATAAAAGTCTCTTATATATACAAGAGTCAATGGTGGATGAAGAGTCTAACATAATTAGACACTTAATTTTAGTCTTAATACTATAATCAAGTGTCATAAATAAATTAACTCTACTCAAGAGTTTTTCTTCAATTCACCACATGAAGAGTTATACACATATTTTAGTCTTAAAACTATAATCAAGTTTCATAAATAAATTAACTCTAGTAAAGAGTTTTTATTCAATTCACCATATGAAGAGTTTTACCAATAATTATAATTTCATTAAATTAAACCTCCATTCACCTTCTAAATTTCCAGCAATCCCCACATGAATGGAGATTGATCAAAACACACAAAATTTCCAACAAACCCACCACATGAATGGGAGTCATTCAGAAACAACCTCATTCTGATTAAATATCAACAGTTGAATTTTGCATACGATAGGTAGGTGTAACCCTTTGAACCTTCGCTCATGAAACGCACTTAGCCCACTAGCATTGAGTAGACATCGATGTCTTTGAACTCATATGCAGTTGGTCAACGACCTATTAAAGAGGTCGGGTCCAACGCCATTAAAAAGCCCAAAATGTGAAAATGTAGAAAATAATGGATAAGTTCTTGGTCAGACTCCTAGTCCGCTTTCGCAGTATCCTTAGTGCTTATATAAATGGTGTACTACAACTAACCCACCATACTACCGATATTTTGGACTCGTACTGATTGCCCACCAATAGCCTAAGCGGAGTCACACACCACCCCCATGTACCTGTAAACCCATGATTGCGTTCCGGACCATAATCACCGATTTACCTTACACTAGGGTGTTATGCTTTTCTATAACACTAACATAAACAAACGTGTGCAACCAAAATATGTTAAGTAATAGATACTGCAATGAAATAATAGTCAAGCATAACATGGTTAGAGGTCTTTCCCTTTTCTGGTTCACCCTTTAACCGTAATGAGAATAATGTGTAGGCATAAGATGTGGTTAGAGGTCCTTCACCTTTCGGGTTCACCCTTAACCGATAAATTTCTATTCACATCGTTGGGCTCTAAACACCCATATTGATAAACTCTAAGTATTACACCGTTTCCCTCAGGTTAGAGGAATACTCTGATCCGAGTCGTACGTGGACACTGGCTTAGATCTCATACGAGTTATCAGTTAGTATGTTTATTGACCATGGTGTTGAACAAAATAATGAGAAAGTATAACAGGGTCTTGCTCAAAACAGGAAAAATATGCGTACGAAATATGTGTTCATGTAAGTATATGAGTATAGCATAAAATTTCGATTGAAAGAATAATATAACATAAATCGAGTAAATCACGATTACGCAAAATAAGAGTAAATGAGTTGATATAATGCTCAAAATCTGTGATGTAAGAATAACTGCTAATAAATAGTGTGTGAACAATTGCAAATAACACGTAAGAATAACCGCCAATAAAAGAATAATGCGAGAAAAATCATAAATAAGATAATGCGCGAAGATAACTATAAATAAAATGGTGTAAGGATAAAATAATGAAATTTACTGTAAATGAGAGTGCGCAGAACAGACGTATAGTCTACTGGCATGAGGGTTTAAATTTAGTAGTTTTGCATATATGAACTATACGATAAAAGACATTTAGCAACATTCGGACGAGGATATGTCCAATATTTTATTAGACCAAAAGTTTTGCGACTGAGAGAGTGCAAGTGTAAAAAGATACATTTTCGTTTATAAAAACGTAGTTTACTCGTATCTTGTGATATAGTTGATTTAATAGTAGTAATGCATGAGAATAACTTTTTTTAGAAATCGATGAATGTTTTAGATTCGAAACAGGTTCACATGAAAAGACTTTGTAAATACACACTTTCATGTATTTACGAGAAGTCGAGTTGAAAATTGTTATAAGGCATATTATCACTCGCAAGTTTCCTCATTTCCTTTTCCCGACAATATATATTGGATTTGTTATATGAAAACAAGAAGGTTTACATTTGACTTGTAAATATGCAAAACAAGTTTATAGAATGCAAGAGGAAACCATATAAATCAAATGTGTTTCAAAAGACCAAGTCTTAAAATTGGCGTGAATGATAAAAACCAACGTGTATGACACGAGTAGATTCCCAAAAAAAATATTCGAGGCTTCAAAATAATGTGGATGCGAAAAGCTTATAGTTACATAACATTTCTAAAAACAGATTTCAAGCTTTGAAAAGAAGATCAAGTCATAGCAAGGAAAATGATAAGGATTGAGTTGACTCTCCTTGATAATATTTGGAAGGTGTGGGCAGGGTATGTATGAGGCTGAGTATGATCCCGGATGTCTCGACAAATTTTGAGAAATGGGATTTTTCTGTATTTAAACATTTCTTTAACTTATAAGTTAAAATTTCATTAAAGTTGAAAATTTTCAATTGTTATGAAATATTTGAGAAAATCCAAGTGTTACCTGTTAGGATTGGGTAAACTTGAAACCTTTAATTGTCAAACTTTTACGAAATTTATACATTGAAATACCATTTGTTTGTAAGGATCGTTAAGGCATCTCTTTGGACACATAATGTGCTATTGGTTTCAAGGCACAAGGTGTATACAAGGTGTGTATTAATCTGGTGAATACGCTTCTCTAAAACTAGGTATTTGATTTTTGTGCTCTTGTGAAAGGACAACACAAGAAATAGTTTGATAGGTAATTGTTTTAGAGAGTAGTGTATTGGTTTGTATCGAGTAGACATGCATTTATGTATGAATTTAGTCTGACCAAAAGGAGTTAACTAGTGATAGTTGGCTATGGCTTAGGAGACTGGGCGTGTTTATGGTAGTAAATCAGTATGGCGTAAATAACGATTTGTTGTGTTGTGAGATTTGTGGACACATAAGAGGATACAAAAAGGTCATATTTAGTGATATACTGTGACGTCGATTAAACGAGTTTGTAAATATGAGGACACAAACAAGTTGATTAATAGATTTTGAAACCACGTTTGTTTTAACTGTGTGTGAAGACGCAACGTTCCAAAATTAGGATGTGATCGAAGCTAAACATAAAGTTTAAAAATTTGAGTCATGGGAAAAATCTTTTAGCATAAGAGAAGTGATGCTTTATAGTGTAAAAGTCACAAAGCATAAGTGAAATAGTGTAAGTTTTAATGCGATAATATAGCGGACAAAAGTTTTAATAATGACGATGAAAAAGCCAAAAGCGAAAGATCAATGAATAATAGCATATGAAACAACAATCGATGAAATTGGGTCTTCAAATGATAAACAAAACATAACTATCAATAACATAAAATATTGGGATTATTCGAAATACCAGGCCTAGATAGCAAACTCAGGATACAGGCGCTCATCCTTCCAGATTGCACGTGCCCTATCACTAGTGAATTTCAAAACTTTAGCGAGATTATAAATGACATGCAGAAATAGACCCTTGAGATGTGGATTTCACTCCTAACTTAAAGATGTACATCAAAATTGAAAACTACGGTGGAGTGAAACCAGTCACTAAGTTAAGGATATCACTCCAAGCTTAGTGGTTAAGTTTCTTTTTGGTGGAAATATTCCTTGAGGTGTGGATGTCACTCCTATCCCAAAGATATATTCCAAAGATGTATAAGATATAGAGGAGTGAAACTAATCACCAAGGTATGGATACCACCCCTAACTTGGTGATATCGTTTCGTTTGCGAAATACAAATGTCTCCTTCTCCAAGCAAAATACCGAAAAAAATAACGAGAAAGAATCATAGCGAAAATATCTTGAAAGAAAATATGAGGATAACGAGAAATATAAACGAGAGGACTTGTGAATGTAAGCTTAGTTATAGACTAGGCTAAAAGGCATTATAATAACCTAATTCCCTTTAACCACGGCTCTTATACCAATCTGTAACACCCCAACCGATGGTGGAATCATTGAGGTGTCACATAGTGACGATTGTTCAATAGCTCATGGACTAAAAGTGTAATTTTGAATACATTGAATTGAATAATTTATTACATTGAATGGAAATAACATGATACAATAGTTCTAAAGTGACAAGTCTAGCTAAAACACAATGAAGTCAAAACATAAATATAAATCCAAAAGCATAAAAGAAGCGTCTCAAAACAACCTGAAACATATATGAAAATAGTATATGTCAATACAAAAATATATTGGTGAGCGTACCCTGTTTTGAATACATATAATAGAGAAAGTGTTTCGTAATTTATGTGCTATGATATTTTCAATTTGTAAAAGGGTCAAAATCAAGCCTAACAGCGTTCAACAATTGTTCACATATCGATCACAAAACCATAACAATGACCAAGGACTCAATTCGTTCACCTAATTCAATCAAGGGATATAAATCGTAGTACTACTCATTGTTATGTTCGGCGCACAATTGTTAATGATTTTGACAAGTGTTCACACAATTCACATAAGCATTTCAAAAAGCACATCGCGTTATAAAGAATATACATAAGTTTAATAATAATGGTATATGATTCACCCCAAAATAGTAAAACAGTAAAATGGGGTTAGATATACTCACAGTTTTGCTAAGTAGTAAATCCAACAAAGTTCGTCACAAAAGACTTGGGAATTCCGAAGAACTCAACCTATATGTATAAGAATACTAGTGAAGAAAGTGACTTAAAAACTCTAAGGCATCCAAAATCTAAGGCATTAGGGTTTGCTAGGCTTATGTAGGGAAGATGAAGTTTTATAATAACTCGAATTTAATAATATTTTTGAAATAAATATATCATGATTTAAAATACAAATATATGACTAAGAAAATATAAACACTTATGTTTTCCACACTTAGGAATATTTCCTGTTTTGTATAAAAAATGATCATAAAAAAAATTTATAAGTTATATTTAATTAAATAATTTATTATGACTAATTAAATATAAATAAACTAGAAATACAAGATATGGTCCAAAAATAATATTTTTTTGAAAGAATGATTATTTTTGATGTAAAATAGTGAAAATAATTTTTTCATAATTTTTCTCAATTTATTCGCATTTAAAACAGATTTAATGAATTTAAATAGTATTTTAATGATTAAAAATAGTAAAAACACCAAAAATCACTATTTTCTAAGAAAATAAATTTTATTTCAGTTTATCATACTTAGAAAGATTAAAATCATTTAAAACGGATTTTTAATTAATTAAATATGATTAAAACAATTTTAATCAATAAAAATACAAAAATAATTTATTTTCTAGAATATAAAAATGTGATAATTTCTTTAGGGTGTCAAAATGTTACACCTAAATTTTCATAATTTTTGCTTGAAAAATGAATTAGTTATGAATTATTTGGTATTTATGTTTTTTATAAGAATAGAACAAATAAGAAAATGAAATATAAGAAAAAAAAAACACAAAAACAAGGTGTGGGTTCCTGGGTTCGAACCCGGGTGAACCATAACCCAACAACAGCCAAGAACCACTACACCACCATGACACTTTTAAGAAAATCTCAACTTTAAAATTTTTAACTATATTTCAAAAAGTCATCTTCTTCACCAAATCATTCTACAAACCCTAACCCTAACCCAAAAATTTAATTACCTGATTTGGACATTGTAAGCGACCAGATTTAAGGGGCTATTATCAATGATTAATCAAAGAATATAATGGCACTAAGAGATGGGACTCACAATCAAGATTGAATACTGAAAAAGAGAAGGAAGGAGCCGAGATTTGAGTCGAAAATTAATGGTCTTCTGGTCACGTTTTGGATCGCTTAAAAGTGGGTTTAAGTTTCTAAAAGATGCAGACGATGAATGGTTCAAGTTTTATATAAAAATTTCACTTAGAGCGTACAATAAATGAGCTTTAAATTTTCCAGTCATTACCATAAACAACCCGGATTAAAACTTGATTAAAACGCGTTTAATGCTTGTTTTTAATCACTTGAATAGTCAAAACTTGATGGAGAAACATTTTGGAATCATAAAGATCGATTGAAATGCATTAACTCGAGCCTTAAAGCTTCACCGGATTCGAGGGTCACCGACCGGAAACTAGCCGGTCAGAAAAACGTGAAGGTGGGAGATATTCAAACATTTTAGTTTTTGACAATTTTAGTCCCTATGGTTTTTGGTTTGGACATTTTATGAAATAAACCTATAAATCATATATTTTTCCTTTATAAAACCTAATCAAACTTAAAACTTTAATCGTTTAAACAAGATTAATATAAACTTTTAAATAAAACAAAGTTTACAATTGCTAAGATGTATTACATTTAAATACTGTTTCTATAAACGTGTTCGATTAAAATGTAGGGGTTTCCAAGTAAAAATTTAATGATCGAATGAAACTCAACTTTTATTAAATTTGAAAATGATCGAAAGTATATGCACTATAAATGACAACTTGGCAAAAAGACGCGGGTGACGGATGTCACATGAGAGAGCTCTTAAGTATTGTGCCCCAACAATACCCTTCAATCCCACTTCTCTCTCACATAGCTGATTAACTAGGAGTGGTTACCTCAGTCGAATCATTAAAAGCCATAGGCTTATCCTCAACCTTATCACTTTTAGGAATGGACTAGGAAGCATACCAGATTCCTATGGTAAACTCCCTTTTTCAAAGCGCGGGGTTTCCAACAACTCTCCCCACCACAGTGACCTCACATGTTCATATAATTAGGTTTTCCTATTGCACTCAGATCTTGGGATCTCCAGTCAGCTGAGTTAGGTTTCCTTCGCATGAACTTAATTTTTCAAGGGCTTTAGTCCCATTCCCATGGATGACTTCTTAACTAACTCTCTACTTAAGCCTTTTGTTAGCGGATCCGCGATGTTATCCTATGACTTCACATAGTCAACAGTGATAACTCCAATAGAGATTAGTTGTCGTATCGTATTATGCCTATGTCTTATATACATGTTCTTACTAATACACATTGTGATATGAGCTCTGCCAATTGCCGATTGCCTATCACAGTGTATGCATTAGGCAGATGTCGGCTTCGACCACCTAGGTATATCCTTAACAAATTGACATAGCCATTTTTTCCTATTAATCCTCTTTATATAAAGTGATGAATTTTGATTATATCATGGATCTAGAAATAACCGTTTGCTTAGATGATTTCCACGTTATTGCAGCACTCAAGTGTGAACACATACCCACTTGTTGCCTTGGAATCATTCGTTTCAGATATTCAATTCGCATCACAATAACCTTAAATAACTGTTGGATCTCTTATATTGCAGCCTGTAGTCTCGTATGTATCTTAAGTACCGAAGCACCTGTGTCACGTAACTCTAATGCTTGAACTTGGGTTACTCGTGTATCTACTTAGCTTGTTATTAAGTCTGGTCTGGTACAACTCATCAAATACATCAAGTTGCCAATAATTCTTGAGCACTCTAGTTGGTTAACAGGCTCACCTTGATTCTTAGCTACATGTTGACTTGTGTCAATGAGAGTTCTAGCCACATTGGAGTCATTTCCATTGAACTTCTCAAGAATTTTGTACACATAGGACTGACTTATAACAAGTCCATTATGGTTTAGTGTGATTTGTACTCCCAAAATCACACCCATTAATCCCATATTTGTCATGTCAAATCTTCTATTTTCAAATGCAAGCCACCCCCACATTTAAGTATTATTAGATAGTTTCCAAATGGGTGATGAAATTTTCTCCCTTTCGTATGAAGTTTGAGAAAACTTCTCAAGTACCATTATTTACATCTCTACGGGTTGTTTCTTAAATGGCTCTTCCCCCCACATTGCTTGCAATTTGATTCAGTTTGAGTAATATCACTCATGATGACATTAGACACCCGTGATAAGATAACGACTATATATATCTTTTGTTATTGAGATCATCCCATTATATTACTCTACTCAGATTTCTCACACAAGCTGTTTCTGAGCTATATGAGTTCTCTTCATATTAAGCCAAATAGAATCATAACCAATGAACTATATATTCAGTCCAGTCGAGTCATCATTTTTAATGAATTATAGATTTGTTTTTACAAAATTCATTCTTATGTCGTCACATATGTTTGAATGTTCAAAGTTAATTTATTCTCCGTGGAGCATCTAAATTAACAAGTATTAGTCAACATGCTTTAGACTACAAATACTTAGCCTTAAGAGATAACACACTATCTCTTCCTAACATTCACGTCTTGGTTTAGACACAAAATGAGATTTTGTTTTATCATTCTAAAACCTGAGTTTTAAGAATGTTTCAAACCATAGTTAATTTCGTCCATTAGGATCAAAACTCGTTTGCCTTTAATCTCCAAGGCTTCACCATTGGCTCTTTAGGACATAAACATAAGTCTTAATATAAGTCACTTTGATGAACATATTCATCATCAACAAGATGAACCGTATAAAGTCACTTCAATGACATGACATTCACATATGCCTAAGTGATATACATACATTTTGTTGAAACCATTTATTGGGAGACTCTCCCAAAACATAGCACTAATCCTTCACATAGTTTAACCAACATTACTGGTTTGTATAAACTCTACGCATCCATCACTATTGTAAGTCTTTTATAATTAATCTCGCAAAAGACTTATGAATAATAACATATATTTATTTCATATGTTATAATATTCGAGAATTAACAAATGTGTATTTCCATGTTGATGCTCTCAACATTAGATAACATATCTCGTTTTCGTGTATTTAATCTCAATATACTTGCCACGTTCATCATGATTCGCTCATGATGTGTTTGTACGTTTGATGTTTGGTATATGACTTATTGCATAGTCATAAGTCATGATTACAACCCGCTCATTGTGTTCTTGCAAGACACTCCTTGCACAACCCATTAAAATAAATATCCTTATCAAATTCGTCGTCCAAAAATAATAATAGTAAAAATGTCGTCTTACATTTCCTTTTTGTATCTATCATTTATTATATTTTAATCCACTTGATTAAAAAAATAATAGATAATCCGAAATATATATAATATATTACAAATATATTTAAACGGATTCATATAAGGATATATAATCAACAAATCACAAAGTGTTATTCTCTTCAACACTTTATCGTTCGACGGAATAATAGCAATTATACCATTTCTAACATACTTGTTAGAATACAAACGATTACACATTTCATCATATAGAGTTTTGGTTATATTAAATAAACCTTTTTCTAATACACACGTTAGAAATAAATGATTACCCAAAATCGTTTTAATGGTCATCGGTTTATATTCTCAACCGTTTCTAACATGCTTGTTAGAAATACACAATTATGACAATCGTTTTAGATCTTATTAGTTTATATATAAAATAAACCGTTTCTAACACGCTCGTTAGAAAATTAAACCATCTACATAAATGGTATTAACTTTGGATTTTCTAAAATACACCTGTTTCAAACTCGCTTGTCAGAAATCGTCAAATTTTAACCAAACTGGTTCAATGTTGATTATTTTCCAAAATAATCGTTTCTAACACGTTTCTGTATTTTGTACAATAATCTTTTCTAACACATTCGTTAGAGAATATAAACATCTTATTTGTATTTACAAAATCATCAATTTCGAAAACACTCGTTAGAGAAATCAACATATAAGTTTAAAAATTAAACTTACGATTTTGTAAATAAGGATTTCTAATACGCTTATTAGAAATGTTTCATGACACGTATTCTTTCAACGTCGTCGATTCTAACACGCTTGTTAGAAATACATGTTTCAAAACCTTATATTCGAAACCTTTTATTTTCCAATACTCTCATTAGAAAATGTAAAACTTCAAAACTTTGAAATTATCTTTCTAATACGTTTAGTAGAAAGAAAACGTTAGCAAACGTTTTTACATAGGTTTACAAATATTATGTCTTTTCTAATGCTCTCATTAGAAATTTAGTATTTCCGAAACGTCTAAATATATGTTAATATTTGTTAATAATTCAGTTTATCTAAACATGAAAAAATAACCCATGAACCCAAAAAAACATGAATCTTCGGATTAAAGATTTCACTCTAATCATAAATTTAATCCGATTCGATGTACCACAACGTATTTCAAAAGAAAAACATTTACAAACTTTTGCAAACCAAAAAATCCTTAAGAAGAAGGTTTTAAGATTGGTTCCCAATCTACACGAAAATTTGTTTAAATTTGTTAGAAAAAATTTACATTGAAATCAAAGACGAAATCATGAATGTGAACCGGACTTGTGTTTGACACAATTCCCTTAAACAGATTCACGGTCTATTCCCAGGATACACCGGTTCTTAACAGTGGTGGTGCATTGCCGGACTTACACACTTGCCTGAAAGATAATTGAAACTTGGTTCTTAAGATTTAGTGTATGTATCACAAATATGACACAAAAGTCTCTTATATATACAAGAGTCAATGGTGGATGAAGAGTCTAACATAATTAGACACTTTATTTTAGTTTTAAAACTATAATCAAGTGTCATAAATAAATTAACTCTACTCAAGCGTTTTTGTTCAATTCACCACATGAAGAGTTATGCACTTAATTTTAGTTTTAAAACTATAATCAAGTGTCATAAATAAATTAACTCTACTAAAGAGTTTTTCTTCAATTCACCACATGAAGAGTTTTACCAATAATTATAATTTCACTAAATTATAATTTCATTAAATTAAATCTTCATTCACCATCTAAATTTCCAACAAAAACCAGGTAAAATTGACTAATAATTATATACACTCTAAGCCACATTAGATCATAAGGAATAATTCTTTATGAAAACTGTGATAAAACATTCATGTAACAAATTTGTCGTTGATTAGCACTCAGGCATGTAAATCATGTATAAGAAGTCGGTTAACCGTTTTATGGGAAGTTTGTTTATATAATAAACAAACAAACATGACAAAAGATTGTGTGGATTGATTTAAAAAAAAAAAAAGCATGAACACATGTTGTGTTGGTTATATTATGTTCGTAAACTTTCGCTTATGTTTTTTTATCTTCATTTATATATTCATTGAGTTTTTTTTTTAACAAATAGCCATCGTAGTAAAAATTTATGAGTTTCCTCCTGAATTGGTGACTTGGTGGTGGAATATGATCGCGTGGCAACATTGATGGCACGATGATACTCTAGTGTTCCGTGAGTGATTCCAATTTGTTGGCCGTTCAAAAAAAAAAAAAAAAAGTAAAGAGTTGGGAACGAATTAAATAAATTCAATAGTGTTTGACTATGTAGCTCATTGATGTTTTTTTATTTTATTCGTGAATCATTAATTATGAAATTTAGTAATTAATATAAACAAACACAAACACGCTCATTTCATTACTAAAGAATAAAAACAAGAAAATATATTCATTTCCGTTCGTTTGTTTGCTTAAGTTAAATGAACAAGAACAAACATCGTTCGTGCTTGTTCGGTTCGTTTACAAAGGTTTAACAACAAAAAAAAATCGTAGGCATTAGCGCCCAAGCCGAAAATAAAGACACGGCAACATAAAAAAATGTGACTTATGATCGTAAAAAAGCTCTAGAGTATCTAGTGAAAGATTATTTCACCGATAACCCAAAATACGATGACACTATGTTTTGATCAAGGTTTCAGATGTCGAAGAGATTACATTTTAAATTCTTGGAGATATAGAAGCCAGTTTTGAATGCTTTAAACAGGTAGATGAAAAAGAGTTTCACGGAATTATAAAAATGAACATCAGCGGTTAAACAACTCGCAATTAGGAATTCTCCTAACATACACGATGAGTATTTAAGTATGGCCAATAGGACTCAAGCAAATGCCTAGAATATATATGTAATGCCATAATTTATTTATACGACAAAGAGTTCTTATGTACACCGGCAGACTATGGCATTGCACTTTGGTAGACGCACATAAAAAAATATATATAGCCTTCCAGGATGCTTGGTAGCATTGATTGTACACATCTTGTTTGGAAAATTTGTCTGACCCACATCTGTGGTCGATATATGATAGGTGATCACCAATACATGAAGATCATGCCAGAAGCGGTGACTTAAAATGATTTATGGTTTTGGCATGCGTTTTTTGGTCCCTCCGGCTATATTAATGTTCTCCAATAATCTTCAATATTTAATAACGAGTAGCTTGTAACCATAGTGTCCTTTTAATGTAAATGGGCAACAACACAAACGTTGATGCTAATTAAATCTACCCTACTTGGTCTATGTTTGTGAAATCGTTTCCAAATTCAACCGAGCCATTAGAAAAGAAGTTTAAGAAAGTGCAAAACTTGAAAAGAAACGATGTCAAGCAAGCTTTCGGTCTTTTAAAAGCTAAATGGAGTGTACCTAGGCGACTCACCTGGGCTTATAAGCCGCAAAAGATTAGGAACGTGGTGTGTACATGTATTTCGTTGCATAATTTGATCGTAAAAGATGATGGAAATGCGAGATCCTCCATCTCATTAATTTGTTGAAAATAATATTCTTTTGGAATTAACGAGATGCAAGTTTTTATTTCAGACTTGTATATGTATTTTCTTAATGAAAATTATTGTCTCTATTTAGTTGATTTATGATTTGTGATATTATTTAATTTATGACATTGATTAATATTGTTTTTAAAATATATAATTTACTTTTGATGTTAAAATGGAAAACAACAACAACAACCGTATTCAGGAAAATCCCACAAATAGCGATGTTATAAGTAGGGTCTGGAGAGGGTGAGATGTATGCAAACCTTACCCCTATCGTTAGAGATAGAGAAGCTGCTTTCAGAGAGACCCCCGACTCGATATCAAACACACATAATATATATACATAAGTAGACAAACACCAAAGGAACCTCATGAAATAACAAATATACATAAATGCACAGAGACCATCTCTATAGAACGAAACACAGACACAACAGGTACTTACTCGTAAATCCTAAAAATCTTTAACTTTGATCCTACGCCTCCACGAATTCCTATCTTGGACCATATCCTCCGAGAGGTGTAATTCTAACAAATCTTGCCTAATCCGTTCAACCCAAGTCAACTTGGGTCTGCCTCTGCTCCTCTTCCCCTCCACAGTGAGGTGTTCCACTATTTATAACCGGAGCTGACCTTTGTCTCCGCCTCATATATCCAAACCATCTTAGTTGCCCTTCGTTTATCTTATCCGATATATTAGCCACTTCTAGCCTTTCTCTAAAAACCTCGTTTCTTATCCGGTCTAGCCTTGTGTGGCCACACATCCACCTCAACATCCTCATCTCTGCTACTTCCATCTTTCGTGATTGTATCTTTCTGATGGCCCAACAATCAGTCCCATACAACATAGCAGTTCGCACTGCAACTCTATAAAATTTCCCCTTTAATTTAGCTGGGAACCTCTTGTCGCACAAAACCCTAGCGGCTGCTCTCCACCTACACCATCCAGCCTGTATGCGGTGAGCTACATCACTATCTATCTCCCCGTCCCTTTGGACAAACGATCTCAAATACTTAAACTTAGTTACTTTCGGAACCACATGACCTTCAATGATAATTTGAGTGCCATCTTCGTTGTTTATCCCGATGAAATCGCAGTGCATGTACTCAGTCTTAGCATGACTAATCCTTAAACCTTTTCCCTCTAAAGCTAATCGCCACTCTTCTAACCTTATATTCAGGCTTTGCTTAGTTTCCGCGATTAACACTATATTATCTGCAAAAAGCATGCACCATGGTAATGACTCCTGAATGGCCTTAGACATCTCATCTAGGACAACTGCAAAAAGAAACGGGCTTAACGCAGACCCTTGGTGGAGCCCTACCTCCACGGGAAAGAACTCAGTATCCCCTACAGGCGCCCGGACACTAGTTTAAGTCCTATCATACATATCCCTAATTATATCTATATACCTCCAAGGAATCCCTCTAACCTCCAAACTATTCCAAATCAGGTTACGAGGTACACTGTCATATGCGTTCTCCATATCAATGAACACCATATGAAGATCTCGTTTCTTCTCCCTATACATTTCCATCAAACTCCTCGAAATGTATATCGCTTCGGTAGTTGACCTCCCTGGCATGAAGCCAAATTGATTTACTGTAACATGAGTTTCTCTTCTAATTCTAGTCTCAATTACCCTCTCCTATAATTTCATAGTGTGACCCAATAGCTTTATTCCTCTGTAAGTCCCACAATATTGCGTTGGAATGTTGGATTCGGTTTTGTTTCTCATTGACTTGAGCCATTAGGGTACTTCGAATACTTAGGTTACTAGGGGCTTAATGCTCACATCCCTAAGTACCCTCATTCACCGGCCTATTAAACCTCATTTGAACTTAAAAGTACCATGAAGGACCTAAATTGGTAGGGGCACAATTCCCGCATACCGTCATATTTGTTTTTCTTCCAATCGTCAAAAACTGTAACCCTAAATCAACTTAGCGTCACGGGTTCACACACATGCTTGGGCTACCCTCATCTATGCGGGTTGGGGCTTGCAGTGTTTTAGTTGTGCTACCTAGTATGCCGGTAAGATACCGACTAGCGATTAATCGGATTGAGAATTTTATATGTAATTTTTTAATAGACAAAGGTTTTGGTCGTAATTTAGTTTGAATCGCCATTTTTTTCCTGATTTTTCCTATGCTTTTTGCCGATTTTTGGCCAGCTAGCGACTAATAGACCAATTAGCAAAAAAATAGTTAGTTGTCTGCCAACTAGTGATTAATAATGGACTAGTAGCCGACTAATCCTAATTTGTACAACATTGCCCACAGGTCCCAAACCACCTTTATCTATACATTTGTAGCAGACAAAAATGTTGTAGCAGACAAAAATGTTAATAAAGTAGAATTATTGGGCACACACATTTTGATCACTACATTTGTTATTTATAGATATGATAATCAAAAGTGGTACCGGGTTTGTATTAATTATCTACATGTGATACTTTAATATATGAATTTATTTCTTTGTTTACAGTCAGTTACATTGTCACCTTTCTTGGGGGATAGCCGATAGTGTGTGTCGGTGTTTAATGAAGTATAATTTTCAAAAAAAAAAAAAAAAAAAAAAAAATTGAATGATATTTTTTTGTCTTTCCACAATATTCTATTAGGCTGGCATAAATGGTATGGAGTTTGTATTAATTATTTATCATGATCAATGATACTTTAATATTTCTTTTTTTGAACGGCCAACGAATCAATTCCGAGCACTCTCAGGCATTCTTTTGGCGAATCAGGTACTCGAGAGTACCCGGACCACCAATTGCCACCAATTCCCGGGAAAACCCGACCACTCACGCGCCCGAAGGCACGACGGTGAAATAATCGGTAAAACCGGTCGTGAATCATTGAATGATATATTTTTTTTTTGGTCTTTCCGCAATATTCTATTAGGGCTGGCATAAATGGTATGGGGTTTGTATTAATTATCCATCATTTTTTTTAACATTAATTTTCATTAAAAAAGGCAGGTCCTCAAACTGAGTGCCCGAACCAAACAACCACTTACAACATATACAATGGTGATATAACCCAATCCTTCCACAAAATATATTTGTATCTACTTCTATGTTTAAACCATAAAAACGACAAAGACTTGACACTAGAAACAACCTTGTGCACTTTCGGATCCTTGTTGTTAAAAATCTTATTATTTCTAGCTCCCCATAATACCCAAAACATAACAATTATGATGCCTCGTACCAGTTTTCTTCCTGTTTTGTCATCCGAAACTTGCTTGTGTAATTCCAATAGATCCTGGACATCGAAGACCAATGCTACTTTAATATATGAATTTATTTCTTTGTTTATAACTAGGTTACACGGTAAATCCCCAAGTCAAATAAAAAATCATATAACATGCCGTTACATGACAGTTTATAAAATACATACACCTATATGTTCGATAGTAGTACTTAATATTTTAGATGACAACGAATAGTATAAGATTCTTTATTTGTAATTTTTAAAATAAATATATTTGAACAACTATATATTTTTAGAATCAGATATGAACCCATTGTGTAACGGGTTGCAACCCAATGATTAAAATACTAATGAATTTCAAGAATGTGGTAACTTACAAATGATATATTTGAAAGATAAGGGCTGGATGTATTACTTTAAAATTAACAGAGATATAAAACAATCATTCTACTGTTGTTTAAAATTTGGATGTCCGTCTAATAATCTCTAAATTTGTATATGTAAAATGTTTTTTCTTTGCAAATTAATGTTGTTATGTATTGTAAGCAAGTTATGTACAGTTTGACCTTGTATAAGTCAAACATAGCTTATAAGTTATGGTAACGCTTGGCCTTATAGAAGTAATAAAACTATGCTTCTCAGCCGCCAATCCAAACAATATCAGGGAATCTCCGCTAGTTTATGACTCATCTATCCAACCAAAAGTTAATAGACATACGATCAAAAACATTACAACAAAGTCCTTCAAGTAATCAGTTGATTGTGCAGCATGCAATTTCTATATAATATGACCAAGAGATAAAATATTTCTGTATTTCCGAAATAATTATTCGGATGTTGACATAAAAAGTCAAAACTTTGATCTACTTTTACCATTCTACACTAAATACAATTCAGTGTAGTGTGTGTGAGACTATGGAAAGACTGAGTTCAAGTGTTGTAAAGTGTGTATCGGGTGTCAAGTGTTCAATGATAAGTCAGTGTCCTGTTTCGTTCATCACACCCCTTTATATAATACAAGTAATAAAATAAGAATCCCTTGAAATCCGCTATGCATGGACTGTTTCAGCTCAACGTTCTTGTGCTTGAATGAGTTCTAGCTGTTACATAACTTCTTCTCGAGATACTCACCTATTATTAATATTCGTCGGTTGCATTTGACTCCTTCTTCATCAAAGACTTACGAAGGATATCATTTTCATTTCCTTTGACTTAGAATCAGTCAATAGAGTCGTTGGAGCTCTGTTATGTGTCTCGGTATTGTTTAGGTATACCTTCAACCATAATATTAAAATAATTTGTTAGTCCATCTTCAGGATGTACATAAGATAATATACTGTTACATCCTGAATCCTATTTAGTCCTTTAGTATCCTGAGGATGACACATAGAAAATACAAGTTAGAATCATCCTGAAGATTTCACTACCAACAATAGTTTTGTGTATATGATTTTTATCATCGCTATAAAGAGGAAACAAATGGTAGATATGATAGGATGTTTTGCTTGGTTTTGACCTTATTTGATATGAGTTTGTTTAGAAACGATACTTCACGAGATAGCTTTTTATCAAACAAATTTAAAAGTCTTGTTTTAAGAAATAATTTTTATAACGATATAGTACATATTATCATAGCTTATTCCAAAACCAAAAGATCATCTTATATAGTGATACCAATTACTTTCATACCCAACATCCCATCGCAACGCACGAGGTAACGTTAACTCGTTTTTTATATAAAAACTAACTAATCAAGTTAGTTTCTCATGTTATTTGTTCATTATATAGATAATAACATTCACTAGGTTATTTCCATAGTAGAACATAACCCGCATTCTTATCGTCTAAGCCTCGTTTTAATATTTTGTTAATCACGCCCAATGGCATAATTAAACGAAATGGGTTTTTGGGGCGTTACAGGTAATACCTTTTGATTTACTAAATGAATCCATTTGTTTATTAATCAACTCACTTCTAAAGATTTTAACCCTCTTTTTGAATTGTGTACACAACAACTCATAAAAGATAGTAATATTTTTAAACAATTCTCCTTTACTTTTTAACATATAGCACCATACATCTCTAGAAAAATCATCAACCACAACTAAAAATATTTAAAGCCTTCTCTACTAGTTATTTTATATGGGTCCATACATCTAAGTGAACAATATCACCTAATTCCTTAGTTTTATGTTCATTGAGAGGAAATGAGACTCTAACCTGCTTAGCTTTATGATAAATTTCACAAGGTGATGACTTATGTTTTCCTAGATTTAGACTTTTCTTTAACACTGCCAGAACTTCATTAGATGGGTGTCCTAACCTACTATGCCACAAATTAGTATCATTGAGACTACTAAGACACATAGGACCTTCACTCACATTGCAACCAACAAAATACAGCCCATCACTCTATCTACCAGTCACCAGGATTCTCTACCAGTCACCAAGATTCTCTTGGACTTGGAATCCTGGACATAACAACTATCCTCATCAAATAACACAAGCGGTTTATTATCCTTGGTTAACTTATGTATATACATAAAATTAACCCAATAATCAGGAACCAAGAAAACATCATACAAGACAACATTGTTAACTAATTTGCTATCCCCAATTTTAGTGACTTTAGCACTAGTCCCATTTGGGTGTTTAACCTTAATATCATACTCAGAAACATCTATACAGTTAAACATATTACTATCTATGTTGATTTGCTCCAGAATTAGTGATCCACCCATTTATAATAGCATTTTTAACTAAACTTAAACAAATAGAAAATTTTTCAAATTTTTTTTTAAGATTTGAAATCTTTAACATACTTGAAAATGCAGAATTATTAAGACTCTTACCTCGTACATTTGAGCTTTGAGGATCACTAGTAGGCTTATCACTTATCAGATTCATTAAGTAGGAAATCTGTTTAGATGAGAAAGGCAAACCAGTAGTAGAACTAGGAACAGAATTCTTATTTCAAGACATGTTTGACTTAAAAGATTGATTTGTATTTTTCTTTTTAAACCAGGTGGATAACCAACCAACTCATAACATCTATCAACAGTATAACCTAACATATTACAATGAGTACATTTTAAATTTGGGTTAGGCCCCCTGTTGTTAATCTTCCTCCTATTATCAAAATATTGATTGGTTTTAGTTAGAAAAGACACATTAAATCCTTTTGCATTACTACTTGACACTTTATGTGATTCTTCTCTAGAAATAATTGAGAAAGTAGTTTTAACAGTGGGTAAAGGGTCTTGCTTTAAAAGATTAGACCTAACAGGTTGATAAACATCATTAAGACCCATTAAAAATTGCATAAGTTTTATCAAACTGTTAAAATCATTAAATTTTCCTGAAGCAACACAAGAACATGAAGGCAGTTGAACTATTGAGTCCAACTGCTTCCACATTATGTTGAGTTTATGATCATATTCAGAAACTGTACTTCCACTTTGAGTTAGAGAATTAAACTTTTGATGCAAATTGAAAACTACAAACCCATCCACCTTATCATGTGTCTCTCTATGATCTAACCAAACATCTCTAGCAAGTTTAGAAAATACTTGGCCTATGAACAGTTCTTCACATACATAGTTAAGTAACCAAGAAAGCACAACAGAATTACATCTATCCCACTGTTTTCCTATCACTTCATCAGTAACAGACCTATTAACAGAACCATCTAAGAAACTAAATTTGTTTTTGGCTTTAAAGGCAAGTTTCATTGAACTTGCCCAAATAGAATAGTTCTCAGTTCCTTTTAGCTTTATACCAATAACAGACAAGCTACTAGTGTCACTAGGGTGTATGTAAAGGGGATCACCAATATCTAACTTACTGATTAGAGAATTGGTGACCTCAAAAGGTCCAGCACCCTCACCAGGGTTAGTAATAATGTATGTGTCAAGGACCGATCTTCAAACAAAGACAATGATCAAACAAGTTCAATTCAGGTGCGGAATCTCTGAATTGATTATGAAATGATAATATATCTAGCAAAACACGCAAATCATCTCAAACATTTTCATTTCATTGATAAACATAATCATAATCACTTTAAAACGTTGTTTACAATGATAGATATCAATTACAGACTCAACAAAACCCTAAGGAGACTAAACACTTAGAGAGGGAAACAAAAATGACCAAAAGTTTTTAAAGTTACAAAATGATTCATCCTATATATAGACCTGCACATTCGACCATTCGATTGGGCGAATGTGCAGGTTTGACCATTCACAGTGGGCGAATCAACACACATATATAAACAAAACTTCATTCGACTTCCCTAAGCTCTCCCTTCGACCAAACTATCTACATTCGACCGTCTGGATTCCACCTTCGACCGTCCGATATCACCAAAACATATTGGAATTTGCAATTCAATAGCACTAGTCGCACTTCGTGTATCTACAAACTCCCCCTCGACTATTGCTTGAATTGCTTCAGCCTTCGATCTTCATCCATTCTCTTATTCATCAGCTTGATGTGCAACAATTTCTTCTGTTCTTTCGTCATGACTGGTTCATGAGTTTGTTTTGGTTTCTTCTTTTCAGTTTTCTGAATCTGAACAAACTTTCCCAGCTTCTTATCAAAATCACAACCCGCATTGACATCCCATGCAAAACATAAGAATACCACACGTTGGTATTTAGCAGCCTGCTCATTGTCTTTCTCTTCACAGTAAATGTCGGATTGTAATATAGCATGATAATACCCTCATGAGAGCAATTGACTAACCACTACGGGTCAAAGATAGGTATCTTCTTGAAGTCATTCTTCCCATCCTTCAATACGATAATAGTCTTTAGAGAAATGTTGAGGAATAGGCATCAAAGGAACGTGTTTCAAAATAGTCGGTGGTTTATATTTCAAAGTCACCTTGTTCAACCCGGTAATATGATCTCTCTCCTTCTTGTGAACTCTCCGTTTAGGATACTGAGGGGTGAACACTTCCCATTTCGTTCTGCTCTCTCTCGCCATGCGATCTGCAAAGTAACCAACAAGATTGTTGTTTACTGAAGCCCCTGACATTGTATGTCTGTAGATATCGCGAACAGCCCAATAAGGTAATGTCTTTATGTCATGGAATCTGTTGAAGTACAGAATTCCTTTTTCCCACTTCACAGCGACACACCTCAGCTGTCTCAAATACTTCCATCCGAGAGCTTTACCTTTGAACAATTCATTATGGAATTTGTAGAAACTACCCTGAACTTCAGTTTTAGGGCGGTTAGCTTCTTTTTCTTTAAGCTTCCTCAGCAAGTCTTTCAGATCGTCTGATTGTTCAACATTTGGCTTCTGACAATCCGAGTTCTTGAACACTTCGTCAACGAACTTCTTGCTTTTCTCATGAGCAAGTTTCTCAGCTTGGCTCAACAACTCTTCTGAGAATTCAGGAAATCCAGAATCTTTATCATTTTTGAAGTATTCTGGATATTCCTCACTAGTAATATCCTCCATTTCAACTTCTTCAAATACTGGAACATCTCTATCATCAGAGTGATTTCCTGCTTCTTTCTCAGGAATGTTCGGTATTTGGTTTTCACTCATCAGCTCTTCAAGAGATTTACCAACCTGTTTAGCCAATCCTTCTAATATTTCTTTAGACACAGCTGCAGAAACTTCTCCATCTTCCAAATCAGGATCATTATACTCTAGTTCAAATCTCATATCTTCTGACACAAATATCTCTGAAAATCTACCTGTCATCTCAATCGTCCAGACTCTATCAGTCAACATCTGGCGATATAACTTCTTATCTTCATCAGATAAAGATCTGATCTTTTCGTTCCAGAATATATCATCATCATCAGTATTACTACCAGGAGCTTTTGAACTAGACTCTCCTGCATCTTTTCTTGTTTCTCTCTTCTCATACTTGATGTGTTGCAAAACACATCTCTTTTCCAATGTATTTTGTATAGTTTTTGGTCGGGTTTATATTCGTTTCATGTCAGTTTTGTTATTTATTTATTTATTTTATTATTTTATAGGTGTTTGGAGAGAATGAGCTCAAAATGAAAGAATTTTAATAGAGACACCGACACTTGAGAGCCAGTGTTCATGGGCGTTGGAGCGTAAATGAAGAATTTTGGTCGAGCTAAGAACACCCGAGTCGCGAACACCCGAAGCAAGTTTGAAGTATACTACTATTACTACTATTAATAATAGTAATAATAATAATAATAATAATAATAATAATAATAATAATAATCAAATCAAAAAATGTCTCGTGGACTTATCAATTTGTGAATGGGCCAAAAAAAAGTCAAAAGGGAAAATAACCCTATGAGATATTAGATTATAAAATGAGGGCAGATAATCAATAAGGGGGCATATTATTCGAGACACACATATTGGACGAGAAGCACAGACAGCGCGGCAAGAAGGAAAAAAACGACAGCAACATATTTTGGTGATCGAGGCAATATTTGAGGCATTGGGAGCACACTTTGAGGCGTGGAGGCTTGGGTTGAAGACGCAAAAGGCTTTGGTTCAATTTTTATACTCTTTTTATATTTATTTTACCACACTTTTGCGTGTTTTAATTTCATTCCAACCATGTTTAGTACTAAAAATTATTGTGTTTTATATTTGAATATTATGTGTAGCTAAACATATACGCTACCTAGGTCAGATTGATGATTACTTTGTGACTTTTGACGCTCGGTTTTGGATAATATAATTTTGGCTTAATGTTTTGATAAAATATTTATGTGTTGTTTATAAAAATGCGTGTGAATACTTTTAGTAATTGGTTTGCTTGATTGTTGCTTTGCGTTTTTCTCTAGTTTGTTACTTTAGTAGTTTCAAGATCTAGAGTTTTACGTGATTTTCCATAGACTTTGTGTTAGTGGTTAATCTAGTGGTTTCTTGTCTTAGATAACCCTATTAGCAACCTTGTAAGCCTTTGAAATTAGTGTTTTGCCACTCTTGAGACCGGGAGGAGGTAGAGTGTCGGTTTGTCTAGTTCTTAGGTTTTGGGTACAGGTGAGACCGGGAGGAGATCCTTACTTATTTACCTTAGCTTCCCTAGCAGATTCGAGTTTTTGTCAACAACCTTAGATAACTCCTTCACGCTTTCGGGTGTGTTGAGATTAGCAAGACCGGGAAGTGAGCGAGTCTTTTGAGTACCTTAGCATTCCCTAGTGAGGTGAGACCGGGAGGTGATCCGAACTAGTAACCGGTGATTTACACGTCCCTTAGGATTTTCCAAGAGGTGTTAGTGAGACCGGGAGGTGATCTAGCATTCTTTAGGGCTTTCTTGAGTCAGGCGTATTTTTAGGAACCCGGTAGCCATTCCATTATCCATTGCCGAGCGTTGTGAGTTGCGGGTAGGATTCTAGACCTAGGTAGTTGTTTTCCATAATATATGAGTTCCTCTCTAGTTTTCGAGCTGTCTGTTTTCCTTCCTGATTCTGTTTGTGTCTGTCTTAGTAGATTTAATTGTTTTATTTATCTATTTAGTTTAAAAATAATTTTCTCAAAAACCAAATTATTAGGCTAGGAGTCGATAGAGGTTCAGTACCAAGAGTCGCTAGAATTGTGTCCACGGTTCGATACTTGGACTTACTTGTTTTACTACTTTTCGATCGGTACACTTGCCGGTAGTGTGTGGTTTAGCAGTATTTCCATTTTTTTAAAAACTTGACCAATTTAATTGCTACACATTTAACGCATCAATACTTATACTTATCCTTGTCATCATCATCGTCATCATCATCATCACTAGCATTAGCAAAACTATTATCTCCAGAATCATCACCTGAACCATCTTTATCATCACCATCTTTCTTCTTCTTCTTCTTCTTCTTCTCAGGAGCATCACTGGCATCCTGTTCAAGATCCTCATCATCTTCTTCCTCTTTCTCTGACTCATATGGTTCGAAATCAACAAGCTCTTCTTCTTTTTCTTTATCCTATTCTCCTTCTTTCAATTGAGGAGCTCTTGAATATAAATCATCAATGAGATTTTTCATGCTCTTGTTGTTTGCTCTCAACTTCTTGTTTTCAAGCCTCATAGTGATATACCTTCGAGTATTTCTCTGCTCATGCAATAACAGCTTCTTATTTTCTTTCTGAAGTAGCTTGATTTTAGCAGATAATTCTTCATGGCTCTCCTGTGAAGATTCGACTACATCCAACATCTTCCTGTCATTCTTTCTTAACTGTTCAATCTCAGTTTGTTGCTGGTTAATGATTTTCATCATTTCAGTCAGCTTCTGGTTCACTGCATCCATCACATCACTTGATACAGTAACCTGTGGAGTTGAAGCCTCAGCAACTGGAATCTTTTGTTTCTTAAAAATTTTCAAGACTCTGTCCAACGTAGCATTGAAATCATCAGTTGGAAGTTCAGATTGCTCAGCAGCAGATGTTTTATGTTTCTTAGCTGCTGGGGATGTCACGGGAGATTTAGAACTAGACATAACAGGAACTTTCTTTCCTGCAATTAGGTTCTCAATATCTTTAGCTCTTTTCTTCATCGGCTTTTCAATCTCTACAGCCTTAGCCTTCTTCTTGTAAGTTGGATTTTTCTGTTTCTCTCCAGTCTTAGGCGATCCGCCAAAATCATCAGATCCCAAACCAAGACCTTCGTCAACATCGTCCCTCACAATCGGACTTTTCATTCTTTGTTCCTCCAAAGATGTGTTCAGACTTTCAGACTCACCAGCCACAGTGGCCTTGGGCGTGGTGGACTTTACAGTCTCATTATCAGAATCCCATCTCTCTTCTACCTCAGTTTCTTCAGAATCCATCGACTCTTCATCCACCAAGTGTGTACCTTTCTTAGCAACACTCTTCTTTCTCTAAGATGTCTTCTTTGGTGGTTCAGCATCATCCTCTTTTTCCTTTCCTTTCCCTTTACCACTCTTCGCACCAACATTCACAACTTGCCTTTTCCTCTTAGTTTCAGGATCAACAGGGCATAAAGGATTATCTTCATCGGAATCACTGTTGGCATTCCTGGCTTTATCAACACCTGGATCTTCATAACCTGGATTGATCAGGTGACCAAACAAATTCTTCAACGGTGGTCTTTCATTCATTGGCACACCTTTATATCCCTTCATCCTTACCAAAGTGCTCAAACTCATGTGATCCTGTACTACTATCTGAGTAGGATCTTTCCTCAAATTCTTGTACTTCTTATCAAATATCATTTGCAGGAATCTCGGATATAATAAAAACTTCTTACTCTTCAATCCTCTCAATGGTTCTAGCATGTGTTCAAGTATCATTCCAGATACATTGAATGGTTTGTTCAAGATCAGGGCAACCATTAAAGAGCTAATACTCTTTCTCATTACGTCGTATCCTCCACTCACAGATCCGAAAACATGTAGCATGACGTGAGCAAGGTATTTGAACTGCGGGCACAGTTTACCTTTATGTAATGAACCATCAGTAATCAGTCCATTATATTTCATTCTCAAGAAACACTTCCTCTGCTCAATCCAAGATAGAACTCTCAGATCAGTCTTCTTATCCGTCAGCTTCAATGCCTGTCTAATGTCGTCTTCAGAAATAATCACTAGCTCCCCCTGAATCTTACTCACAATAGCAGACTCATTGTCCCAAAAATCCATTCTAGCATTCGTCCAGAACTCTTTTTGATGATCTCTGTATATAATGGCAGGAGTAGCAATAGCATCAACAACAGGGCTTCTCTTCAGAAAATCAACAATACCGGTGAATTTGGTATGTTTCTTCAAATCTCCTAGATAAGCACAGCAGTTATGTGCCTCTTCAAACGGTAAGTCTTCTACAGGTTTCTTTCCAGCTGCCTTGTCTGATGATCCTGTGGGAATATCAGGACTTTGTAGTTCAGACATGATTAATCTGCAAAACAAAACAAGAAAAACATGTTAAAAACGGACAAAATATTCAAAATTTGAAAATTTTTGTTTTTAGAATTCCACATTCGACCAATCGAGGGTTCGAATGTGGAAATAAGGTTCGAATGTGAAAAATCAGTTTTAAAAATGTACATTTGACCTTTTTATCCACTTTCGACCGTTTGAACTTGGTACATTCGACCAAAAAGTCACATTCGACCCTTTTGAAGTGGTCAAACATGGCTGTTCATCTTCAAAATTTGCAGATTTTGATTTTGTGTGCTTTAACATGCCATTTTGATTTGTAAGGCTTCTAACATTAACAATTAACCTTTCCCAACCATCAATTGTTATGATTATTTTAAGTGTATTCTCCTAAAATCTAGGGTTTGAAAGTTTTAATCAATCAATCCAATAATCTGTTGTGATTACACCCTGGATTTTGTTATCCTCTCCCCCTAAAATACTTAAACATTGAATCCTTAACACAAATTTCATCTATATCAGTCCACAATCCATGTTTTGATTCAAACTATTGTTCGAACACATAATCATTGATTACGTATTCAATAATGGATGGCTACCTGCAATTTATAGGTTAAAATGATTAGTATAGTACGAGGAACACAATGAACAGATTTGAAAAACACGAGCAACAAGGGTTGGTTAACACAGAATTTGAAAAAAAGATTTAATGGGGATCGACCCTATTACCTGGGCAAATGTGAAAATTTTCCCCTTTCGACCCTATTTAAAGGTTCGAAGAAAGAAAAATGGTTCGAATGTACAATCAAATATAAGAACACTCACTTTCGACCGTTTAGAAGGTTCGAATGTAACAGCAAAATTCCACATTCGACCCATCGAAGGGGCAAATGAAATTTGGAATTTTTGAACTTTACACCAAATCTCAAAATCGATTCCCGTTCAATAGTTTTCTCAACCTTTAAGCATCCGACATTCATTATTTCTCATTTTAAAGATGACAAAACTCAAATGGTCCATCAAGTTTCAGAAAATCACCATCAATCACCATCGGTTATCAAAAAGAATATAGAAATGTAAAATCTTTTGGATTTTCTAAATTTTTTTGTTAAAACACACCTAAAATATTTTTTGAGTTTTGTATTTTTGATGAGAAATGTAAAATGCAGAAATATAAAGAAAAAGCAGTAAATGTTTTGTGATTTCTGGTAAGAGGATCATATCCGTTATTGAGAAATCTGATCACACCGTTGATCTTTTGATTTATTATCATTAAAGACAATGTGTGATCTGGCAACTGCTGATATTGTTTTCCACATAAGCTCACATGCATACTGTTGTGCAGTGCTTTAGACTGATACTATTATTTATAGTATAAACGCAATTGTCTGTGGTTCCCACGCACACGACATACTCCCGTATCAAGAAGTAAATGCACAAAGACTCATTATAACGCGTGATTATGCTTTCGTCATCTGTAATTTACAAGGTATGAGGCACAGAGGTGTACAAGTCAGCAATTCAATGCTACAAAGTAACATTTGCACTCTACCAGGTTGAGAGCTGATATCAATCATGATTTGCATCAATGATTGGATACGATGCATTAGATAATCTTTGATTATCGTCATACATGAAAGTTCTTTAATTCGGTAACTTTTGGATTTGGCTTTATAGCTCTTTTATAAAGATACCCTGTCTGATCTAGGTCCGTAATGACTTACAGCAGAAGATCAGAGAGGCTATCCCCAGATAACTAATAACATAATGACCCGAAACCTCCGAATTTTGTACAAATACCCTATCAAACGAAATTACGGTACTAAGACCATATGCCCATGAAGAGTTCATCCACACAACAATTCATTTGATATGTATTTATCAGGTACGCAGTAATAAGTCTACGAAGCCTATCAACACATCACACAGACTCAAACACACGTCTTATATTGCATTACACTTCTTTAGCATGTGTCAAATCTCTACATCATGTCAGATCTCCACTGATGTACTATCATTTCCTCTTTTTCTCCTGGAAATCATTTTGGGTTTTTCTAATTTTTATGAGTTTTTGAATTTTTCAATGTTTTTGGATCTTCTGAAAATAAAACTCCCCCTAAAATGAAAAACATATTTTTGGGTTTTTATATTTTTCTGAAAAAACAATAAAAACTAAAAAGCGATAAACCGAGGTGATGATAAGTCTTGTTTTTCTTTTATACCGTTAGCTTTTAAAAAATATTCAAATATTGATTTATCAAAAGCTTTGGTAAAAAGATCTGCACGTTGATAGTCAGTGTGGATTTTGACCATATCGATAAACTCTTTTGCGTAACAATCACGGATAAAATGGTATTTGATCCGGATATGTTTAGCTTTTGAGTGATTGACTAAATCTTTTGTTAATGCAATTGCGGCCACATTATCACAGTAAATAGGGGTTTTAAGAAACTGCAAACCGTAGTCCACCATCTGTTGTATCCAGAGAACTTGTGAGCAGCAGCTTGAAGCTGAGACATATTCTGCTTCACATGTTGATAAGGCGACTGCAATTTGTTTCTTGCATTGCCAGGTCATGAGCCTGCTCCCCATAAACTAATATCCAGCCGTAGTGGATTTGTTGTCTTTGTCACAGCTTCCCCAATCTGCATCACTAAAAGCAATTAGATCAAAATTATCATCATTAGGGTACCAAAGTCCTCTCGACGGACAACCCTTCTGTGACGCCCGGCATGTTTGGCTTAAACATTTTAGTAACATCTAAGTCTACCTTTGCGGGAAACAATTATAAACGGACTTAACTAGGTTAGTTGAGTCGGGTCAAGTTAGGATTGTCCAGGGTTCAATGATCTGGAGGATCATTGGGAGTCGTTTTGGGAATACACTAGTACCGAGTCCCGTTGTTGGTGAAATTACATAAACTAATTAAGTGTATGTGTAGATTAATTGTCGTGTGGTAGATTATATGCATAGGTGTGTTTAAACAATGTGTAGATAATCATCCATGCTTAGATATGTTAAACATAGACTAAGGTTGCATGCTTATATGTTAAGGTGCGTTAAAATGCGTTAAACACGACAAATTGGAAAACTAGAAAAAACATAAGTTCAGGTTCGACCACATCGAGTGGGCAAACCTGGAAAATAAAACTTGGTTCGACCCTTTGAAAAGGGGCGAACCTGGAATATGGAAATGAAAAAGTTCATTCGACCAGAACATGCACATTCGACCCTGTGAAAGGGGCGAATGTGGGTACATTCGCCCAGGTAGAAGGGGCGAATGTGGACTAGTATAAATACCAAACTCTGTCATTTTTCACCATTTCACAAACCCTAACCGTCTCAAAACACTCTCAAACGATTTTACTCATTAAGGAAGGAGTTTTTGCTCTTCTTTTTCACAATCTAACCTATCAACAACATCTAATCAAGAATCCAAGGTGTGTTCTTAATTCTAAACCTTGTTCAAGTATTTTAATTCGTTTTTATCTAACCCTAAATGTCCAGATCTGTTCTAAGGAAGTTTTTATCAATAAAAACCTTTTAAACATCTTTCTAAACCTAAACCCTATCATTAAACATAGGTTTTCATATCAATAAACATATGTTAATTGTGTGTTATGTGATATTATGTGTTGTTTAATGATTTGCTACTGTGCTAATGCTAGAAACATGATCTAGGGCTGCTATTGATGATAATTTAGGAGTATAGAAGGTTATAATTAGATAGATGATGATATCAAGTCTAATTTGGGGATTTTATGGAATCTAGGGCTTGTGCGTGTTAGCATAATCAATAAAATGATTGGGGGTTTTCAATTACATGATAAACTGAGCATTTTTAGATGATTATGGATTGATATTGAAAAGTTTCCAAATTGGGTAAAGATTACATGCATGATGTGACACTTCCATAATCTTTGCCATTTTAGGAAAGGGCTGAAACGGATAGATTTTGGGGCAAAATTGGTGGGGTTTTGTTGGGATAAGTTATTCATGCTTTACTGCAGTGTTTGGTAATGTTTCGGGATGTTTTCAAAGCGTTTTGGGAAAAATAATCTGTCAGGGTCGAACCTGGGCACATTCGACCGGTCGAGTGGTCGAATGTGGAATCCCAGGGGTCGAACCTGGACAGTTTGGTCGAACCTGTTAAGAACGGTCGAATGAGGCTTTTCAAAGGGGCGAAGGAGGGTTAAAACGGGCGAAGGAGGATTAACCTGCCTGGTTCGACCCTTATGATTCAAAAATGAGATTTTTGATACAAACTAAGTGTTTTATGCTTGAACCTTGTGTGTAATCTATGTGTACTTGATTAGTTAGGGTAATGAGTCACCAACGGGATGTCGGGTCGGTCTAGTGTGTTGGTTAAACATTTAAACACGTTTTAAAACATACTTGGTTACGATCTGGACATTCGGGGACTAGATAACCTTATGGTTATTAGTCGGAACACTTATGTGAACATTTTGATAGATCTCCGGTAGAGGGATTATCAAGGGCTTAGCATTTTACTATTTACCGAGGAACGCAATCTAAGGTGAGTTCACGGCCCCACTTTTATAGCTTTAACTTTGGGGGGGGGGGGGGGGGGGGAACATGCGCTAAACTATTTTGGTAACATATGTCATACTATAGTTTAACTTTGCATTGCTATATGATCTTTTAAAGTCCCGGGGAAAACCATGAATGTGCGGGGATGCACAACGGGGGAAGTGTGGATAGATCTATTGGGCGTTACCTGCCCCACTCGTCGGCTTGGAGGGCCGGGCGGGTGCATATTGTCTCGAACTGGTAACATTGGTATCATGCTGAACATTCGGGCTGAACATTGCAAAACATTGCTAAACGTGTCTAGTAATGGTTTTCCAATCGTAGTAGTAATAAAACATACGCCTAGCTAGCGTACTTGGTGACATTGGTATAGTATGGACATGGTAACGTTTTGGTAAGACTCCGCAAGTGGAAATTTGAAGGTGTGACACCTTCAGATATCTAAGGATATGTTTGACAGCTGCTAGATGACTTTGTTTCGGCTTCGATTGATAACGTGCACAAAGACTTGTGGCGAACATTATGTCTCGTCTGGATGCGGTGAGGTACATCAGAGATCCGACGATTGCTCTGTATGTAAAAGGATCAGTCAGCTCCCCCTTAGCGTCAACACTAATCCCGTGATTAGGTTGTATCGGGGTATCCATCAGCTTCGAATCATCCATCTGGAATCGGCTCAAGACTTCAGAAACGTATTTGGTCTGGTGAATAAAGATCCCCGTTGGTCTTTGGTCCACCTGCAAGCCTAGGAAAAACTGCATCTCTCCCATCGCAGTCATTTCGAACTTTCCTGCATAACTTTTTAAAATTCTCTACATAAAAGTTCGTTAGTAGATGATGTGCTATGTATGGTCTATAAAATTAATAAACTAACCTAGACACCTAGTAATATAAAGCAGACTCAACTAAACTAGACCACACGACAGGCAAGTGTACCTATCAATGCAGTACAGACTAAGTAAGTCCGAGTATCGAACCCACAGGACACTAATAGAAAACAAAACTAGACTCAACTAAGACTTAACCAAAACTTTTACGCATTAACCAAAACTGTCGGTATTGTTGTCCACCTAAACCCAACCACCAGCTAATCAGGCTCCAATCATGTAAAGCAATTAAGTTCATATTATTACAATCAATCTATGGGTCTCACACTCAAGATATACAGCTTCACCTAATCCCACCTCAAGCTTTTGAAGCAAAGGTTAAACCATATAGATTTACCAACCACTGCAAACTAAACTCCCTAATGTATTAGAAATTAAATTTATGATGGATGATGGATGAAGTTTATGAGCTTAGACACATTTTTTTTATACCTAACCCAGAGGTTGTCTCAATCAGAGTCACCATCCCCAAGAGCGACAGCATGAGCTTCGGTATTTTTTTTTTCAACTTGACCTCGACGGAGTTTCGATCAGAGGCTTCAGGTTTTTTTTTTTTTTTTGGTCTAGCTCAATTGATGGACATGTGGATTTTTTTTGGGCGCCACTTTTCACCGGATTTATTCTCATAAAAAGGATCAAGTGTGCCATTTAATAAATAATACATATTGGCTTTCAACCTACAGTGTTACCTCTAATTACTATCAGCGGTTTCAGTTCTACTGTTTCTCCTAAAATGAGAACCCACAAGATATCATGATTATTAAGGTGTATATTAAGAACAATCCTGGAAACCTTTCAAAGCTAGCTGGGCCTACCGACACATCTTAAGCAAACACGCTTTCAATCTATTTATATTCTCATACATATAATATTTTGAAAACCAAAAATCCCAATATTATCATTTTCCATATAAATTGCACAAAAGATCTGGGACATTTTTCAATTTTTTCAATTTTTTTTTTATTTTTAATAATTTTTATTTTTTATTTTTATAACTTATGACTCAAACTACCTAAAAATAAAACGAAGTTTCCATCCCCACACTTGAACGACACATTGTCCTCAATGTGAGAGTGGAATAAAATAAAGTAGAAAAAAATACAACAAAAAGGAACAGACTCCCCTGGATATAGGCAGTGTAACTGCAAGCGATCTGAAGCTGTCCTTCTAAACCAGGCCGTATAACATTTCATTCGCGACCTCTGACTCAAACCTGACAAATAAAAACTAAAAAGAAAAGATAAAAACTAATGGTTGTCCTAAATGATTGTTGAGTCGTCCCCACCCGAATGGAGATTGAGTACGGGTGGCCAGATCCAAACCTGCAATAAAATATATTAGACAAACCAATGACTCAAAACTGACTCTCTCCATCATCCCCACACTTGAAGGGAAGATACCCCCATAGTGAGTTAAGAGAAAACTGACTCAAAATAAAAATAAAGACTCTTAAAAAAATAAAGACTCAACCGACTCAATATACAAAAATGCAGGAAACGTACCTGGAAGGCAAGATGGTGGAATGTGGTGGATGATGGTAAAACATGTGGTGAAATGGCGGTGAATGGTGGTGGAAGAAAACATGGTGGAAAATATATTTTTTTCTAATCAACTCGTGCAACGTGAAGGACACTGGTGATCTCAACGCGTGTCGCGAGTGAATAAAGTATAACTTTCTGGGGTAATTACTGTTCGCATAAGACGAACAGGTCAGCCCAGGCTCTTCGCATTACACGAAGAACCTTTTTTCACAGAAAGTTAATCAAATTTAATGTTTAGAAAAAAAATCTTTTATTACCCAAACTTCCACAAAAAAAAATCCCAATCATATAAATATATAAATAAACATCCGGGATTCGCTCATGATGTGAGCTGTCCTTGCCAAACAAACACAAAAACCTGCAAAACAAAACAAACACAAACCGAAAACAAAGAAAAAAAAATCCTTGAACTCTACAAACTCTACAACTCAGAAGCATCCGAGCGTGCCTATGCATCAATCACTCTAGCATCGGGTGGCTTCTCCTTGCAATACGAACCACCCCAGAAATCATACACCTTCAACACTTCTTCCTTTCTCTCGGGTTCTTTCCTATTCCTATACCTACCCGGTAAATTCATCCACCAATTAACCACACTCACAGTCTCTTTCTCCTTCCCTTTTCTCCTCCTACTCTCAATCTCCTTAGGGATTAATTTCTCCAACTCATGATCCAGATGATCATCTATAGCCTGTAACTCATCTAACAAATCTCCTCTCATCCTAGCCTTAATCCCAAACTCAACCTGCTCTTCCCCCACACGTATGCTCAACTTACCCTCACCCATGTCTACCACAGCTCTAGAAGTAGCCAAGAAAGGACGACCTAAAATCAATGGCACGGCATCATCCTCAGGCATATCTAACACTACGAAATCCACAGGAAACACGAACTTATCCACCTTAACTAAAAGATTCTCAATAATACCACGAGGGAATTTGGTGGACTTGTCCGCCAGCTGGATGTACATGCGGGTGGGCTTAAGTTCTCCTAGGTCTAGTTGCTTAAAAATGGAGTATGGCATTAAATTAACACTAGCACCTAGGTCAGCAAGAGCATTCTTAATGGACAGGTCACCTATGGAACATGGAATGATAAAACTACCAGGATCATCCATCTTAACTGGCAGCTTATTCTGCAAGACTGCAGAACACTCCTCACTCAAACTAACATGTGAAAGTTCCTCAAGCTTTTTCTTATTAGCCATGATGTTCTTGAGGAACTTAACATATTTAGGCATGCTCTGGAGGATTTCTACAAAGGGTAGGTTCACCTTAAGTTGCTTAATAAGTTCAATAAATTTATCATATTGGTGATCTATCTTATTCTGCAACAACCTACCTGGATAAGGAGCAGTGGGCTTATACACTCTAGTGGGCTCTACCTGCCTCTCACTCTCTCTATCCACCACTACTCTCTCAGAAGGACCCTTACTGCTAGACACAGGATTGGATGTAGCTACTATAGAAGGTGTCCTAGCAGGTGTCTCTAACTCTATCTCCTCATCTACCGGTTCCTCCTCATCCTTAACCGGTATCTCTACTCTCTCAGTCGCACCCCTACCACTACGAGTGCTCACAGCCATCGTTGTACCCTTAGGGTTCTCCTCAGTGTAACTAGGGAAAGTACCTGGTGACCTAACAGAGAGTTTCTGTGAAATATCTCCTATTTTTCTTTCTAGGTCTAACAAAGTATTCTGCTGGTTCCTAAGCATTAGGTCATGCTCCTCAAATTTCTGAGTGGTTTGCTGGTCTTTTGCAACCAGCTGAGTGAGCATCTGACTCTGACTAGCTATCATCTCCTCTATCCTCTTCAAACTAGAACCTGAACTATCACCTATGTCTCCTCTATCAGACCTCCACCCAGAATTAGATTGGTTCCTCCACCCCGAGTTATAATTATTACCATTTCCCCGGTTAGAACTACCCAAATAATCTACATGCTCACGGTTTCCTACTGGGCAGTCTATGGTGTCGTGTCCACCCCTACAAATCTCACACTTGCGTGCACTCATCTTAAGCTCTTAAACCTCTCTCGCTAAAGCCTCTATACCAGCAGCCATACTAGTCTCAGGAGTGACCTGATGAACACCTCTAGTAGTGGAGGAGGTAGTCCTAGTAACTGGGATGGAATCCCCGTGGGCTGGGGTCTGCTGTTCAGCTAGAGCAAAACTCTCAAACATGTCCTTACACTCATCGGGGTCTTTTTTATCCATAATGTGTCCCCCAACAGCAGTGTTAAACATCTGCTGCGTAGCATAAGTAAGGCCATTGTAGAATTTCTCTACAAGGGCCCAATCAGAAAGTCCATGCTGGGGACACTTGTTCAACAAAGTGTTGAACCTCTCCCAGGCCAAGTGGTATGGCTCATCTGGATCCATTCGGAACGAGTGGATCTGGTCTCTAATGCGAGCGGCCTTAGAAGGAGGATAATATTTTTTCAGAAACTTGGTTTTCAAGTCTTCCCAGGTAGTGATGGAATCCCGGGGAAGAGTATCCAACCAAGTGGCAGCACGCCCAGACAGAGAAAATGGAAAAACCCTAAGATAGATCGTGTCTGGGGTGACACCTGTCAAACCAAAGGTGTCACAAATGCGCACAAAACGGGACAGATGGCCTGGAGCATCCTCATCATCCAGGCCATTGAACTGGGCGGTATGGGCGATGGTGTTGATAACGTGTGAGGGGATCTGCCAAGTGTGGTTATTGGGCATGGCAGCCCGAGTAATGGGAGTTCTCACTCCCGTGGCTCCCTCACAGGCCATCTGGTGGACAGTACGTCTAGGTGGTTGAGCGTCGCCCATGATAGTAGCAGGGAGAGAAAAACGTACCTTTTTGGTTCGGTTGATAGCACGACGAAGTTCCCTCTGAATGTCAGCAATGTCTCGCTTGGGCTTTGATATGATCGGCTCAGATGGTCCCTGCGAACGAGTATGTGGCATAAAACTGCAAGACAGATAGAAAAATAAAACGCGTAAAGAAGAACAAAGATAAATGAAATATAATCAAAAAATATAAAAAAAAATACAAAAAGAAAATAAAAACCTAAGACTCTCTAGACACACTAAAAACCAAAAAGACTCAAATAAGACCAATTAATCATGACGTCCTAATCAAAGCTAATTTCGCAATCGCCAAGTGTCCCCGGCAACGGCGCCAAAAACTTGAGGTGCTATGTATGGTCTATAAAATTAATAAACTAACCTAGACACCTAGTAATATAAAACAGACTCAACTAAACTAGACCACACGACAGGCAAGTGTACCTATCAATGCAGTACAGACTAAGTAAGTCCGAGTATCGAACCCACAGGACACTAATAGAAAACAAAACTAGACTCAACTAAGACTTAACAAAATTGGTTTAAAAGTTTGTTTTTGATTTTTGTAAATAATTAATTAAAATAAAATAAATAAAGTAAATAAGATAAATAGACAGCACAGATAAATGAGGAAAATATCAGGATAGGAAGGCAACTACCTAGGCCAAGAATCCTACATGCAAACTCACAACTCTCGGTAATGGAAAACTGAATGGCTACCAGATTCTAAAGATAACTTAAGAAACCTTAAGACGTGCTAGATCTCCTCCCGGTCTCACCAACACACCCCAAAGAATCCTAAAGAATAAAACACTGGCTATCTAGCTCGGATCACCTCCCGGTCTCACCTCACTAAGAATGTAAAGGTACTCTAATGACTCGATCACCTCCCGGTCTCTCTAATCACAATACACCCGAAGATGTAAAGGAGTAATTTAATTGGGTTAACTATGATTTGGAATTGCAAGAAACTAAAGACAACTAGGATAGGATCACCTCCCGGTCTCACCCAAAACCTAACACCTAAAGCTCTAGACAACCCAACATTCCATCACCTCCCGGTCTCAAGAATGGAAGAATACTTAAGTCCTCTAAATTCTCTAATCAAGTTCCTATGGCTTTCGGTACCAAAACCATAAACTAAGCTACAAGCACCATGCAGGTAACCCTAATAAACATCCAAACATGAAAGACATTCACTAAGACGTTTATGGAACTATCAAAGATAATAAATTAGACCTAAGTACGCACACACATCATAATAAACACCAACTAAACTTTTACCAAAACATTAACCATTGAAAAATAATCCAAAACAGAGAGCTATAAAATTAACATGTATTCATCATTGCTGGCCTAGGTAGTAATAAAAGGTTTAGCCAATAACCATCATGGAAAAAGATAAAAACTTAGGTTCAAGATAACACATAGTCATTGTTTCAATATTTATAAACACAAAGTAAATAAATAAATGAACTAAAAATTATAATAGTCGAACCCGAGCCTTCCTGGCCTTCAATTAATCCTCTCTATTAGATTAAAGGTGCTGCTGTCGATGTGCTCTTCTTCTGCGGCTGTTAGGTCTTCGAAAATATATTCCCTCTGCCCCTGTTATATGTCTCCTCCTTTTATAATATGAGTATCCACCGCCAAAAAAACCCTTCAAACAACAACAATGATTTATTTTTGACCTTTGACTTTTTACGCCCATAATTGGGCTCGAGACTAGGAAGTCCACGGCAAATCATGCACTACACTTCTTTTTATTTTATTATTATTATTATTATTATTATACTATCATTATTAGTAATCAATAGCCGCTCTCCAATGCTCTTGGCTCGACCAAAGTTCCTCATTTATGCCCCAACGTCCATGACCACCTACTCTCAAGTGTTCGTGTCCCGATTAGAAATAATTCGTTTTGAGCTCATTTTTCACGAACACCTATAAAATAATAAAATTAATAAATAAATAATAAAACTGACATGAAACGAATACAAACTTGACCAAATAATATACAAAATACATAGGAAATTAGATGTGTTTTGCAACACATCAGTAGATCCAAATATAATGTCATCAACATAAATTTGCACTAGAAGCAAGTCATCTCCTGTTCGTTTTGTGAACATTGTGCAATCTACCAAACCTCGCTTAAAACCTTTGGATAGAAGATACGTGCTCAGCTCCTCATACCATTGCCGTGGAGCCTGGTGCAACCCATAAAGAGCTTTGTTTAGAACGTAGACCTTATCCCGGTGAATATGATCCTCAAAGCCTGGTGGTTGACCTACGTAAACTTCTTCCTTGACCACACCATAAAGAAACGCGCTTTTAACGTCCATTTGATACACCTTGAATTTCTTGTAAGATGCAAACGCTAGAAACATGCGCATAGCTTCTAAACATGCAACCGGTGCATAAATTCGTTATAATCGATTCCTTCCACTTGATGAAAGCCTTGTATGACCAATCGAGCTTTGTTCCTAACAATCACTCCTCTGTCATCCTTTTTGCATTTGAACACCCATTTTGTTCCAATCTTTTTCCGTCCTGGAGGTAAATCTGTCAGTGTCCACACTCCAAGTTTTTGAAATTGTAATAACTCCTCTTGCATTGCCTCTACCCAAGTGTCATCCAAAAGAGCATCCTTGTATGTCCGCGGCTCAACCTGCGAAACATAACAAGCAAAAGACCAGTCATTCTAACAACCTGATTTTTGAATTTTAGCATATAAGGCTAGAGCGCCAAGATTTTCTTGTGAGTTAGCATTCCTCAGTTGTCCTCTCGTCATAACACTGCTACCAGGATCACTAATAACTTGCTCGAGCGGGTGAATACGATGTATCCGAGATTCCGAATAATCAGGTACTTGCACTCCCGTTTGAGTAGTCAAATTCTCTGTCGAATCCAGATCATTACCCAAGTTTGATGACGAAGCACCATTTGAATTTGGGTTCACTGGAGGTGACTCTGTAGCAATATCTGGAACAGCTTCACTTGTAACATCATCATCATCTTCCGATATCGATGATTTGAGAGTTGTGGAAGCTTCCTAGAATACCTCTTCTTCAGCTGCAGGAGCATTGGTATCATTAGAAACTGTTTGAGGAGTTACGGTGATCGAACGCACCAACGGTGATGTCACTGCGTTTTCACACTCATAAGATAATCGTAATATAGCCTCTTCAACCAAGCTATCTAGATTGAATGATTCAAAAAAATCTTTGTAATCAAACATCCAATCTGGACCGCTGAACTTCAACGTTAGCCCACTCCTCTACCTGACGAGTTCGTTTGTTGAATACCCGTGTGAGCAGAGTTGCATATCCAACAAAGAATCCTTCTTCAGCTTTCGGTGCGAACTTCTCAGATGGATTAAGCATTGTACACGGTGCTCCAAACGGTTCTAGATACTCTAAGTTCGGCTTTCGTCTGTTCAACAGCTCATAAGAAGTTTTACCAAACTTCTTCACTGTTAAAACACGATTGAGAGTATAACAAGCTGCGTAAATGGCTTCATTCCAGAACATTACTGGAAGGTTGGAATCCGCAAGCATAGTTCTAGCCACTTCAATTAGAGTCCTGTTTTTGCGTTCTGCGACACCGTTCTGTTGAGGGGTATACGGAGCACTATATTCATGATGAATTCCTTTGTCTTCACAATGAGCATCCATCTGTGCGTTCTTGAACTCCGTCCCATTATCACTCCTAATTCTCTTGATCTTAAGACCATAGACATTTTCTAGTCGAGTGAACAGAACCTTCAGATTGTTAAACGTGTCACTCTTATGATGCAAGCACATAACCCATGAACGCTCAAGTGGTAATCTGTAACCACAAGATAGTACACTTGTCTTGGGTCTTTGAACATTCAGTTTCAAAGAATCTTTTTCACAAATAGTTGAATTTGAATTGATCGTTTTCTGATCAATTAAATCCCTTTCTTTTTCAGATTTCTCATTCACTTGTGAAGTCAAAGCACCTTGAGATCCCTTTGGTGACCAAAATTGTTCCGAACATTTCAAGATCCGAATTTGAGATTTTGGGGTCTCAGACGGTTTCTTTACTTCGTCTTTGAATGAAACTCTCTTGGTTACCTTCTCTGATTTAACAGAGACAGGTCCAACTGTTGGTTTGACTGAAGGTTTTAAAGGTACCTTTTGCTTCTCAACAATTGTGTTCACAACAGGTTTTTTAAAAGGCTTTTCCATGGCGATCCGGTTACGACGATCATATGTCTTCTGACGATTATCCCTCTTTTGAAAATATCTGCTTTGGTTGTAAAACGGTGCTGGTTGAGGGACAAAGCGTCGTTGTGGATAACAATGATTATCGACTGGACTTTGGTATTTCTGCTTCACTTCAACCTCGTGCCTTTTGTGCCTAACATACGGGCAGTGAGCAAGAAAATGCCCTCTCTCCCCGCACTTAAAACACGCACGGTACTCTTCAAAGTTGTTCTTGGCGTTTGACTTGGCATAAGTAGTGATAGGATATTGATCATCCACACACCTTTTTCTTAAACTCTCAGGAGCTGGGTCCTTTGAGTAAGTCGGCTCAAGAAAACTATTCGCCTTCTCCTTCGGCTTAATAAACTCTGTGACATGAACCTTTGGTTCTTTTGGAACATCCAAATAAATTTTCTTTAAAACCTCTGGAGGTAGATCATTTGTTCTCTCATGTTTTGGGAATCAAATGGTACTCTCCTGCCAAATTTTCTCAATCTTGGAGTAATTGGCAAACTTAATTGGATATTCATCGTCAGAAATTATCTTATCGGATCCTTCCATCCGATAAAACACTTTGACGTGTTTGTCACATTGTTCATTTTTCTCAACCTGCTTAACTGACTGATTCACTCGATGAGCGTTAGCCATTGGATGTATAATCTGAGAAGGTGACACAGGTTCATTGGTAATAATGTGATTTTCAGCAGGAATATCACACACTTTCTCAGATTTGTCATCCTCATAGTCAAAATCATCAGTTACGGCTATCAATCCTTCATCATTTAGTCCCAAAATAGGTCTAACATCGGAATTAGGGTCTCCCACACTGGAAGTGTTATACTCATCATCCGATGTAGAGTCAGATTTAACTGAACTCTCCGGTGTTATGGAGTGCAAAGTATGATTTTCAAACAACACTAGAGATGGGACGGCCTTGTAGTTTGCACTACTTGACTGTGAAGGCTCCTTAATAATATGGTTAACAACATATGCAATATGTTTGTAGCTTTCAAGCTTCTTGTTGACTTTCTCAGCAAAGCACTTGATGGTAGCCATTTCAAGTTTTGTTTCTTCTAATTCATTGATGTAATTGTTAATGGCTAATTGTTTTAAAGATAGTGTTTTCTTAAGATCAGAAATGTCTTTCTTATAACCATCAAGCACCTTATTGAATTCTCGTGCTTCTTTTTGATACGATTGACAGTTGATCTTAGCACTCTCAAGTTGAACCCTGAGTTGCTTATTATCCTCTGTCAATCTATCGCATGCACCACAATAGTTTTCACTATTCATATCTAAAGAAGATTCAGAACTTACCTGTTTTGGAGGCTTTGTCATCGCCATCAATGCAAAGTGTGCTTCCTTTCCAGCAAAGAATTTAGAATAGTCGATTCTGGTAAAAGCATTATCCACTATGCAAGATTTGCGCGTCATCAGAAAATCAGCTTATGCTAGAAGTTGATCAATATCATCATCTAGTGAGTTAACACTAGCTTCAGAATCAGATTCTCTCTCCGATTCAGAATAAGCTGAATCACATTGTTCGGGAACATCAGTGACTGAGTCAAGAATCAATCCTGACTTCTTCTCAACACAAACATCATTTTCTTCAACTAACTCCTCAATCTTCACCTCAAACAACTTTTCAGTCTCCAAACCATCTTCAACTGACACCGGCTCCATCAAATCCATCTTCTGGCCAACACACGCCACATTACCAGCAGTGATCTCCTATACACCAAGTTGCATACCAGTCCAATCAAATCCCTCATCTTTCTGGATTACCAAAGCCTGGTTCTGGTTATCTGGTTGGGTTTGACTATTAGGTGTAGAGATAGGAATGATTGTTCTAGTTGGATTGTGTGATGTTTGGTTTTGGTTCTGGTTTTGTGTAGTGGTTTGTCTAACAGAATTATTTGGTGAGGTGTTTTGGCGGTTTTGGTAATTATTTTGTGGTTGAAAATTGGAGTTGTTTTGGCTTTGATATGATACCTGATTTTGTGATTAACGGTTCTGGTAATTGGTGTTAAAAGGATTCCTGTTCCCCTGTTGTGCTGGCTGTGTGCATTCTCTCTTGAAGTGACCTTTCCCACAACAGTTAAAACATGTGACTTTGGCTTTGTTGAAGCCATATGTGGTGTTAGGAGATGTAAAAAGATCAGTTCTGCCCGTCTTCTCTATGAACTCAGTCGCTCGCCTCATAACACTAGCAAATGCCCACTGGATGTCAATGAGCTTCATCTCCTCCTTGTCAATTTGCACGTAGTCTTCACTGGTTAAGTTCTTGTTACCAATTTGACTAGCTACTAACCCGTTATACAAACCGACCATAGCAGAAACCAAGGCTACATGTTGCTGTGCAACTTCAACAGTAACATTGTTCAAGTTTGATGTCTCCAACACAATTGGGCTCTGGTTAGGTTGACTTGGGTTCATTTGGGTTTGATTCACTTGAGGAATGTAGGATTGTTGTTGAGGTTGGTTCAAATTAGCTGAATAGCATGCAACTTGTTGCATAGGTGAAAATGGTGGGATGTAAGTAGTAGGATATGATGGTGGGGAATAAGATGAGGTTTGAGCAAGATAGTTTATGGGGGTTTTGGTTGGTTCAACAATGCTTGAAACACAAGCTATGTATGGAGCAACAGTATTACTGGAACTTAAACTAGTAAGAGATGAAGATGTACCACCATGATATAACTCTGGATTCTGAGGAACTTGAGCTCTTTTCGCTTTCCTCTTTTCCTCCATCTCTTTGTTCTCAAGCTTCTGGATGAATTCATTGATGGTCCAATATTGGTACGCGTCTTTCTCCTTAAGGACCTCAATATATTGATTCCAATATGGTGGTAATGCATCAGCGAACTTATCCACCAGCTCAGACATGGGTATATTGATCTCATAACTTGAAAGTTCGGTCAATAAATGGCAGTGCCTCGGAATCAACTCTTTCAACGTCTCATTTCCCATATAGCTAAAGTTCTCAAACTCTTTTCTCAACTCCTCCATTCTAAGCTTCATCGTCTTCTCATTCCCATCGTGACGATACCTTAACATATCCTATAATTGCTTCAAAGTGGTGCACGACCCAAACTGATGTAAAAGATCATTGTTAATGGCCTGGGACAGTTGGGAACACGCCTTCTTTTCCACCGCAAACTTTTTCTTCTCATCCTCGGCTAGACTCTCTAATGGAATTGGCTCACCGGTGTTCTCCAAAACCGGAGCTACATACCCCTTATCAATCATTTGCCAAGCTTCCGTACCTTCCATTCCCATTCCCTCTAAATGAATCTTGAACTTGGTCTTCCATTGGTTGTAATCCACCATTTCCATCAACTTTGGTGGACGGCTCCCACTACCCAAAGATAAGTCATGAATAAGCGTCGAAATCGAATTGGTAGTCTGAGAGTGTGTCACCGCTGCTGCAACTCCGCAGTAATCAGCCATAGGTTGTTGTTGTGGTTGTGCAACTTGTTAGGGCATCGAACTAGTCATTGCCAAATAGTTGATTGGTTGAGATGGTTGACTAGACTTCTGAGCAGCTACCGACCAATGATCAATTGTTGTTTGCTGTTGTGGTGTTGTATTAGGTCGTGGTGTTGTAGAAAAGTTCCACATTTCGTCTGAAAATTATAAAACACGAAATGATTAGAAAAATTCTTCAACAAATTCTACGTTCGACCTTTTACAAATGATCGTGTGGGCGAATGTGGAATTTAGTCCAGATTCGACCATTTCTAAAGACTCGAATGTAGAATGTAACAAACTCGTTTCACTTTCGACCAAAATAATCCTCTTACGACCTCCCGATTGGTCGAATGTAAAACTGATGGTTGAATGAACAACATCACACTAAAAATTTCTATGTTCGACCAAATTAACCTTCACGTTCGACCTAAAAAGTCCTGGTTCGACCTAAAAACCACACTCTCGACCGTTTCTCCCTAGGTTTGACCCTTTCATTTTGAAAAACGGTTATACTTTGAAAATCAGTTATTTTGATCCAAAATTTTGAAATGTTGATGAAATTTGATGATCTTATGCAGGTTTTGCTTCGGATTGGATTTGGAACAAGTTTAACAAAGAGAATTCTAGATTTTATCCATGAAAACTAGTTCAAATCAATCAATATTCATCAAATTCAAATGTTCAATGAAAACAGAAAAGTTTTGATCAAAATTGGGTCCAAATCAACACTAATATTATCAATTCGTAGTTGTTTGATCCTTTTGGCTCTGATACCACTTTGTATGTGTCAAGGATCGATCTTCAAACTAAGACAATGATCAAACAATTTCAATTCAGGTGCGGAATCTCTGAATTGATTATGAAATGATAATATATCTAGCAAAACACGCAAATCATCTCAAACATTTTCATTTCATTGATAAACATAATCATAATCACTTTAAAACGTTGTTTACAATGATAGATATCAATTACAGACTCAACAAAACCCTAGGGAGACTAAACACTTAGAGAGGGAAACAAAAATGACCAAAAGTTTTTAAAGTTACAAAATGATTCATCCTATATATAGACCTGCACATTCGACCATTCGATTGGGCGAATGTGCAGGTTCGACCATTCACAGTGGGCGAATCAACACACATATATAAACAAAACTTCATTCAACTTCTCTGAGCTCTCCCTTCGACCAAACTATCTACATTCGACCGTCTGGATTCCACCTTCGACCGTCCGATATCACCAAAACATATTAGAATTTGCAATTCAATAGCACTAGTCGCACTTCGTGTATCTACAAATAACAGCATCACCTAGAGCAAACAAATATCAAATACAACAAGACCACAAGAAACCAACAATCAAGAACACAAGACAAACAAATAGAATAGTTAGACAATCCTAGAGAGCGAAATTGTGTCAGTGTTCAGATCATGGGTTCATCACTCATAGGTGCCCACACAGATCTTAGCACAGGAGCCCTTTATTAACTATATATATATATATATATATATATATGAATATAAATAGAATAAAAGACACGCATACCAATATCAAACAAGAACAAAAGAGAATACCAACAGACAAGAATGGATCAACAAGACTCAATCAACCACCGGTCCACCCTAACCTTGTCACAGACGCCTAAACATAAGACAAGAACAAGAGATAGAGAGGACTTATAGTGTACTTCAAACAGCAAGTAGCAATATAAACAATAAACAAGAATAGGGATTAGAATAGACTTACGGGTTGCAAGCTTCCAATCTAGACAACACATCTCCAGAGAGAATGACCAAGCCAACAACAGTTGACTAACAATACAATAGATCAACAAAAAGAAAATACTGAAAATAACAGACATGATCTAATGAGATCAGATCTGTTGTAGGTCAAGATCTATCAAGAAGATCAAAACCTCAAGACCTCAAAACCAAGACAAACTCTAGATCTCATAAAGAAAATTTAACAGATCTAAAAGTTAACCAAATACCAGATCTAAACAAATACACATAGTGGAAGACTAAAACAGACTCAGGATCCAGAGATTGGGGGGGTCTAAGGCTGATCTATAGAAGACCAGTAAGACTCATGGGTAGGGGATGACACCGGATATTAAGAAGGAGATTCAGGGGACTAAGGAGGACTCAAGAAGACATCAGACTTATTTTACAAGACTATATATAACTCAAGAGACTAGAGAGAGAAGTATAGAATAGAATTTTATTTCTTTCCAATGATGAATTACAAATGAGGGGAAGCCTTCCTTTTATAGACCAAGGAAAGGCATAATACATCATCCATGACATCATACACCATTATTACATAAAGAAAAATCTAGAACATGACCTAAACATGACATAAGTGCTTACCTCAATTTAAGAGTGATTAAAGCCTAACTTATTCTTAGGCACACCATAAGCACACTAGCACACTAATTAATACGATATTAAACATAACAACGTCTACTAATCTTTCTTCATTTCCAGCGGGAATCTGGGTGTGATGGATCATCTTCATATGGGTCGTAATGTGGGCTTGGGCAGTCCTCAAGATGGTTTTCAAGAAAATCTCTTACAGCTTCTTCCCATATCTTTACTTGAGGGTTTTCAGCTGGCCAGAGCATCGTGCCATACAAAATGTGTTGAGGGATTGCATTCGGGGAGTGCCCATTTGCGAGGGACAAACACCTATGTATTTCTTTCCATTCATTGGGATGGGTCCTCATGTAAAGGGTCTTGATGGCTTTCCTGCATACCAACTGTGAATAAAGCAGTAAGGAGCATGGAAAACGATTGATTGTTGTTTGCTGATGACTGTTGGAAGTATATAACAGCCTGGCCTTCGGAAGATTACAAGACAGTATTTTTTATGAGAGGATGTCAATTGTCCCGTCCATTGGTGAAGTGGTAAGAACCATTGGAATAAAGTGAGATTATGCTTTCTTTCTTTAGGGAGGTCTCCAAACTGGCAGTCAAGCAGGTATTCGAGAAGTTTTGGCCAGTTGAAGGTCATGGAAATGTTGTGGGATTCAAAAAGATACCAGAAAAAACAGGGCTTCTTTTGGTTAGTTGTACAGGTCATTGATGTGGAAGATATTGAGGAATGGGTATTCTAGGTGGATTGCAAGGCCTTTCATAAACAAACCATGGGTTTTTAGGGTTATGGTAAGGAATGTTTTGTAATTTCTTCTGGGACTCCTTTGTCTTTGAATTCTTGGTAGAGTGTGGCTTCTTTCGTGGTGCTTGAGGAGGCGTCTTCCATCATAAAGATAGCTGGGATGATATGTGGGTGGCGGATGTGGTGGTGCTGAATCATTTGGGCATCGTTTCTTTTATAGGCCTTTGGTCTTAACAGGAAATCTGCAAAGATATTCTCTTTTCCTTTTATGTGTGTTAATAGTAAATTTCCACCGTGAGAACCAATTTACCCATCGTAATAATTGAGATTCTGGGAGCATCTTTCTTTTGAACTGTAACATCTTTGGGAAAGATGACATGTCCATTTCTATCAGAAAATCATGTCCAATTAAGTGGAATTGAAATTTTTCTATCCCTCTTTTTACAGCTTGGATATCTTTTATAGGTAGAGTGATAGTGTTTTTTTGATTGTTTAAACATGCCACTTTTGTAACCACAGACTACCCTCCTTCCCTTGTCGTCTTCTGCAAGAAGGACTGCTGCCCAATGTTCGTCACTTGCGTCTATCTGAAGGATTCTTTTGTCTTTTGGTGCAGGAATCTTTAATGGTGGCATACTGTCAGTAAGTTGCTTTATTTCTTTGACAGCTTGCGTTTGATTTTCAGACCAAGTTGGTGGATTCTTTCTTAGCATGGGGAACAGGTGTATCGTGTGATTTGACAATTTTGGCAGAAAATCGGCCATATAATTGACTAATCCAAGGAACTGTTGAACCTCCTTTTGTGATGTCAGGTTGTCTGGGAACTGATGCAACTCCTTTGCAATGTCTGGCTGAGGTTGGTACTTCCCATCAGCAATCTTCATACCAAGAAAATCAATGGTGCTAACATTGATTTCCATTTTCTTCTCTGAAAGCATAATTCCATATTTTTGTACAATGGAATGGAATTTTTCAAGGAGTTTTATGTGTGACTCTTCTTCTTCTAAGAACAGGAGGATATCGTCTATGTAGATCAAAGCATTGCTGAGAATTGGTTCAAATATGCGTACCATTGCTTTTTGAAAAACTGATGGCGCATTTTTTAAACCGAAAGGCATTACTTTCCATTGGTGATGATGGTCAGGAATGCAGAAGGCCGTCTTGTGCCTGTTATCCGGTTTAATGCCTAATTGCCAGAATCCGGCCTTAAGATCAAACTTTGACAAGAGTTTTGCATTTACCAGGGACGAAAATAACGACCTTTTTTGTGGCAGTGGGAACTTATCATCTGCTAAGAAATGGTAAGTGGTTGGTAGATAATCACTAATCTTAGCTTTCCCCGGGTTTGTTCACTTCGTTTATTGACATAGAATGCTTCACATGCCCATTGGGAGGTTGTTGGCTCAATAAGGCCTTGAGACAACAGTTCGGAAAGTTCTTGTATTGCAAGTTAAGTGTGTTCGGGGTTCATGCCTGGATGGCTGGCCTTTGTTGGGTTGATGTCTTCATTTTGTTTGAAGGGCAAGGAAACAAAAAAAATCTGGGTTTAGCCACAAAGGGGAAACATGTTTTGTAAGGAATTCCGTATGGCTAGAGGCGCAGGAGGTTTGGATAATTTTGGCTTTTATGGTTTCGATGGGTAGGGATGAGATCATGTAAAGCCTTCTGACAGAACTCCATGGGTTGGCAAACTTCTTGTACCTTAGGCCTTCTTGTCCATATCGTAAATCTCGCAACCAATATAGGATATCAAATCCTATTAGAAGGTCTTTGCCATGGGTATCCGACCCTAAGAACCTGTGCTTGACAGTGCAAGTTGGGAAGATTCTTAAGTGTATCGAAATACTTATTTTGTCAATCGTGAAGGGCTCTCCGTTTGTGGCAACAAAATGTTGGCGGTGGGGTTTCCAGTATTCTGCTGGGAGAATAGCTGGGTTAAGAAGGCTTGCTGCAGATCCTGTATCAAAGAATGCTATGACCGGGATGGGCTTAGCATATAGAGTCGCTCTGATACCATGTAAAAATACAGAGATCTAATATTCTAAACACAACCACAAACACACAGAATATACCGACAAAACGGTGACAAAATAGTATTGTTAACCAACCATAATAGTACCTAAACCAAACCCTAGAATCTCAACAATGGTTGAGATCCAAAATAATACAAAGTCTGGATCAACAATTGATTAGTTAGGTCAGTTGTTGACTACAAATACGAAGAATAATAAGAAACTTACAACCAGAATACTAGATCAACAATACAGAAACCCTAGACTGTGTGTGTGAGAGTACAAAGACGAAAAGAGAAAGAAAAATGACAATCCCAGTGAGTCTCTCGAAGGATCTGTGGCATATATACTCCAACGTTTCACTCTGGTCCCTGCAAAATAATAAAGCACACAAACGGCCCTCTAGAATATAAAAAATAACACTTTTATGTCGGTTAACACCAGCTGGGCCCCCAAACTCAAATATAACACCAAACTCAAAGACTGGCCTATGGCCCATAACCTGATAAAATAAACCGGCCCAATCATCCTTTTATCAATTGAACCATTTGTAAACATATTTTCAATAGTAGTATTGCCAATGACTATAATTGAATCTTCACATACACTCTTAAATAGATAGTTTTTAACCATTAGTTATCTTCTATTTATATAGTAATATCATAATTCTTTACCTTAGAAACATATGGCATGCCTTATTTATCGAGCATCCATATGTCTGTTCTCATGTACAACCATTATATAAACATTTCATGCTCTTCATGACATAAAGCATAACAATTACATACTACAAAGGAAAAACAAAAGCCATAATCAATATTGTGGGTTAATACCATAATGGATGACCAAGACAAGGGGGAGATAGACCGAATCTTTGGCAAGTTTGATTCCAACGGAGACGGTAAAATCTCTTCGTCCGAGCTTGGAGAGGCGCTGAAAACGCTTGGATCTGTGACACCTGAAGAGGTCCAAACTATGATGGAAGAACTTGATACCGATGGAGATGGATTTATTTCTTATGAAGAGTTTACAAGTTTTTATAATGCCAATAGGGGCTTAATGAAGGATTTGGGCAAGATCTTCTAATAATGTTATGTATTTTGTCTGATACGTTAGTTTTTTATCGATAATTTTATATTTACATGTTTGGGATTTTTCCTTACTGTCTTCTAGATTTTGTCATAAAATCCAAGTATCCAACTAACTTATTAGATGTAGTGTTTCTATCAATCCACAAAAGCAAAGAAATGCCGCGTTAATTAATAATTTAAAAAAGATGTTTATACAATATTAAGTAACTAGTGGGGTGCCTGCGCGTTGCGGCGGGTAACATAATATTTAGATTAGTGATTTTAGGAGTGTGAACAGGCCAGTATTTTGGTTTGGAGCCGTAACCAATACCAAAATTTCTGGTTAAGGTGTTTCAAAAGTCGTTTGGCTCGACTAACATCACACTTTTAGTTTAGCATTATATACCTAGACAATAGCATACGGTTGCAAACTTTGATGGATGAACTTCTTGAGATCATTGGTATGAACTCTTGTGTTGCAAACAAATGTACTAAAAACAATGCAATTCTCAAAAACCAAATGTAGTAAAGAAGAATACAGTAACAAGCTTATTATGTTTGATGTTTAGAAATAACAATAAAAAAATAGAGAAAAAAAGTAAAAAGTAAAGGTGCAACGAAGGGAAAAAAAAGTATCGGTCCTAAAGCACCTAGAAATAACAAAGCGTGTAATTTTTTTCCATCCCACATCGGTCCTAAAGCACATGTAACTTCAAGTTGAAAAACCCACCTTTAATTGTTGACGATATTGCCCCATGTAACATCATTATGCTCTTCTAGGATTGTGCAATGACCAAGCTTGGATTGGAAGTAAAATCAACAAACGTGCATTTAAATCAACGCCTCCTTTAACATAAATTTGAAAACACGAGTTACCCGTTATATGTCCGAAATGTTAGGTTGTGAAATCCAGCAAAATACGTAGTTTCTGGAGATTTCTCACTTAGTTTTTACTCAGCCACATCATCAACAACAACAAATTAGTACATGAATGATACGAAGCTGATCCAAGAATTGAAAGATTCGTATTTGGAGCGTTTAATTAAAAGCAAGTGGGCTAGAAAAAGGTCTAAGTTAATACGAGCTTCACTTTTGATTCATTTGGAGTTATGGGGGCATGTAAACTACCTCGAACATCACAAAGCAAAATAGGCAGCGACAGCGCCTTGCAGCTTCGCCACTGGCTCCCACTCAATTCCTTAAAAGGCTACAAATGAAAAAAGTTGTTTACTCAACAAACTGAATGATAATAACAAATGACTAATAGTATTTTGAAAAAAAAAAATTAAATGGTTTAAGCTAGGTTAGTTGGAAAATAACAAAAGAAAAAGCTTTAATATGGTAGGCAACCATTGAAAGCAAGAGCTGCAGTAAGGTTGATGGGGTATTGATTTCCATTCCCATCTCATCAAACATATCATCATTAAGGAGGAAACAATCAAGGGAAAAAATTAAATTACCCAATGTCCCAACCCACCATTCTCTCCACCTCAACTCGTCGCAAACTATTATTTAAAAAACAAGATAAACAGATCATTCTTCCTTTTTTCTAATATTGCCCAACATGAATTAATCCAATTCAACAAGTATTTTAAACTAAACTATTTGAACCCACACATGTTTTGGCTCTTTAGCCAATTCGCCCATCTATTCACCTCAACTCGTCAAATAATATTATTAAAGAGCATATGTATGCTAAGAATTGAAAGATTCGTATTAGGGGCGTTTAATTAAAAGCAAGTGGGCTAGAAAAAGGTCCAAGTTAATACGAGCTTCACTTTAGATTCATTTGGAGTTACGGGGGCATGTAAAATACCTTGATCATCACAAAGCAAAATAGGCAGCGACAGTGCCTTGCAGCTTCGCCACTGGCTCCCACTTTATTCCTTAAAAGGCTGCAAATGAAAAATGTTGTTTACTCGCAAAATACAGTAAAAATGCAGCAAAACTTACAGTAAAAAAGCTATTAAAATATAGTAGCATATGCAGTAAAAAAAGGCAGCCAAGATGATCTTAAAATGCTGTCAAATATGTAGTTAAAGTGCTATAAAAATGAAGTAAAAATGCAGTAAAAAGGCAATTAGACCAACTAAAATCAGCAATCTTAAGTCATTCTAAATGAAAAAACAACTACACATCATACATCAATCAAATGAAAAATAAAATTTTAAATGGGTCGGTTATCGGTCACTTTTTCTCAGTGGCGCATGTCATCGAATACCTTATATGTGGCGGCAAACTTTCGTTTAACATACAAAAAGAATTGAAAGATGAATGAAGAGTAGTAACTTACTTTGAAAAACATCACTTAAAACAAGACATGGTAACATGTGTTGGGCCAACTTTCCCGACCCACCTAACTCATCAGCAACTGACTAAACCAAATGAAGACACTTACAAGCATAACTTACTAAGTAAAATTCAGTGATGATACGGAGTAAGGCATCTTGATGTGGATCTCCTCTCCCTTTTGAATGTCTACATCCAAATTTATTTCCGAAATCGCTACAAGTTAAAATCAGTGATGATACAGAATAACAGTAAAATTACAATGAACCACGAAGAATTTTACTATGTCAGGACTGGGGAGAATTATAATGTGTTAATTTTTAACATTCACCAAGAAAAATCACTTTCTAGACAAGTTCTTAGAAATGGAAACAAATGTTTACCTCAACAGGTGATGATATGATGGAATCCCTTTCAGGGTTCAGATGACCACTCAACTTCGTGTACAAATTTGACCCATTTATCAATGAAGCATCAAGCGTATTGAAAGTCGCCCAAAACTTATTTTTACCCAAAAATTAGAGAGTAAAAGTTAGGAACGTAAAGGTAATTAAATTTAGTTGTTTATATTTGACGGTAAGACATAAACGTGTTATTATCATAGACAAACTAAATGTTAAATTTACAAAAACAGACACTACGTGGTGCTCCTCAAAAACTAAATCCTTATTTTTTTCTCCGTTTTAAATAGTTTAAAAGAAACACATCGCAAGGTTAACTAACCCAGGATGTCTGGCATTTGGTCTCAGTCCTTCCAGACTTTCATATTCAGTTGGGTACTTGGGTCACACCTATTTCAAAGGATAAACAGTGATGTACTAATTTGCCTCCTTACTTTGGCAATGTCTGCATCAAGATGATACATATAAATCAACTGCAAGTATAATATATTCGTAAAGATAAGAACACGTTCTTTGAGGAATAAAGTCAAACATTTAGTGGGCATCAAACAAAAAGATTAGACACTTTCAACTAATTTAACCTATTCATACAATTTTACATCGATTTCAGCTTTTATCAGCAAATAACTGTAATTAATTCAAATATGTCAAACTAACAATACAAAAAAAAGCCACACTAATCATTACAATTACCAATTCCACCGCGAATGAAAATAAAAAAAATAAACTGTAGTTGTTGAAGCCCTAAAATAGGTCCTACAATCGAACCTTCATAGCGCCACAACCTGATGAAACTTGCAAAATGGAGTGTGTAGAATATTAACAAATGGAATAACTTAACAATCAAACTGATGAATAAAATAAACCCTAACCTGGAACAGGGAAGGTCTTCTAAATTTAGGGCAGGAGCACCATGGGTGTCTGGAATGAGCATTGGGCGATATTAGTAATGGGTGAAGGGAATTTAACTACTGACAATCAACCATTCAATTGGACGGTTTTACAGTATTGAACATGGCATTGAAACGAATTGTTTCATGGCGATTGAAGGCCGACTGATTTTCTGAATTAAATGAATGCCCTTCGTAACCCATGGCAACATTTCACAGGGATATAAAGTATGCAGGAGTTCGGAGCTGCATTATTATTTTGTACAATTGCTATAAAAAATGGTATACAAGGGTATAAATGGAAGAAATGTGGTAAAAATTTAAGAATTACACTTGAGACTCTTGGGATGACATCTTAACTTTGCCAAGTTGGACATCTTTGCCCATTTCTCCCTCTTTATAATGTTGTAGAGATAACTGGTAATTAGACCTGGTGTGTTGTGAAACGGGTACATTGCAAACGTCGGACGCGATGCGTTAAATGTAACATCGCAAAATTTTTCCCTAAATTTTAATAATTAAAAGCCCTTATTTATTTTTTTTATACATATTTACCCCTATTATTATAAATTTTACTAATAGGCATGTCTTTATCTTATTTAACTCACAATTTATGTGTATATTTATATTTATATATTTAGTAATAATAATAATAATAATAATAATAATAATAATAATAATAACAATAATACTAATAATAATAATACATATAAAGTTTAATTTTTTTTGAACCAAATCCATGTCAAAACCCAAGCCTGTACCCACTTAATTCCCTTCCTTCTTGCTGTTCTTTCCTTTTTTCGCAGACATGAAGTCTGATTTGACCAACACCTTTGACCACATAAATTGGGTCAGAAATGGAAACCATTCTTGAATTACATAGCTCGGTTTTGACCAACACATCATCCTGCGTCAATTACAACCTTAAATTTCGCTCAATCAAGTCCTAATTGAACCTAATTTGACTCGGCATTAACAAGCTTGACCGTGAGATGGTCAAGCATTCAAAACCTTCCAATTCGGTAACCATAGGATAAATTGAACTCGTGGTGTTGATCAAAGGCAACCGATAAACATAGCCTCACTCCAAATTTTCTCTTTCTTTTCTCTAAATTCGCAATTGAAGCTCGGTTTGACTTTTCAGTTGACCGAACGATCCATCATCCATATCTGTCTGTAAGTTTCAATTAATCATATGTTTTTGTTAGTCGACATCATCCAAACAAAAGCCCTATGTTTTTTGTGGGTATTGATCGTTATTTGTTTGGATTAGAAAACTAGGGTTCATAGGTAAAGGATTTGGGGAAGATGACTATCTGCAGTCATCCTTTATATAAAATACGAAACAAGAATATTAACCAACTGATCCATATATCAGTTGGTTATGCACGAGGGCTCAGAAACACGAACCGGCCACTGGCCCGGGTTCGATCCATGGCACATACAACCTTTTTATTTGATTTTCCTTATACTATATAATCTACAATTATTTTTAAAAAAATAGATTTTAAATACTAAACATGATTTATAAATTCTACAAAATTTATTTTAAGTCAGTCTTATGATAAAGTTTAATACCCAACTTTTAGTTTTTCAAAAATCATTTATTTATTATATATAATAAATATCACAAATTTATTCAATTATAATTATAAAATTCTATAAAAATATCAAAACGACTTTATAAAATTCCACAAAAATTATTCTAAGTCTATAAAACAATAAACATTCCAGAAATGAATTTTATTTCTGAAAAATATTTTATTTAGTATTTTTCATCGATTTTTGTTATTTTAAATCATAAATAAATCTTGATAAATTCATTTTTCATTATTTTTGCATCAAAATTTCACATAAATTATTATTAATCATGTAGATCTGAAATATAAAATTTTTTGATTCGAAATTTATAAATTTTAATATTTTTAAATATTAAGTCTATATTTTGTCAAATAAATATTAATATTTAAATATTCATGAATTAAGAACATAATTTTATAAAAATTATTTTCACATTTATTACATTATAATTCAACCACTTTTAGTTAATTTTGACCAGAAAACATTTTCATTAATTATTTCCTTATTTATTTAAATTATTCAAAATTTAATCATAAATCAATTATTAATCCCCAAATTAGGAACCCTAGCACATTTTAGACTAGAAAACTTAGACTTATTAAGTTTTCCCCGACACTTATTTATTACCTTGAAATAGGGTGATATTTGGATACACACGAGCCACATTTACTTATAACAAGGGTCTTCATTCTAACACTAAGGTGAGTTTTACATAGCCCCTTTTCTATTTATCACCATTTTTGGGGTGAAACATGTTACAACATTCTATATGCAATTCAATCATCAAAGTGTCTATGTGTTTTTCTATGTTGCATTATGTCTTGAACATGACTAGGGAAGCACAATTCTAGCATAATCATTAACATTGATCAGCCGACGGTATACAATGATAGATCTATTGGACTGACAATCCCACCCGGATACGTGCCTCCTACAAAGGTAGCGTGGGTGATTGTTATCGCATAACATAATCGAGTGAACCTTGAGCGTATGGGATGTACCACAATATAACAGTCACAAGGGTTGATTATGCACTCGATTTACTTCTAGTATGTTTGCACATATGGACTAGACTTGCCATGACACTTGAATTGTACAAGTTTTATTCAATTATCAAAACCTATGTAATTCTCACCAACTTTTGTTGACCCAAAATATTTTCAAACTTAACATGTTTCAGGTTATAACATGCTCGAAGATTAGAGTTAATGCTTGAAGATGCGTAGCTTGTATTTTTCATTTTGATGTACAAATTCTTAGAACAATTGTATGTAATTTATTTAAATCATTTATTGAAACTTATAATTTACCATGAGCTACTGAACAATCATCAATACGTGACATCCCGATGTTTCCGCCATCGGTTGGGGTGTTACATTAAATATATGAAAACACACATTGTGGTTGCATAAAAATGTAAAGTAATCTAATTTCTACTGCACAATCATAACGTGTTTATATGTGACCCGACTCAAACATAGGAAACGTATAAAAAAATAAGTAAATCATGTATGAAGGAAAAACTAACACGTACAATTGGAACTCAGAAGACATATTCACATCAAGAATTGATATTTTACTCCTAGCGCATTGCGGCGGGGTCGAAAAGTAGATCCAGAAACTTACATAAAAGAAGAAAAACGTATTATATTTGACCTGAATTATTTCACCAAAAAAGTTAACGTTGAAAAGTAGAGTAACTCGAATTTATACCGACACATAAATTGCATTTTTCATAACATGACCATTGGGCGATGCGCCATGGGCACATTGCAAACATCGAATAGATTAGTCCAAGCGTTATATATGAAAGTGCATGTAGTCCAAGCGTTATATCTGAAAGTGCATGTTTCTACGTACTTAGTTCAACTAAATGTACGGTTAAATCAAACCGTAACGTAATTCGAATTTAGACAAATTAATTCTTTAAAAATGAAATTAGCGAATTAAAATCATTATAGAAAATAATAGGTTAAAACCGTATATTAAATATGATACAAGGGTAAAGTTGAACCATTAAAAACTTGAGGTATTGAACCTTGAGGGTAGAAAAGCCAATGGACTAATATTGCAATGTGACGGTAGTTTGAGGTTATAAAGGCAAGGGACTAAAAATGCAATTTGATCAAATCAAAAGTAAGAGACGACAATTGCAATTTTCTTAACTAGGGGTATTATCAGCCCGCGCTCTGCATTGGGCAGCGATAGTTGTGCAGAACTGTGTGTTAGTAAGCATAAGTGACAGTATGACGTGTAGTCTGTACAATAGAGTATTTTGCTTCTTTAAAAGTTTACATGTTTGTTTGACTAACTTTAACAATAATAAGACAACCAAAAGGTTGTTGGTTTGCAGCAATACATAATATTTGTTTGACAAATGATGAGAGAACCAAAACTTTGTTCGTTAGTTTCTGGACTTGTGCTTTAGGAAGAGTCCTATATACCGTGTTCTTTGATTTCGTGGTCTGCAAACCAACAGAAACAACAAATTAACAGGCCTAACAATTATATTGAATACTAAAGTTATGCAAAGCCACAAATTGTGCATCGCTGATACATATACATAAAAAAATTATGGGAAATGCGACAAAGTAAAGCACCATGAAGGAAAATATAAATGATCCACAAAGGTTTGTAAAAGTTGTAAAAAGACTAACCCGTAAAGTGCCTGAAGTTGCTGCTCTGCATAACTTGTCTTAACGAACCAATATTACGCAACTTCCACCGGCAAAATCAAACATAATACCAATCACAAATTGGAAAACGGAATCTTGAAAGTACAAATACTTTCAACACCAATCCAAATCTGAACAAGAGAAGACCTCAAAAATCGTAGGTGGAGAGAATCGATGCCAGTTGTCTAGCCCCTCACGAAGTAGTTGTTTGCAAGCCATATTAGCATATTAGACTCTCCGCCCCCAAAGGGAAATACCTGAAAAAATTATTAACAAAAACTAATTAGCACGTCACATGAAGAAATCAACCAAAAATAATTGTAATGGCGATTGATTGAACTTTCATAATCGCACACAGAAAGCTTAGACTCACCAGACACGTGGAGCCGCATCCATAACTTTGTCAAATAGAGTTGAAGATCTAAGTTACACTTATGACTATGAGTTCAAATGTAGATTACGACTGGAGGTGGCTCACCATGGATAAGTTACACTTTTCATGTCGCCGCCCCAACCCTATCTGGCCGTCCCAAACCACCGGTTCAGGTCATAGGCGGTCATCGGAAGGGACACCGGAAGTCAAATCTCTGTTTCTTATCCTGTCTTCAGAAAAAATAAATGGAGAACATGTGGGAAAGAGAAGCGGAAAACAGATGGGATGAGAGGGAAAAAAGGCGTGTTTATGAGCAAAAAAAAATACCCAACAAAGTTTTGAACCCGCGTTTACAGATTACCAACACAACATTCAAACCAGTTGGGCTGCAATCCATTCTTGTAAATAAGTGATAATCATATGCATAAGTACCGAAAGTCGTAAAGCTGAAAAAAAAAACAAAAAAAAATATTGTTGGATCAGTATGCTCTTTAACAGTTGCTTGCTTATGAACACTTATGTGTTTTTGCAAGTTTAATCAAAGCAGTTTGCAGCGGAATAAGTTATAAAGTTTCACTATCAACAAGAGTTATTACTCCCCCCTAGATGTTTGTAAACTAAAGACAGTTAATGAGAATCTAAGCAATTGAATGTATATGATAATAAATATGCAAATAGATTCTCAGATTATGAAATGGAATTTCAAGTAAAAGCTTTGAAGGATTTCAGTTTTAATTAAAATCGATGTCTAAAATAGTGGGATTAACCCATTTATTTATAGACAAACATATACATGAACCTTGTTACAAAAGCAAGACTGCAACACGCTGTAGTCTTGGAACTTGTACAAAAGATAAAGTAATAATAAACTAATAAACTACTGAAACATAAGGGCGGTGGAAAGATTCTATTACAAGTGTTGATGAGTGAAAAACTACTGATGAGTAGTTTGTCTTCAGCAGTTCTTCAGTTGACATGTCTGGTTTGACATCAGAACTTCTGATCTTTACTCTTCAATACTTTTTGAATCCTTCTTCAGTACTTGTGTCTTCTTTCTTCAGTAGTTTCATACTTAGAATATTTTGGCTGAAGTAGGAATTAGACTAAGGTTAGCAAAAGAGGTTTCAACAATCCTTTTTGTCCTTACAATCTCCCCCTAGATTGATGAAGCCAAAACCTTATCTAATTCTTTATTGTCTTCTTCTGTCTTCAAGTATCTTCCAGATTTCTCTGAACATGGAAGACTTGAGTTGGTTCAGTTGTTCTTTTGAGAGAGATCCTTGTTCAGGTTCAAGATGTTGAATTGTGAGCAAGTCTTGTGTGGATAGCTTTTTCAGTTCTTTCATAGATTTGAAGGCCTTGCTTGAATGATCTCTTCTTATCACTAATACTAAGTTGGAATCAGTAAATAACCATTTCATTATCAGAACTTTAGATTGGTCAAAATCTAAAGTATAAGGGACCATGTTGGATCCCTGGGATGTTCCTGAGTGAGGGTTGTTTTCTACTTCAGTGACCCTCAGGTGGGATTCTATTCCTTCTTCTGTTTGCACCACATTAGGTATATCAAAGGTAGGTAAATGATGTTCAGTGATTACCTTTGTGTGCAGTTTATCAGTTATAGTCTTCTGAATTTGGTAACCAAATGTTGAAGGATCCCTGAATTGAGTTAGCAAAGGCTTTTCTTCAATCACAAAGTCTCCTTGTACTACTGTATTGCCTTCAAGCAATACCATCTTGAAATCAGTCTTTGTGATCTCCTCTTGCTTCTTCTTGGTAGCAGGCTTTGATTGTCTAGAACCAGAAGTTCTAACTACTGAAGTTGACACTTCAGAAGTTTTGTACTTCTTAGGATTTGCAGCCTTGTCAGCCTTGAATCTTTTGTATGTGTCAAATAATTTGTCTTCTCTCCATTTTGACACTGAGGCTTTTGAACCAAAATCATTGGCTACCAATTCATCTATTATTTCAGCTCTCTTTGCCCTTCTATCTTTTTCAGTGGCAATCTTGTCAGCAACAAGTTGAGCTCTTCTTGTAAGCTCATCTATGGAGAGCCCTTTGAGTGAATAAGCTTTAGTCTTGCAGTTCTTGGTAATGAAAGACATCAGTTGTTGTCTTTTGTCTTCCTCGACAACTCTTTCAAGTGCAGCTTGTTTATTCAACTCTTCCTCATATGCTTTAAGTTTTTCAGTGTAGCTTATATCTTCCCTTGCTTCTATGCTGTTCCAGATCTCATCTTCCTTGGCCTTCGTTTGTGCTGTAAGTAGACTCTTCTCCAGTAATTCCTTTGACATTGAGATGGGAGAAGGGTTTAGTACAGGCATTTGAGTGGTTGTAGGCCTTGGAATAGGAGTTGGAATGTCTTCAGTTGCAATAGAAGGCTCTTCAGTTGGAAATTGAAAGTGTTAACTGCTGAAGGGTTGATAGAAGTATCAACTACTGAAGGATTGTCTTCAGTACTTTCAGAGTCTTCAGAAGTTTCTTCATTGAGGCCTTCAGAAGTTCCAGCTTCAACTTCAGTTCCAGAAAGAAGCCTATCTTGATCTTCTAAGTGTTTTTGAGCTTCTTCTTTCTCTTGTTGTTGTTGGAGAGCCACTTTTGTCTTTATCCTAGCTTCCAGTGACTCCCTTGGTTCCATAATCTTCTTCCCCTTTTTGGCTTCATCAACTTCTGGACGCCTGCCAGGTTGAGAAGTTCTACCGGATAACTCTGCAAGCTGTCTTGTATTGTTGTCAATTTTGTTAGATAGCTCACTTAGTTTGTTGTTGATCACTTCAAATTGAGTTTTTTTTTTTCAACTCCCAAGAAGTTGTGAAAGATTTGAGGTGATTGGAAATGAGAGTGTTCATCATCTTGTATAGGGGACCATCTGGGCTGCATAGGTAGTGAGGGGGTGTTTTTGGGTGATCTTCAGAGTGTACTGAAGATGCCACTTTAGGGGAATCAGGGATTAACTGGTCTTTAACCTGATCTGTTGTGACCAGCTCTTTGAGCTTAGAGACACCAGATTCAGGACCTTCACTTAGGGGCGGCAATTATTGACACGACCCGAAAACCGACCCGAACCCGACACAAAAAAAATAGATTTGGGTCAACTAACACGACCTGTTTAAAAAAATGGGTTAGGTTCGGGTCAACTAACACGACCCGTTTAAAAAAATGGGTCGGGTTAGGGTTGACACATATATAAAATGGGTTGACCCGTTTACCCGTTTAAGTATTTAGAAAAAAAAATATATTATATTTTTGTTTTTCTTTTTCCATTTCTATGTATATGGTTAGTTATAATTGTGTTATTTTTGGCACACTGTATTATTTATTTGTCACACTTATATACTCACCATTAAACATTTTATTGATAACCCGCTTACAACCCAACAACCCGCTTATAACTCATGAACATGTATTACTCATTTAAAAATATGGGTTAAACGGGTCGTCTTCGGGTTGACCCGGATTTTATATGGGTTGGGTTAGGGTTGAAATATTTGACACGAATAATAATATGGGTCGGGTTCGGGTTGCACATTTCAACCCATCAACCCGTCAACCCGCAACCCATAAACCCGCCAACCCATCAACCCGACACGATTGACACCCCTACCTTCACTAGTAGCCGTCAATTCATGTTTTGTGGAGTGTGAATCATCATCCAAATCAATGGAATCATCTGAATCCCTGATGACATCCTCAATGCACATTATCAGTTGTATCATGAGCTGGGCCTAACCCAGTTGTCTCATGAACCTCTGTTTCTTGGTTCTGAGGATTTCCTACCTCAGGCATAAAGCCTTCATCAGTAGTTGCCACAAATGAGGTCTTAGAAATGTTACTTCTATCCTCAGATCCACCACTGGGTGGTAAATGAGTAGTAGCATCCTCAAATGTACCTAAAGTCTCTAAGTTTGGGCTTAGAAACCTTGGTTCATCCTCATCTCTTGGGATAGGGCTAATGACATCCACATCCATGTCAACTTCTGATGGTACTTCCCCTGTTTGATGTGGTTGTTGGGGAATGAATGTTCTGATGGGATTATCTCTTTTAGCCCAAAGAGAAGTTTGGCAATTTCAATGGTTGTATGTGATGGTTCTGGTTCAGTATTTTGGGGTAATGGTTCAGCAGTTTCAAAAGAAGGATCAGTAGTTATGGTCTTTTTAAATTTCTTTCTTTTGAAATGAATGGTAATGGGTGCTCTTTTGGGGGTTTGAGATGGATGAGACTGAGATCAGTCACATCTTTGATAAGTGCAGATTGCACATCAGCAGTTTCAGGCATCTCAATTTCCTAAACTGCCTTTCTTTTAGGATTGGTGGGTTTAGGCTTTTGTTGTTTGGTTTTCTTGGCCTTTTTAGGTGAGGGTTTGGAATATGGTGGTTCCATGGGGACTGTTTGTTGTTCCCCTTGGTCATCTTCTGGCTAGGCAGCCAGTTTGTTATGCCTTGAGTATGCTTGTGAGGTCAATGGATTTTAAAACAGTTGTTTTTCCCACAAGCACCTCATCTCCAAGTTCTTTAATTATGAATTGCATTATAAACCTTGGATACAACAAAAACTTCTTTTTAGAATTTTGGTGATGCAACACCAACTCATTAAAGAAAAGTGCTGCTGCCCTGAATTTTGTTTCATTCGCAATGGAATGAAAAATAGGTTGAAAAGTAGAAGGCATCTGATCATAAGATCCAGTTTTTGGACTCAAGCACATGATTATATAATGAAACAAAATTTTATATTTTGGTTCAAAATATTTCTTAAAAATGGTTTCATGTGAGAGAGTACCTTGGTAACCACACTCTGTCATGGTTAGATGGATTGCAGAGTTGGGAAAATGATCTGGTGCCTCCGCATCATCCAGACCCAGTCTTATCCCCAAAGTAGCCGGTGTGATTGCCATTACTTTCCCTTGGATGGTTGATTTGAGGGAAATAATCTGATCATTCACTGTCACCGTCTCGGCATTTGCCCAGAACTCATTAAGAGTTTCAGTATGAATTAGAGGATCAATGGTGAGGGTACCGAAGTATTGGGATTTGATGACTAAATCAATGATTTCGTCGTATTAGGACCAGGCTTCATGTTTCTCAAAGTAGCCTCTTTTAATGTGTCCCTGTTTCAGTATGAGAGCCATGTGGTTTGTGTGTGTGTGTGTGGATCGAACAGTGTTTTTGTTTGAAGGTGAGGGTTTGAGAGTGTTTTTGAGAGAGAAGGAGGGTTTGCTTTTTGAAAGGATAAGTGATGGAAAAGGTGTTTATCAGAAGTTTATAACCGCCCTAGGTCAAACTTCTGAAGTGGGAAATGTCTGATTTACCCTTACTGACAAAACTGCTGATGAAGAACAATTTTCATCAGTAGTTCCCATTTTCTCTTCAGTAGTTTGTTAACAACTGATGAGAATGTTTATAAACACATTATTCATAACTTCTGAAGTTTATTTTATCATAAGTTAATCATTTTTCAGAAAATATCCCCATACTGATGTTTTGTATATCAGTAGTTTCTCTCTTTTTGGTTTTCAGAAGTTTTATGACAGACAATGTAAGTGAAAGTAAAAATATGTGCAGAAAGATAAAAGAAACACTTACAAATTTAGCATCCCAAGCATGGATACTAACTTCTGAAATGTTGATGTGTCAAGGGGTTTTGTGAATATGTCAGCTATTTGATTAGCTGTTGTCACATGCTTCACTTCAGTCTTGCCTTATTCATAGCAATCCCTTATGAAATGAATCCTGATTTCAATATGTTTAGTTTTGAAAACTGAACACGATTTTGAATGATGCTAATGGCAGATTTACTGTCTACAAGCAATGGTGTCTTGGTCTCTTTGATTCCATAATCAAGAAGTTGATATTGGAGCCATTGTATCTGTGATGTACAACTTGCAGCTGCAATGTATTCAGCTTCAGCAGTTGAAATTGCAACAAATGTTTACTTCTTTGATTGCCAGGACACTAGACAGTTTCCCAAAAATTGACAACCACCAGATGTTGATTTTCTTGACATTTTGCACCATGCATAGTCACTATCTGAAAAAGCTGTTAACTTGGTATTGCTAGAAGCAGGATACCAAATTCCAAGAATAGGAGTTCATTTCAAATAACTGAAAATTCTTTTGACTACAATGAGGTGAGATTCCCTAGGAGCTGATTGATATCTAGCACAAACACATGTTGAAAACATAATATCTGGTCTAGAAGCAGTTAGATACAGAAGGGAACCTATCATACATCTATACATGGTTTGATCAACCTGTTTTCCTTAATCATCTGGTTCAACTTGTGTGGTTGGTGTCATGGGAGTGGAACATGATTTACAGTCTTGTAAAGAAAATTTGTTCAATAATTCTTTAACATAATTAGATTGATGTATAAAAGTTCCATTTGATTGGTGTTTAATCTGCAGTCCTAAAAATTACTACAGTTCTCCCATTGTACTCATCTCAAATTTTGATTGCATGAGTTTCTTGAATTCATCACACAATTTTGTGTTAGTTGAACCAACTATGATATCATCAACATAAATTTGAACAAGTAAGACATGATTTCCAACATGTTTTATGAAAAGAGTTTTATCAATGGAGCCTCTTGTAAAGTTATTTTTGAGTAAAAATTTTGAAAGTGTTTCATACCAGGCTCTAGGAGTCTATTTTAGGCCATACAGAGCCTTGTCAAGTTTTACACCCACTCAGGATAAGAAGGATCCTCAAACCCAGGTGCCTGAAAGACATACACTTCCTCTTTAATTTTTCCAAACAAAAATGCACTTTTAACATCCATTTGAAAAGTTTAATTTTGTTGGAAACTGCATAAGCCAAAAATAACCTGATGGCTTCAAGTCTTGCAACTGGAGCAAAGGTTTCATCATAGTCAATTCCCTCTTCTTGAGAATAACCTTGTACCACAAGTCTTGCCTTGTTCTTGATAATCATACCAGCTTCATCTTGTTTATTCCTAAAAACCCATCTTGTGCCAATTGGTAGCTTGTTTGGTGGTAAGGGACAGATTTCCCAGACCTGTTGCTTCCTGAATTGGAGTAACTCTTCTTGCATAGCCTGAACCCAATTGTTGTCTTTGAGGGCTTCTTGATACTTCGTAGGTTCCAACTGATAATTGAATGCTGAGAAGAAACAAAAGTTGGAAAGCTAGTTTCTTGTGAGAACACCTGACGCAATATCACCCATTATTTGATCCAATGGATGATCCTTGTGTTCAATCAGTTGTTGTAAACCACTGACAGGTGTAGGTGGCTCTTGTACTTCTTCAAACAAACCACTAAGGTTTAAAAGTTGTAGGAGCTGAAACAGATGTTTGAGTTTGTACATCAGCAGTTGTTGAATCAGAAGTTTATGTAACCTCTAATGATTTAAAAGTTGACTTAATGACTGTATTAGGAGTCCATGGTGCAGGATCCTCATCATCAAACCTTTGATCACCATAATAAATAGGTTTAGATGAAATGACAGTCTTTTTAGGTCTGAAATGAAAACTGTCAAGGTCAAAGAGTTCAGCAGGATGTGCTGGAATGAGTGTGTGTTTTGACTCATTGAACTTGACATTCAGTGTTTCTTCTACTATCTTGGTTCTTGAGTTAAAAACCTTGTATGCTTTTCTAGTGGAAGAATAACCATGAAAATAACCTGAATCAACTTTTGCAGCAAACTTTGAAATAGAGTCTTTAATGTTTAGAATGAAACATTGACATCCAAAAGCCCTGAAAAAGGAGATAAGGGGCTTAATGCCATGAAGAACTTCATAGGCAGTTTTGGAGTGTCTCTTGTTGACAAGGACTCTATTCTGAACATATCATGCAGTGTTAACTACTTCAGCCCAGAAATACAATGGTAGGCCTGAATCAGCTAACATGGTTCTTGCTGCTTCAATTAGTGTCCTGTTCTTCCTTTCTACCACACCATTTTGTTCAGGAGTTCTGGGAACACTAAATTGTCTAATAATCCCTTTAGACAAGCAGAATTCATCCAGAGTTTTGTTCCTGAACTTTGTCCCATTGTCACTTCTAATGGCTTTGACAGAAAGAGAATATTGTTTCTCTACTTCTGGAACGAAGAACTTAATGATTTCAGTTGCCTCATCTTTGGAAAATAAGAAGAAGACCCATGTGAATCTTGCATAGTCATCAATGATGACTAAGCAGTACTTCTTCTTATCAAGGCTCATGATTTTGACTGGCCCAAATAAGTCCATATGGAGTAGTTGAAGACATGCAGTTGTTTTCGATTCTTCAATAGACTTATATGAGGACTTATGTTGTTTTCCCTTTAAACAGGATACACAGTGTTCTTGACACTGGTATACTTTCAAGGGTAAACCTCTGACCAAGCCCATTTTTGTGACTTTATTTATGGTTTTAAAGTTCACATGGCCAAGTCTCCTGTGCCAGAGATCAGTTTCTGAAGTTGATGCCCTTGAAAAGAAACAGGCAGTGTTGTTAACTACTTTGTCCTTCTCAATGTCCACTGCATAGACATTGCCACATCTTTTGGCTATCAACAAAGTATGATCTTCAATGATCTTCTCTATCAACTTCCGGCCTTCTGGTGATATGATCTTGCAAGCTGTCTTTGTGAAAAAGGAAGAATATCCTTTATCACACATTTGTGACACACTCAGCAAGTTGTACTCAAGGTTTTCAACCAGACTGACCTTGTCAAAGTGTGTTTTGCCAGAAGAGACATTGCCATTTCCTAGCACATATCCCTTGGCATTGTTCCCAAAGGATACAGATCTTTCTCTTTGACTGATAAAAATGTTTATCACGTATCTGCATCCTGTCATGTGCATTGAGCCTCCACTGTTAACATACCAAATGCTATTTAAGACTCTGGAGACCCTCTGTACAAAATAACAAATTAGTTAGATTTAGGAACCCAAGCCAATTTGGCTTTGGGTTTTCTCTTGAGAACATTAACAGTTTCTTCTTGACCAGTTTGAGGAATCCATGTCTTTTTGGCAATGGATTTTTCATTAAGAGCAATGGTGGTATCCTTTTGAGGACCACCATCAACTTTGGTCATCAGTAGTTTTACCATGTTCATGAGATCTTTAATCTCAGCAGTTTGTGAAACTGCTGATGATTGAGGTCTAACTGCTGAAAGAGAATTTTGAGAAAAAGACTGTTGTTAAGATTTCATCTTTTTCTGAGAAAAGGTGTTGTTTGGTTGTTGTGTGCTGGGAAAGAAAGTTTCTTCAAAATCATTTTTGAGTTGTTTCCCCACAACCAGTTGTGAAATCTTCTTGTTATACTGATTTCCTTTTCTATATCTACAAAATTCTGTTTTGTGGTTAAACAAACCACAAATTTCACATTCTATTGCCTTCTCCTTTTCATTTTGAGATGTTGAAGGCAAATTTCTAATAGTTTTGATATGATTTAGGTCATCAGTAGTTTTCAGGTTCTCAACTCCTGATGTAGATGAAACTACTGATGGCTTAAAGTCAGATTTGATCAGTACTTCTGAAGAACATTCTTTTTCAATTTTTAGAAAGTTTTCATGAAAAGATGTGCATTCTTTCTCTTCGGAAGATTGATTTTGAACTATTCTCCTCCATCATCAGTAGTTTTGGGAGAAAAATCAGTTGGTGTTTCAGTGTGATTGTACCCTATGCCTAACCTAACATTTGATGCACATTGTTTGTTAAGCAGCAGTTGGTACCCTTTACATGACTCAACCCATTTTTCACATTCAACCTTGGTGTCAGCAAGCTCTTTTCTGACATTTCCTAGGTCTTCTATCATGATTTTAAGTTGTGCTTGGGTTTCAATAGCATTATTTGTCAATTTAGAATTTTCTTTTGATTTTGCAGCAAGTTTTCTTTCTAAATCTCATTTAATTTGAGTATATTTTCTCTCTGAGTCATTGGCTTTGCCTTGTAAATGCACATTGGTCTCTCTTATGAGAGCAAAAGATTCTTTGCATGAGTTAGAAGATAGTTTTGTCAATGATTCTTTTGATACCTGAGATAAGGCAGATTTAGAGGTGCAGCCCTCAAATGCCATCAAGGAAAAGTTCTTTATGCCATTGTCAGGTTCTCCCCAGTTGATGTCAAGCATTTTGTTGTCTGCATGAGGATTACACTCAGTTGTGTGAAAAGGAAGACTGCTCCAATCAACATACCCTGAAGTAAAAAGACTTTGTTGTGAGGGTTGATGAGTTTGTGGAGGTTGTTGAGCAACTGGAATGGAAGGCATTAATTGTTGGCTCTGCATTTGTTGAGCCGGCATCTGTACATATTGTATTTGTGGCACATATTGGATTTGTGGAGCTTGTGCCTGTACAAAATGTGAACTTCCCTATGTTCCATTATTCCTATTATAACTAGGGTTAAATTGATTTCCAGACTGTGGTTGGTTATAGCTAGAGCTTCTACACTCTCTAGCAAAGTGTCCCGACTTCTGACACTTGTGACATCTAAGTTTAGATTTGTCAAAACCAACTTTTGTTGAACTGTTCAGTCCTGAAAATTTTCTTCCTGGCCTTTTGTAAAATTTGTTAGTTTTTATACTTAACATGGCCAGTTGGTGTAAAATGTCCATTTCTTCTAAGTCATCACTGCTAAAAAATTTTAAGTCATCCATGATAAAACACATGTTATCAGCAGTTTGACTATTTTCATCATTGTCATAAGCTGGATATGATCTTTCTGATGAGATCCTAGCAGTTATGTCAATGTTGTCAAAAGATCCAAAATTATTTGGACAAGAATGTGAGTCTTGTCCCAACAGTGTTGTACTACCTGGTACATAGTCATCAGCTGTTTTACCAGAATTTTGCAACTTTTTCTTTTGATCAATTTCTCTTTCAAAAGTTAGCAATCTTCCATGTAATTTTGTAAGCGTGAGGAAGTTAAAATCTGGTGAAGATCTAAGGACTATAGAGTAAGTGTCCCATTTTTCTAGTAATGACCTTAAAAATCTATGAAGCATAGACACATTTGTGTAGGTCTGACCATTTAATTTCAACTCAAAAATTAATCAGGAAAATCTTTCAAACTGTTGTGTCAAAGTTTCCCCATTAATGTGAGTAAATGTTTCATATTGCTGAGCAAGAATTTCTCTGGTGTTGGCAATCACCTCTTCAGTTTCTCCAAACTGCTCTTTTAGGCAGTCCCAAAGCTCTTTGGCACTTTCATAATGTAAAAGTCCAGAGTAGATTTCATTTGGGAGTGCCATTGCCAACATAGAGAAAGCCTTGGCATCAAGCTCAAGTTTAAGGAAATCTTCATTTGTGTAGTCTTTTGGGTCCTTTGGTATTTCAACATTAGTTTCAAAGTTTATATTTACTGGTTTGTGAGGACCATATATCACAGATTTCCAACAACCAGTGTTGGTCTGAGACAGAGTATGTGCCATCCTTTTTTGCCATATGTTATATTATGAACGAACAAGCATATCAGGCTTATTGGCAGAACCAGTATTATGAGGATCCATTTTTTAGAGTATTGATTTGTCAAAAAAAATTTCAAAGTGATGGATGTTGAAAAAAGTGATATTTTATCCTATATTGAATATCAATAAGAGCCTGTGTCTGATTCTCAATTTGTTAGATTGATATTTGATCAGATAAACCAGTGCTCTGATACCAATTGTTGGATCAGTATGTTCTTTAACAACTGCTTGCTTATGAACACTTATGTGTTTTTGCAAGTTTAATCAAAGCAGTTTGCAGCGGAATAAGTTATAAAGTTTCACTATCAACAGGAATTATTACTCCCCCTGGATGTTTGTAAACTAACACTACTAGAAAAATAACCTATCTTGACACACATTTAATGACACGCACCTATTTATGACACTCAAAGCGTGTGTCATAAAAAAAAGGGTCATAGTTTATAAAAATTGGTTAAATAATGACACGCTTTTTTGCGTGTCAACAATCTGATGTCAAGAATTAAAAAACCATGACAGTATAACAATTGTGTGTCATGTTTAGCGTCAAGATTTCACACATTTCTAATTTCCCTCCCACACATTTAAGTCCCGCCCTTTCATCTATCATGTACTATATCCAATCTTCTTAGAAACAATAGAAACCCTCATTCTACAAACACATACATACATACTGAAACCCCTCAATCGAAACCCTAGCTCATCCTGAACCCTCAATCGAAATCTCTCCATTATCGTAGCAGCTGCTTCTTGCTAGCTATGTAATGAGCCCTAAATGTGCTCGGGGTTACCGGTTTCTCTGTTGCCGACCGTTGTTGCTGGTTTCAATCTGAAACCCTAGGTGGCGGCGGTCAGAGCAATGGTGTTCGACAAGTGAAGGCCGAGCTTTGTATTTTGGGGGTGGACAGAGGGGGAGATGAATCGTTGTTTTCAAGGTACCTGTATATTGGGGTTTTTAGACCCCATTTTTGGGGTTCTTCTGTTCCTTTTTGTTACGGTGTATAAGCTAGGAACGAGCCGTTGCTGGTGGCCGGTTCATCCGACAACCGTATTAAGCGGCAGTGGTACAACCACCCACGATCGATTCCCCGATCAGGTATGTTGATTCGATTATGGGTTGTTATCTTTGTTGCAAAAGTTTACGTTTTTTTTTATTTTTTATGTTTGTGTCTTTTGTAAATAGGTTGTTTTTGGCCTGTTTGACGAACCTGTAACGATCTGTACGCGTAGTACAATGCATTTGATGGTTTTTTTTTTGGATTGTCCAGTTTTGGATTGTTCAGGTTCATTGTTATCACTTCCTGTTGTGGTTAGTTGTTGACTTATTAATGCGGACTTATTGTTTTGATAGTGCCTTTGCTGATTTAATATTGATATGCTAGACGGATGGTCACGAGTTTACTTTGATGCGTTTTCGCTTGCGTCTTCTTCCGCGACCCATGGTGCTGTTATTTTGCATTTCTGGTATGCATATTTCATGTCAGGCAATGATGATTCAATATATCCAATTGTAAAACTGATGTCGGGGTCGCCTTGGCGTGGCAGGGTTAAGGATGGCAATCCGTTATTTGCAACCTTTCCTGCAGCCATGGTTATATCACGTCTTCTAGAGTCTGAGCCTGAACGATTATGCTAATACTGAGAACACAACAAACGAAAACAGGAAGCGGCTACCGCCATGAAGACATTAGCTAATCTCTTCCTGTTGTGGTATACTGTATATGATAATATTACTGAAAAAGTGTTGTTTCAATTTTAGCTCATAATGCTTTTGCACATTGCTAGTTAGCATTTGACCAAGTGCTGTTTCATATGTTGGAATTGCAGATGACACCATTGTTCAATGTATCTTTGAGTAGTGTAGGATTTAGTCTGCATAGAAGATCTGACTACCTGAACTCCACTGTCAACTTCTCATTGGCTGCCAGATCATATAACGATAAACTTGAAGCTTGGGAGCTTCTCGTTGAACCAGTTGATGCTGTTGTAAGGTTATATCATTTTCCCTATTTGTGCTTCTTTTCTGTGTTCTCAATTCTATCAGTCCCTAAAGTAGTGATGATGCAGTAGTCTTTCTTATGTAAACTAGGGGTTCATTTTGGATATTTCTATTCAAACTTGCTTGTTTAGGAAATTATAGACTTGAAATAAGCTTTAGTAACAGGTAGTTTTTATTATTTTTTATTTTTTAAGTGGCTCTAAAATAAAATTGGCAATTTTGATGTCTGTGACTGAAGGCAAAATTTTTTTAGCTTGTCATAGTGGCTTACACCTAAACCAATTTAATTCAAATGAGTTGGTACTACAAACTCCGTATGTGCAAGTGCAAATAATATGCCAATTCATTATGTTTTTTTTATGTGTGTATAAGAAGATTCAGAAACGACACATCAAATGTCACGACCTAAAATCATTGTTAATAAAAAAGCATGGCTAAGAAAGCAAACCTAAAATATTGATGTTTAGAGGAGTCATCATCATCAGCTCCTTGGCGTTGATAAGCAAAGTCGTCGTCACATAGATCATCTCCGAGGTTTGAAAAAGGAAGAAGAGAAGAAGACATCGAGTTATTTTAGTATATTAAAAATATTGTACGTGGGTTATGAGTGAGAACAAGAAGTGTTTGTTTTTCGTTTTTGCCCTTGACGATTAAAATAAAGGGGCATACATGTAGGCAAGAAAGCCTTTCTACACTTTCTATCAAGGAACTCTTTTTATTTATTCCTTATGAATGTGTGTGTATGTTTTAATGGTTTTTTGTTTTTGTTTGGTTATGATATATAGGTATTAGAATGATGCTAATGCTCCAAGCGCTGCATCTCAGTTACGACTGACATCTACAAGGGATCTTAACCTTAATATAACAGTGTCTAATGCTAATATGCTTATTCAGGCTTATGCCAGCTGGAATACTCTTAGCCAAGTTCATGAACCCTCTACTGTCAGGGTAATTTTCTGGTTTCTTGCCAGTTATTACTGTTTCTTTTTTCATGTTATGTGATCTAGTAGTCCTGGATTACTGAGTGACTTCTCTTTTTATGTTCTTTTTACCAGGATGCGATATCCCCATCTAGTGGAAGACCTATCATTGATGTTCACGACAGCAAAAATGTGGGAAGCACAGACACCATCTAGATTGCCGCCACTCATAAGACAATCCATCTAGATGTGGGAAGCACAGACACCATTCACGTTGTGAAAGCCAGGTTTCAGGCATGGCTGCTTTAGGTATATTCAATGACTGCTGTTAAAAAAAAAAGGTAAATTGAATGATTAATGAGGTTAGGGTTCAACATCAATTGCCGTGGCTGTTCTAGGTGGGTCAAAGCTTGGAGAATCAAGCGGTCAAGGTTGGTAGCAAACTAACAAAGTCGCTACGGGTGAGGTAAGTTAACTTACACTATTAAGATATGTGGATTGTTGGTTGTTTAGGGTTTGAATTGATATGGTAGTCTAATTACTTAATAAGAATATACTTGGAGATTGATTCGTATAGCTACATGTGTTGCAAAACTTTAGGGAATCAAGAAATTTTGTTGTGAGTTTATGTTTTGGAAGTATTAAGATATGATAGTTGCAAACATATTATCATTTGTATTATATATTTGCCATCATACATGACAAAATAAAAAGGATAGGAGACCAATTGTTACTTTGTTTCAGGTTGGGGAGGAGTAGATGCTTACACGGATGCGGATATTGATATCATTTGTGAAGAATGGTCAAGTTATGTCGCAACCTTCATTTTTAAGTGATCCGTATGTTTAGGTCTAGACTAACGTAATGTATTGACACAATATTTTTGTAACCGTTTAATACTTGTGGTATGATTCGACAAATGCTTATATTTTAATGGGTTTTTTTTGGTGGTATATATAATATATATTCAGTTTTGTTATGAAATTTATTGATTTTGTTATTATAAATATAAATATAAATCCAGGGTTAATAGTAATTTTGCAGAATTTTTTTTAGATAAAAAAAAGCATGACACGCAAAATGTGTGTCATAAGGGGGTGTCGTAAATGCATGTCAAAAAAGAGTGTCATGAGAGAGTGTCATAAATGCGTGTCATAAAAGAGTGTCATTAACGCGTGTCATTAAAAGATGACACGCGCCTGCATGTCATAAAATTTTTATGACATGTTCTTCCTTGACACTTTTTTGTGTGTCATAAACACCCTATTATGACACGCAATGCGTGTCAAGATAGGGGTATTTTTCTAGTAGTGTAAAGACAGTTAATGAGAATCTAAGCAATTGAAAGTATATGATAATAAATATGCAAATAGATTCTCAGATTATGAAATGGAATTTCAAGTAAAAGCTTTGAAGGATTTCAGTTTCAATTAAAATCGATGTCTAAAATAGTAGGATTAACCCATCTATTTATAGACAAACATATACATGAACCTTGTTACAAAAGCAAGACTGCAACAGGTTGTAGTCTTGGAACTTGTACAAAAGATAAAGTAATAATAAACTAATAAACTACTGAAACATAAGGGCGGTGGAAAGATTCTATTACAAGTGTTGATGAGTGACAAACTACTGATGAGTAGTTTGTCTTCAGCAGTTCTTCAGTTGACTTGTCTGGTTTGACTTCAGAACTTCTGATCTTTACTTTTCAGTACTTGTTGAATCTTTCTTCAGTACTTGTGTCTTCTTTCTTCAGTAGTTTCATACTTAGAATATTTTGACAGAAGTAGGAATTAGACTAAGGTTAGCAAAAGAGGTTTCAACAATCCTTTTTGTCCTTACAAATACACACCAAAGATTCGAACCCGCGTTTACCGACTATCAATCCAACAACCAAACCAGTTGGGCTACGAGGCATTCTTGCAAATAAATGATAATTATAAGCCTAAGGATCGAAAGACGTAAAGGTGGGAAAAAAACCACTTGCTGCCATGTGGCAGCAAGGGAATGGAGGCGAGACTATTCATCAAAGTTTGTATATCATATATAGGGTAATGTACAAAAAGGGAATTTGATCAAACCAAAAGCAAGGGGACCAAAGATGCAAGTTACTCAAAGTATGGGGGAAACAAAAAAATCATTGATATTTCCATTTAAGATATATAGAATATGAACTAGTATGAAGCCTCCGTGTTGTGTGAAGGCGTAAAAGCATGAAACAGTAACTTTAGAACGTGTTATCAAGTGTGTGTATTAAAGGGGGTGTTGGACGCGCGTTATGTTGCGGGACTATTAAATCAAACGAAAGTAGACGTAAAAATGTTGATCCATGCACGCCTGTTGCAGCATGTTAACGCAAACAAAAACTTTACACCAAAACATAATACATAGAAAATAACACGTTCCATTTTTTTTCGAATGGCTAATTTCTCACACCCTTTTTACACCTATTTTTTACACCCCTTGGACTTTAACCCATGAATTTTCCTATAAGAGACATTTGTCTCTACCACTCCACCACAAAGGTCAGGGCATGTTGATGTGGTTGCGTACCAAGAGATGTATTTTCTTCAAACCCGTGTCTTTTTGGCATTCAGCCAAAAGATCCAAAGCTATAGGAAAATTTTCAAAAATCGTCCTTTATGTTAACATCATTTTTTAATGGTTGTCCTTTAACTTTAAAATTGATGAGAATTGTCCTTTATGTTTTCCAACACAGCACCCTTTGTCCATTAGCACTAACCTGATTAGTTTTTATGGTTAAATCTAGTCATATACTAGACGATGCTATCTTATCTTCAAACCAATCATGTCCTCTACTACAAACCTTAACTCTATTCACCACTAACAACCTCACACTTTTCATCGACAATAATCCTCAACACCACATCAAAAGAAACCCTCTTTTCAATCAAGGTCCACACGCTAGATATGTGGAAAACATTATTCAAAGGAGGACTCCGTAACAAAGATGAATCAAACAACTTATCCATTGCGCCTGAATCAGGGTTGGGGCAAGCCTAACCATCAACCCGGAGTCGCATTTGACCCAATTATGTTGGGGTCTGACTGAAATTGTGGCTGGAGCATAGCTTAACCATCTGTAAAAATCCTTGTTGCTGGTCTTTAGATGGGTGGTGGTGGTTTTTGAAAATGGTGGTGGTGGTTGTTGGATATGGCAACAGTGGTTATGGCTACTGGTTGGTGTGTGTATGTGTGTGTAAGAGAGAGAGGGAGAAAGAGAGAGACAGAGAGAGAGAGAGAGAGAGAGAGAGAGAGAGGGAAAGAGAGAGAGAGAGAGAGAGTTCAGAGACGGTAATGGTGGTGTTGGTGTTTAGTGGCTCAAAGGTTGTGTATGTGGTAGCAGTTGGTGGTGGTGTGGTGGCAGTCTATGGTGATGGGTGGCAGGTGGAGAAGAGGGGAAGGGAAAGAGGTGAAGGGTTATGGGTTATTGAGAGAGAGAGAGAGAGAGAGAGAGAGAGAGAGAGAAATGTTTTATAAAGTGATTTTGCAAAGGTCTGGTGAGAAAAAAAGGGAAATATAAGGGGAAAGGGTGATTTGGTAATTTCATAAGAATGTGACTAGATTTAAACATGAAAACTAACCTAGTTAGTGCTAAAGGACAAATGGTGCAATTTTTTTGAAAATAATGGATTATTCTCATCAATTTTAATGTTAAAGGGCAACCACTAAAAAATGACATAAACATAAAGGACGATTTTTGTAATTTTCCCAAAGCTATAAAATCTGTCTACGCCGCATTTCTTGGCCGCATTTCTTGGCCTAATTAGCCTCTTTGTATACTGTTAAAAATGTATCTTATAACATTCCTAATTCATTTACTTGCTTACTGGCCCAAATTGTGTAGCACATTATGGGTTATGTTGTTTTGGGTTTGTCTATACATTGTGGGCTTATCATAATTATATCTTAGCCCATTGGCCTTTGGCCTTGGTCTTGATCCGGGTCATGTCAGCTCATATGTTTGTTGAGATTTTTTATCAGGGTTGCATGGTGGCCGTTGGATTGGTTTGATCTTGATTGTCCCTTTGGCATCTTCTCACGAACTTTCCAACTGCACTATATATTCAGTTGTGCTCGTCTTGGGATCATAACTCTCTCACATTTTTTGTATTTCTCTCTGATTAGGTCTTGTGTGACATCTGTCACCCTCGACTTTCATCTAATTGACAATAATAGTCCTTCAAATATTTCCATTATAGTCCCTATAAGTTTCGTCGTTTCAAAATTAATTTTTTGAGCGAACTAAAATTTTATCATTTATATTTATTATGGATCAGGTATAAGTTTTAATCAAATGAGTATGTTGAAATGTATTCGTAAAAGATTTTATAAAAAAAATTTAAGTTTCGTAAAGTTTAAAAACATTTAGGGTTAAGTTAGTTAACTTAGTCAGTTTTTATAAAGGAGAAATTAACTAAAATAGGATAAAACTATCAAGGTTAAGAAGTGAGGGGCCATTTCTGCCAATATCCAAAAGTTGCAACTTTCAAAAACTCCTTCCCCTGCCAGACTCGTTTTTCCAGCCAGACTTTCCAGCCAGACTTTCCAGCCAAATTCCGGCCGAGGTCCGGCGAGGTGTATTGGGCCTTTTTAATGCCTTTAAACCGTTCCAATCACTTTCTAATATGTTTCTCCACCTACAAACTTTAAATACCGGTCATAAAATCAGTCATAACTTCGTGATTTAATGAGTTCTAATCCGAGTTTAAGTTTATAACCGACCGGAACATAAAAGCGATCGAAAACGCTCGTTTTATCAAACATTTATATAAATAGATCTTGTCATCTTGCTTCTGCAACCTTACTCGACGCAGACCCACAAGAAAATCACCATAAACGATCCATAAATCTTCTAATTTGCGGCTTTGTGTTTGGATCTTCAATTGCATTTTTCGAACACAAAATCTTCATTGTAAGTCTGTTTTATGATGCCATTTTGATCTCTATTTGTTCCTCTATAATAGCCCTAAGATCTCAGGTTGTTAAGTCAATGGATCGGGTTAATTGATTTTAAGGTTAGGGTTCTAAGCCATTTGGGGAAGAAGATGAGTAGGTGTTATAAATTAAAAACTTTCTTGTTTCAAGTATATCAACAAGTTGGTACTTAGCCTAGTGGTTGATGTTGTTGGGTTGGAAAAGGCAGACCCGGGTTCGAGCCCAAGGGTCCCCCACATTCTTTCAGTTTTTTTTATTTTATTTTAATTATTATTTTAAGCATATAATAATCATTTTTAATACATAAAAAACTTAGAATATTCATAATAAATCTATTTTTGCTCCAAAAATTATAAAAATTTAGGAGTAGCATCTTGACACCATAAAGAAAATTATCACACTTTTATTTTCTGAAAAATGTCTTATTTTCATATTTGTATTGAATTTAATTGTTTTAATCGTATTTAATTAATTAAAAATTCATTTTTAACGATTTTAATCTCAATTTTTTGGGAAATTATTTTTCACCATCATGAACTGAAATAAAAATTATTGGTTCATAAAACATTCATTTTTATTGATTTCCCTATTTTTAATCATTTAAACATGATTTAAATTCATTAAATCAGTTTTAAATACAAATAAATTGATAAAAATTATGAAAATTTTATTTTAATCATTTTTCATCTGACTTTATTTATTCTCACAAAAATAGCATTTTTGGATCATGTCTTGTTTTATTAGTCTTATTTATGTTTAATTAGACATAATTAATCATTTATTTATCTATACTATTTAATATCTATTTTACAAATACTTTTCTTATATAATAGAAATATCCCTATGTTTGAATATCTTTATTATCATTTGTGGATCATTGTGTAACTCATAATTATTTATTTAAATATTTATGATTATTGTAATTATTTACAGTAATTAATTAAAGTAATTAACTAAATTATTTTGCCTTAATTATTCAAAACATATTTTATCTAAATATTCAAGTGGTAATAATTATGTCACCTAAACCACATTTACAAACTTTGATATTATTTTTGACATACCACGCTTACATCAATGCGATTTATCATAAAAACTCTAATTCCCTAAATCGACTTAGCAAACCCTAATGCCTTAGACCCTAGATACTTTAGACTCTTAGACATTTCCTTATTAGTATTCATATACCTTATAGGTTGAATTCCTCAGAATTCCCATTACTTAGCTCATGACCGCTTAAGTTGGATTTTGATCGCTTTCGCAAACTGTGAGTATATCTTTCCCCTTTTTAGTATTCATTTACTCTTTTGGGGTGACTCATGTACCATTATTATTAAACTTACGTATATTCTTTATAAAGCAATGTGCTCATTGATATGTTTTGTGTGAATTGTATGAATGATTTGTCAAAGTCATTAACCTTTGGGCCGCACCTAACAATGAGTAGTACTACGAATTATATCCCTTGGTTGACTTACGTGAACGAGTTATGTCCTTGGTCATTGTTATGGTTTTTCCTGAACGATGTGTGAACGATTATTGAACGATGTGTGAACGATTATTGAACGATGTGAGGCTTGATTTTAACCCTTTACATATTACATATATCATAGCACTTAAACTGCGAAACATTTTTCTATTATATGTATTCAAACAGGGTATGCTCACCAATACATTTTTTATTGACCAAATTATTTTCGTACATGTTTCAGGTTCTTATGAAATCACTTCTAAGCTTTTGGAACTTAGACTTAGATTGAGATTTACTGTATTTTAGTTTTAGATTGCTAGTTTCAATTGTTGTATTCCTTCCAATGTAATAAATTATTCAATTCAATGTATCAAAATTCACATTTATAGTCCATGAGCTATTGAACAATCATCACTACGTAACACCTCGATGTTTCCGCCATTGGTTGGGGTGTTACAGATTGGTATCAAAGCCATGGTTATAGGGAATTAGGTTATTAGAATGCCTTTTATCCTAGACTATAACTAAGCTTACTTTCACGAGTCCTCTCGTTTATATTTCTCTTTATCCTTATATTTTCTTTCAAGATATTTTAGCTATGTCTCTTTCTCGTTATGATTTCGGTGTTTTGTTTAGAGAACAAGACACTCGTATTTCACAAACGAAACGACATCACCAAGTTAGGAGTGACATCCATACCTTGGTCATTAGTTTCATTCCTCTATATGTTATACATCTTTGGAATATACCTTTGGGATAGGAGTGACATCCAATCCTTAACTTAGTGATTGGTTTCATTCCACAATCGTTTTCAATTTTGAAATACATCTTTGAGTTAGGAGTGAAATCCACATCTCAATGATCTATTTCTGCATCTCGTTTTTAATCTCGCTAAAGTTTTGGAATTTACTAGTGATGGGGCACGTGCAATCTGGAAGGGTGAGCGCCTGTATCCTGAGTTTTCTGTCTAGGCCTGGCATTCGCATAAATCCCAATCGGACGAGGGACCCATATGCCGACCTGGGAACTCTCGGGATGAGCATTCACTTATAGGCTAAAGTACGCCCCCCCACAAGTCACTAATAACATTTCAATTACTTTAGTTAGTCAAAGTTTCCTATGGAAACAATCTCAATGTTTTATGATATTGATATTTATATTTTGTTATCATTTGAACACTCAAATGATAAATTATGAATTTTCTTAAATATTGGTAATCTATTACATATGTTGATTTTATCATTCACGTCATTTTAAATCTTGGTCTTTTAAAACACATTAGATTTACACATACTTCATGAAATGGTTTCATTTTGCATTTTACAAACTTGTATTGCATATATTAAAGGTTAAATGTAAACCTTTTGTTTTCATATCCAATATATGTTTTCGGGAGAAATTTGCAACTAATAATAAGCCTTATAACATTTTTCAAACTCGACTTCTCGTAAACACATGAAAATGTGTATTTACGAAGATTTTTCAAATGAACCTGTTTTGAATGCAAAACACACTTCGATTTCTAAAAAAGTTATCCTCATGCATTACTACTATCCTTTCAACTATATCACAATGTTTGAGCAAACTACGTTTTTGATAAACGAAAATTCATCTTATTACACTCGCACTCTTTCAGTCGCAAAACTTTTGGTCTGACAAAATATTGGACATATCCTTATCAGAATGTTACTAATTGTCTTTTATCATATAATGCATATATGTAAAACTAACTAAATTTAAACCCTTATGTCAGTAGACTATACGTCTGTTCTGCGTACTCTCACTTGCCGTAAAATTCATTGTTTTATTCTTGCACCACTTTATTCGTAGTTATTTCTAACACGTTATTTGTGATTATTTTCACACTGCTTATTTGCAAGAGTTCAACTCGTTTACTTTCATGTTGTGCAATTGTGCGATTACTCGATTTATGCTATATTTTCATTTCGAATGAAAATTTTATGCTATACTTACACGATTGCATATTTGGTATGCATATTTTTTTTCTGTTTTGAGCAAGACCCTGTTATACTTACATTATTTTGTTCATCATCATGGCCAATGAACATACTAGTTGATAACTCGTATGAGATCTAAGCCAGTGACCACGTACGACTCGGGATAGAATATTCCAACCCGAGGGGAACGGTGAAATTCTCGAAGTTTATAAATCTGGGTGTTTAGAGCCCAACGATGTGAAAAGAAATTTACCGGTTGAAGGTGAACCCGAAAGGTAAGAACCTCTGACCATGTCTTACACTTACATGTTATTCACATTACGGTTAAAGGGTAAACCCGAAAGGGAAGGACCTCTAACCATGTCATGATTGAACATTATTTCATTACAACAGCTATTACATATTGGTTGCACGCATTTATTTCTTGTTAGGGTTATGGAAAAGCATAACACCCATGTGTAAGGTAAATCGATGATTACGGTCCGGAACGCAATCATGGATTTAAAGGTACATAAGGGTGGTGTGTAATTCTATTTAGGCTATTGGTAGACAATTAGTACGAGTCCAAAGAATCGGGAGTGTGGCGGGTTAGCTGCGGTACATCTTATATATAAGCATAAACGATACTGCGGGAACGGACTAGGAGTTTGACCAAGAACCTACCCATTACTTTATACTTACCTCTTCATTAGATCGTTGACTAATAGCTAGCATTTTTGATAAGAAAGTTCTTACCCGAGCTTTAAAACGTCCTCCAAGATTCTTTCTCTTGACCACCTCTATAGAAAACACAAACCTTGTATACTCTTACACTCTCGATTAATTGGATTCTTGTTGCATACTCTAATAAAATTCACTTAGAAACATTTCTAAAGTAGGGGGACTACCTTCATTAGTGCCTCTGCCCTCACCAACTTCGGGTCAACTGTCAAAAGATTTTGAAACTTTTACTTTGGGTATAGACAACCATTATAATTTTTGACAATCCTTAAATGATGAAATTTTTAAAGAAAAATCTTGTTGACTTTTACAACGCCTTTTGTTCCATAGTAACCTCCACTTGAAGGAAATTTTGAGACGAAATTTTCTAAAGTAGGGGAGATTGTGACATCCGTCACCCTCGACTTTCATTTAATTGACAATAATAGTCCTTCAAATATTTCCATTATAGTCCCTATAAGTTTCGTCGTTTCAAAATTATTTTTTTGAGCAAACTAAAATTTTATCATTTATATTTATTATGGATCAAGTATAAGTTTTAATCAAATGAGTATGTTGAAACGTATTCCTAAAAGATTTTATAAAAAAATTTAAGTTTCATAAAGTTTAAAAACAGTTAGGGTTAAGTTATTTAACTTAACCCTGTTTTTATAAAGGGGAAACTAACTAAAATAGGATATATAAAACTAGCAAGGTTAAGTAGTGAGGGACCATTTCTGCCAATATTCAAAAGTTGCAACTTTCAAAAACTCCTTCCCCTGCCAGACTCGTTTTTCCGGCCAGACTTTCGGGCTAAATTACGGCCGAGGTCCAGTGAGGTGTATTGGGCCTTTTTAATGCCTTTAAACCGTTCCAATCACTTTCTAATACGTTTCTTCACCTGCAAACTTTAAATACCGGTCATAAAATCAGTCATAACTTCGTGATTTAATGAGTTCTAACCCAGGTTTAAGTTTGTAACCGACCGGAACATAAAAACGATCGAAAACGCTCGTTTTATCAAACAATTATATAAATAGATCTTGTCATCTTACTTCTGCAACCTTACTCGATGCAGACCCAGAAGAAAATCACCATAAACGATCCATAAATCTTCTAATTTGCGGCTTTGTGTTCGAATCTTCAATTGCATTTTTCGAACTCAAAATCTTCATTGTAAGTCTGTTTTATGATGCCATTTTGATCTCTATTTGTTCCTCTATAATAGCCCTAAGATCTCAGTTTGTTAACTCAATGGATCGGGTTAATTGATTTTAAGGTTAGGGTTAAGGTTCTAAGCCTTTGAGGAAGAAGATGAGTAGGTGTTATAAATTAAAAACTTTCTTGTTTCAAGTAAATTAACAAGTTGGTACTTAGCTTAGTGGTTGATGTTGCTGGGTTGGAAAGGGCAGACCCGGGTTCGAGCCCAAGGGTCCCCCACATTCTTTCAGTTTTTTTATTTTATTTTAATTATTATTTTAAGCATATAATAATCATTTTTAATACATAAAAAACTTAGAATATTCATAATAAATCCATTTTTGCTCCAAAAATTATAAAAATTTAGGAGTAGCATCTTGACATCATAAAGAAAATTACCACACTTTTATTTTCTGGAAAATGTCTTATTTTCATATTTTTATTGAATTTATTTTTTAATCATATTTAATTGATTAAAAATTCATTTTTAATGATTTTAATCTCAAACTTTTTGGGAAATTATTTTTCATTATAATGAACTGAAATAAAAATTATTGGTTCATAAAACATTCATTTTTATTTATTTTCTTATTTTTAATCATTTAAACATGATTTAAATTCATTAAATCAGTTTTAAATACAAATAAATTGATAAAACTTATGAAAAGTTTATTTTAATCATTTTTAATCAGATTTATTTATTCTCACAAAAATAGCATTTTTTGGATCATGTATTGTATTATTAGTCTAATTTATGTTTAATTTGACATAATTAATCATTTATTTATTTATACTATTTAATATTTATTTTATAAATACTTTTCTTATAAAATAGAAATATTTCTATGTTTGAAAATCTTTATTATCATTTGTGGATCATTGTGTAACTCATAAATATTTATTTAAATATATATGATTATTGTAATTATTTATAGTAATTAGTTAAAGTAATTAACTAAATTATTTTGCCTTAATTATTCAAAACATATTTTATCTAAATATTCAAGTGGTAATAATTATGTTACCTAAACCATATTTACAAACATTGATATTATTTTTGACATACCACACTTACATTAATGCGATTTATCATAAAAACTCTAATTCCCCAAATCGACTTAGCAAACCCTAATGTCTTAGACCCTAGATACTTTAGACTCTTAGACATTTCCTTATTAGTATTCATATACATTATAGGTTGAATTCCTCGGAATTCCCATTACTTAGCTCACGACCACTTAAGTTGGATTTTGATCGCTTTCGCAAACTGTGAGTATATCTTTCCCCTTTTTACTATTTACTCTTTTGGGGTGATTCGTGTACCATTATTGTTAAACTTACGTATATTCTTTATAAAGAAATGTGAGTATATCTTTCCCCATTTTACTATTTATAGTCCATGAGCTATTGAACAATCGTCACTACGTGACACCTCGATGTTTCCGCCATCGGTTGGGGTGTTACATCTTATGTATCCGTCTAGGGTTTCATCTCTGTTCTTGGTTGTAAGTTTGTATTTCATTCATTTGTACATCTTGATTTGATGGTCTAACTAATCAGCAGATCCATATTATTGTTGAACTTCATTATTTGAGCTCAATGTTTTGCTGAGATCATTGGGTATTTGGTTGGGTACTTTTTTTGTTTGGGTTAATAAGATTTTGTCACCTTTTTGTCGCCTACTTCTCTTTGTTATTTGGTATGAGTTTGTGTTGGCTCTGTTTCTGTTGTTTGTGAGTTGGAACCCTAAATTTCTACATGGTATTAGAGCCTTAGGCTCTTGATCTTGGTGTTGTTCTGTCTTCCGCTGATTTCTTTGTTGAGTTGTGTCTTTCAAGGATCTAATCTTTGTAGATCTGGTTCTTGGTTGTCTTCTATAGTAGGTCTGATCTGATATTGTAGATCAGGTCTATTATAATCTTGTGTTCTTGTTGTTTTTTGGAGTACAGGTATTGTGTTGAGGTCAACTAGTGTTGGCTGAGGATTGTGGAGTATTATTGCTACAATTGCTCCCATAACTCAGTACCCTAAGTGAAGGTACTGGTTGTGGGATTGGCGAAACCCTAATTTGGGTTCCCCCTCGCGGGGAGATCGTTCCTTCTTGTTTGTCTATTGTTTTGTCTGTGTCTAGGTGTCTTGACCGGGTTAGGGTTGACCGGTCTTGATATTGGTTATTTGTGTGGTATATTGTCTTGTCTATCTTGTGGTTGTTGGTCTTTATACGTGTGTGTGTGTATATATATATATATATATATATATATATGTACAAGATCCTGTACAAAGTGTGTTTTGTGTGAGAAGGCTGAGAAGGTGTTTTGGCCATTAGATCATTTTAATCTATGGTGTGGATTAATTGAGTGTCATTTTGGTAATTAATGTTATATTATTAATAATAAATTAGATGGCTGAGGGGTATTAAGGTAAAATCGTCACCACATTTAATTCACGTTTTAATTGAAATTTGTTAATAAAGGAAAACATTAATCAATTCTCTCATATCTCTCTCTTTCTCCTTTCTCTCTCTCTCTCTCTCTCTCTCTCTCTCTCTCTCTCTCTCTCTCTCTCTCTCTCTCTCTCTCTCTCTTCCTTGAACAAGCGTTGCAAAAAAACACACCAATGAAGATTAAAATATTTATATTATGGTGGAGAAAGCCACGATTAAAGTTAGGAGTTGGACTAGATGACAGAATAATCCAACTACTCTTAGCGGCAAATAGAAGTGTTCATTCAAATCCACGTACAATGGTGATTCCCAAAAGAGCTACTAGTCCTATTTATTTTATGTACTCATGTATGAGTGTTAATATTATTATAAATATTTTAATCTTTATTGGTTTGTTTTATGATGGATTATTTTTTACATTCATACTAGTGTGTTATATTTTCATGGTGGTTACTGTATTACATGGTGTAAAATGACATCGATGTGTTTATCTTCATCAGTGTGTTTTAAAAGATTCAAGATATGGTATTTAATATTCGGAAGTATGTATTACGATGTGGTGTGTAATATATGGATGGTTTGTATTGCAATGTGGTGTTTTATATTCATATTTATGTGTTTTATCTTCATATGGTCATATAAGTTGGTTTTAGTTTTGTACACTTTAAAAATTTGTAATTGGTAAAACACCATGTAAGATTAACACCCTTTACAATAATATAAAAAAAAACAACATACCTTGTATAAAAAAATAACTAAAAATCTACCTTAAATATAAAACACCACCCGTTGATTGTTAAAACACTATGACGTTAGTAATGACGATGATGATGGTGACCAGAACCATTATCTCTCTCTTTCTGATGTCTCTCTTTCTCTCCTTACCTATTTTTATGCTCTCTCTCACCTCTCTTACAAAAATTATAATTTTAATCATTATTTAATAGTATGTAAAAATTACTAAAATGCCCAAACACCTTGTGCCACATGTCGCAACTAGAAGCCTTCTCACCCTTCTCACACATTTTGGCATTTGTACAGGATCCTAAACCTCTATATATATATATATATATATATATATATATATATATATATATATATATATATATATAGGATTGGGTTCATATGAAAACCCCTTTGAGTTGCAAGAACTTAAGAACTCCTCTAGACTAATGATAAGGTGACACATATACCCTTTATCATTATATTATTAAAGGGTACAAGAGTAATTTACCCCACCCCTACCCCTACCCCACCCACACCCACTCCACACCTTTTTTATAATTGAAATTCTGTTTTTTTTAAATTAAAACACACACACACAGAACACTTCTCTCTCTCTCTCTCTGTCACTCTCACACTCCTCTCTCTCTCTACTTTCTCTCTCTACCCTCTCTCTCAAACACACTCATCTCTCTCTACTTTCTCTCTCTACTCTCTCTCTCTCTCTATCTCATCTTAGACGATGGTGTTGTTGGTTTTGGATGGTGACGGGCGGTGGTTCGTGGTGGGGGTTTCGAAGGGGCGGTGGATCTATGGTGGTCGACGGTGGGATGAACAGATATGTGGCTGTGGAGGTAGGGGGTGGAGGTAGGGGTCCGTTTTGGTGGTGGGTTTGGTCTCTGAACATAGATCTGGAGGTGTAGGGGGTGGTTCATGGTGGGGCAGGGGCGGAGGGGGTGGAGGAGATGGCGGATGGGCGGCGGAGGACGGTGGTTCTTTGGTGGAGGCGAAAACAGGTATGTTGTTGTTATTTTTATTATTATTATTATTATTATTATTATTATTATTATTAATACTGTTTTAGAAATACTATTTATATTATTTTTATTATTAGGATTATTATTATTATTTCTGTTATTATTATTATTGTTATTATTATTATTATTATTATTATTATTATTTAAGTCTTAACAAAACCAGAAAGTGTATATAGATTATTATTGTTATTATTATTATTATTATTTTTCTTTCAAAAAAAAAAACACTGGTGTAAATTGTGGTTCTAGATATGGTTTCACTTTGGTGGTTATAGAAGTGGTTTGTTTTTGTTTCAAGGTTATTATTTCTGTAATTATTATTATTATTGTTATTGTTATTATTATTATTTAAGTTTTAACAAAACCAGAAAGTGTATATAGATTTTTATTATTATTATTATTGTTATTATTATTATTATTATTATTATTATTATTTTCCTTTCAAAAAAAAAAACACTGGTGTAAATTGTGGTTCTAGATATGGTTTCACTTTGGTGGTTATAGAAGTGGTTTGTTTTTGTTTCAAGGTTTTTGTTTTTTTTAAAACTGAAACAAAGTTTTTTGTTTCAAGGGTTTGTTTTTTTTTTAAACTGAAACAAAAGGCTTATGAGTAGTGGTTATTTATTTTTTAAAAATATGACTCCATAGATAATTCTATAGATCATTGTTTTATAATTGTAGATCGAAATTTTGGTTTTTGGTTTTTTTGGGTGTTCTTAAATGGTGCACGAGATGGAGGATGGCTATATTTGACGATATGGAGGTTGACGATATGGAGGTTCAAGTATTATCTTCAATGTGGCCGAAAGATGAAGTTTGGAAAGTAATTCAATGTGGCAAGTAGTTGTTAGAAGTTAGGAAAGTAATTCAATGTAAGAAAACACTGGTGTAAACACTGTTCACACCAGTGTAAATCTGAATGTATAGATGTTCGGTAGTTATTTTACACCACCGTAATACGAATTGTATAACAAATATTATAGCTGTTGGTTTATATAGATGTTAGTAAACACTGGTGTAAATAATTACACCAGTGTAAAGTATACAAAATGATAGATGTTTTGGTTGTATAGATGTGAGCAAAAACACTGGTGTAATTATTTACATCAGTGTAAATTATACAAAATGCATACGTCTGGTTATATATGTGTGTGAAAAACACTGGTGTAATAATTACACCAGTGTAAAAACGAGAGAGAAGACAGAATGTTAAAGTTGATTTTTTGTTTTAAAAAACTAAGTTGGTTAAAAAAATAAATGAATTAAAAAATAAATTAAAGTTAAAAAAATTAAAGGATTTAAAAAATAAAATATAGTAAAAAATATGTTTAAAAAATAAAATATAGTTTAAAAAATCTGATTTTGTTAATTATTAAATAAATAATTCATTTAATATTATATTACTTATATTTCTCTCACATGGTGGATTTACCCTAATACCCCTAATTGTACTTTACTTCATTAAAAAAATACATTAACACCCAAGTGGGCTCATAAAAGACAAAAACAAGAAACTTTTGATCTCAACCCTTCATTGCACAAGATCAATGGCTGATAATGGTTCTTATGGTTCTCTCAACTCAACAAGGTTCTCAAAATAACCCATCCCTATATATATATATATATATATATATATATATATATATATATATATATATATATACAGGGTCAAGATCCTGTACAAAGTGTTTTTTTTTGTAAGAAGTATAAGAGGGTGTTTTAGTCATTGGATCATCTTAATCTAGGGTGTGGATTAAGTGGATGGCATTTTTGTAATTAATTTTATAATTTTATTAATTGATTATGCCATTAAGGGTATGATAGTAAAATACACACTCTAATTAAATGTCTCATTAAAACCTCATCTCTCACCTCTCTCCTCCTATTAATTATGATTCTCCAAAAAAAAAAAAAAAAAAAAAAAAAAAAGATGATTAAGAAACCTCATCAGGAGCCATTACATTCAATAATACCATTATTCAGGTAATTCAATCTTTTTTTTGGCTACGCAACTTTCCAGTCACAAAACTGGGGTTCTTTTCATCAAAAGTGTCAAATAAATTTGGGAAGTTTTCCTAGGAAAATCACGTTTATTCTAGTTGTGTTATTAGTTTTTTTGTTCATTTATATATTTTGATTGTTTTTTAAAATATGTAGTTATGCACATGAAGTTGTGAACTATACTCATAAATGTATGTATAGTTGTGTTTTAAAGTACATTCTAGTGTGTTTTTTGAATATGTTACTGATTGTGTATGATGAAGATAAAACACACTGGATTGTGAAGAAGATGATGATAAAACAAACGGGATTGTTAAAACACAAAGTTGAGAATATGGTGATAAAACACACGGGTATGAACGTAAAACACATTCTGGATGAAGCAACACATAATATGACAAATGAATAAACACATTCATTTAAAACACCCTGGTATGAACGTAAAACACCACAGTATGAGATTTGGATAATTGATGTAGTTGAATGCGAATGCCAATACGAGCAGAATGATTCTTTATAAGAAATCAGTAAAATTCTTGTAAATTCAAACAAAATCCCTAATAAAACTCTTATTTAATAACAAAATTAATTACACAAATTATCTCCTAAAGTAAGTTTAACAACCCAAATTACAATGATGCCCCTCTAGTTAAAAAGATTGGCTGCTACATGTCACATCTAGATTGGTTCTCACACTTCTCACAAAAAAATGGTTTTGTACAAGAACCTAAACCTATATATACATACCTAGTTAATAAAGGACTCCTGTGTTAAGATCTGGGTGGGCACCCTTGAGTGATGAACCCACTATCTGAACACTGACACAACTTCGTCCTATTAGGGTATGTTCTGTATCTGTTTGAGTTAGTTATTGCTAACTATTCTGGTTTTCTTGTGTATTTGGTTCTGACTATTTGATATGGGTGATGCTGCTAACCCCAGTGGGGGTGGTGGTGGTGACATTGTTGTTGGTACATTGGTTAGCAAGTTAGACATCAGTGACCCTTTATTTCTTTACCCAAGTGACACCTCTAGTCTGTCTATAATAAATGTTAAGTTAAAAGGGACTGAAAATTATTATGTATGGTCCAATTCTATGAAACATGCTTTACAAGCTAAAAATAAAATGGGTTTTATTGATGGAACATGTGTTAAGTCTGTTGATGATGAGGTACTTGCTAACCAATGGGATAGATGTAATTCAGTTGTTCTGTCCTGGTTGATTAATTCTGTGTGTGAAGAACTGTATTTAGGACAGGTGTTTTCTAAGTATGCTAGAGATGTGTGGCTTGATTTAAAAGAGACATATGATAGGGTTGATGGTTGTGTTATGTTTAATTTACATCAAAAGATAAATAGTCTAACACAAAGTGGTAGTTATGTGGCTGAGTATTATCATAGGTTAAATACTATGTGGAAACAATTTGACTCTATAGTTCAGTTACCTACATGTACTTGTCAACCTGTTAGGACCACTTTGTTGACCAGTGATCCACTACCTACAGTCAAAGCTGCCTTTGCTGTTATCTCTAGAGAGGAATCTCATAGGGTGCCAGCAGTGGATCAAAGGACTCATCTGTTTCATTTGTAGCTAAGTCAAATCAAGTTGTTGATAATAGGAGAAGGTTCAATAGGGGACCTAATCCTAATTTGAAGTGCACACATTGTAACATGATTGGACATAATGTGGATAGGTGTTTTGAAATTGTTGGGTATCCCCCTGGTTTTAATAAGGGAAATACAAATCAATCTAATAAAACTAGTGGAAGTAATTACACTAACAATAGAAGACCTAGTGTGTCCAACAACAATGTGTGTGATAGTACTACTTCTGGTTCACCTTTTACCTCTGAGCAGATTTCTAGGTTGATGAGTTTGATTAGGTAGAAATCTGGTGAAGATCCTCAAAGTTCAAATTCAGGAGGTGAGTCAGTTGTTGTAAATGGTTTCTGGTTGTTCTAATCTGTATTGTCTAAACTTGCTAATTTGTTTAAAAAAATTTCTGGTTGTTCTAATCTGGTTAAGTTTGCTTTATCCTTTGGGTGGATAATATACTCTGGGGCTAATCAACATATGGTAGGAAGTGATAAAAACATGATAAATTGTGTTGATGTGTCTAAATATAATATGGAGGTTAAACTCCGTAATGGAACAAATGTTAAAGTAACTAAAATTGGTGATATTAAGCTAACTAATGGAGTCATTTTACATGATGTTTTCTTGATACCTGATTACTATGTTAATTTGGTGTCAATACATAAGTTAGCTAAGGATAATAAGTTGGATGTCTTTTTTAATGAACATGAGTGTTATGTTCAGGATTCCAAGTCAAGGAAAGTCTCGGTGACTGGTAGACAACAGGATGGTCTGTATGTTGTTGGTAATGATGTGATTTTTAGTAATGTTTGTTTTTGTAGTGTTAGTGAACACAATCTTGGCATAGTAGGCTTGGTCACCCTTCAAGTCAAGTTCTGGCAGTCTTAAAAGATAGCTTAAATATAGGAGTTTCTGATTCACAACCTTGTGAAACTTCTCATAAGGCTAAACAGGTTAGGGTACCATTCCCTCTTAGTGATCACAAGTCAAAAATGGTAGGTGAACTTGTACATCTTGATGTATGGGGTCCCTACAAGATCACTAGTAGGGAACGGTTTAGGTATTTCCTAACTGTTATAGATGATTACTCTAGGTTTGTGTAGGTTTACTTGTTAAAGAATATGGGTGAGGCCTTTAAAAACTTAACAAATTTTTATGAGTTAGTTAAAAATCAGTTTTCTAAAAATATCAAAGTATTTAGGAGTGATAATAGAACAGAGTTTGTCAATAAACAAATGTCTGAGTTTTGTAACAAAAAGGGTATTTTACATCAAACATTTTGTGCTTACACTCCACAATAGAATGGTGTTGTGGAGAGAAAGCATAGGCATCTTTTAAACACTGCTAGAGCCCTACTATTTCAAAGTAGTGTTCCTCTTAGGTATTGGTATGATTGTGCTCTTACTGCTGCCTATCTTATTAACAGGATTCCCTCGTCTGTATTAGCTGGTAAGAGTCCTTATGAGTTGCTTCATGGGTTCCCCCCCCCCCATTTTAAGTAACTTAAGGAACTTTGGTTGCTTATGTTTTAAAACTGTGTTAGATGGTCCTGATCATAAGTTGTTTAGCAGGGCTGATAAAAGTGTTCTCATAGGATATTCTTTTCTTAAAAAGGTTATAAACTTTTGTGTTTAGAAACAAAGAAGGTAGAGTTTTCTAGAGATGGTAAGTTTTATGAAAACATTTATCTTTTTAAAACTGAATACAAGGAGTCTATTTTTGAAAATCTAAATCTTTTAAACTTCTTTGATTGTTTTGAAACTGAAGTGTCTTTAAGTGACAAAGGTCTCGGTGTGTCAAGTCTTCCCGATGATGAAGGGAGAACTAATTGTGCTCATGATCACTCACCTGAGAAACAGGTAGAGAGTCTAGTTTCTCAGGTTTAGAGGGATCAAATGATGAGTCTTTTACTCTTGAGGGAAATAGAACTACTTCTGTTAGACAGTCTACTAGGGAGTATGTTTTGCCAAGAAAGTTTAATGATTATGTTATAGAAGGTAAGGTTAAATATGGTGTAGAGAAAGTGGTTAATTACTCTAACTTGTCATTTGAAAATAAGTGCTTTATATCAAATGTTAATAAGTCTATTGAACACACATCTTATTATCAAGCCTCAAAGGATCCAAATTGGATTGAGGCTATGAATAATGAGATGGAAGACCTATATAGAAACAACACCTGGATTGTCACTGATCTACCACCTTGTAGAAAGATAATAGGGTGTAAGTGGGTTTATAAGATTAAATATAGGGCTGATGGTGAGATAGATAGATAGATACAAAGCTAGGTTGGTTGCTAAGGGGTATAATCAAAAAGAAGAGTTAGATTTTGGAGAAACCTTCTCTCCTGTGGTTAAAATGGTTACTGTTCGATGTGTTATTAGTCTTGCAGTCCAAAATAATTGGACTTTGTTTCAGCTTGATATTAATAATGCATTTCTGTATGGGTCTATAACAGAAGATGTGTATATGCAACTTCCAGAAGGGTATTCTTCTGGAAATGAGTCTAAAGTATGTAAGCTTGTTAAGTCCTTGTATGGTCTTAAACAAGCACCAAAGAAATGGAATGAGAAACTGGTAGATGTGTTAAAAACATAGGATTTGTGCAAAGTATTTGTGACTATTCTATGTTTGTCAAGTCTGATAAAGATGTGTTTGTTGTTTTGTTAGTCTATGTTGATGACATTGTCATTACTGGCAATAGTGAATCTGAGATTACTAATGTTAAAACTTTATTAAAAGAAAGTTTTCAAATAAAGACTTAGGAAAGTTGAAATACTTTCTGGGTATAGAAGTTTTGTACTCTGATAGTGGTATTTGATTAAATCAGAGAAAGTATTGTCTAGATCTTCTAAGTGAGTTTGGGTATCTAGGGTGTAAACCTGTTAGTGTACCTATTGAGCAGAATTACAATCTATCTATTAAAAATGGAAAAGATGAAAAATACTTAGAAGATATAACAGGTTATCAAAAACTCATAGGTAAATTAATTTACCTGTCTTTAACTCGTCCTGATATAAGCTATGTTGTACAATTCTTGAGTCAGTTTATGCATAAACCAACTCATAATGTCCAGCAAATATCCCTGAGATAGCTTAGATATCTAAAACAATCTCCAGGCAAAGGGATAATGTTCACGAGGATGGGAACGGTTATGAAAGTGTTGGATTACTCATTAGGTAGGATAATTGTATGGTGGTTAGAATTTGTAGCGTAGTATGGTGGATAACAATGAGAAGGTGTTGGATGTTGACCGGTGACCGGTGGTCTCAGATGTGGAAACGTGGAGGTGGTTTTGGGTGGTGCACAGGTGACGGGAGTAAGTGGAGGGGTGGATGGTGGTTGCAAGTGTGGTGGGGAGTATAGAGAGAGAGAAAATGATGAATGGCTATGGTGGTGGTGGTAATTATGGCAGAAGTGTGGTCGTGGTGGTGGTGGTGGTGGTTTATGTATTTTTAATTATTTATTTGTATAATTGAGGGTAAAAATGTAATTTACTTGTTTTTAACTAAGAAAATTGATGGCAGTTAGGGGTAAGGACCATACAAATACAATTTTGCTAAACTAAATGACCAATGGTGTAATTATTAAATCATTAGGATCACGGGTGCAATTTTGAAAAAGCACATGAACCAATAATGCGATTCTATGTGATTGTTCTAATTTGTCATTAAATCATGAACCGATCACAACAAAACTTGAATATTTATATGAAGTTAATTACTAGGTGAATTTGAGAGTTGTCTAATACGAAACTTTTAAAAAAAATAAAAAGAAAATGGAGAAACTCCACTAGGTGAATAAAAAATAAAATGGTGTCTACTTATGTCAGGCTTCATGAATTTGGGTATCAAGCAACTATTATCTCACTATCTTGGAAACTTCTACGTGCCCAATTAGTATTAAATTTTGTTTGTGTCCAAGAATAAACTTTTTTCAAAAGCTTAGTTCAGTGAAAATACTTATACAACCCTAATCTGGCGATCTCAAGTTTGAATCCCTACCCATACAACGGTGTACTCCTTGCCTAAGCTCAAACCGTCACGGGAGGGTTACCTGGAAGAACTTCAACAATATTTGGGTATCAAGCAACTATTATCTCACTATCTTGGAAACTTCTACGTGCCCAATTAGTATTAAATTTTGTTTGTGTCCAAGAATAAACTTTTTTCAAAAGCTTAGTTCAGTGAAAATACTTATACAACCCTAATCTGACGATCTCAAGTTTGAATCCCTACCCATACAACGGTGTACTCCTTGCCTAAGCTCAAACCGTCACGGGAGGGTTACCTGGAAGAACTTCAACAATATTTGGGTATCAAGCAACTATTATCTCACTATCTTGGAAACTTCTACGTGCCCAATTAGTATTAAATTTTGTTTGTGTCCAAGAATAAACTTTTTTCAAAAGCTTAGTTCAGTGAAAATACTTATACAACCCTAATCTGGCAATCTCAAGTTTGAATCCCTACCCATACAACGGTGTACTCCTTGCCTAAGCTCAAACCGTCACGGGAGGGTTACCTGGAAGAACTTCAACAATATTTTCCTAAGTTTTTTGTTTGATAATCGATTTGATGTTATTAATATGGAAAGAAAATATGCTTTGTAGGAAAATAAACAAGTTTGTATTTGTTTTCATGTTAACGATTTCAGGGAAGAATATTCACATCTTTATTACAACTAGACCTAACAATTTCAACCCATCTAGTTGAGTTTGAGTTGTTTTGAGTTTAAAATTTGACCTTGTGGGTTAAAATGAGTTTAGTATAATTTTTAAGAGGGTTAGGATGGGTAATTTTAATTGTAAGAAATAAGTAAGTGGGTCAGGATGGGTATGTCAGAAAAAACAAATGAGTCAGGATGGGTATTTTTAGATAACCATATACAAATCTTAATTAAAACTAACCCAACACCAAAAGAGTAGATGCCTCATACATGTGATTCCAAAGCCACATGTTCAATATGTGGGAAAAAGAATCACAAGACCAAAGAGTGCTTGTATCTAAAAAATTTTGATGTAAAAATACAAGAATACAAAGCTAAAACTCTTGCAAATCCTGTGGTTAGTACTTCAAAAGGAAAGCCCAAACAGACTTTCACCCCTGTCCAAACATCTGTTACTAAAAGACTTGAAACATCTGCTTCTAGGGATGTCCAAGTAACAGATGCTCCACCCACAAGCAAATACCCAAGAGGTTATGGACAACCACCATGTCATAGTCTGCCACATGTTTATGAGGAGCCAAAAAGACCCTCTAAACCAAGAGTGAACAGAAATCCATATGGGTATTATCATCTGTCTGGAAGTGATCAAACAATTGTTGCCCCAAGTGTTGACATTCAAGCACTGGCAAATGGTCAGCAGCAGTTGTTGAACTTAATTCAAAAATTAGTTCAAACCACTGATCACCTTCCAAAGCTTGAGTCTGAAAGGTCTGAGGACCCATCCAAAGCCAACTTGGCTTTGGACACTCACCAAAACTAATCCATTACTGATGTGCAGGGAGCTTCTGCTTGTTTAGATAGTCTTTAGTATGTAGATAGTGGAGGCTCCAGGCACATGACAGGATGTAGAGCCCTTCTTCTGGACTTCTTGGCTCATGGAGGGGGTGATATATCCTTTGGTAATGATTCAAAAGGTAAGGTGTTAGGTTCAGGGACTGTACAAGCTGGAAAACTCAAGTTTGAAAATGTCAATCTTATTGATAATCTCAAGTTTAATCTTCTGAGTGTTTCACAAATGAGTGACAAAGGTTATGGCTCATTCTTCACAAAGAAAACTTGCAAGATTATTGGGCCAGAAGTGGTGAAAAAGATTGATACCATCATTGCTGAGAGCAAAGCACAACTTGTTGCTCATAGAAGTGGCAATGTGTATGTTGTTGATATGTTAAAGGACAATCCTATGGCAAATGTCTGTCTGTTTTCTGCTGCCTCCACAAAGGAGACAGAATTGTGGCATAGGAGATTGGGTCACACTGACGTATTGTAAAATACATCTATTTCCTATGTAAAGTTTGTACAGTTTTCGAGTCGTTTAGATAGTGTTTTTATTAGTTTAGGCTTGTACCGGTCTATTTTATTTAGTATAGGTTTTTATAGATTTTTATTAGTTTTGCGTCTTTTTAGTATTTATCTATTTTATTTTATATTTTGGTAGGTGTTCATGGACGTTGGAGCGTAAACGAGTAACTTTTGTCAAGTCAAGAACACCCGAGTCAAGAGCACGGGGTTATAATAATAATAATAATAATAATAATAATAATAATAATAATAATAATAATAATAATAATAATAATAATAATAATAGTATTATGGGCCTAAGGCCTTGAGATGAACATAACCTACGAAGTAGGTAAAATAAAAGGATGAGACATATAGAATTCTTTGAGGTGCACAGAACAATTGAAGAGTGCCGCACAAGATAATTATTGGAGGAGCAATATATAAAGTGAGGGATATATTATCATTGAAAGGGGGCGATTATATTGGAGGGACTAGAAGACATCGAGCAGCAGCATTAAGAGAAAAGAATTCTTTGAGGCGCAGATTAAGGGTTGAGGTATAGGTGCCAGCACGGGTCGGTTCTAATTCAATATTTATTATTTATTTATTCTAACCCCTTGTGAACGCCATGAATATGTTTAGTTTTATTTGTTTTGATTTTATCATGCCTTTTATTGGCTAGACTTTTTCGCTACCTAGGTTAAAGATGATTGCACATGTTTGATTTATTTTCTTTTGGTCTTGGAACTTTTGGTTGTGGGTTGAATTTTAAAGTAAAGAACTTTTTATTTTCTGGTTTGATGTGTATGCGTATTTAGTTTTGTCTAATTAATTTTTATAAACTCCACTTGCGTTTTTGTGAATGTCTTTCATGTATGAATGCGGGTTAGGTTGCGGACTGGGTGTTAGCAACTAGTTTATGGTTAATTGCCTAGGATTATCCATAGGAGTTGTAATTGTTAGTTAGGTAATTCTAAGTGTTCTACCAATTCTCAATAGCTGTGAGGTGCGAGATTGTTGGTCTGTCTAGGGTGTTAAATTGCTATGTTAGAGGCTTTGTGAGAAGATCTTCTTAGTTTCCCTAGCATTCCTTGTAGGCCAAGTCTTATCATAAATATTGTAGTTACCCCTTGCACTTTCGGGTGTATTGTGACTTTCGCGCTGTGAGGTAGACTGTCTAGCGGGTACTTTAAGATTCGAGTAGGTAAGCCTGTGAGGGTAACCTCTCAACCGGTGGTTTAACAGCACAACAGTATTCTAGGGTTTCCCCTTGAGAAGGGTCGAGGGTGTCTAGTTTATTCTTGATGTTTAGTATTTTAAGATCCCGGTTCCACATCAGTTCCATAGCCGTTAGAGACTTATCATTCATGTGTAGGATTCTAGCCTAGGTAGTGCCTTCCCATCATCTGATCCGAATTCCAGTCCAGCTTGTGTTTTAAGTTATTTTAGTTTTATTTTATTTATTTTTATTAGTTTATTAGAAAACCCCCCTTTTAAGCAACAAAACAATTTAAGTCAAGTTGTAGATAAGTAGCCGAGTCTAGTTTACGTTTTCCAGTAAAGTCTCGTGGGTTCGATACTCGGACTTACTTTAGCTGTACTGCACTGACCGGTACACTTGCCGGTTGTGTGATTTAGGTTTAGAGAGTCTTAGGTTATAAATTTAAAACTTAGAGTGTCTAGTTTAGGTTAATTTAGTTAGTTTTTACTAAACCACTTTGAGCACATCACACACCAACCTTAACACTATCAACACACTCTCCAAACAAAGCCTTGTCCGAGGCCTACCATCAAAAGAATTCAAATGTAATGAGCATTGTGTTTCTTGTTTAAAAGGGAAACAACATAAAAGCTCTTACAAATCCATTGATGAGTCCAAAACCAGTCAATGTCTACAATTATTGCACATGGACTTGTTTGGCCCTGTTAAAATCATGAGTCTAAGAAGAAAAAGATTTTGTCTTGTCATAGTTGATGATTTTTCTAGGTTTACATGGACTTACTTTTTACATTCTAAGGATGAGACTGCGGGTATATTGAAGGACTTCGTCACCAAAGTTGAAAAACAATATGACTTGCCAGTAAAAGTCTTCAGGAGTGACAATGGAACAGAGTTTAAAAATAAGGAGTTGGATGATTTCTCTGTGTCAAAAGGGATTGTAAGGCAGTATAGCATCCCAAGAACACCTGAACAAAATGGGGTGGTTGAAAGGAAAAATAGAACTCTTATAGAAGCTGCAAGAACCATGCTAGCAGATTCTGGTTTGCCACTGTCCTTCTGGGCAGAAGCTGTAAACACTGCTTGCTATGTTCAAAACAGAGTTTTGATCAACCCCAGACATCAAAAAACTGCTTATGAAATTTTGTTCAAAATCAAACCACTTATTTCATTTTTCAAAATCTTTGGCTTCCCATGTTTCATCTTAAACCTCAAAGATTCCATTTCAAAATTTGCAGCCAAAGTAGATTGTGGTTATTTTCTGGGATATTCTTCTACTGCCAAGGCTTATAAAGTGTTTAACACAAAGACCAAGACAATAGAAGAAACTCTGAATGTAAAGTTCAATGAACTTTCATCTCTAAAAATCCCTGCAAATCCTGCTGAACTATTTGATTTAGATAAATTCAAATTTGAAGATATCACTGTTAAAACTTACAATGCAGGTATTCCACAGTCTCCACAACAAGATTACAGAACAGATGTTGTGATCCCCAGTCACTACAAAATCTATTCTACCTCAGAGGAAGCAGCTGTTCAAAACAATTGTCAAAACTCTGCCACAGCTGTGTCAACCATTGTTGGCCAGTCTTATCCTCAAACCACTGTCTCACCTCTCACAACCACTGAACAATCATCTGTTGACAAAAGTCAATCATCTGTTGACAAAAGTCAGTCTAGTTTCACACCACTTGGACCCATTCCTCCATTACCATTCCAAACATCTGATGGCACTACAGAAGTACCAACAGATGTTACACCAACAGAGTCACCAAATCTCTGTCCATCACCTCAAAATGCCATCATACCATATCAGGGAGATCTTATTTACTTAAGAGCTCATCCACCAGACCAGATCATTGGCAACATCAGAGAGGGTGTGCTCACAAGAAGCCAATCCTCCAATATCTATCTTTTTGCAGGTTTCCTATCTCTCACACAACCTGTCAAGTACCAAGAGGCACTAAAAGACAACAGTTGGGTAGAAGCTATGCAAGAAGAACTCCTTCAATTTAAAAGACAACAAGTATGGGAGCTTGTACCACTACCTAAGGATGTTTGTCCTATAGGAACAAAGTGGGTCTTCAAAAACAAAACTGATGAAAGGGGTATTGTTGTCAAGAATAAAGCCAGGCTTGTGGTTCAAGGCTTCAGACAAGAAGAAGGAATAGATTATGATGAAACTTTTGCTCCTGTAGCAAGACTAGAAGCCATCAGACTATTTTTAGCCTTTGCTGTCAACCACAACATAAAGGTGTATCAGATGGACATCAAATGTGCTTTCCTTTATGGCAAAATTCAGGAGGAGGTCTATGTATGTCAGCCACCTGGTTTTGAAGACACATTCCATCCTGACTATGTCTACAAGCTCAACAAAGCTTTGTATGGTCTCAAACAAGCACCAAGGGCCTGGTATGAAACTCTTTCCACATTTCTCTTATCCATTGGTTTCACAAGAGGTAAAATAGACAAAACTTTATTTCTTAAATGGAAAGGGAAACACTTAATGATTGTTCAAATATATGTGGATGACATCATTTTTGGATCCACATGTAACCAAATGTGTGAAGAGTTCAGAAAACTCATGACAGCAAAGTTTGAGATGAGTGCCATGGGTGAGCTTCAGTGTTTCCTTGGTCTTCAAGTGAAACAACTGCAAAATGGCACATTCATTCACCAAAACAAATATGTAAAGAACTTATTAACCAGATTTGAGATGAATGATTATAAGCCATGTAGTACACCCATGAGTACAGTCAAGCTGCTCACTATTGATGACAAGGATGAACTGGTTGATCAAACACATTATAGATGCATGATTGGGTCTTTACTGTACTTAACTGCATCTAGCCCAGACATTATGTTTGCTACCTGTGTCTGTGCAAGATCCCAGGCTTCACCCAGAAAGTCAAACCTTATTGCTGTGAAAAGGATATTCAGATACCTCAAAGGTGCTCCCACACTTGGTATTTGGTATCCTGCTAATGGAAACATTGAGCTTTCAGGTTATTCAGATAGTGACTTTGCTGGCTGTCACACCACAAGAAAGTCCACATCAGGAGGGTGCCAATTTCTAGGGAATGCCTTAGTTTCCTGGCAAAGCAAAAAGCAGGCAGCTGTTTCAACCTCAACAGCTGAAGCTGAATACATTGCTGCTGCAAGCTGTACAGCCCAACTCATGTGGCTTCAAAATCAATTACTGGATTTTGGGATAACTGCACTACAGACTCCACTCATGTTGGACAGTCAAGCTGCTGAAAATATCATCAAGAATCCAGTCTCTCATTCCACTACCAAACACATTGACATCAGACATCATTTTGTCAGAGACAGCTATGAAAAAGGTTTGATTTCTCTACACCATGTTCCAACAGAGGATCAGTTGGCAGATGTGTTAACAAAAGCTTTAGACACATCTACCTTTACAAATCTGATTTCCAGAATTGGTATGTTAAACATGGATTAAACAAATAAATTTTTTAAAAAAAAAAAAAATATATATATATATATATATAATAAAATGTTTCAGAAAATCAAAATTTCTTAAAAATAGGTGTTTGGTTGAAAAATCTGTTTCCAACATCTGATCAGATAAAACAACCACTGTTTCATTCATATCCACTGTTGGTTGAAAAATCTGTTTCAAAACATCTGATCAGATAAAACAACTGTTTCGCTATATACCTATACTATATCTATATTAAAAAAAATAGTTGGTTCCATCAGCTGTTAGTATCAGTTGTTTACCAAAACAGCTGTTCTCCACCAGATGTTTCATCCATCAGATGATTGCCACATCTGCTCATATAAGCAGAGGTTTGGCCACATCAGCGGTTTCTTTTGAGCCTATAAAAACCCTGTTTTACCACAACAGATGTTACACTGTCTCATTGTATTCAAAATACTGAAACCGCCTTCTCCATTCTCAAACCCTCAATCAGATTTCATTCATCTTCACTTTCGGAATCCATCAAAATGGATCTTCAAGCCAAAGCCACCCACAATTGTCTCCCATATCTGGTTAAAACAGATGATAACATATCATTCCATTCCACCATCGACATTCTTCTAAACTCCAAATACCTACCCATCTTAACCGCTGACGCCCCCATCTATATCGATACTCTCCAAGAGTTCTGGTTGAATGCTGAGTTTCTATTGCAATACAAAAAGCCTACTTCCATTATTTCCAAAATTGGAGAATCAAGTATCGTCATTACCCCTGAAATCATATCCACGACCTTCTCACTAAATGACCTGGCAGGTAAGGATTCCTTCACAAAAACAGAGCTTCACACTGAGTTTCAAGAAAGAGGGTATGATGGTCAGATGCTGGATCAACTCTTTTCAAAAAGTTTTTCCCACCAGTCATGAAATTTTTCTTCCATACCCTTCTTCTATGTGTCTCCGCTAAGTCCACATCCTTTAATGAAATCCCATTAAGGATGCAATATCTGGATTATGCCATGTTGTCAAACTCTGACTTCAATCTTTCTCAGGGATTGTTCATGGACTTAGTGTCAAATGTGAAAGCAATTAAGTCTGGGTCAAACAATGCTTTTCTAATTTACCCAAGAATTCTTAGTGTAATCCTACAAATGGTCTTACCAGAAAAGGTTTTCAAAAAGGGTGAGGCAATGCAAATGAAAAGCTTAACTGATGAAACTTTCACTAGAATGTTGGGTGGAAGCACCCAAGAAAAAGTGTCAAAAGTGTCCAAAGTTTCTAAAACACAAACAAAGAGGACAAAGACAACAACTGTTGTCAAAACCTCTGTTGTTGAGCCCACTGCTCCTGGTGATCATGGCACTACATCCAGTGCTGTGAAACCCACACCAGCCACTTCCAAAAGAAAACATCCATCCACAAAAACCACCACTCAACCACAAATGAGACTTCTGGATGATGAGGTACCAGAAGAAAACTCTGTTGCACCACCAAAGCAACCTGAAACCACTGTTGTTACTTCCTCACAACAGTTGGACATACCTCAACCTGACCAAACTCCTCATGAATCCTCCCAAAGGGATCATGTTGTAAGCCAAGGGGAAACACATCATGATACATTTGAGTCACTTGGCCAAATGTTTACAAGCCCCTCTCCCAGGGCTAATTCTCTTGTTACTCCTCCACCCTCACCATCACATCATGTTCCACAAACCATGCAACCTCTGTTTGAGGCAATTGAGAAATCTCAGGAAGATCCCAGTTCCTCTCTTCCACCTATCACTGAGAGCATACCCCCATAAGTGACTGGTCCTGAGAACATTCAATCTGCTATCCAACAAACAGTAGAGGAGGTTACACCACCTGAGTTCAATGCAACTCTAGGTGAGTTTTCAAGTGGAGCAGTCACTACTGATGTAGAGACCATTGTCTCACACCAGGACAGTGATTACATTGCTAAGACTCCCTTGAAGGCAACAACTGATGAGGCCACTATAGTGTCCCCAAAATCAGTTGGAAGTCCCCAGTACCAAGAAAAAGGGGCATCTGATTCACCTATTAGGACTGAATCAGGTAGAACTACCACTGGTAGGGACTCAGATGATCCTATTAACTTAGGAGATGGGTCAAAATACCAAGAATTGACAGACAGAGTTCATGCAATTGAAACCTCTGTAGCAGACATCAAATCTGATGTCAAGCTTATACTGGGTTCCATAGCAGACCTTTCCAAAAGTCAACCATCAACAGCTGATATAGCTAGTGAGCTATGGAAATCCGTTTCCCCCATCATCATAGCCCACAGAAAACTAGCTGATCAGACACATGAAACATATATGGCTGAGATCAGAAACATGGTGGATACAAGGTACAAAGATACACATGCAAACATTAAAGCCATCAAAGATCACCTGCTGAAGACCACTGGCTCTGCCCCTACCACCATTCTCAGGGATGAAGATGATGATGTCTTCACGGCTGATGATGCCAAAAAGGGGGAGAGTGGCAGAGATAGGCTACCAAAGCAAGATCCCTTTGGTTGTCCACCTTCTAAAAAGGGCAAAGCCAAGTCTGCCAACAAACCAGAGGCTAGTCAAACAGCACCACAACAGCAACAAGCAACACCAACAGCACCACAACAAACCACTGACAAAAGCAAAGCAGTAGACAACTCTGCAAACATAGAAGCTGAAAAGGCTGCTTAGGCCAAACAAAAAAGGGCTGACACCTTGGAAGCTAAAGCAGAGTTACTGGTGAACCTCAAGAAAGAACAACAGCAGGAGATTGAAGATGTGGGATCCTCAAAAAGGATGAAAAGGCCTGCTAGACATGTCAGAAAACCACCATCCAAGCTAAACACCTCTGTTGACAAAACCACTGCTGCTGAAACCACTGCCACCCAAAACACTGAAACCACCCAAAGCACTGCTTCCCAAACCACTGCACCTAAACCTACAAGCACATCTGAACATACAACCACCAAACCTACACCCAAACCTACATCACCAACCAAATCCCAAACATCTGTTGGACCTACTAAAAGGCCAACAGATGTTAATCCAACCATTGCTACCAAATCACCATCCCCTAAAATCTTGTACACAATGAAGAGAAAATCAACCTTTGTTGTACATGATGAAAACATACACACATCACCAAACACCACATCAACTGCACAATCCACTCCTATCACAGCTATTCCAATTTCATCATTCTCACCACACACATCCAAATTCAGTTCCCATAGACCACCACCAACCATTACACCATTGGTTGTTCAGTATCCCCTTGAACTTGATCTACTCAAGGGGGAATTACAATCCTTCTACTATAATGAACAACCATCTGACAGATCTTTCCCATCTCTCCCAAATTTCCCTGTTCCCCTAAACATTGATACATATCTTAAATACAAGGGTGAACAGGTAGATGCCATCATTAAGGAGAAATGCAAAGGGAAGGATGACAGGACTTGTAAGGACTGCTCAGGGCATCCATTCAGCAGAGCTTAGCAAACTCAGAAGGATTGAGGATTTTGCTAAGACCCTGAGCAACTCCATGTCCTCCATGCCTCTCAGTGTTGACTTGGAAAAGGAGGTTAGGGATTCTCTTCTGGAACAGATCTTGGCAACCAAGCCATATAAAGCAACCAAAAAGCAGTTTAATGGTTGGACCACACATGCACTAAGAGAAGAACTTCTCAGAATAGAAGAATTGGCCAAAGACCCCAAGGCTAAAGTCTCTACTCCTAATTTTGGCAAAGGCAGAGACCCAGTCAGAGCCTTAAAGTTTAAAAGAATGAGACAAGAGATAGTAGCTGCTAACTATGGGGAAATGAGGTCTGTCTCTAGATGGTCTGAGCTGAGGCTGGTTGAGACATACAAGAGTCTTGAAGAAAACAGAAAGAAGGATCCCAGCCTACCTAGAAAACCTGTCTATACTGATGAGCCACTGATGAAGAGACCCCAGCAGACTTTTACCTTGGACAACTTACTTGAAACTTCTGATCTATCAGCTGCTGCAAGAAGACAGTTCAAGAATCAGAAGGAAATGTCAGAAGAAGATCAGAAGAAGTTTGCTGATACATTTATCAAGGAAGGGCTCTTCAACCAGATACACTTTTTCTCTGATCCTACAACAGAGAAACTCAGGGAACTCATTGGAAGACCTCCATCACCTAACTCATCCCAAATAAAAGTTCATCTCAGCAAATCCACTGACTCAAAAATTCTAAAATGGAAAGTCAACAAAGACAACCATGAATTGACTCTGCTCAGGTCAGATGGAAGAGTTCAGAAGATTAGCATGGATGATGCATACAGCCTATGTGCAGATGATCTTCAAACATTGCTAAATCTAGAACTTGAAAGAGATGAAGAAGACTTATTTGCTCTGGACTTTGAACTACAATTCAAAGGTCAAATCAGAGAAAGTCTGATGAGGAATAAAGATCAGTAAATAAAGCTGAGTTTTGGCATCATCTGTTCTAGGGGGAGATTGTTGGGTCTGCTGACCTGGAGAAGAACAGATGATTGAAAAGCCAAAACATGCTAACAGTTGATCCACACAATAAACAGTCCTTACAACATACTTCTCCCAAAAGACTGCTGACTCTAACAACTGTTCTATCCAAACAACTGCTATGACAACTGCTGATACAAAGGACTGCTGAATAAACACTGATGAAGAACAACTGCTGACCAAAGGTCTGATGAAGAACAACTGCTGATCCAAGTATTGAAGTCTAAAGCACTGCTGGAGCCAACAGCACTTAGGCTCCAGCAGAGGATACAAGACCATCAGAGTTTTCCTACAACAGTAGTTTATCTTCAGTGTTTTCAATGTAACAGTAGTTTGTAATAGGCAGATGTTTTATGTTTGTTATTCTGTTAGAGGTCACTGTCTTAGGTGACGTCAGCCTAGGTCATCAGTGGTTTCGGTTTGTCTATAAATAGAACAGTGCTTGTACTGTTTTATTGCATCACACACACAAACATTCTCTCAGACAAACAATCACTGTGTGATCAGGCTGAGGGGGAGTACTTGTATGATTGTAATCTTTTAGATAAATGAAAGCATTCGATCAGAAAACAATTACTCTCATGTTTTGATTAATAGTTTATTATTCCGCTGCACTTTCCATTCTATATTCATTTCACTCTTATCATTTTAGTTAAACATAATCAAAACAATCAAACTCAGATCCTAACATAATTCAATGTCAATAAATTCAAAAAAATTATATCTTTTGCATTTGTTGATAACTCAAGTCAGGTTGAAACAGTACAGGTCACTATGGGACGGGTTACGCTGCAACGGTCTGGGTCGTTACCGGGCACGGTCGGATCGAAACGGTCCAGTTCGCTACGGGACGAGTCAGGTTGAAACGGTCCAGGTCGCTACCGGGCCTGTCCGGGTCAAAACAGTCCGGGTCGCTACGGGACGGGTCGGGATGAAACGGTCTGGGTCGTTACCTGGCCCGACCGGATCGAAACGTTCCGGGTCGCTACCGGGCCAGGCCGGGTCAAAACAGTCTGGGTCACTACGGGACGGGTCAGGTTGAAACGGTCTGGGTCGTAACCGCGCCCGGCCGGGTCGAAACGTTCTGGGTCGCTACCGGGCCAGGCCGGGTCGCTACGGGACGGGTCAGGTTGAAACGGTATGGGTCATTACCGGGCCCGGTCGGGTCGAAACTGTCCGGGTCGCTACCGGGCCCGTCTGGGTCAAAACAGTCCGGGTTGCTACGGGATGGGTCAGGTTGAAACGGTCTGGGTCGTTACCGGGCCCGGTCGGGTCGAAACTGTCCGTATCGCTACCGGGCCCATCCGGTTCAATACAGTCCGGGTCGCTTCGAGACGGGTCAGGTTGAAACGGTCTGGGTCGTTACCTGGCCCGACCGGATCGAAACGTTCCGGGTCGCTACCGGGCCAGGCCGGGTCAAAACAGTCAGGGTCGCTACTGGACGGGTCAGGTTGAAACGGTCTGGGTCGTTACCGGGCCAGGACGGGTCAAAACAGTCCAGGTCGCTACAGGACGGGTCAGGTTGAAACGGTCTGGGTCGTTACCGGACCCGGTCGGGTCGAAACTGTCCGGTTCGCTACCGGGCCCGTCCGGTTCGAAGCAGACCGGGTCACTACGGGACGGGTCAGGTTGAAAAGGTCTGGGTCGTTACCGGGCCCGGCTGGGTCGAAACCTTCCGTGTCGCTACAGAATGGGTCGGGTTGAAACGGTCTGGGTCGTTACCGGGCCCGGTCGGGTTGAAACTGTCCGGGTCACTACCGAGCCCGTCCGGTTCGAAACAGTCCGGGTCGCTACGGGACGGGTAAGGTTGAAACGGTCTGGATCGTTACCGGGCCTGGTCGGGTCGAAAATGTCCGGGTCGCTACCGAGCCCGTCCGGGTCGCTATGGGACGGGTCAGGTTGAAACGGTCTGGGTCGTTACCGGGCCCGGCCGGGTCGAAATGTTCCGGGTCGCTACCGGGCCCGGCCGGGTCGTAACCAGCCCGATAGGGTCGAATCGGTCCGGTTCGAAATGAAAAATTTTGGATATAAAATTTTATTTTTTAAGTTTATTTTTGTTTTTATAATTTTAAATTTGTTTTTTTTTTTTACTTTTTTTTATTTACTTTTAAATTTTTTATTGTTATTTTAATTTTAATCTATTTTGATTTGACCTATCCAAATCAAACTATTCAGACCCAAACTCATCCTGACCAAACCCACCTAACCTACCTATTTTGCCACTCATAGTTACAACCAACCACTATTTAAATACGGTATCTAGGCTTTGGATTCATTTTGTTTTTTTTTTTGGAATCATGAATGATGTACCAATTAAAAAATAATTAACGGAGAAAGAGATACTTTTATTTCACACGAAAAATCAAAACGTTAGCGACTACAAAAAGTTTCCTAACCAGAGGTTAGAAAATCGGGATAAAAGGAAAAGATACACATACATGACACTCGGTTTTTTTTTTCTTTTTTATACGGTATCTAGGCTTTGGATTTTGGTTTTACCACTTCGGGTTTTTTTTTTTTTTTACGAAAAATGTTACATCTCTTATAATATTACTCCAATAATTCTAAGTTGAGTTCAATGCCAATTCCGTCTCTAAGTTTTGGTCCAGTTTGCCGCTTCAGTACAAAAAAAGTTTTTTTTTTTTATTTTGCAATGGAACCCATGAAGTTTGAATTTTCTTGCTATTTCTGTCTTTTTCACTAACTGGATTTATTTTTCCTGTTAAGTCGGGGTATTGTAGTCATTTTACCTATTTATTTTTGTTTTTCTATTCTTTTTAATATTTTACTTTTTTATATAATAAAAATTTTATATAATAAAAACAACCCTTACCCCCCCCCCCCTCTCTCTCTCTCTCTCTCTCTCTCTCTCTCTCTCTCTCTCTCTCTCTCACACACACTCACACACACCTGCATCCCTAGTTTAGTTTCACTCAAAACCCCACCACACATAACTATCCCTTAAGATCACCACCAGATCCAAACCACACCTCCATAACGAAGACCACCCTTACCCTCACCATCTTCCTCACGCGCCAAAACCTCACCAGATCGTACCTCATCCAATAAAAAATCACCACAAAAACAGTTGTTACTTACCAGATCGTAACAAACCTGAAGAAACACGAATCTAGGATCGTATGGTGAAAGGCGATCCGAGAGGTGATTCTACTGTATTTTATAAAGAGAGTGTGATTATAAAATATGTGAGGGTCTAATGGCAAGACCAGGGAATTAAGAGACTACCAATTAGAAGAGCCGAGACTCTAACTGTTAGTATAATAAACAGAGGGTTGAAGAAGGTACGAGAGAATTCGTATTCTTCTTGAGTGAAAGTATGTGAGATATTAGATGCCAATAAAAGGAGAAGGGAGCCCTCCTTTTATAGTACAAAGATATCCTACTTTCTCAGCCCATCCTCTACCCTTGACGGGGCCCGGCCCAGGTAGAGGTGTCTCCATAATCCGGCCCAAGCCCTTAGGCCCATTTGGTGCAAGTGGGTTTAAGTAAAGTAGGAAAAAGTAGAATGCTAGGGGGGATGTTACCGTCCTGGCGCATATACACGTGGCGCCCAGCGAGTGGACGCTGACGGGTGGTGGACACGTGGTTCTCGCCTATTGGTAGAGAAAGGCGGTGGACAGTTTATGCTTTCCAGGACTTCGAGATGGGTAGAGGAAGTCTGCTTTGTCAGAAAGATATCTTGGCTGGGAGGCTGCCACCTCGTCGTCTTTTCTGCTCGTCAGACTGGGAACAGTCTTTGATTGGAGGGGAACTCTAACGGGCCGCCTGTCATGTCAGAGATATTTTGTTTGGGGCAGGGGTGAGTCCCAAGGCTGCCCCAAAAGGCATCTTCCACTTGTAGTGAAGCTTGCCAAGGAAGTTTTGATGTATATTTGGCCCGACGATGTGAAAAGGGGCGCCGGTTCTTGCGCCTGGCGTTAAATGTACCGCTGACGTAAAACGGTACATTTACACACATGTCATACACCTACCCATCTTTCCATGTGAGATTTTGAGCCACCACAACATGTTACACTTTATAAAAAATTCTATCCATTTTGCATGTTGTGTTCCTTTGAATTGAGTGTGCCATTATAGTTGCATACGGTAGAACTTGCACCTTTAATACGTTTACCGCCCTAGACCGATTGTGAACACAAGAATGATTAATGCATTAGGTTAAACCTTTTATTTTTAAACCATTTTTATCATCCCTGACCCATTCCAATATCCCTTAGTTAACCAATCTTAAGCCTTAAACATTTTTCAATTGACCACCCATATCAACCCAGTTGACCCATAAGCCTTTTTCACTTTAAACCCGAGTGATGAAAATTCGATTGTAGGTTGTTCCTTTGTGTTGTAAATAGTTTAAAGTTATTATTGTTAGTTGTTTGTTGAAAAAAAAAAAAAAACTGCAAAAGCATTGAAAAAGAGCAAAGTCTCAAAAAAAAATAAAATAAAATAAAAAAAAATATGCTCTAGTTAGTCGTTGAATAAAAAGGCATATCCTTGCTTTATAGTTGAGTTAGTTTGTTTGTTCCTATTAGTTTGTTTGATGTAATAAAAGTCGAATTTTCATCACCTCAGTCACTTTAAATATCCCATTCCACACCCTTCGCCCAGCCACATTACAACCCTTTTAAAGACCTTTTGACTTGTGTTCACTTTTATGTAATTTGGTGAAGTGCGATTAAGTTGCAAGCATATACCAATATGCATTATAATCGGTTTTGAGTGTACCATATATATACTAGTACATCAATACTAGTCAATTGAACCGAGTGGAGAGAACATTGCGAGGGATACGTGTGTGGTTTATTGGCTTTAGAAGGTAGGCTAATCTTGGGTAACCACTTGAGTTTTGAAAAGAAATATTAATTGAAAGTTGGGTAGTCTTGATTGTAGAAGCCATAGGAACTGGGTATGACATTAGACCTTAACTCTTTGAGAATGGGAAATGCGTTTTGTGTTTGGAATTGTAAAAGCGTAATAAATTTGCTTGAGGACAAGCAAAAAGATAAGTGTGGGGATGTGATGGGTTAGTTAAAAGATGTGTATAAAAGCATCTATGAATGAGTTTTAAGGAGCGTTAAGTCGTCAAATGGTGTTGCTTTGATATTATTATGTTATTTCAGGATTTGATGATTAAAGGAAGCAAATATGACGTTTTGGAGTTGCTCGGGCAAGATACGGAAGCATAAACGAGCTGGAAAATCAAAATCTGAGGTTGAAGGAAGAATTGGCGTAGGCAGGAAGAACATGGCTGGCGTAGGCCAGCAGGAAATGGCTAAGGCAAATCTGAGTTAGCGTAGGATACGCCAAAAGTGGCGTATCCTACGCCAAAAGTCAAAATGGTCAAAAAACTTCCTTTTTCAAGTCAATGATCATCAAAAACATTTTAATGACGGATTTATGAGGGAAGACTGAGTTTTTAGCTGTTTTGATCTCCTTCTTCATTATAAAATTCACACACCATTCTCCAAAATCATCATACAACATTCTCCAAGCTTAGTAACAATTCTTTGAAGATTGAAGAACCTCTTTTGAAGATGATGAACACCATAGCCATGCTTGGCTAAAAACACTTGTATTACACTAGGGATGTAAGTTCTTGTTACCTAGGGCTTAAACATTTGGGTATTGTTTAAACTTTTGATTAATGTTTTTATGTACTTGAATTACTTGTGTTGATTAGTGATTAACCTTATGTTGAACTCATTTTTAGTTAATTGATCTTGTGCTAATTTCTAAATGTTATGAACATGGTTCCTTGCATCAACACTACCATAGGATTGTATGTTCTAAATGATAAAGTATAGTTTAGTCCATTGTGAATGTTGATGAAACTTGATACCTAAGTTTATTGAACAATCAACCTGTTAGTACCAATTGCATTATCTTTGTTTATCCAATTATGCCCAATTGTTGAAAGCCCTAGTGTTCAATTGCCCAATCCTTAGTGTAATCATCTTTATTTTATTGTTTACAAGTATTGTTAATTATTTCTTACAAAGTTATTTTAAGTTTCATATTAATCAACAAACTCTTCAACCAATTTCTAAATACCAAATTCATAAATTAGCATCTTCATAAAACAACAAATTCAATGTTAACTAGGAAATACTCACTAACCACACGCTCCTTGGATTGATACCCTACTTACCCTATCTATTTAGGTTATTTAGGCTTTGTATGAACCGTGACGACCGGTTCATCAAATGGCGCCGTTGCCGGGGAGCTAGTGCGCTTAGTGTTTAGTTTTTTTAGTTGATTATTGTGATTAACTGTTTAATTTGTCTTTGTTACTTCTTTTTGTTCGTTTTTACGCGTGGTGTGTGAAGTGTGCAGGTGACAGATAATGCATGCATGCCACTTGTGTAAAATCTGAAGATTGGGAATTTAGCAAGACATGATCGTCATCATCACAATGTATTGGGAAGATGATGATAATACTTGTCCTTGTTGTGGGAGCCCATATCATTTGTGGCGAGATTGTGCAGTGGCCCGTAAGAAAATTGAAGCATTCAAAAAACGACAAGATCGTATTATTTTTGGGCTCGAAAAACCTGGAGGTTCACATTTATCTTCTTCACATCGTCAGTCACGCTATTCAAACTCCCAAGGCTATTATCAGTTAAATAACAAGTATCAAGGGAGTTCATTTAGCCAAAGGACGCAACAATATCGAAACCATGAGGAATATGATGACTACTATACTAATAGCCCTCAACCGGCATATGAAGAACCTCAAAACTCACTAGATTCCAAGTTTGATGCTATCATAAATATGATGAAAGAGTCGCAACAGCGAAATGAAGTGAGAGACAGAGCTCATGAAGCTTTGGTCATGCAGGTTCATCAACTAGCCGAGGAATTTGCCCAACTTAAACGTGAGCGTGATGAGTTGGCTAGTGGTGTAGTGGTAGATGCTGATATAGATAAAGATACTGCAAGTCTTTCTGAATGGTTAAACCCAACTGAAGACTTAGCACCTCATGAAGATTTGGTGGCTGAGGTGAAAGTTCATCACGAATCGCATCCCGTGTTGATTAAGGCACCCAATAAAGAGGAGGATGAAGGTTCAAAGATGAAGAAGAGGAAGGTGAGCTGGGAGGACATTGGGCAATTTATTATCAAATGGCCCCGCAACAAAAATCACCCAATTCTCATGCCAATAATTGAGAATCGATTGTGGATTTGGCATGTAGACTACCGAGTGCATGTTGGAAACTCGGTAGGAAAATGTGGGATAAAACTTTCATACATATATTTGATGAACAAGTGGAAGGAGAAGGAACAGATTGGGGAACATAAAGTAAACTACCGAGCTTATCTTGGTAACTCGGTAGGAAAATGTTCACTTCGACCACCGTGAGTAAGAGGTACTTGTTAGTATTTGTATATTTTTGTATTTTTTTTTTGTTTGGTAGGTAAATAAATGTTGTGGGTGTGTTTCCTATATAACCCTCACGAGACCTCACTCGTCCTCATAACCGGACTACCGGGAGGTTTAAAGGATCTATCTTAGTTAGTGTATATTTTGTCCACTGATCAAAATTAACTAAAAGATTACTTGGTAATTCTTTTCAACAAAAAGTAAAACCGATAACTCTTAATGATTTTGTGAGAAGCTTGCTTCTACACACTTGCGAGTTGCAGGTTTATTTATGATGGAAGTGGAACTATTTTGTTGAAGAACACATGGAATTGAAGAATGAAGAACAACCAGGTGCATCTATTTCCATCTCTTTAATTTTGATCGTTTACTTAGATTTAATAAGTGGATTGTAAACTGTATATTGTTGATTGGGGTGAATTCTTTGGTTGGCTTTATCACATTCCCGCAAAACAATTTTAAACTTTCCCTACACATTGAGAACAATGTGGACTTTAAGTGTGGGGAGAGGAGAAAAAATTAAACATTTTAAAATCCACCATTTAAACACTACACATTGAGGACAATGTTGGACTCTAAGTGTGGGGATGGGGGAGAAAATTCGAAAATTTTTCAAAAATATCTTTGTCCTTGTTTAAATATTTAAAAAAAACGCAAGTAACTAAGTCAACACGGGATGGTATGAACCATTTTGGTCTTTTGTCATGGTCAGGTTCTGAAAAATTCGCATGATAACTCTCAACTAGTTTTGGTAAAAAGAATTACGGGTGGTTATCTGGGAGTAGTTTGCTTGAAAGGTCGATTTATTGCTTGGAGATCGTGTCTGACAGTTAGTACGACTGTTGAGTTGCTAGACCGCCACGTGTCGTATATCTGGTGAGTGGGGACAGCTGTTCATGGTGATTTTGAACGTGGGCGTACACGTGTCGATCATCGGCATCGATTGCCAGCTGGGGTAGAGCAACCGTCTCGCGAGTGACCCACGCGCGGCGCGTGGGCCGTTTCAGTCACGTGGGCTGTGCGACGTGTCTGTCTGTGATTGGACCTTTGCGCGAAAAGCCTGTCGAGCATCATTACCTGCATTTAATGCGATGGGTATAAATAGTCGTCTCCACCCTTAGGTTTTTTCATTCTCTTCTTTTCTTCGAAATTTCTTCAAACTTTCACCGGTGATTTTTATTTTTCCGATCAAGAGTTTTATTCTTTTCTGTCGAAGATGTCGTCGGAGGACAAGAAGGCTGAACTCGCCATGAGGGATTCTCAGATCTCGTGGTCCAAAGACAAGTTTAGGTCTTGGGTTACGAAGTATGGCATCTCAAGGGATTGGGACCCGGAGCTGCCGGAAAAGGGGCAGACTCCGGTCGACTGCCCGGAGGGGAAGATATGCTTATATGAGGCATATTTTTAAAAGGGGCTTTTCCGGCTGCCGGTGCCTCGTTTCTTTATCTCTGTCCTTCAGAGATATGGGGTGCACGTCTCTCAAATGAGCCCTTTTGGGGTGATGAGGGTGATGCACTTCGAGGCTACCTGCCGGTCTCTGAGGAGGCAGCCGGTGTTTGAACACTTCAACGTGTTCTATAAGCTGGAGGTAAAGGAATCAGGCTGGGTTACTTTCGTGGAGAGATCCAAGAGTGTCAGCCTGATTGTGCCAAAGAGTTCTCCAAAAACTCTTCGGGATTGGAAGAGGTGTTTCTTCTTCGTGAAGAAGGAGGTGATTCCTGTAGACATGGCGAAGCTGGAGCTTCGTCCTGGGCAGAAGGTGCCATCCTTCGAGGTGATGAAGGATTTCCAGGAGGAGGAGTGGTTTAAGGATCTCTCAGCGCACCCAAGTCGTTTAGATGACTTGGATAAGTTGGATGAGGGGATTCTTCGGTTTCTGGGATTGAGCCGCCTGGGCGTGAGGGAGGGATACAATGTGGCGCCTGCTGGAGATGGTGCGCCACTTTCTGTGGAGGGTAAGTGTTTTTTGTTGCGTCCAGTCTGTTTGTATTACTTATGTCTTACGCCTTTGTTTTTTGATCGCAGGTGATTTGTTGTTTGATTTTTTTGCTGCCCGGTCTGTAAAGACCATGTATGTTGCGGTGCCGGAGGGGGGCGTGTCTGAGATGGATCTTCTGGTGAAGAACTTCTTGTTCCCCGGCCCGATGCAAGGTGCGCCTTCTAACCTTGCGGTTGGATTTTTAATCAACCCTGACCCGGTGTCCGTGAAAACGGCGGCGGGTGTTGATTATGTATTTTTGTCGGACGATGAGTCAAGTGATTCGTCGTCCGGTCTAATACATCGTACGCGTCGATCTGCGGGTGGTGCTGTAGGGGGATCGTCTTTGGCCAGGGCGCAAGGCGGAGATGAGACGGCTGAAGGCCGCCTGCCGAAGGATATGGCTACTGACAGTGAGTCCCTTCTAGCTTCTTTGTTGTATTCTTTTTTGTCTTTCCTTGTTTAAAGGATTTTTTCCTTGTTTGTAGGTCGCAAGCGCAAGCAGCCAGAGACGGCTGAAGAGGACGTAGGTGGTGGCTCGCCGCCAAAGCGGGCGGCTCATGGAGGTGACAAGCCGCATGAATTGGAGCTTGAGCCGCCGCCGATGCGCGAGCCTTTTTACAAGAAGGCCCTGAAGAAATTGAGCAGTAAGTACCTTTGTTTATTTTTCTTTTATTTGCTTCCAAGTTCTTTATTCGCCTGTTTTTCCTTTGTAGGCTCTGTTCCTCCTTCCGTGAAACAATATCAGGAGGAGCGGAAGAAGAAGCTTGAGGAGGAGCGTGCCCAGGCTGAGGCGGCGCGCCAAGCTGAGCTTGCGCGTAAGGAGGAGGGAGATAGGCGTGCTGCTGAGGCCGCCTTGAAGCAGAGGGAGGAGGAGGCGGCCGCCCGTGAAGCTGAGGATGCTCGCTAGGCTGAGGTGGCCGCCAAGGAGGAGGAGAAGCGCTGCCTGGTCCTGTTGAAGCAGCACGAGGACCTGGTGCGCATTAAGAAGGAGCAGGCTGAGGGGATGGGTGCTAAGGGTGGTGAGGGTTCGCTGGGCGGGCCCTCTTTTGTTGATCTAAGTGAGAAGGACGTCATGGAGGCGTCTTCTCAAGGTGGTGGGGTGGAAGACCCCAAATCGAAGAAAGCTGAAGGTGCTTTAGCGTCTTCGAGTGGTCCAGCCTTTCGGCTGGACGCTCCGGTTTATACGCCTGGGTGGCGGATAACCGAAAGCTGCCGATTCCTCAACCCCTTTGTGGCTGAGGAATTTGTAAGCTATGCGTTGCCGCCTGCCGAGCGGGCGCATCACCAAGCTCAATACCGCGCGACTCTCTTCTCCGAAATGTGCATGAATCTCACGCAGACCATGGGCAACCTTTATGCCTTGCACAGAGGGGAGGGTGAGTTTTTGGACGAGCGGGCGTCGGTTGCTGGTGAGACCGAGCGGTTGGCGAGGGAGAAGGAAGTATACGAGTCCGCTCGTATACGCCTTTTGGAGCAGGTTTGGAAGTTGGAGTCCGAACTGCGCTAGAAGGATGCTGATGCTGCTGAGAAGTAGAAGTCCTGGGCAAAGTCGACGGCAGTGGTGAATACCGAGTTGGATCGCCGTCGTCAACTTGTTCAAAAGGCTGAGCTTGCATTGGCCGATGAGAAGAAGGTCTCGGCGGCAAGGGCAAAGGAGTTGGAGGAGCTTTCCTCCAAGTATGCCACCGCAGTTGGTGATCTGAAGGCGAAGGACGCCGATGTGGTCAGGATGACCACTCAGGTGTCCGAGTTGGAGGGTCAGCTTGAGGCGCTTGCGAAGGAGCGGAAAGCGTGGGAGTTGGAGAAGACGCTCCTGCTGGACGCTTAGAGGGCTTACTGCGAGAAGTCGCTCTGGATTATGTCCGATGGGATCTCTGCGGTAAGTTTTTCTTTTTGTTTTTCTAAGTCTTTATGTCGTCCTTTGTTTTTGACTTGGTGTTTGGTTGATGTGCAGGTCTTTGATCGCTGCTGGAATGCTCCCAAGATGGGCGAGCAGATCGCGGAAGTGGTGGATGCTGCCCGCACGACGGGTGTCCATAGTGGGTGGCTGGAAGGTTTTTTGGCCGCCAGGGATGGGGCGGCATTGGTGACGTGAATACCGATCAGCAGCTGATGGAGCAGCTTCACAAGCTTGAAAAGATCGAGTTTCCCGTGCTGCAGGTTGTGCGGCAGTGTCTGGCGAATCCTGACCCTATCGCCATGTTCAAGCGTTGGGTGGAGGAGTCCGACCGCGTTGGACGGGAGCGGGCGGAGAAGCATAGGTCGGGGGCGGGTAGTTCGGGGACGGCCCATGAGCCTCCCCAGTAGTTTGCTTTTGTATTTTTCTTCTTTTGTAAATATGTTGTTGGTATGAAATGAAACTTTTTTCCTTCTATGTTGTTGATCCGTCTGATGTGTTGGTGCGTTTGTCTGTTGAAGAGTAGCTTAACTTCAGAAGTGAGGATTGCGCAGAATCATTTATGAAGAGTGGATTAACTTCATAAGTGATGTTTGCGCGTAATCATTTATGAAGAGTAGATTAACTTCATAAGTGATGACTGCGCGGAATCATTTATGAAGAGTAGATTAACTTCATAAGTGATGACTGCGCGGAAACATTTATGAAGAGTAGATTAATTTTTAAGTGATGACTGCGCGGAATCATTTATGAAGAGTGGATTAACTTCATAAGTGATGATTGCGCAGAATTATTTATGAAGGGTAGATTAACTTCATAAGTTTAGAAAAAATGTGAAACTGAAAATGCTTTATAAGTAGCATGTGCGCAACTGCGCTACATTCCATGATCTAGGTATGGGTGTTCCATCAAGTTTTTCTAGCGCATATGCCCCTTTTCCTAGTACTTGTTGAACTTTGTAAGGTCCTTCCCAGTTTGGCGCGAGTTTTCCGGGGCGTTCTGCGTGAGAGGCGTAGTTGTCTCTTAGGACATAGTCGCCGATGTCGAATTCGCAAGCTTTGACTTTGGAGTTATAGTAGCGCTCCAATTGCTTTTTATAGTTTGCTTCGCGTATGGCGGCGATGTCACGTCTTTCGTCTAAGAGATCGAGATTGAGGCGTAGTTCTTTGTCATTGTCGGTGTTGGCCGTGTTGGGGACCCGTGGTGATGGGAATGTTATCTCCGCGAGTATTACGGCCTCAGAACCATAGGTTAGGCTGAACGGGGTTTCGCCGGTGCTGGTCTTCGTGAGGGTGCGGTGTGCCCATAGCACATGTGGGAGCTCGTCTACCCAGCCCGTGCGTTTCGACCCTAGGCGAGTCTTAATGCCTTCGACCAAGGATCTGTTGATGCGTTCTACTTGGCCATTACCTTGGGGGTGGGCGACGGATGAGAAGATCTGGCTGACGCCTAGTTGTGTTAGCCATGTTTGGAGTTTTTTGTCAGTGAATTGTGTGCCGTTGTCTGTGACGATTTCCATAGGTAAGCCAAAGCGGCAAATGATAAATTCCCAGATGAATTTTTTTGTTTGTTCGGCGCTAATTGAAGCAAGCGGCTTGGCTTCTACCCATTTTGTGAAGTAGTTGACGGCAACGATGAGGTATTGTACCTTTCCAGGGGCCATTGGGAATGGGCAGACCAGGTCGATGGCCCACTTCTGGAATGGCTAGGCGGCCGTGACAGGTACCAAATCGTTTTTGGGGCGCAGGGTATTTGGCGCGTGATGTTGACAGTTGAAACATGTGCGTAGAATTTTGACGGCGTCTTGATGCATGCCCGGCCAATAGTATCCTGCGTTCATGATTTTGGCGACGACCATCCTTGGCCCCGCATGGATCCCGCGTATGCCCTCGTGAATTTCTTTTATGAGTAAGGTGGCTGTTGCGGTATCTATGCATTTTAGCAATGGGCCTAGGTATGAGCGTCGGTACAGGATCCCATTCATTAGTTGATAATGTTGGGATTTGTATTGGATTTTTCGGGCTTTCGCTTTTTGAGGCGGCAAGGTGCCTGTTGCTAGGTAGGCTTGGATAGGGGTCACCCATGACCCGGTGCCTGTCTGTGTTATATTAACCTGTCTAAGCGGTACTGAAGGTTGAGGCAGGGGTTCAATGCGTACCTCTTTGGCCATATGCGGCCAAGCTGTGGAGGCCATTTTGCTGAGTGCGTCGGCTTCTTTGTTGTCGCTGCGATTTATGTGGACGATCGTGCAGGTAGCGAATTTCTTTGTGAGAAGCCTGGCTTGGTCGACATATTGGGCCATGACTGGATCTTTGGCGTCATAGACACCGTTCATGTGGCCCGCTATTAGCATAGAGTCCACGTGGGCGTTGAGGTGTCTTGCGCCCATTTTGTCTGCAAGGCGCAGTCCTGCCAAGAATGCTTCGTATTCTGCTTCGTTGTTTGTGCTTGGGAATTCTAGGCGCACAGCGTATGTGAATTCTGTTTTGTCGGGGCTAACGAGGCGAAGGCCTGCGCCTGAGCCCTGGTCATTGGAAGCTCCGTCCGTGTATAATGACCAGGTTACTCGATCGTCGGGGATGGGTGTTAGGACAAAAAGGATTGGTGAAACCACTTTTGCAAACCTTAGTCTAATTCACTTCTGTCAAAATACTCTAAGTATAGAACTGCTGAAGAAGAAGGATCAAACTGTTGAAGAAGAGATTCAGAAGTGCTGAAGAAGAAAAGTCATCAGAAGTTCTGAAGTTCAAACCAGACACTTCTACTGAAGAACTACTGAAGACAAACTACTCATCAGTAGTTTGTCATTCATCACTACTTACAGAAGATCTTTTCCACCGCCTTTGTATATCAGTAGTTTATTACTTTAGTATTTCTTTTTGCTTTATGTACAAGTTCCAAGACTGCAACTTGTTGCAACTTGTTTCTGAACTTGCTTTTTGGCAAGGTTCATGTATTTGTAAAGTCTATAAATAGAAGGGTTCATCCCTCTGTTTTAGACATTGATTTTAATACAAGAAATCCTTCAACACTTATTATTGTTATTTCCATTTCGTGTTTACTAAGAATCTGTCAAAGTGTTTCATTCTCATTCAATACTTAGATTCTCAATAAACACTTATCATTTATTAGTTCTTGAATCCATGGGGAGTAATAACTCCTGTTGATAAGTGTAGCTTTAAACTTATAAACATTCCGCTGTGCTATCACTCATTAAGAACTTGCTAAACACTTAAGTGTCAACTAGCAAGTTCAACACAAGAGCAATATACTGATCCAACAATTGGTATCAGAGCACTGGTTTATCTGATCACATATCAATCTAACACATTGAGAATCAGACACAGGCTCTTATTGATATTCAATAAAGGATTATAAGCTCACTTTTATCAACATCCATCACTTTAAGAGATATTTGACAAATCAATACTCTTTAAAATGGATCCTCATAATACTGGTTCTGCCACTAAACCTGCCATGCTTGTAAGAAATGAATATAACATATGGCAAAAGAGAATGGCACATACCTTATCACAGACCAACACAGGTTGTTGGAGATCTGTGATATATGGTCCTCATAAACCAGTAAATATAAATCTTGAAACTAAGGAAGAGATTCCAAAAGAACCAAAAGACTATACTGATGATGATTTCCTAAAACTTGAGCTTGATGCAAAAGCTTTTTCTATGTTGGCAATGGCACTCCCAAATGAAATCTACTCTGGCCTATTACATTGTGATAGTGCCAAAGAGCTTTGGGACTGCCTAAAAGAACAGTTTGGAGGAACTAAAGAGGTGATTGCCAACACCAGAGAAATCTTGGCTCAACAGTATGAAACTTTTGCTCACATTAATGGGGAAACTTTAACTCAACAATTTGAAAGATTTTCCTCATTAATATCTGAGCTAAAACTAAATGGTCAGACCTATACAACTGTATCTATGCTTCATAGATTTTTACGGTCTTTACCTGATAAATGGGAAACATACTCAATAGTCTTAAGATCTTCACCAGATTTTAGCTCCCTCACTCTTACAAAACTTCATGGGAGATTACTTACTTTTGAGAGAGAAATTGATCAAAAGAAAAAGTTACAAAATTCTGGCAAAACTGCTGATGACTATCTACCAGATAGTACAGCACTATTGGGACAAGACTCACCAACTTGTTCAAATAGTTTTGGATCTTTTGACCACATTGACATAACTGCTGGGATCTCATCTAAAAGATCATTCCCAAGTTATGACAATAATGACTTTGGTCAAACTGCTGATAACATGTGTTTTATCATGGATGACTTAAATAGTTTCAGCAGTGATGACCTTGAAGAAATGGATATTTTGCACCAACTGGCCATGTTAAGTTTAAAAACAAATAAATTTTACAAAAGGTCAGGAAGGAAGTTTCCAGGACTTAACAGTTCTACAAAAATTGGTTTTGACAAATCTAAACTTAGATGTCACAAGTGTCAAAAGTTGGGACACTTTGCTAGAGAATGTAGAAGCTCTGGCTTTAACCAATCTCAGTCTGGAAACAATTTTAACCCCAATTATAACAGGAATAATGGAACACAAGGGAGTGCACATTTTGTACAGGCACAAGCTCCACAACACCAATATGTGCCACAAGTACAATATGTACAGATGCCTGCTCAACAGATGCAGAGCCAACAATCAATCCCTCCCTTTCCAGCTGCTCAACAACCTCCACAGCAACAACAACCCTCTCAACAAAGTCTATTTACCTCAGGGTATGTTGACTGGAGCAGTCTTCCTTTTGACACCACAGAGTGCAATCCTGATGCAGACAACAAAATGTTTGACATCAACTGGGGAGAGCCTGACAATGGCAAAAAGAACTTTGCCTTAATGGCATTTGAGGGATGCTCCTCAAAACCTGCTTTGTCACAGGTATCAAAAGAATCTTTGACAAAACTATGTTCAAATTCATGCAAAGAATCTTTTGCTCTCATAAGAGAGACAAATGTGCACTTACAAGGAAAGGCTAATGATTCTGAGAGAAAACTCACTCAGATAAAATGTGATTTAGAAAGAAAACTTTCTGCAAAAACAAAAGAAGTTTCTAAATTGACTAACTCTGCTATTGAAACCCAAGCACAAATTAAAATAATGATTAATGACCTAGGGAATGTCAGACAAGAGCTTGCTGACACCAAGGTCACATGTGAAAAATGGGTGGAATCTTGTAAGGGGTACCAATTATTGCTAAACAAACAAAGTGCTTCAAATGTTAGGTTTGGCATAGGGTACAATCACACTGAAACACCAACAGATTTCTCTCCCAAAACTATTGAAGATGGGAAAAAAATTGTTTCAGGTGAAACCTCTGAAGAGGAAGAATGCACATCTTTCCATGAAAACTTTCTAAAATCACACAAAGAAAGTTCTTCAGAAGTACTGATTAAATCTGACTTTAAGCCATCAATAGTTTCAACTACATCAGGAGTTGAGAACCTGAAAACTACTGATGACCTAAAACCAATCAAAATAGTCAGAGACTTGTCTTTGAAAGAAAAGACAAAAGAATGTGAAATTTGTGGTCTGTTCAACCACAAAACAGAATTTTGCAGATATAGAAAGAGTATTCAGTTTAACAAGAAAAATCAACAACTGGTTGTGGGGAAACAAATCAAAAATGATTATGTAAAAACTTTTTCTCCCAAGAAACAACAACCAGCAAAAACCTTTTCTCAGAAAAAGACAAAATCTCAACAAAAGTCTTTTTCTCAAAATTCTCTTTCAGTAGTTAGGCCTGAATCATCAGCAGTTTCACAAACTGCTGAGATTAAAGATCTCATGAACTTGGTACAACTACTGATGACCAAAGTTGATGGTGGTCCTCAAAAGGATACCACCATTGTACTTAATGCAAAATCCATTGCCAAAAAGACATGGATTTCTAAACTTGGTCAAGAACAAACTGTAAATGTTCTCAAGAGCAAACCCAAAGCCAAACTGGCTTGGGTTCCTAAATCTAACTGATTTGCTATCTTGTGCAGAGAGTTTCCAGAGGCTTAAATAGCATTTGGTATGTAGACAGTGGAGGCTCAATGCACATGACAGGATGCAGATACCTGATAAACAATTTTATCAGTCAATGAGATGGATCTGTGTCCTTTGGGAACAATGCTAAGGGATATGTTCTAGGACATGGCAATGTCTCCTCTGGCAAAATACAGTTTGACAAGGTCAATCTGGTTGAAAACCTTGAGTACAACTTGCTGAGTGTGTCACAAATGTGTGATAAAGGATATTCTTCCTTTTTCACAAAGACAGCATGCAAGATCATATCACCAGAAGGCCAGAAGTTGATAGAGAAGATCATTGAAGATCATACTTTGTTAATAGCCAAAAGATGTGGCAATGTCTATGCAGTGGACATTGAAAAAGACAAAGTACTGAACAACACTGCCTGTTTCTTCTCAAGGGCATCAACTTTAGAAACTGATCTCTGGCACAGGAGACTTGGCCATGTGAACTTTAAAACCATAAATAAAGTCACAAAAATGGGCTTGGTCAGAGGTCTACCCTTAAAAGTATACCAATGTCAAGAACACTGTGTATCCTGTTTAAAGGGTAAACAGCATAAGTCCTCCTATAAGTCTATTGAAGAATCAAAAACAGCTGCATGTCTTCAACTACTCCATATGGACTTATTTGGGCCTGTAAAAATCATGAGCCTTGGTAAGAAGAAGTACTGCTTAGTCATCATTGATGACTACTCAAGATTTACATGGGTATTCTTCTTATTTTCCAAGGATGAGGCTGCTGAAATCATCAAGTTCTTCATTCTACAAGTAGAGAAGCAATACTCTCTACCTGTCAAAACCATTAGAAGTGATAATGGGACAGAGTTCAGGAACAAAACTCTGGATGAATTCTGTTTGTCTAAAGGGATTATTAGACAATTCAGTGTTGCCAGAACTCCTGAACAAAATGGTGTGGTAGAAAGGAAGAACAGAACTTTAATAGAAGGAGCAAGAACAATGTTAGCTGATTCTGGCCTACCTTTATACTTCTGGGCAGAAGCAGTTAACACATCATGTTATGTTCAAAATAGAGTTCTTGTTGTCAAGAGACATTCAAAGACTGCCTATGAAGTTCTTCATGGCATGAAGCCCCTTATCTCCTTTTTCAGGGCTTTTGGGTGTCAATGTTTCATCTTGAACATCAAGAATCTATTTCAAAGTTTGCTGCCAAAGTTGACTCAGGTTACTTTCTTGGTTACTCCTCAACTAGAAAAGCCTACAAGGTTTTTAACTCAAGAACCAGGATAGTAGAAGAAACACTGAATGTCAAGTTCAATGAGTCAAAACACACTCTCATTCCAGCACATCCTGCTGAACTCTTTGACCTTGACAACTTCCATTTTGAACCTGAAAAGACTGTCACTTCATCCAAATCTACTTATTATGGTGATCAAAGGTTTGATGATGAGGATCCAGCACCATGGACTCCTCAAACAGTCATTAAGTCAACTTCAAAACCATCAGAAGTTTCACAAACTTCTGATTCAACAAATACTGAAGGCCAAACTCAAACATCTGCTTCAGCACCTGCAACTACTGAAGACACTGAAACTGCTGAACCAGATATAATAGACCTCAGTAGTTTGTTTGAAGAACATGAGCCACCAACACCTGTCAGTGGTTTACAACAACTGATCGAACACAAAGACCATCCACTTGATCAAATCATGGGTGATATTGCATCAGGTGTTCTTACAAGAAACCAGCTTTCCAACTTTTGTCTATTCTCAGCATTTATTTCACAGTTGGAACCAAAGAAGTACCAGGAAGCCCTCAAAGACAACAATTGGGTGCAGGCAATGCAAGATGAATTGCTTCAATTCAACAAGCAACAGGTTTGGGAAATCTGTCCCTTACCACCAAACAAGCAACCAATTGGCACAAGATGGGTTTTCAGGAACAAACAAGATGAAGCTGGTATTATAATAAAGAACAAGGCAAGACTGGTAGTACAAGGTTACTCTCAAGAAGAAGGCATTGACTATGATGAAAACTTTGCTCCAGTTGCAAGGCTTGAAGCCATCAGGTTATTTCTGGCCTATGCCATTTCCAACAAAATAAAAGTTTATCAAATGGATGTCAAGAGTGCATTTTTGTATGGAAAAATAAAAGAGGAAGTGTATGTTTGTCAGCCACCTGGGTTTGAGGATCCTTCTCATCCTGAGTGGGTGTACAAACTAGACAAAGCTCTTTATGGGCTCAAACAGGCTCCAAGAGCCTGGTATGATACACTTTCAACCTTTTTACTCAAAAATAACTTCACAAGAGGTGCCATTGATAAAACTCTTTTCATAAAACATGTTGGAAATCATGTCTTACTTGTTCAAATATATGTTGATGATATCATTTTTGGTTCAACTAACACAAAATTGTGTGATGAATTTAAGAAACTCATGCAATCAAAATTTGAGATGAGTACAATGGGAGAACTGCAGCACTTTCTGGGACTGCAGATTAAACAACAAACAAATGGAACTTTTATACATCAATCAAAATATGTTAAAGAATTATTAAACAAATTTTCTTTACAAGACTGTAAATCATGTTCCACTCCCATGACACCAACCACACAAGTTGAACCAGATGATCAAGGAAAACAGGTTGATCAAACCATGTATAGATGTATGATAGGTTCCCTTTTATATCTAACTGCTTCTAGACCAGATATTATGTTTTCAACATGTGTCTGTGCTAGATATCAATCAGCTCCTAGGGAATCACACCTTATTGCAGTCAAAAGAATTTTCAGATATCTGAAAGGAACTCCCACACTTGGAATTTGGTATCCTGCTTCAAGCAATACCAAGTTATCAGCTTTTTCAGATAGTGACTATGCAGGGTGTAAAATGTCAAGAAAATCAACATCTGGTGGTTGTCAATTCTTGGGAAACTGTCTAGTGTCCTGGCAATCAAAGAAACAAACATCTGTTGCAACTTCAACTGCTGAAGCTGAATATATTGCAGCTGCAAGTTGTACATCACAGATACAATGGCTCCAATATCAACTTCTTGATTATGGAATCAAAGAGACCAAGACACCATTGCTTGTAGACAGCAAATCTGCCATTAGCATCATTCAAAATCCTGTTCAGTTTTCAAAGACTAAACACATTGAAATCAGGTATCATTTCATAAGAGATTGCTATGAAAAAGGCAAGATTGAAGTGAAACATGTAGCAACAGCTAATCAAATAGCTGACATTTTCACTAAACCCCTTGACACATCAACATTTCAGAAGTTAGTATCCATGCTAGGGATGATAAATTTGTAAGTGTTTCTCTTTATTTTTCTGCACAAATTTTTTATTTTTCACTTACATCTGTTTTCAAAAACTTGAAAAACTTCTGAAAAGAGAGAAACTACTGATGAACAAAACATCAGTATGGGGATATTTTCTAAAAAGTGATTAACTTCTGATAAAACAACCTTCAGAAGTTATGAATAAAGTATTTATAAAATGTTTCTCATCAGCTGTTCAAAAACTGCTGAAGAGAAAATGGGAACTACTGATGAAGATAATTCTTCATCAGCAGTTTAGTCAAAAAGGGTAAATCTGACTATTCCCATCATCAGAAGTTTGACCTAGTCGGTTTAAAACGTCTGATAAAGAGATTTTTAACCTAGGCGGTTTAAAACTTCTAATAAAGAAGATCCAAGCGGTTAAAAACTTCTGATAAATATCCTTTTTCAACACTTATCCATTCAAACACAAAAGTTCCCTCCTTCTCTCTCAAGAAAGCTCTCAAACCCCTGAACCTGCAACACAAACACTGTTCGATTCATCAACACACACACAAACCACATGGCTTTAGTTCTTAAACAGGGACACAATCTCAGAGCCTACTTAGAAAAACAAGAAGGCTGGTCCCAATACGATGAGATCATTGATCTCATCGTCAAATCCCAATATTTCACCGCTCTCACCATAGACCCACCAATACATCCTGAAACTCTCAATGAGTTCTGGGCTAATGCTGAGACAGTGATGGTGGATGATGAAGTTATCTCCCTCAACTCAACAATTAAAGGGAGACAAATGGCCATAACACCGGCCATACTCTCAAACAGACTGGGGTTGAATGATGTGAATGCCCCTGAGAAGTTTGACAACTCTGCAATCCACCTAACCATGACTGAGTGTGGTTATCAAGGTACTCTCTCACAAGCTACTATCTTTAAAAAGTATTTTGAACCAAAATATAAACTTTTGTTTCATTATATTATTATGTGCTTGAGTCCTAAAACTGGGTCTTATGACCAGATGCCCTCAACCTTTCAACCAATCTTTCATTCTATTGTGAATGAAACAAATTTCAGGGCATCAAAACTTTTCTTTAATGAGTTGGTGTTACATCACAATAACACTAAGAAAAAGTTTTTGTTATATCCAAGGTTCATTATGCAATGCATAATATCTGAACTGGGTAATGAGGTGCTTGTGGGTAAAACTGAAATTTTAAAACCCTTAACCTCACAAGCATACTCAAGGCACAACAAACAGGCTGCCTAGCCAGAAGATGACCAAGGGGAACCAGAACCAGTCCCCATGGAACCCTCATCTTCCAAACCTACTCCACCAAAGGCCAAGAAACCCAAGATACAAAAACAAAAACCCACCAAACCTAAAATAAAAGTTGTTCAGGAGGTTGAGATGCCTGAACAACCTATTGTGCAATCTGCACTTGTTAAAAATGTGACTGAAACATCCTCTCAGTCTCATCCATCTCAAACCCCACCAAGAGCACCAATAACAATCCTTTTCAAAAGAAAAAGACTTAAGAAACCTATTCCAATAGATTCCTCTTTTGAAACTGCTGAACCCACTGCCCAAACTACTGAACCAGCACCCCAAATTTCTAAACCAGACATTGAAATAGCCAAACTTCTCTCTGGGCTAAAAGAGAAAGTCCCATCTACACATGTCAGTCCCCATCAATCACATAAAACAGGGGACATAGCCTCAGAAATTGACATGGATGTGGACACTCAAAGCCCTAACCAAAGAGATGAGGATGAACCAGAGTCTCTAAGCCCAAACTTAGAAACTTTTGTTACTTTTGAGGCTGCTACTACTCATTTACCACCCAGTGGTGGACCTGAGGACAGAAGTAACATAGCTAAGACCTCAACTGTGGCAACTACTGATGAAGGCTTAATGCCTGAGGTAGGAAATCCTCTGAACCAAGAACAAGAGGTACATGAGACAACTGAGTTGGGCTCAGCTCATGATGTAACTGATACAGTCCTCATTGAGGATGTAATCAGGGATTCAGATGATTCCATTGATTTGGATGATGTTTCAAAACACCAAACTACTGAATTGTCGGCTACAAGTGAAGGTCCTGCACCTGGTGTCTCTAAGCTCAAGAAGCTAGTCACACCATCTCAGGTTAAAGCCCACTCAATCCATGATTCCCCTAGAGTGGCATCTTCTGTACAACAAGAAGATCAACCAAAAACACACCCCTCACTACAAATGCCTACCCAATTCCCTGGGCAAACAAGCATAGACATGAACCAGCTATGCAGCCCAGATGGTCCCCTTTACCACATGATGAACACTCTCATCAAGAATCACTTCCAAACATACACAGCTAACTTGGAGCTGTCAATCAAGAACCAATTTGGAGTGATCAAGACAAAGTTGAACGATCTGTCCAACAAGATTGACTTCAACAGCAGACAGATTGCTAATCTTACAGGTCATTTCTCCCAACCCTCAACTTCCAAACTTGATGAATCCAAAAAGGGGGAGAAAATTAGGGAACCTAAGGAGTCATTCGAAGCCAGGATAAGGGCAAGAGTGGCTATCCTTGAAAGAGATCAGAAGAATCAAGCCAGAAAAGAAAAACTGGCCCAACAATTTGGTGGCTCTATTCAAGAAATAGAAGATGCTGAAAAGTCTGATGAATCCCAAGGGCACAATGAAGAAACCTCTGATGGCCAAAGTTCTGATGAAGAATCAGAAAGTACTGAAGACAATCCTTCAGTAGTTGACAAACCTTCAGAAGTTGTCAACCCATCAGAAGTTAACACTTCCAAGACTCAAACTGCTGACCCTTCCAGATCAACTACTCCTATTCAACCAACCTCTGTTCCTATCAGGCCTACTACAACAGTTACCACAATGACTGTGCTAAACCCTTCTCCAATCTCTCAATCAGCAGAATTACTTGAGAAGAGTTTAGTGGCAGCCCAAAAGAAGGCCAGAGAAGATCAGATCTGGAAAACACTGGAAGAAAGGGATGACTTAGATCTAAGCCATGAAGAAAAACATCAGGCTTATGAAGCTGAACTCCAAAGGCAGGCTAGCCTAGATGAAATTGCTGAAGAAGATAAAAGACATCAACTGATGTCTTACATTACAAAGAACAGCAAAATCAAAGCCCACACATTGAAGAGACTCTCTGTGGAAGAGCTGACAAGAAGAGCTCAACTTATTGCAGATAAAATTGCAACAAGTAAAGACACAAAGGCCAAGAGAGCTCAGATGATAGAAGAACTGGTAGCTAATGGTTTTGGTTCAAAAGCCTCAGTGTCCAAATGGAAAGAAGAAAGATTGGTGGACACATATAGAAAATATAAGGCTGCAAGGGCTGCTAATCCAGAGAAGTTTCAAACTGCTGAAGCTTCAACTTCAGTAGTTAGAACTTCTAGTGTTCAAAGAAGACCAGCTACACAAAGAAAGAAATCAGAGGAGAAAGTAAAGACTGATTTCAGAATGGTACTACTAGAAGGTAGTACAGTAGTCCATTCTGATTTTGATATAGAAGAAAAGCCTCTGCTCACACAATTCAGGGATCCTTCCACCTTTGCATATCAAATCCAGAAGACCATCACAGACAAACTGCACACTAAGGTAGTAACTGAACATCATTTACCAACATTTCAGATACCTAATGTGATGCAACAAGAACAAGGAAGTGAGTCCCACCTGAGAGTCACTGAAGTAGAAAACATTCAACACTCAGGAGAAACCCAGGGTACCACCATGGTTCCCTACACTGTAGACTTTGACAAGTCTATAGTACCAATCATCAGATGGTCCTTTACTAATAACAACTCAGTACTTGTGACAAGAAGAGATCAGACAAGCAGGGCATATAGGTCGATGAATGAACTGAAGAAACTATCAACCAAAGACCTGCTTACAATCCAACACTTAGAACCACGGAAAGGGTCTCTTACTGATGATCAACTGAACCAGCTCAAGAATTCCATGTTCAAAGGAATATGGAAAATTGTGAAAGACAGAAAAGAACAATAAGGAATTAGTAAGGTTTAGGCTTCATCAATCCAGGGGGAGATTGTTAGGACAAAAAGGATTGGTGAAACCACTTTTGCAAACCTTAGTCTAATTCACTTCTGTCAAAATACTCTAAGTATAGAACTGCTGAAGAAGAAGGATCAAACTGCTGAAGAAGAGATTCAGAAGTGCTGAAGAAGAAAAGTCATCAGAAGTTCTGAAGTTCAAACCAGACACTTCTACTGAAGAACTACTGAAGACAAACTACTCATCAGTAGTTTGTCATTCATCAGCACTTACAGAAGATCTTTTCCACCGCCTTTGTATATTAGTAGTTTATTACTTTAGTATTTCTTTTTGCTTTATGTACAAGTTCCAAGACTGCAACTTGTTGCAACTTGTTTCTGAACTTGCTTTTTGGCAAGGTTCATGTATTTGTAAAGTCTATAAATAAAAGGGTTCATCCCTCTGTTTTAGACATTGATTTTAATACAAGAAATCCTTCAACACTTATTATTGTTATTTCCATTTCGTGTTTACTAAGAATCTGTCAAAGTGTTTCATTCTCATTCAATACTTAGATTCTCAATAAACACTTATCATTTATTAGTTCTTGAATCCAGGGGGAGTAATAACTCCTGTTGATAAGTGTAGCTTTAAACTTATAAACATTCCGCTGTGCTATCACTCATTAAGAACTTGCTAAACGCTTAAGTGTCAACTAGCAAGTTCAACACAAGAGCAATATACTGATCCAACAATGGGCTTGGGGTCTTGTTCGTCTTTGCAGTGTTGGATTTTGTCAATCGGGATTTCTGCAATGAAGTATGCCAGGACCTGCCCTTTTATTGCCGGTCTTGGTTTGTAAACAATGGTGTGTGCACCTAGCTCGATCGCCCATTTGGCCAGACGGCCAGAGAGTTCTGGTTTGGAAAGTACGGTGTTTATCCTATAATCTGTGAGGACGTTGATTGGATGTCCTTGGAAATACCGTCGCAGCCGTCGTGACGCGTGGACTAGCGCTAGGACGAGTTTTTCCATTGTTGAGTATCTGGTTTCTGCGTCTGCTAGGGTGCGGCTGATGTAGTAGATTGGTGTTTGCACTTTGTTGCGTTCTACTAATAGCACCGCGCCTATCGCTGTTTCTGACGCAGATAGGTATAGTGTGAGTGGTTCCTTTGGAAGGGGTGCTGTTAGAGTTGGCAAGTAGGTTAAACATTGCTTCATTTCACGGAAAGCCACTTCCGCCTCTGGTGTCCAGCGGAACTGTGTTTTCTTGAGTACATTCCGTAAAGTATGGACAAAAGGAAAAGACTTAGAGGCGTAGTTTGATACGAAGCGGTTGAGAGCAACCAGACGTCCCATCAGTGTCTGTACGTCTTTTATCGAGTTTGGTGATGGCATGTGTTGGATTGCTTGGACTTTTTCCGGGTTCGGTTTGAAGCCGCCATTGGTGACAATGAAGCCTAGGAATTTTCCTTCTTCAGCTCCGAAGGAGCATTTCCCCGGGTTAAGTTTCATTTTGATGCTGCGCAACTGTTCAAAGGTGCGCTGGATGTCCATGAGCATTGTATCCTCTTGGGTGCTTTTGATGACCAGGTCGTCAACGTAGACTTCAAGGTTGACGCCGATCTGATTGATAAATGCTTGGTCCATGAGGCGTTGGTAAGTAGCGCCGGCGTTTTTGAGTCCGAAGGGCATTTTGGTGTAGCAGTACACCCCTCGGTCTGTTCTGAACGCCGTTCGATCCTCATCTTCGTAAGCCATTTGAATTTGATGATATCCTCGATATGCATCGAGGAAGCACTTGTATTTGAATGGCGCAAGTGAGTCTACCTTTAAGTCGATATCTGGGAGGGGGTAGTGATCTTTGGGGCATGCTTTGTTTAGGTCTTTGTAGTCGACGCACATGCGCCAGGACCCGTTCTTCTTTAGGAACATTACTGGGTTGGCCACCCAGGTTTGGTGGTTGAATTTTCTGATGATGCCCGCGTCGAGCAGATCGTCGACTTGTTCATTCATGGCTTTGACTCTGTCGGGGCCAAGTGGTCGCTTTTTCTGGGCCACTAGGTGCGCATCTTTGTATGTGTTGAGGCGGTGCTCGGCGATGTGTCTTGGGACACCAATCATGTCTAATGATTGCCATGCGAAGATGTCTTTGTTTGCCACCAATAGCTGCTTTAGATGTACTTTTACTTGGGGGGAAAGAGTCCGGCCCAGAGTAATGGTTTGCTCGGGGAAGGCCGGGTTGAGGACCCAGTTTTCGTCAGTTGGTGGGGTTGGCGGGAGCGCCGCTGGGTTGTCTACCGGGTCAGTTGTCATGAGGCATTCTTGGTTACCTCGGATGTATGCGACCCCCGTGGGTGTTGGGAAACCCATGGTTTGGTGGGGGGTTGATGCGGTGGAATTGAAGTTTGCCAAGCCTTGTCTGCCCAGCAGTATGTCATACGAGGAGATGGCTGGGATGACGTGGAAGGTGCAGACTTCTGAGCGGCTATGTGTGCCGTCATCAAGTGTGACGGTAAAGTCAAACTTGCCAATGGGGTGTATTACCTCGTTGAAGAAGCCGGCGATCGGCGTGTCTGGTTGCAGGCGTGCCTTGTCTTTTTCGTCAAGTTGGTCAAAGCACTGTTGGTACATGATGTCGAAGCTGCTGCCGCCATCGCACATCATTTTGTAAGTTCGGTAGTGTCCGAACAGTGTTGTGATAGTGAGTGGGGTCGTCGATTGTGCGCCCCCTGGTATTATAGGGAGGTGGACTTGGGCCTCTCGCCAGTTTGTGGCTTGTGATGTGGTTGCTATGTTTGGGAAGTTGGTTTTCCGTTTGGTGTTGCGTGTCATGTTGCACTGTCTGTTGTGTGCACCGCGGATATAGTGCGTTCTGATGTCCTTGATTGCTTTGCCCGGCTCGTCTTGCCTGCGACCGCCGGCGCGGACGTTTTTGACCAAGTTGGAGAGCTTCCCAGAGCGTAGGGCCGCCTCAATCTCCATTTTGAGGCTGTAGCAGTTGTCAGTGTCATGACCCACGTCTTTGTGGAAGTCACAAAATCTGGTGGTGTCGACATTTTTTCTTTTTGCTCCCATGGGTTTCGGGATCTTGAAAGTGACCTCTCCGGTCGAGAGGACTTGTGATAGCACCTGGGACGGTGTCTTGGTGAGAGGGGTCCAGTCTTGATTCCGGCGTCCGCTGTTGCACTGTTCGCGGCTTTGCTTGTTGCCGATGATGTTTCGGGCGTCGCCGGAGGTTGAGTATCGTCCTTCATCGGTGGAACCCGCGATGCGGTTCCAGACGGATGCTCGTTTGTTGTCGCGATTGTGGCTGTTGCTGGAGCTCCCTCGCTGGTTCTGGCGCATCGTTTTTTGGTTGCCCGCATATAGTTTTGAGATGCGGACGACCTCTTCCCAGGCATCTGGGACGCCGTCTTTCCCTTGGAGGGTGTGTTGTAGGCCTTCGTTGTTGACGTTGGATAAGAAGGAGGTTCGGGTTGCCTCATCCCCCGTTCCGAGTTGGAGGGCCTCTTTGTTGAACCGTACGATGAAGTCCTCCAGAGGTTCGGTATCTCTGCGTTTGCAGAGAGAGATTTGGCTTTTGTCGCGATTGTGGCGACGTTGTTGACTGAAGTGGAGTGAAAATTTTTCGATCAGCTGGTCGTAGCTGTCGATGCTTCCTGTGGGGAGGTTGTCAAACCAGACCCTAGCGGCTCCGGTGAGTGTCTGGGCGAACATGTGGCACCAGACGGGCAAAGTCCATCCAATGACGGCCCCAGCTTGGTTGAATATACCGAGGTGGTCATCTGGGTCGGTGAGACCGTCATAGATTTTGACATTGGCCGGTAGGCGTTGTCTTGGTAGGATTGGTGCCTGAGAGATGCGCCTGGTGAATTTAGATTTGTCCGCGAAGGCCGCGGGCCTGTAGGGGAGTGACAGGTTGGTGGTGGCGTCGTGATTGTATCTGTTTAGGCGTTCCCGCCTGTAGTATGGGCTATGGCGATAGTCCCTGGAGGCATCGTCTTCCCATGAACTCTCGTCATAGTCTTCGTCATCGAAACGGTTGCGCTCTGCACGGGCCTAGTCCTCAGGGGTTTGCCCTGGACCTTCCCTGTGACGGGCGGCAATCGATGTTCGTGCGGGTGGTTTGGAAGAGGAACCCGCGATTGCTTTCCCGGTCCGGCGGCGTCATTCTACCTGAGCGTCTAGAATGCGCCTCTGGCTCTCGTACCAATCGTTATTCAGGGCGTCGATTTCCTCCTCGATTGGAGGTGCTGGGTCGACGGCCTGGAATTCCAGGCTTCTGGGAGTGACGAGGGTTTGTTGGTTATTGTCTTGATCGCCAGATGTTGGGTGAGATGCTGGGGTGGCGTCGGTGATGTCTTTGACGGCTCCGGATGGGGTGAATGCTCTCGGGGGTGAAGTCATTTTTTGTGATTTGGGGTTTAATGGATGATTGTAAAAGCTGTTTTGGTTTAGAGTATTTGTGGTAAGGCCACGGATGGCGCCAATGAAGAAACACGAATCTAGGATCGTATGGTGAAAGGCGATCCGAGAGGTGATTCTACTGTATTTTATAAAGAGAGTGTGATTATAAAATACGTGAGGGTCTAATGGCAAGACCAGGGAATTAAGAGACTACCAATTAGAAGAGCCGAGCCTCTAACTGTTAGTATAATAAACAGAGGGTTGAAGAAGGTACGAGAGAATTCGTATTCTTCTTGAGTGAAAGTATGTGAGATATTAGATGCCAATAAAAGGATAAGGGAGTCCTCCTTTTTATAGTACCAAGATATCCTACTTTCTCAGCCCATCCTCTACCCTTGACGGGGCCCGGCCCAGGTAGAGGTGTCTCCATAATCCGGCCCAAGCCCTTAGGCCCATTTGGTGCAAGTGGGTTTAAGTAAAGTAGGAAAAAGTAGAATGCTAGGGGGTGTTACCGTCCTGGCGCATATACACGTGGCGCCCAGCGAGTAGACGCTGACGGGTGGTGGACACGTGGTGCTCGCCTATTGGTAGAGAAAGGCGGTGGACAGTTTATGCTTTCCAGAACTTCGAGATGGGTAGAGGAAGTCTGCTTTGTCAGAAAGATATCTTGGCTGGGAGGCTGCCACGTCGTCGTCTTTTCTGCTCGTCAGACTGGGAACAGTCTTTGATTGGAGGGGAACTCTGACGGGCCGCCTGTCATGTCAGAGATATTTTGTTTGGGGCAGGGGTGAGTCCCAAGGCTGCCCCAAAAGGCATCTTCCACTTGTAGTGAAGCTTGCCAAGGAAGTTTTGATGTATATTTGGCCCGCCGATGTGAAAAGGGGCGCCGGTTCTTGCGCCTGGCGTTAAATGTACCGCTGACGTAAAACGGGCGGGTGACGCCAGGTGTTCCGTCGACGTAGCACGAGGGTATTTCGTGCTTGCGTCGGACGGCAGATGCATCGCTGACGTAGAACGGGCTTGTGGACACCAGACGTTCCGCTGACGTAAAACGGGCGGATGGGCGTGAGACATCCGCTAACGTAGAACGGGTGGATAGGCGTCTGGCGGGGCCTGTTCTAAGTGGGCGATGGTATGGTATTTGTAGTGCTTTAATACCATATCCCTTCAAAACCAATCAACCAACACCAATTCCAGCAGTCGATGGTCTCATGTTCGATCCTCATCAATAAAACGTGAAAAATTCGATTTATGTTTCTCCTCATTGAACCACCACCTCCACCGTAATAATAGATGTAAACAACCCCTCTGTTTACAGATTTCAACACCATCTTCATCATTATTTTGTGGTCGATGATGGCGGGGTCTCTGGTCACCATAATGGCGGCGACAGTCACCTAGGGTTCCGGCAAGGAAGGCTTGAGTTATGGTGGATCGTATGTGGATAGATGCTGGTGGATGTAGCTGTTGACAAAGGTCAGACTTTGATTAATAATAGTAGTAATTAATAATGTTTGTTACGATAATTGGAATAATGATAGATTATGGTTTGATTGTTGATGTTTGATGGCTGAAGGGTTATGAGTGGTGGTTATAGGTGCCGTTGGTGGCTACAGGAAGTAGACAGTGGAGACGAAAGGATTTAGCCACAATTATTTGTATGGAAGCTCGGGTCAATGGTGATCATCAGGGACGGTGAAGACGGAGGTGTGGATGTTCACGGTGGTGGTTAAAGGTAGGGTGGTGGTGTGGTGGTGATTAGTGGTTTGGTGGTGGTGGGGTTGATTAGTGGTTTTTTAAGGTTTTAAACCCTTTAAAGGGGGTAGATGACCAATGTTTTTTTATTAAAATAATTATAGGATGAAATGACTAAATTGTCCCTCATTAAGTAGGTAAAATGACAAGCTTACCCCTGACTTTAACCTCAGTTTTTAACTAAGTTAGTAAAAATGACGAAAATAGAAAGAAAATCCAAACCTCAAGGGTTCCATTGCAAAAAGAAAAAAAGAAAAAAAAATTTGTACTAATGTGACAAACTGGACCAAACCTCATAGAAGAAATTGGCATTTAACTCTTTTAAGTTACAACACTTTTGCCAAGGATTGAACCTTGGACTTTCCCTCTAAGATGCATTTGCCTTTACCAAGTGGGCTAACCTATATTGGACACTTTAGTTTTTTGTATCACTAATCGAACCTTTTCGATGAATCGGTGTGTTTGCATTGAATGTGCATATGCAGATGTGATTATAAAGTGTGTTTTTTTTTTTTCAAAGAGATTGGTGTCCACCTAAAAGGAACTATGATTTCTTATATTGGTATATACTTTATATGTTCACTAGCTTTTATCCTAGGAGCGTCCCGGGGTTGAAAAATATACTAATAATACTAATAGTAATAATTATTACTCTTGTAATTAAATAAATAAAAAAATAACCTTGCTATAAGGTGACACCATGTGTTACAGTGTTGCGCGATTCTTTATCCTAGTTTCTCTTGATGAAGTATACATATGCATCTTTAAAAGAATAAAATTCCAATGAAAACATAGCGATTGGGCTGAATTTCAACATCGTAGATAAGAGTCTGGTTTAAAAGAAAAAACATTATTAATAAATAACCTGAACACTTTGTGTTTTTTTTTTCCTGTATGAACGAAACCCCACAAAAAATAGTCGTTTTTTTTCTCCGTTTTTTATATAGCACTATGGTACTCGTTGGAGGTGTGAGGGTTTTCCCCCAAGGTCTCGGGTTCGAGTCTTGGGGTTTCCCGCACTGGGATTTTCCAAATGCCCTCTGGGTCTGGAGTGGGCCAGTTGAGCCCTTGTCTATGGCCACTGGGGGGCGCTCAGTGGGTGTTTGGCCGGTCAAAAAAAAAAAAAACTCGTTAATTTGGTGTAATTTTTTCTTTAAAAAATCTCGTATATAAAAGATATTAACGTTTAAAAATTATGGGAGGAAACATAAGAGAGAAAAATTTTAATTTATTTTTAAATTCTTTTTTTCTAAAATAACTCAATTTAAATTTAGCAGATTAGGTTTTATATTATTATTTATTTTTTTATTTGCCACATGGCATGACACATGGCACACTTAAGGAGGAGAATGCCTCCTTGAATGCCATGTCATTATTAAAATGGTTTTCTTAGGCCTTCATTGAATGACAACTCATCAATCTTCAATTCTTTTATTATAAGTTATTATAGATTATAGATACCATTGTGTCTTTTATGTATCATTGTGTCTTTTTCTTATTTTCATCACTAGTTTTTATCCCGGGAGCGTCCCGGGTTAAAATATCTAATATAACATAATAAAATATATTATTATTATTATTATTATTATTATTATTATTATTATTATTATTATTATTATTATTTTAAACAAATCTCTGCCATAAGTTATCATATTCAAATATGAAAAAAATGAATCTCTGCGCCGGGGTATAAATCTAGTGCCATTACAAATGAATTCGGAAGTTTGTAATCGATCATTCTAAAAAGAACTAACATGAAATAAGAAAAAAAAAAGTTAATTATTGAAACATCGAACGCATTAGTCTAAGGGTTATGTGATGCGTTAAAAAATTTATGGGTATATTATCGGGTATGTAGTTCGGGTATTTGGGTATGTTGTTTCGGGTAATCGGGTCGGGTATCACCTAATCCCAGACCCGACCCAAACCCAAATTTTTTTTTGTAAACTAATCCCAAACCCGACACAATACCTGTCGGGTTACAAAAAATAATCATTTTTTTCTCCGATTTTTATATAGCACTATGGTACTCGTTGGAAAGATAATAAACCGCTCGTTAATTTGGTGTATTTTTTTTCTTTAAAAAATCTCGTATATAAAAGATATTAACGTTTAAAAGTTATGGGAGAAAACACGAGAGATAAAATAATAAAGTTTTAATATTTAGATTTAGTAGATTAAGTATTTAATAGATTAGGTTAAAGATTATAATAGATTAGGTTAAATCATATTTATTTCTTTTTTTTAATTGGTTTAGAGTTGCCACATCACATCCTATGTGGCATCTCTCAAAGGAGAGATTGCATAAGAGTATGACATGTAGGATTAATCCCTTTGCAATATATATATATATATATATACTAGCTGATAACCCCGGGAAGGTCCCGGGGTTGAAAAATCTAATATGACCTAATAAAAAATAATAAAAGAAGAAAACATAACAAACGTAAACTCGGTCATACAGATCAGTATTCAATCACAATGAAATTTTCACTTGCACTTAGAGCCAATGGTTTTATATTCTTTACTGCAACAACCTACAAAATATCATGTCCAAATTCATTTAAAGGTCAAATATACATAAATAAAGAAGACATTAAGAAATAGGAACGGGATATGGAAGCGTCTCGGGGTTGACAAATCTAAATAAGGTTAATAAAAAGAAGTTCTATAACTTTAACATCCGTGACTAACCTAGAATATATGTTCAAGTTATATCGCATCAACTTTTAAACATCACAATTGGTAATAAAAAACTCAGGCGCCCTTTTGTATTTGTAAAGGTAATACATCTTTTAGTTTGTTCCATTTTTTAAAATGATATTCTAATAAAAATTTAAATTTTAGCATATCATCAATTTTAATGATATTCATATTTCATTTGTCTGTGAGCATCCGTCCTATAGACAAGACTTACCACTCCTTTTTCCATGGTACAATGCCACAATGCGCTGTTTGTCCGTTGCCATCGCCATGTCCGCCGGTCGTCACCACCTTGCCGTGGTCTTAGGGGTCTTTGTTTTTAGGAACATATTTGAAAACCATCCATAAGCATCTAAAATGTGAAAGCGTATATTGATACCAAAAATTGTGTACTTTTTGGAAAGAACAATAAAATGTTGTCAAAATAAGCCCAAAATCGTTACAGAAGAGATAATTATAAGGGAAAATTGCAAGAATAGCCTTTAACCGAGTGGATTTGCGAAAATAGCCCCCTTAACCGTCTTGGGAAAGACGGCTCACACTTCCCGAAGCACCTCAGCCGGTTTTAAGTTCAAATTTACTACGGACCAATTAATTTCCGCCACGTCATCACCCACCCACTCTCTCTCTCCTTCTCTCCTCATTTATTACCTCACTCTCCTCTCCACCTCCTCTCTCTCTCTCTCTCTCTCTCTACCTTTCCCTCTCCATAAAGCCATTGAGCCTATTTCAGAGAAGAAGCAGAGCAAGAAGGCAGGTGGCCTTTTCTCTCTCTCTTCATACACCACACACCTTCAAGCATATTTATACATATACATACATGTATGTATAATAATACTAGCTTATACCCCGGGAGCATCCCGGGTTGAGAAATCTAAGTAAAGTGAATAAAATTAGAAGTATCCAAACTATAAAAATGGCATCTATGTATCAACTTACATTAGATACTTTAAAAAGAAATATACCAAAAGATCCATTTCACCTTACAACATCAATATCTAAAACAGAATACAATAAGATTTGAGCTATTTTAGAATATGGTAGAAAAAGAAAACATAGCAATTAGCTGTTGGAGAGCGTCCCGGGTTGAAATATCTAATATGACATAATAAAATATTTAATATGACAACATAATTTATGACTTGCCAATATATGATTAATGAATATTATTATTATTATTATTATTATTATTATTATTATTATTATTATTTTAAGCAAATCACTGCCATAAGTTATCATATTTTAATATAAAAAAGGGTAATTGGGTCGGGTATCACCTAATCCCAGGCCCGACCCAAACCCACAATTTTTTTTAAACTAATTCCAAACCTGACACAATACCTGTCGGGTTACAAAAAAATAGTCTTTTTTTTCTCCGTTTTTTATATAGCACTATGGTACTCGTTGGAAAGATAATAAAATGCTCGTTAATTTGGTGTAATTTTTTTCTTTAAAAAATATCGTATATAAAAGATATTAACGTTTAAAAGTTATGAGAAGAAACATGAGGGTGAAAAATCCAATTTTGTTTTTAAATTATTTTTTTCCTAAAATATCTCAATGCCACATGGGATGACACATGGCACACTCAAAGAAGAGAATGCCTCTTTAAGTGTCATGTCATTAAAATGGTTTTGGTTTATTATAGGTATAGATTATATAATACAGTCAAATCAAAGTCAATTCCCAATCTCCATCAAACCCCTGTCTTGTATCCAATAATAATAATAATAATTTGTATCCAATAATTTTTAACACTCACGGCAACGAGAGGAGAGAGAAAGGTAGAGAGAGAGAGGAGGAGAGGAGACTGGAGAGTGAGGTAATAAATGAGGAGTGAAGGAGAGAGAGAGAGAGAGTGGGTGGGTGATGATGTGGCGGTAAATTATTGGTTGGAGTGGGAGACGTCTCGGGAGACGTCTGAGACACCTCGGGAACTGGGAACCGTCTTTTCAAAGACGGCAGAGGGGACTATTTTCGCAAATCCACTCGGTCAAAGGCTATTCTTACAATTTTCCCTAATTATACCTGCATCATGTGACATAGGTGTGATGTACCCTAACCTAATTTAGTAATTTTCCGAGATCTCTTTTCTTCTTCAACGCTTTCTTACTATGGTAAACGAATGAATCAAAAATCCCTGCAACTGTGAAGATACCTGAAAACAACAAAAAAAAATCATAAAATTAAAATTTCAGTGCAGTACGTAACACGGGTCATGTTTGACCTAACAACTCTTTATGTCCATTTTGTAAAAGAATGTATACACAATTACTTTTTTAACTATATGATTTCAGGAGACTGTACCTAGCTTGTTGCTTTATTGGAGATTGATAATCTCAAACTTATATATCATCATCATCATACTCAGTTAATCCCACCTATAACAAAGATTGATAATCTCAAACTTATATATACATATACATATTACATATGCTGCATCTAGATCCACATTTTATCTCCTCTTTTTACCAACTTTTCTATGCATCATGCTCTTGTACGGCAAGCATTGGGTGTTTTTCAAAAAAAAAATTGATTTTACAACTTTAATTGCATAAGGTACCAGTCATCTCTTTTCATACTCAAATTCCACTCTCCATAATGTACAGACAATTGCTTTTCATCTCTCTCTAAATGCTTTGCTCTCTCCTCCTCTCTAAACCTTTCTAGCTTCTGTATATGTTTTTCAGCCGGCTGTATATGCTTTTGTTCCCGTCGTCATCTATGGTGACGTCGAACCTATGACGGTCTTATTTTATGGAGAGGGAAACAGAGAGACGAACCATTTTTTGGAGAGAGAAACAGTCGGAGTCTTTGTCAATGACGATGAGTAGTCATCTGAGACATGAATACTTGAGTATTTTTGCGATGATGATGGCCTAGCATTTTCACCCTTAAAAGCTAAAAGTCAAAACAGAAAGTTCTTTTGGGTTACACAAACAGCTTATTGACTTATTGGCTTTTTAGAAAAGCCAATAAGTCAATAAGTTGTTTTGAAACTCAATCCCAAACACCCTCTCAGTGTTGGTGTATGAGGTGGTCGTGGGTGTTCGGTCCTGTTGGTCACAGATGGTGGTAGTGAATGTTTGGTTGTGGTGGTAATGGCCGATGGTGTTGGGTGGTTGTGGTAGATGGTTGTGGTTGTGAAATTGAATTCCTCTCCTTATTCTTCAAAATCGAGATGGTCTATTTTTATTTCTATGAACTGTAATTGTGGGAGATATTTTGCCTCATTAGACTTCCAATTCTATTGTATAACTAAATATTTTTGAAAATATGTCACTAAAAGTTGTTGTGGATCTATTTGAGAATAAACAAGAATTGGTATGGTGTATATTGGTTTCAAAGATGGATGATGTTTTAGTATTTAATGTTGGTAGCACTAGCAGGTAACTAAATTACTATTAGTTTTTCATAGGAAAATGTTTGTTATTAATATGTCGAATTAGAAAAGGATTTAATGATAAACGTCCGTTTAATATTTGTTTGGAAACGAGTCTATTCGACTATGTTATGTACGTTATCAGTTGCGTATGGCCCCTAAAACAGCATCAGCATGGCCCCCTGCCGCAACGCGCGGGGGACGTCTACTAGTAATAATAATAGAGTTGATTTGCAACTCTCCGATCGTCTGGTTCCTCCCAGTTGCATACTATATTATTGAAATGCTATTAGTTGAAATGCTATTAATATTAACATATTATTGATAATATTATTTACATGTGAAATAGTTGATTGGTATATATCTGTGTTGTTAGGGATTGGTGGATCTGGATATGGTCTTGGCTCTGGTCCGGGTCAGATTCGGTTCAGGTGGGTTGTGGTTGGTTATGGTTAGGTTAGGTTAGGTTGCAGACGTTAACAAACAAACAAACAGTCTTCTTCTTACAGACTGCAGACCTTTGGTCCACCTCTTCTTCTGCAGATGTTTGCAGATGTGGTCCGCAGACTGCAGACATTTTACCTCTTCAAAAACAAACACCACCTAAGTTGTTATGTGCGGAACGGGCATTTTCAAAAACCATCTAGATTGTGTAGCAGCAGTTAAGCGGTTTTCCCTTTTTTTTGTCCGTATGTATGTAAAAACCAAAAACCCAAATATTGGGCGGGGTGGGGCGGGGGGGGGGGGGGTGGGATTTATGTCGTGCTGTTTGTTATCAGTTATAAATATATATCCCCTTTATCAGGGTTGTTTATATGGTTTTTATTTTGCTCTTTCTTTTTGTTTGTTTTTTGGTTTTTGGAAGGTTTCATGGGTTCCCAAAAAAAGTGCAGAGTAGATAGCTGGACATCACACAAGAAATAAAATACTAAACATAAACGGAACATAGGGGGGTGGGACCATTTACACCAGTGTAACAGCCCAAGGCCCACCCAATCCTAGTAGATATTAAACATAACAAGCACACGCGATCACGCCTACATTATTTTTTGATACACTGATCGCATTAAAGTCCAAAGTCCAGGTACTTCTCTACCAACGCCCTTTTGGCGACATAACTGCATCTGAGTCAGATTCGTCTTCAGAGGGCCAGTCAAAACCAACCAGGTCGTCTTCCAGGTCCTTGTACTCGTCCTGTAGTGGAGTCGCGACCTGTGACGCCCCTGTAGCTGGGTCCCCTATGGTTTTGCGGAGCCGGGTCTTTGCTGAACTCCCGTCGAAAGTAGCACTAGTACCTAGCACACGTGATTGCCCATCAACGCCCAATGGTGTACCCCATCCCAGATCAAGCAACCTGGCTTCAGTCCCTCTCATGCTACCTTCGTTACTGTGCGCCCTCCAATTTGGTTGCTGGCTGCTGTAGTGACCGTGGGGCCCAGATCCCCTATGACCCGCGCCCCCGGATGGAGTGCAATGGTAGCGGACAATACGACGGCCTTGCCCCGTATGCATCATGCGTGAGGGACTTGCCTCGGTCATAACCTCGCAGCGCAGCCCTACCTCTAGCAGGGGGTGGTGGATGCCTCGGTGGAGTACAAGTCACCACATGCGGTGGGGGCGGCTGCATCAGTGGAGGAGCAGTCAACATAGGCCGGGGTGGCGAAGGAGTGGTTGAGCCCGGCTGTATCCCCATTTGTGAACGATGCCATACTTGCACTAGCTTCCCTTTCCTCTCATTACGTGGGAATTTATGAGGCCTCTCTTCACCGCCAGCCATGTCTGCTCAGTTAGCATGAAGTAAGAAAACAAAACATAAGCCAAGGAAAAATGAACAAATATAAATAATATATATATATATATATATATATATATATATATATATATATAACAAATACATGAAAGTAACCTTTTTTGTCCCCCTTTTCTTTGTGTTAGCACGAACGAATGAGTCCCTTTTTTTTTTGCACGCAAAGGAGGGTATAAGTAGTAGAAAAAAATAAGTGGGCCCTGGTATCACAAAAGATTTTGTGTACTTAGTGCGTGCAAACAATCATTTACTGGGTTGAAAAAAAATACAGCCCCATGTGGGAGAAGGGCAAGTGTCTTGACGTTGATTGGGGGCACAGCCACATCACTATTTTCTATTTTTTCTTTGTTTCTACACTTACTTCGGTCGTGTAGGGGAACAGAGACCATTATACATTTTTTTTACACCGGTGTAAAAGTTACGAAGATAAAATCAAAAAACAAAACAAAAAAAATGTAAAATGTTTGAACACGTGAACACGCCATGCTTTTTTTTTTTTTTTTTTTTAGAATAAAGTGGGGGGCATGTAATGGTTTTTCATTTAACAAAACTTTTGTACATTTTCCACACCTTGTTCCATATAATCTATAAATCTAAGAGAATCAGTTAATAGATTATAGAAGTATCTAATGTCCGATTCAATAATGGTTCTTCACTTGCACCCCAATGAACCACACCTGGCACCTGGTGCAACCTAGGGTTCGAGACATACAATCCGATACTCGATACTACAAACTAATAATAATAATAATAATAATAATAATAATAATAATAATAATAATAATAATAATAATAATAATTAACCACTAACCAACACGAAAACCTTCTCATTCACATAAAATCGCATCAATTCAACCAAAATCACCTATAACTAAACTACACTCACAATAACTTATATCAAATTATTGCTTAATAAAATCAGTATACATAAAAAATCAAAATACCGATAATAAAGAAGAGTCTAGAAGGATATATCATGGAGAGAGGGATAGAGTGCGACGATTTTTTGTGGTGAAGGTTTAGGATAAAACAATTAGGGTTTGAGTTTGAAAGTGGAGGACATTTGATGGAAGCTTTTTAGGGTTTTGGGAGAGATGATGAATATATACATAATGAAAAATTTCAAAAATAATAACATCTTTCCCTCATTATGCCATGTGGTACATTCAAAGGGGGATTGAGGCCACCATTGAACGTCACGTCAGCAACTATCAATTCTTTTATATATATTAATAGATAATAGATTAATAGATTAAAATCCACAACTATACCTATTTCAAAAAACAATCTTTTAGGATGTTGTCCGCAACTTTTGCATCTATGGAATCAATGGATTCAAGCTTGCAGGTGGAAGTCCAAATTCCAGGTGAAGAACTTTGTAATACAGTGCTAAAATTGGCTATTAATGTAAAACACTTTATAATAGGAATCACATATTTTGTTAGCAAATGGATTCAAGTATGCGTGTGGATCGTTTATTTATTTATCTTAAAATTAAAATTTGCTTCTTCCTGATGTGTCACCCATATATAAAGGGAAGAAGTTGATGGTTTTGTTTATCCAATATTTTGGGGTGTAGCAAATGTGCCCGCGCATTGTCACGGGTATATAACTAGCTTTACATAATTTGTTCTAGAAAGTCCCTCCTTATCTTTTTCGGAGTCTATAGTTGGTGTGGATTAAGTTCCATTTATATTGGAAACTAGTAAATTTCCCGCATACAACAGTTTGAATTTTTTGTTCGATTAATTACGTTATCAGTCGCTGCTAAACTGAACAACAGATTCCAAATCGTTGTCGCCAGGTAATCTTTGAACCACTTTGACGACCGTTATAACCGTGGAAGTTAACATCAGCCTTACGACGTTTGACCTGTAAGCGGTAATGCCATTTACGCCGCTAATCTAGCCCTGAACTCACCTCCATCGACCAGCTTTTGCCGCTATAACTTCGACCACAATCGAGAAACGACGGTTGTGGTGTACCTATGCACTTTACTCGAAAAATGGAATTTACGTAACGTATTGTAAATAAAAGATTTGGCCAATGGCAGTTTTGTAAATAACTTGCAGGTAGAAGGTTCATTGTTTAATGGTGGTTTTACGGTGGTGTATTGCCTGGCAGTTTTCATGGTTTGTGTGGTAATAATAGATTTTGACTATTGTTGGTATACAGTATACACTATGAAGGCAACGTAATGGAGTCCCTCGTTAATTATCGTTTTGCCCTTTTCCAAACCATTAAACCCACTCATATCTAAACCTAAAGACCATTTTACATATCCATTTCAAGAAACCCATACACTGCTAATAGAGAGAGTCGATAGAGGGAGATTGGAGAAAGAGGAAGCAGGAAAATGGAAAAGCATCGGCGGAGCGCCACCACATGCGGCGGGGCGTGTCCTCGTTCCAGTGCGTGCGTCACACAAACACGTTAATCGGATGACCGGAATTCTTATAGTGGTGAGGTTTTACCCGTCTGCGAAGAGCACAGCCACCCAGTGACAATGACGACCACTACCAGTGGCGAAGCTTGGTTTCGGAATCGGCGGGGGCCGAACTCAATTTTTTTCGATCGGTAGTGGAAAATCGGCGGGGGCCGGACTCAACCCGGACTTAATTTACCTATGAAAATCGCAAATTTCCACCACTGCGCCAAAAAACAGGGGGGGCCAGGGCCACCCCTGGCCACATATATACTTCGCCTCTGACTACACAACACCTGACACGAGAGGCAACCACAGATCTAACCAGGCGCAACCCAACGTCGTTGTACTCCATCGATCATCTTCGTCAAAATCCGCCGGTGGCGCATACCAAACGTAAAGCCAGACCTACGTCTGTTTCCGTAGATCAACACCGTCTACCAAAACCACCATACGACGGTGGTTTTAACAGAGAGAGCATTGTTCTGGTCGGACGTTTGGCCGGCTATGTTGCTGTTGGAAGAAAGGAAGCGAAACGGAGAAGGGAGCTAAACGACCATATGACGGTGGTGACGACGTAAGAGGGGTAACTTTCGGCGCTACAGTGTTTTTCCTTCCCACAATTGTTATATATAATAATATGGGCCAACCGCCAACCCTATTGGGCTTTACCATTAATTTATCCAATAAGTATAACAATGAGAGTAATTCTAGTAACAAATGTTTATTAAAACAATTCATTTTTTCTTAGATATAAATTTTTATTATTTACCTATAATTATAATCGTTAATTAGAAGGGCGTTATTTATACTTTATTAGCTTATATAGCTTACTAGGTTATTTACCTATAATTATGTTATTGGGTTGGTGGTCCAGTGGTAAGGCAAAGCCTTTTAATACACTAAAAGTGTGAGGTCTTGAGTTCAAGTCTTACAAGGAGCAAGAGAATACCTTTCAAAAAAAAAAAAAGGTTATTTGCTCGTGTGATACACGGGTATAATAAATAAAATTTATATAAAGTTTAAATATATAGTAATTGAGATTACATATTAATGTAAATAATTGAAAACTTTAATATATAATATAATTCGTAAAAAATCACAAATCTCTAAATATAGCATTATATATAACATTGGTTGTTTTATTTGTTAACATTGCTATCTTTATCTAAAATTAATAATTTAACACATACTCTCTTTTTTACTCTTGATAACGTGATACACAATAAGCCAAAAGCGAAATATAGGTATTTCAAATACAAAGCAACTCTTGATAGCGATTGTCTTTGACTTTTGTTTATCGTCATAATGAGTCATACAGATAGTGAAATATTTTTTTTTATTAAAATCGGAACATAATTTTCTTATTTAAGTTAAACAAAAATAAGACATTCAAATAAAATATAATAGTTATCGAAAGTGATAATAAAATTCAAAAAATGACATAAACATAAACAATTGTTCGAAAATTATAACATGACTAAGCAATAGGTTAAATCTGAAAACATTTTATTATTGTGTCAGTGATCAACAAAAAAGTAAGTTGATACAAACTAATCCCCTACAACACATATATTAACCAAAAAATCTCATAACTTAAAGCTGAGAGATAACAAAAATCTAAAGTTAGTTAGAAATATCTTAAACATTTAACAATTATTAAATCATAAATGTAAAGAGTTTTAACATTGTGAAATTTAAAAACAATATTTTTTATTTCACAAGAATGTTAAAAAGTAATCAAACTAATTAAGTATTTAACTACGTACAAATTAAATTCATATTTTTAAATTGTTATCCCAAAGTTTCTGATTTATTTTGGAGTTAACAAATTTATTTATCAAAATTATCTAATTTGAACAGTCATATTTTGATTAGATGAACTGATGGAGGTAATTTGAACTATTTAAATTTGGTTTGACTTTAAAGTCTGAAAATTTAATTATGTAATTTTAAAGTACGATAAATATTTTTTAGTTTTATAATTGTAAATAGTTTTCAAAAATGATTAATTATATTTGATGAGATTGAATATATATAAAAAACTAGCTTATACCCCGGGAGCATCCCGGGTTGAAAAATCTAAGTAAAGTGAATAAAATTAAAAGTATCTAAACTATAAAAATGGCATCTATGTATCAACTTACATTAGATACTTTTAAAAAAATATACCAAAAGATCCATTTCACCTTACAACATCAACACCTAAAACAGAATATTAAGATCCCAAGCACTTCAAGGGGACAAAGATTGTTTAGCACCAATACGTTCAATCAAAGGTCTTTAACTGCATACAATAAGATTTGAGCTATTTCAAAATATGGTAGAAAAAGAAAACATAGCAATTACCTGTTGGAGAGCGTCCCGGGTTGAAATATCTAATATGACATAATAAAATATCTAATATGACAACATAATTAATGACTTGCCAATATATGATTAATGAATATTATTATTATTATTATTATTATTATTATTATTATTATTATTATTATTTTAAACAAATCTCTACCATAAGTTATCATATTCTAACATAAAAAAAGGGTAATTTGGTCGGGTATCACCTAATCCCAGGCCCGAACCAAACCCACAATTTTTTTAAACTAATATATCCCGGGAGCGTCCCGGGTTGAGAAATCTAATTTGAAATATCAATTTTACACCTGAAATAGACTGATGCGTTTTACAGTTACATGCAAGAAAGCTTCGGGTAGCACTTAACCTAAAACAATTAACAATGTATCTCCAATGTTAGTGCATAACCTTAAAACACTGTGTAACTCTAATATTAAAACCAACCACACAAAAAAATAATCGTTTTTTTCTCCGTTTTAAAAGTTATGGGAGAAAACATTAGAGATAAAAATCTAATTTTGTTTTTAAATTTTAAATTATTATTTTCTTAAAATAAAGCCCTTGCCACATGGGATAACACATGGCACACTCAATGAAAAGAATACCCTCTTTGAGTGTCATGTCATTAAAATGGCTTTGATTTATTATATGTATAGATGTTTGTCTTCTAATATTTTTATATTGATTATTATATACATTATAAAATAATTTAAATACTAATTAAATAAAACTTATTGTTTTGACTAATTAATGTGAGACTTCACGAGGGAGTGACATGTGTCCCTCATATGTTTTCTTTTATTAAGATAGGTAGATAGGTAGATTATATATTAAATAAGGGTAGAAATTCTAAGAAAACTAAGGGACTGTTTGGTTGATTAAGTGTTGAATCATTAAGAGATCTGAATGATTAAGAGGATCTGGATTATTAAGTGCTGAATTGTTCAGCTATGCACTAAGTCTGAATGGTTCAGCTCTTAACAATTCCATTCAGAGTCTTTTTTATATTGAAACAAACAGTCTGAATGCTCTGAACCATTCAAAGTTACATGGTTCAGAGCCTCATTAAGAGGTTACCAAATAGGCCCTAAGTGTTGATTGAGAATAGTGATGCTGGTGGCTTTCATGATGGTGGTGGCTACCATGGTAGTGGTGCAATGGTGGTGAGAGAGGGAACAGAAGGTAGCTGGTGGTGAGGAGTTTGGTTGCGTTGGTGGTAGTGACGGTTAGAGGTGCACATATATATTTTAGAATTTAGGGTATTTTATTAAGTATTAGTATTAAAAAAACCAGTATCGGGTATAGGATATAGTCGGTTTTGGATATAAATGGAGTACGGGTATTGAGCACAGAATGTATACCCTAACCACATCCTATGGGTAGGGTCAAGTTTGGTTACGAGTAGAAGAATACACAGGTACAATAATAACTGGTTTCAGGTTTCTCTCTCAAGTCCGGTTCTTGGTACGGGTTTTTTGTGCACCTTGCGGTGGTGGTTGCTAAATGTTATTTTTTTCACATTTGCATCCAAGTCATCATTCACCCCTCATCATACACGCCATCATACAGTAACGAAGTTAGGACTCTTTGAACTCCCAACCTTTTATTGGTCATTAATAGGCTACCAAACAACCACTAGGTTAGCCTATCTAAGAGTTAGTGGTTGTTTGGTAGCCTCTTAGTGGTCATAATTAATAGGCTACCTCTTAATGGTTCGTCATCTTAAGAGTTAGGAGGTTAAGATGTAACCGTTAAAATGGTTAATATGTAACCATTAAAATGCTATGAACTATTAAGAGGTAGCATTTTAATGACCATTAAGATACTACTCAACAGCCTCTTAGTGTTTAGAAAATGAATAAAGAAAGGAAAAAAAAAAAAAAGAAAGAAAGAAAGAATCATATACCTAAATGAACACAGTCTGGTTGTGTACATATTATGGGGGAATGGCTTCCCATCATAATGTGAGCCATAACGTGTCACGTGATCACCACCAAAGCGCATGTGGCCAGAGACCACTTCCCATCATAGTCTTTGTTTGAATTGTTTAGAGCTCATTCATGGTTTTTTTTAAAGGGTGATTTTTTATGTACTGGACTGGATTGGTCGCCGAGTTTTCGTCAAAGACGAGTACTCGTCAGTCCCGCTCTTACAGGCGTTATGTTCTATGGGCCCCGGCCGCCGCGCAAGCTGACTTTTGCCCGGAAACCATACCGCCCCCACACGCGAACACTGGGGTAACAACTGGGTAAAATTAACCAGGTTGCCCTCAGGATTGAACCATGCCTCGGTAGAAACTATCCATCATTAGGTCACCCCCACATGCATTCAGTGGGGATCAAGCCCAAACCTCCCAAAGGTGAGCTGCAAGTGGAGGTTTAGAGCTCATTCATGTGGTCTTGTGTTAACTGGTGTTCGTACAATACATTAAATGTAGACCAAATATGATGAAAAGTAGCCACAAAGACATGTCTGTGTTTGTACTAATTCAGAAAATAGCGGTGAGTACGGGTCAATTATTGTCTAACATCAAACTTGTATTATATTCTAATTCCCTTAACCATAGGTTTAGGCTACATGGTGTGGACTTTATTGGGTCAGTTTTGATCAACAATAGTGCTCTTCTTTAAATTAAACGGTGTGATCATGCCTTTAAGGGAGCATAAACCAACATGTATCATCCACCTCAACATAGGTGGAGTTACCCTCCAAGACCAAAAATCCGTGTGGTGGTTGTGGTGTGAAGGTGTCTGGGTGGCCTCCACGTCAGCTTGGTTTTTGCTTATTCTTTTTTTTTTCATTTTAAATTAACAAATAAACTAAAAAAAACATAACATTACATAAAAATAAACCTAACTTAATCTAAAAAACATAATTAAACTAGAAAAAAAAAAAACTAATTTAGTCTCGGTCTCAACATTTGTGACTCCAAAATGTGGGGGAAACCCCCACCGTACCAAGATTGATACTCGATTTGGGTGATTTCAATCACCACGTCTTCAGCGGTATCGATGGGTACCGCTTGCAAGGTTGCTCTATGGTGAAACTCGAATTTTTCACAATTGTTGTGAAGATCCATCTACTTTCGGTTGAGTGAATCAACCGAGCGTGTAGAACCACCAATTAACTCTTTGAATTCACGAAGGACGTTTGTCCATATCGGCGATCGGTCCGGTCTCAGGTTATTGTGGACTTCCATCCAAACGGTTACGAGAGCGATTTCCTCTTTTTCCGTCCCATGCATCATGATTAAGAGATTTTTTAGATGAAAATTAGTTGGATTTTAAAAGAAAGATGGAAGAATATATGAAGAATGGGTAAAAATTGTGAAGAATGGGTTAAATAGATAAATTTTGAAATAAATGGTAAGTTTAAAAAAAAAAAAAAATTAAGCCTACCGTTGACAAACGCTCGGATCCATGGCCCCAATCACATCCCGACACGTCACTGTGGTCTCTTGCCCCACGCTAGTGGAGATTTCGACTGAGAGAGCCCCATGCAGGTTTTCACGCTGGACCCGGGGTGGTGTAGATGTCGTAGAGGGGCTTCACACCACCCTCCCACACTGTGCAACCTTAACATAATTCCATTTAAAGGTAAAAAAGAAGAAAAAGAAAAAAAAGTTATTGGCACACTCTAGGTGGCCCCACCACACACGTCTTTGGCACTCACCATTGCGATGACGGATGGGAGGATGGCACCCTCCTTTGAAAGAAGTGGGGTGGTGTTTGGGGCATGAATGGGTGATATGGAGGTGAGGTGTGAGCCAACACCATCCTGGCTAACTGCAGGCTATGGAGAAGTGGGTGAGTTTAAGCTAATACAATTAGTAAATTCAATTATATCTTGGTTAAAATATAACATTAGCCATTTTTTTATTATGAAAGAAAGTCACAACTAAACTGTTATTTACAAAAGGAAATGTAACAAACTTTTGACATATAATTTACTATTTGTAAATTAGTCTTAAAGGCGAGTTACTAGGTTTTATAATTATTGGTATAAAGTAACATTTCACAAGAAAATAGTAAGAAAAAAATAAAAACGTTGCCATAAAAAGCCTGTCAAATAAAGGCATAACCAAGGTGGTCTCAATTTGCATACATGTAAATTAGTTTTTTTGTACCATGATTCAACTACAAGATCTATATACAAACTCTTAACACCCTTTCCAATCTTCAGTTTCTGTACTCTGGGTTAGATTCAACCTTCAAAATCGATGTTTTCGTTCCACAATCGCCATCATCGACAGTACAAATGATCATGATCATCTTCAAACTCTGTAACTCCTAGCATTGCCAAAGCTAGATGAGAATTCAATTCATTCTTTGTTTGTGGATAACCGTCAGCCGCATAGTGGTTAGAAGATAAAGGGGTCGCAGCTGGTGTTTTCCTTAGTTTTGGATTTGTTTCGGATCCTTTTAGGATAGAAAGTACTGCATCAATGTTTGGTCTTTTTGATTCTTCATTGTGTATACACGCGTGCGCTGCTTTTATCATCCGGGCAATCTGGTCTAAGTTTCTTTGAGTGAACTTGATGCGGCGATCCAGTAGTTCTGGTATAGATCCTTGTTGTAACAGTGGTTTTGCCTGCAAAAATAAAATGAATAAAAATGTGAAAATAATCCAAATTAATCCGCCAGGCCGGCCTGTTTAGCTAAACGGGTTTGCAGGATAGACCCAAAACTGACATGGACCTATTTACACTTAACTCGAAGCCGCGAATTTCGTGTTATGTTTTCCATGTCATGTTTTCCATCATGTCAAAATTCACACCCCTACATAGAGGATGTCTAGATGCAAATTTCCTAAGTTATTAAAGCATGAAGAATCATACCAAGATCATATAATCAGTACTTATTATTATTATTATTATTATTATTATTCAATCTGCTTAATTATCAACTATAACAACTTTAATCATGAAAAACTCACCCACAAAACCAAGTTTTCTTCTCCAGCTCCTCTTCTTGATTCAATCGGCTTACGTCCTGTTATTAACTCCAAAAGCACCACCCCAAATGCATAAACGTCGGTTTTATCAGACACTTTCCCATGTTGGAAGTATTCAGGAGCCAAATACCTGTAAAACGAAACAAAACAAAAACATTGTCCATCATCAAAATCTGCAACCGACGAAAGCAAAAATACCTACAAAATCATCATCAAAACATACCCGAATGTCCCTTTCACAGTTTTGCACAAAAACGGCACTGAAGGAGCAGACGTCCAAGTAGCTAATCCGAAATCACATAACTGCAGCAACATCAAGTAAATTACAAATCATTAATCTCAACTGTTCTCAAGAACAGCTTCAAAAGAAAGTTAACATATTATTATGATAAAATAACATCTTTTTTAACCTTAGGTGATTTTCTTGAAGAAAGAAGGATGTTTGACGGCTTAATATCTCTATGAACCACACATCTTTCAGTCCCATTATGCAAATACCTCACAGCTTCAGCCACACCAATAGCGATCTTATACCTTACTGACCATGGAAGCTTTGATCCGCCATTTTTGCCCGTTCTTGTTTCTACAAAATGGGTATTTTCTTGAATTAACAAAGATTCAAACTTTATGATTCAAGATTAATAACAAAAACAAAGGTTAAAGTATTAATACCGCGTAGATACCGTTCTAAGCTTCCACCAGAAACATACTTGTAAACTAAAAACAACCCGCCTTCCGGATCGATACAAAACCCGACTAGGGGACAAATAAACTGATTATGAAGAGAACTTGCTATCATTAATTCTCTACAAAAAGCCTTTGGGGCCTCTTTATCTTCTTTGTCTAGTTTCTTGATTGCTACTGCAGTTCTCAAGATCCCTATTCTTCCCTTGAACACATAGCTCAATGCACCTCTCCCCAATACCCTCCCTACCCAACAAACATATTCAAATCAGATCCAAATTAAAAGCAAATAAAATCCAAACAAATTACCAATTTCAAATGCAAATTTTATATGATGCTATACAATACATACACCCTTTTATAGGGATTCTTTACTACACCTACCCATTCCCATCCGGTATACGGATATATAGATCTGGTGTATGGACATATAGCCCTAGTATAACGGCACCAAGGTCTCAGCAGGAGCAGACGAAATGTCTGCCCCAAATTTATCTCCCTGACCCATACCAGTAGCTTTGCTATGAGTGGAATTATATGTGTACGTTTATTTGTTTTCTTTAGCCCTGCTAGGGCGGATCTAGGGGTGGAGGGGTAGCCCACGCTACCCTACCCTTCAACTTTCTTGGCGAAATATATTTTTTTGTTTTTTGGTACATGATATACTAAATATGAAAAACAAAACCAATCACAAGAGGACGACAGGCAAACGGGCAACAAGCTTTATGCGTCGTCTACCAAAAAAAAAAAATTAGTGCAAAAAAATTTTGTTCTTAGTTTTATGTGTCAGCTACCCCTACCCCAGAACAAAATCCTTTTAGCGCGCGCTACCCCTAAACTTTTTTTTCTAGATCCCTCGGGCGCATGACACGCCCGTATAGTCCCCAAATCAATAAAATCAACAAGGGTTAATTAGTAATTACAAACATTTTCCTCAACCCCATTCTTTTATAATTTAATAAACTAAAAATTAGGTCAAAAATCCTGCATTTCAAAAACAATTAAAATTAAAATAAAAATAATAAAAATCCAGAAAAAAAAAAAAAAAGTAACAACCTTTGGAGAAACTTCTAGTAGCAGAAACAATTTCATCAAAACTGAACCTAATCAAATTATGAGCAACAGGTGAAATACTCCTTTCCAAAGACTCAATCCTCCTCCACTTCAACTCCTGATTCCTTGGTTCAACCAACCCATTATCCAAATTCACCATCAAAACAGTTGAACAAGCAGCAGAGTCAACACTCAAAGACTCAAGCTCAACCTGTGAACACAAACTGAACCTGAAAGAAGAATGCACAGAGTGTGGTTCAACATTTGCCAGCTCAGCACCAACACACCCACCAGACTCAGCAAGAAGCCATGCCTTATTATTCTCAACATTGTTCACCATTTTGTTGTTTATTATCAACCCATCTTTGTTTGGATTAGTAACTGTTGGAAAGAAACAAGAGAGGCCAATGTTGTAAATCATTTTGTGGAGAAAGGTTGTGAATTTGCGGTTGACTTGTTTGTTATTGAAGTGGTAAATGTTTTCATCATCATCTTCAATGGTTAAGGGTGTTGTTGAAGGGGTGGTTATGGTTAAAGATTGGGAATTTGGAATAATACCCATTTGATGAAATGGATTATGAAGATTATTATGCAATGATGAAAAATTTGGAAGTGGACACAGAAATCAAGAAAATAAAAAGGATGGGGAAAGATGTGAAATGGTTGCTTGGAGGTGGAGAAGAGAATATATATTTGTTATTTGTTATTATTATTATTTAAATGTTATTATTTCATGGAATCAGAAATAGTGGGTGTGTAATATAATGTGTAGGTGGTCTGTGTTGGAATAAATTAAGTGAATTAGTTGGGAGAAATGTGGGTGTGTTTGTGTTTGTTTTTGTTTTTGTGTGTGTAGGAAAGAGAGAGAGAGAGAGATGGTCCCTTGAGATAGGTAAAAGAAAGAGAGGTGGATGGGATTATAATAATAAAGAGAGAAGAATAAAAAGTGTGACAGTTGAGGGATTCACTTTGTTGAATGTTGATATTCAGGACAAAGTAAATCTACAAAAAAATATTACAATGGCTCAATTTTGAGCTTTTAGTTGCTTTCCTTTTCAATGTTTATTTTAGTGGAAATTACTCATGTGATATAGTGAAAAACATGAGTTGTATTATAAAATATATAGTTATATAAAATTTGTCTTTCAAAAAAGATGTAGTCGACACGTATTTTACATTGATTAAAAATTGTAGATATGAATACAACTAATGAACCCGTTTTGTTTGGTTAGCATTGATTCCAATTTGTTACGGTACTACTACTTGGTACGGTTTATGATATCAAAAAATAATTTATTTTTAATAAAACTCCTTTTCCAAAAATTTGAAATTTTAAATCATAATATTGGAAAAAAAAAAAAAAAAGGTAAACATTGTTGTGTATTAAGATTTTCTATTTCAAATAAAGATTTTTAAAGAAAAAATTCAAATAGTATATGTTTTGTGTGTGTATACACATTTTAAATAATAGCGAATCTAGCCAATGATCTCCAGCTCAGCTGGTTTGAGGTAGGGTGGGTTTTCCCTTAGGGGTTCCCATCCTGGGGGGAGGTCACAGGTTCGATCCATGCACACCACAAAAAAATTCCCCGTGACGGTTTGAGCTTAGGCAAGGAGGACACCGGTGCGTGGGTAGGGATTCGAACTTGAGACCAATAGGTTAGGGTTGTATAAGGATTTCCATTGATCTAAACCTTTCAAAAAAAAAAAAAAATAGCGAATCCAAGTTTTTAAAAAAATCAAAATAATAGATTAAATGTTATGATGAGAAAATAGGGGAAAAAACCTTTGTACATCAACTTTCCTTTTTAATATATGTAGTAATTACTTGTTTTAAGGTTAAACACAAAAGCACGCTAGGATGATATATCTTATGTTTGTTGCTATTTTTAGGTGTCTTTAAATTCGGGTTTATCAAGTTTTGGATACTTAATTTTCAAAATATGGTTACTATCAAATAAACAATGAAAGAAAAATAATAAGTTGTAGGAGGTGTATTAAACGGACTCTGATTAAACTCATTCAAGCGGCATTAGAACCGTCTTATCGAACTATACGACGTTAGTTTTTAGGTCTTCGTTTTTTGAGGTTTTAGCTTGTAGTTTTTAGAATATGCGTTATATCATTGTGGCTTTTATGTACCATTGTGTCTTTTTCTTATTTTCATCATTATGTCATTTTTTTCAATTCATTGTGTTTTTTTCTTTAGCATTGTGTTATATTTTTTTGACAATGTGTTATATTTTGTGACTTATTGTGTCATATTTCATGATCTATTGTGTTTTCTTATCCTTCTCACACTTCTCATTTTTGTTACACTGTATAGAATAACTTAACCCTTTCAACATATTGAAAATTGTGACAAATATTAAGGGTAGAGATAAAAAGATACAAAAAGAATTTGGATTAAATTGGTGATTTTGTTGATTACGCATACGTGCACAATTGCACATTGTGTGAATCGTTGGTAACAAGTAACCCGGCAACCTCATCTTTCCTATAAATTACTATCTTGAAGAGAGAACGTACGTGGATGTTCATATTTGAAATTATCAATCAACAAGTAAAGACTTATATAAGTAACCTATTACAAATATTAATTTATCTAGCTTTTATCCCGGAAGTGTTCCGGGGTTGAAAATATAACCATTCTAATAATACTAATACTAATAATAATAATTATTACTCATTATCATCATCATCATCATCATCATCATCATCATCATCATCATCATCATACTCAGTTAATCCCATCTATAGCAAAGCTAAAGTAGGTGACACCATGTGTTGCAGTGTTGCGTGATTCTTTCTCCTAGCTTCTCTTGATGAAGTATACATATCCATCTTTAGAATAGTAAAATTCGAATGATAGCATGACGATTGGGCTAAATTTCAATATTGTATATAAGAACCTGGTTTAAAAGAAAAAACATGATTAATAAATAACCTGAACAATTTGTGTTTTTTTTCCTGTATAAACGAAACCCCATAAAAATAGTCGTTTTTTTCTCCGTTTTTTATATAGCATTATGGTACTCGTTGGAAAGATAATAAAACGTTCGTTAATTTGGTGTAATTTTTTTCTTGAAAAAATGTCGTATATAAAAGATATCAATGTTTAAAAATGATGGGAGGAAACATTAGAGAGAAAAATCTAAATTTGTTTTTATATTCTTAAAGAGATTAGGGTTAGATAAGTGTAGGAGAATGGATGAAAACAAAATAAAAAAATATATATTAAAAACTCTCACCTCAACGTGCCATGTGGCAGCCTCCATTGAATGTCACCTCATCAATATTCAATTCTTTTATTATAAGTTATAGATTATTATGTCATCACAACTACTGCCATGAGAACATTAAAAAACTTTTGGGCCTTAGAACATCATAAAAATTGATTCCAAAATTTTGGTAAAAGAGACATAAAAATTGAATTTCGTGCTAGATCAAGCCTTACACTTGAGACCTCGAAAAAAGCAAACATTATTTTTGTGTATGTACGTTAGAGTCTCTTTTGACTACCTAGTAGTCGCCTCCCTTTGTACGACCCTTTCAGTCTTCTTCTTGTAGGTTCGGATCTAGACCACGAGTCCATGCAAAGGATAATCATATCCCTGCAGCAACACGAGTGACTATTCACGACAGGCCACCATAATCACCACCGACCACTAGAACCACTACAAAAAAACCCATCTTCTCCGGCTAGTTTTCGAAAGATAGTGATGGCAAAAATGATATGGTTGGTCATAGGTTTTCCAATGATCTGCAAAATCAAACCCATTTCAAAATTACCTGTAATCCAAACACACACTTGCAACCAAAGTTAAACTATAAAAACTTGGTGGTTACTATAGAGAGAGGGGGAAGGGAGAGAGAGAGAGAGAGAGAGAGAGAGAGAGAGAGAGAGAGTACTGGTTTAGAGAGGGGATGGGGTGGCTGTTTCAGTGCTTCTTGCGAGATGAGGAGTAGTGGTTTGTCATCGGTATCATTTCAATATACGAGCCAAACCTCAAATTCCCAAAGAAAGTTAACTTTGTTTGTTTGTAAAAGAAGATGAACATCAACAATCAACCCCTTCATGAGCCAAATCTGGATTTTAAGAAAACCCTAAATTTTGTTTTTTTTTTATTTTCTTGCATCATTTATCACTGCCATTGCTGCAATAAGCTACTGTCGGTTTTATTTTGTGTATATTAATATTAGTTCTATGTGATTGATGATTGAATGGTGGATTATGGGTTGTTTGATTTTTGCTAGCTATTTTTCAGAAGATAGTGATGGCAAAAATGATATGGTTGGTCGTAGGTTTTTCTAAGGATCTATAAATTCAAACCCATTTCAGATTTACCTGCAATCCAAACACTTGCAACCAAAGTTAAACCATAAGAACTTGGTGGTTATGGCGATGGTGGTTACTACAGAGGGAAGGGGCGGGAGAGAGTGGGTAATGGTTTATAGAGGGGATATGGTGGTTGTTTCAGTGTTTCCTACGAGATGAGGAGTAGTGGTTTGTCGCCGATGTAATTTCAGTATACGAGCGAAACCCCAAATTCCTATATAAAGTTAAATTTGTTTGCTGTAAAAGAGGACGAACATCAACAACCAACCCCTTCGTGAGCCAAATCTGGATTTTAAGAAAACCCTAAAATTTATTTTTTTATTTGCTTGCATCATTTATCACTGCCATTGATGCAGTAAGCTTATGTCGGTTGAATTTTGTGTTTATTAATATTAGTTCTATGTGATTAACGATTGAATGGTAGATTGTGGGCTGTTTGATGTTTGGGTACGTGAACCAAAATCCAATGTTCTGGTTGTTAAATTCAGATGGTTCCGATCAACTTAATAGGGGCATGGCGTGGGATGGTGAAAGAGAGGCAAATGATGGTTCCAACCAGCCGACAGTGAGTGTAAGTTTGGAGAGAAATGGGGGTGTGAGTTAATTACATAAATGGTCCCTCTAGTTATAAAAAGGTGCTTTGGTCATTTAACCCAAACTTAATTGACAATTTGAGGATAGTTACCTTTAATAATCTAATATATTACAAAATGAAATCACAGAACCTAAACTCGTCATAAAAAAATCTTAGTACTCTAAGGTGTTACTTTTGGTAAACTACATGGACTATCTGTGTATTTACCACTATATTTAAAAAAAATGAAATTTTGGGCCTCCTAAGAGTTTGGGCCTTGGTTGTCGTCCACCTCGCCCATTGGTTTTTGTGTGCATTTCCTCTTTTCTATTTTCTACAGAATTATCTTACCCCTACACAATTTTGTATTTTTATACCTCTTGTTGGTATATAACACACATTCTTGTATAAGCCAATTTGAACACTATGTTATATAATCGGTAGGTGACCATTACCTCCAAAATTCAATATTTTATGATATGTTGATTGCTTGTTATTTTACAATACTTCTCATACGTTGAGTAAGATTACTTTTCAACGTACACATATTTTGTTAATACACAGTCTAGTGTTTGCAACCACTAATTATAAAATCCATTTTAAATTTGTGGGTTAATAAATGTGGAGGCATTTGAACCAATTGACTATTAAGGTATAGTTTAAAATTTATAGGGTAGTTATTATTTTTTTTTTTTGAAAGGCTTATAGGGTAGTTATACAAAATGAGGTGTATATGTATTATGGGGGAACATTAGATCATCACTTATTCATAATAGAATATAATAATGACACAATTATGGCATACCCAACTACTACTAATGCATGGGATAGGGGACATGGGGCCCATGAGCTAAGAGAGGAAAAGGGCCAGTTTGGAAGGTGCTTATCTTGGAGATTTATGTAATTATTAATAAATACAGCTTCCATTATTATTAGTTAGTTAATTAATGACATTAAATAACGAATTAATTTGAGGGGGCAAATAACAGAAAAGGGGGAGGCAGGTAAATAATAGTTGCATCATATAAATTAGTGGAGGTCAACGACTATGGGAGGACTAGGGGTAGCTTAGTGTGTGTTAATGTGTGTATATTCGGTCGTATTGAGGATCTAGTTTACGAAGATTGTTTGTTAACTTGTTATGTAACATACGTAAAAACAACCTTTTTTCGTTTTCAAAACATTATAAAAACTAAAGTATGTTAACACTCATTAAGAAATTTTATACATTCGTCACATACCGCCTACAATGAGGATGCACTCGAGAGAGTCAGGACACTATCCATATAATCCAATGGTCTGAAGGATCAGATGAGTTGACAAGTAAGTAAAAAGCAGTTTACAAGTTGCAAAAAAAGGCCTAAATGGATTCTCGAGAAGAACTATAAACTATATACATTCTTAATCCTTTATTTTTCTATTAAATGGGTTGACGTGTGAACTTGTTTAGTTTTAATACAATCTTAGACATTTCAACCAAAAAATGAAAACTATTTCAACGGTTAGATCGGTAAACCCAAAATCTACATATCTTTATATTTCATGTCTCAGGAGATTGGTACCGTTAATAAATACAATAACCGTTAATTTCATACCCAGATTAAAAGAACAAAAAGATAAGAGTACATCAAATACCCTTAGTTTTTAAATGTTTAAATGAAATAATATAAAGATATGTAGTTTGGTGAGCAGCCAAAGCCACAAGTCCACCACCTTTGTAACACCTAACTACCAATCTTGACAACCCATTTTGGCTCCATCTAGTTTAGTTACGAGCCTCTAGCTAACTCGCCTACCCCCACCCCCATCCATTGAACCACAATGACATAATAGCCTCCTAACAATATATACTAGCTCAGCTTTGCTCGGCTAATGTTGTTGGCTTGGCTTAACTTCCAAAGTTGGCAATGTGACATTGGGTAATGTTAACTTTAAAAACTCCAAAAAGATAAACAAAATAAAATAGGTTTGTTAACTAGCAACTTGATAGATGGAGACAAGTGAATCCATTGGTGGCACATGCAATTTTGTATAGTAATAAAAATAAATAAACACATGCCATAAATTTAGGTAATAATATTGGTTTAAAATTTATGGGAGCAAACAAACAAACGTGATTATGATTCCAAGATAAAGTTTGGAGTATCTTTTTAAGAGAAAATGTATTCTAGAAGTTTACAAGGTTATAAAAGAAAAGAAAAAAAAGGATATATTGTCCGTAGAAAAATTGTTAAATTACCCTGTTTCACCAAATCATGTATATTAATTAAATAACCTTTGATTTCTCGATCAACTTTTCTTCACCATAGAAATGTATTATCTTGGTTAAAAGCGAATAAATTCACATATTTTTCATGTTTGTTGGGTTTTTTTTTTTTTTTTTTTCTCATTTTCATAATGGTGATTAATTACTTAATTAGTGGCCGGTTTCTGAACAATATTTGACAAATCGACCTGTTCCTAACATGTGCTAGAACAGTATTTATATTGTTTGATAACCCGTTTAAACAAATCTGATTATCCACATGTACGTTCCTAACATTTAAGCAATTCCTAATTAACGACGATATGTGTTACAATAGCATTTATATTGTCATGTGTTAAAATAATTAATCAAAACTTTGCAACAGTTTGTTGACTAACTGAGTTGGATAGTATACAATTAGTTGTCTAGTGTACACTCTATAAATATGTATTTGTAGTTTAGGTTTCTTCTTTTCCATGATGCTTGGTTAGTTTAAATAGATGTGTTAAAAATATAAAAGATTATATTATTTCATTTCTTTTACTTATTATTATTTTTATTAATACACTTTTATGTTTTACTTGTTATATTATATGAGGGGATTGGTCATGAGCTTATAGATCAAAGACTATTGGGTTGCCGCTGTTGGATCAAGGAGGCTTAGTGGACTCAGGAGTAGATGGGCTCAGGAGAAGATAGTTGATGAGAAGTTGAGTTGGGCTTAGTATTAGAAGCTGTGTTGGGCTTATTGATATTACTATCCAAGCCCAAGGCCCAGTCGTAGTTATTCCTGCTTATACATTCATGATGGCGATCCGTGTGATTATTAGATCAATGGTGGAGATCACGGTGCATTAGATTAACGGTGGAGATTAGTTACTTTTGTGTTTTCTCTTAAGAAGAATCCAGAGTTGCTATAAATACTTGTGTCGTCGTGCATTCCAAAGTTTAGCTCATTATTAAAGATCTCTTTCATATTGTTTCACTTAGGGTTTCTCTCTGATCATTCTCCCTCTAGTCTGTTAGAGTTCTGGTGTATTGTTTGTTCATCAGATATCTTGATTTGTTTCTAGTGTGTGAGAGAATATTAGATCATCACATTGATGATCTGTTTGTGAGATTGATAGTATGTTAAGTGTTCTTAGAGAGATTGTTTTTCAGTTCTTGTTTGTATTTGTTTTCAATAATAATATCATTCAGTTTGGTTCCATATTTGTTACATGGTATCAGAGCGATAGGCTCTGGTTGTTTGTCTTCCGCTGGAATATTAGGGTTTTCCTTTCATATCTCGAGGTCGTTAGGTTTCTTGAAGGGCTTTTTGGTCAGATCTAGAGTTTGTTATCAGAAAGATCAAGAAGACGAATACGTTCTTGGTGGATTATTGGAGCATTTATTCTTTGCTCTCCAGTTTGTTACCCTAAGTGAAGGTAACAAGCTGTGAGTTTGTGGCGAAACCCTAACTTGGGTGCTAATCTGGTGAGATCGTTCCTTTCTTTGTTTTACTTTTACAGTTTTGTCTAGGAGCATCTGTCCGGGTTAGGGGGACCGGAATTGGCTCAGTAATTAGTTGAGTCTGTTTGATATTGTTGATTCTTGTTTGATAGTTGTTATTGTGATTAGTTGGTTTATTTCTGTGGTATTCTTGTTAAGTGTCTAGACATAGGAATAAAGCTCCAAAGTTAAGACTTGTCCTGGAACCCTTGAGTGATGAACCATGAATCTGGACACTGACTTGGCTTCGCTTTGCGTGTGTTTAAATTGTGTGTTTGCATAGTTTAATAATCTCTGTGTGTTAACATGACTGGTCCTCAAGGTCCTCAGAGTCCTCAAAGTCCTATTGTTGATCCTAATTCCTCTGGTATGTCTAATATGACTCTTGTAAGCAAGTTAGATGCAAGTGATCCACTGTATCTTCATCCTAGTGATTCAGCTAATCTCAGTATAATAACTATTAAACTAAAAGGTACTGAAAACTATAACGTGTGGGCTAATTCTCTTCAACTTGCATTACAAGTTAAAAATAAGTGGGGTTTTATAGATAATTCTTGTAAAAAACCTATTGATGATGAAATCTTAGCAAGACAATAGGATAGGTGTAACTCCATTGTTCTTACTTGGATTCTCAATTCCATGTTAGAAGAATTATACTTAGGTCAAGTTTTTTCTAAATTAGCTTCTGATGTCTGGAAAGATCTTAAAGAAACATATAACAAGGTTGATGGGTCAGTTGTGTTTGATCTTTATCAGAAAATTAACTCATTTAGTCAAGGTGATCTGACTGTAGCTAATTACTATCAAAAATTAAATGTCATGTGGTTACAGTTAGATCAAATATTACAACTGCCTACTTGCACTTGTGACTCTGCAAAGGAATTCAACAATTTTAGTCAAGTGATTAAACTGATGCAATTCCTTATGGGTCTTGACAATGTTTATCAAAGTGTTAGAACAAGTTTGTTAACAAAAAGAGATTCTTCCCACTGTTAAAGAGGCTTTTGCCATAGTCTCTAGAGAGGAATCCCACAGGAATTCTGTTAACAGTGGAAAGAAAACTCAAACTGTTGGTTTTTTCTCTAAGGCTAATCAGTTTTCTGACTTTAATAAGAAGGTTAATAAAAGTTCTAATCAAAGTTTAAAATGTACTCATTGTAATAAGAATGGTCACACTGTGGACAAGTGTTTTGAAATAGTTGGTTATCCAAGTTGGATGAGACCAAGGGGGTAACCAAGTCAAGAAAGCAGTTGCTAATAATAGTGTTATTAATGAGTCTTCTGTTCCTATTACTAGTTTAACAAATGATCAATTGATTAGGTTGTTAAGTCTGATTAATGACAAGCCTAGTGAAACAACTCCAAGCTGCAATGTTGCATGTAGGTTTTTTTGTGCAAATAGTTTTCAAAGTAATGATTCTTTGCAACAAAGCCTATTTTTTAAACCCATTTTTTGTTTTGTAAATTCTTTTGGCAATAAAATTACTATAGGATGGATTGTAGATTCGGGAGCCAATCAACATATGGTTAACAATGAAGTTGAGTTAATAGATTTTGTTGATGTGTCTGATCTAAATATTTTTGTAAATCATCCTAATGGAACCAAAGCTTTAGTAACTAAAATTGGTACTGTGTGTCTGTCAAAAAAATGTTGTTTTGAAAGATGTTCTTGTGGTTCCTGACTCATTAATGAGACCAAGGGGGTAACCAAGTCAAGAAAGCAGTTGCTAATAATAGTGTTATTAATGAGTCTTCTGTTCCTATTACTAGTTTAACAAATGATCAATTGACTAGGTTGTTAAGTCTGATTAATGACAAGCCTAGTGAAACAACTCCAAGCTGCAATGTTGCATGTAGGTTTTTTTGTGCAAATAGTTTTCAAAGTAATGATTCTTTGCAACAAAGCCTATTTTTTAAACCCATTTTTTGTTTTGTAAATTCTTTTGGCAATAAAATTACTATAGGATGGATTGTAGATTCGGGAGCCAATCAACATATGGTTAACAATGAAGTTGAGTTAATAGATTTTGTTGATGTGTCTGATCTAAATATTTTTGTAAATCATCCTAATGGAACCAAAGCTTTAGTAACTAAAATTGGTACTGTGTGTCTGTCAAAAAAATGTTGTTTTGAAAGATGTTCTTGTGGTTCCTGACTCATTAATGAGACCAAGGGGGTAACCAAGTCAAGAAAGCAGTTGCTAATAATAGTGTTATTAATGAGTCTTCTGTTCCTATTACTAGTTTAACAAATGATCAATTGACTAGGTTGTTAAGTCTGATTAATGACAAGCCTAGTGAAACAACTCCAAGCTGCAATGTTGCATGTAGGTTTTTTTGTGCAAATAGTTTTCAAAGTAATGATTCTTTGCAACAAAGCCTATTTTTTAAACCCATTTTTTGTTTTGTAAATTCTTTTGGCAATAAAATTACTATAGGATGGATTGTAGATTCGGGAGCCAATCAACATATGGTTAACAATGAAGTTGAGTTAATAGATTTTGTTGATGTGTCTGATCTAAATATTTTTGTAAATCATCCTAATGGAACCAAAGCTTTAGTAACTAAAATTGGTACTGTGTGTCTGTCAAAAAAATGTTGTTTTGAAAGATGTTCTTGTGGTTCCTGAGTACAATGTCAATTTAATATCTATTCATAAATTGGCTAGGGATAACAAACTATATGTAGGGTTTGATGAACACAATTGTTATATTCAAGATTTATAAACCATGAAAGTCCCGGTGACTGGTAAACAACAAGATGGATTGTATCTGTGTGCTAATGCTAGTTTCATGCATAAGGTTTGTGTGAATAATTCTGAGTTGCATAATCTTTGGCATGCTAGGTTAGGTCATCCTTATGATCAAGCTATTAAACACTTAAGAGACATTATTAATATTGATCTACGAAATAATCATCAACCATGTGACATATGTCACAAAGCTAAACAACATAGGGAACCCTTCCCCTGAGTGATCATAAATCAACTCAGTTAGGTGAACTTGTTCACCTGGATGTTTGGGGACCTTATAGGGTTGTTAGCAGAGATGGTTATAAGTATTTCTTAACCATAGTTGATGATTATTCTAGGGCTGTTTGTGTGTGCTTAATAAAAAGTAAGAAAGAAGTGTTTGAATATGTCAAAGATTTTATAAAAATATTGAATACTCAGTTTAAAAAATCTGTGAAATGTCTTAGAAGTGATAATGGCCTTGAATTTGTCAATCACCATATGAAAGACTTGTGTGGAGATCTTGGCATAATACATCAAACAAGTTGTGCCTATACTCCTCAACAAAATGGAATTGTTGAGAGGAAGCATAGGCATCTGTTGAATGTTGCCAGAGCTCTTCTTTTCCAAAGTAATTTACCTATAGATTCTGGACTGAATGTATTCTAACTACCTCATATTTAATCAATAGGACTCCCTCTTCTGTGCTACAAGAATAAACACCTTATGAGTTAGTCTATGGTTTTAAACCCCTCTTAAGTCAGTTAAAAATGTTTGGGTGTCTGTGTTTTTGTACTATTCTGAATGAAAATGATAAGTTTAACAGTAGAGCTGAGAAATGTGTGTTCATAGGATATTCTTTTGAAAAAGAAGGGTTATAAAGTCTTTAGTTTAGATACTAAAATTGTGTTTTTTTTCCAAAGATGTAAAATTTTATGAAATTTTTTTCCCATTTAAAGAAAAAATATTTTTGATAAATTTGATTCAAATGAACATACACAAGTAAACCATTTAAACGTTTTTGATATGTATGAAAACACAAATTCTGAAAATATATTTGAAGTACAGGATCCCAATAATGAAAAGGGGGTAAAGGTAAGAGTGAAACAGGAACACATAGGTCTCTGCAATCAGAGCAATCAAACCTGGATGAGGAGACTGAAAGACCTCATAATGAAGGTGATTGCTCTGGTAGGGCAGAGTATGTGAATAATGTAGATGATAAAAACATTGAATCTGAGGGTGATGCTTCTGAATCCGTGTCTCAGTCTGTTTTAAGAAAATCATCTAGGACTTCTACTTTACCAAGAAAGTTTAATGAGTTTTTAGTAGAGGTGATGTGTGTAAATGTATATATATATAAAAATAACACAAGCTTTAATTAAAACGACTCACCTAAAAACTACACACGCACGGCAAGTGTACCGGTCGCAAAGCAGTAAACAGATAAGACCGAGTATCGAACCCAAAGACGCGAATGCAACTCTAGATCACAACCTATACCGAATACTAGCCTAAATAAATATATACTTATGTGGGGGGTTAAACTAATGATTAAAAACTTAGAAGAAACTAAATATAAGTTAAATAACCTCAATTGCTTAAACGAACCTAGGAACTTGGAGAGATCAGATAGGAAGAAGGCTGGTTACTTAGGTAAAATCCCTAGACACTAGCAATAAATCCTGAATCTGGTAATTAACTTGAGACCCTATTCTTATCTAATAAACCTCCTGTCAAAGAATGGCTCACTAGACTTAAGGCGGGACAAGTGTAGAAATGCTAAGATGGATCCGGATCGCCCTAGCGTACCAAAATCCCACAGAAATCAGATTAAAACCTCTCCTGGATTAAAACCTTCAAACTATGAAGCAGACTTAAACTCTACTGAAGAAAACCTAGGAAAACTCTAAACACGGACAAGTAGCGACTCCCGCCCTAGCGCTTGCCAACTACCGAACAATGCTTAGTTAGTTACCTAGCAATCTCGAGTTAGATTTCTCACCCTCAAGAATGGACTGCACGTCTTAGTTAATTTATTATATTAGTTTGTTATACTTGTGTCGTACTCCAACTCCAAATACTAGCACGCTAACCTAAGTTGACGAACTAGATTGATTTCTAGACCTAGGGGGTATCTCTACATGCCTAGTTCCACAAAACCAATAAACAAACTTCAAATAAAATTAACACTAACACACATATGTCAAATCCAACAATAAACTTAAAATCATGTAATTCTACACATCAAATTAAAAACCAAAAATCATTAAATACTGTAGATTACGTCTAGTTCATAAACCTAAGCAACCATAAAATATTTAGTTCATAATTATAATTAGAAACATAGTCATAGAGTCTCGAAAAGCAATAATAAACATGTCTCTAAATAAATAAAAACGATAAAACAAACCACCGGATATTCAAATAATTAATCTTTAGTGCACCCCGGACCTTCTCCGTTTCCAAAGTTCCTTTTGGTCGTTCACAGCTTCCTTCTACTCTTTGTGCGATTGAATGTTCTGTTCGATCTCTGAATGAAGCTTTTTTGTTGAATGAAATTCTGCTCCATATAATGTGCCGCCAAAGATAATATATATCCATATTAATTTGACCGACCTTTTTTTGAATGTTGTTTTGTTTAGGTTGGGCCATGGCCCAACTAATTGCTTTTTTTTTATTATTGGTATTATTATTGTTATTATAATTATTATTATATATAGGATTCTAGCTACGTGCTTTTAACTCGGGTGTTCTTGACTTGATCAAATTTGCTTGTTTACGTTCCAACGTCCATGAACACCTACAAAAATATAAAATAAAATACATAAATACTAAAAAAGACACAAAACTAATAAAAATCTATAAAAACCTATACTAAATAATATAAACCGGTCCAAGCCTAAAACTAATAAAAACACTATCTAAACGACTCAAAAATTACACAAACTTTACACTGAAAATAGATGTATTTTACAATACATCAAATATCCCCACACTTATCTCTTTTTCGTCCCTGAAAAAGAATTATGCTATGGAATCACAATCAAATAATCTGATCTCAAAATATAGGTTACTTTAATTTTAAAAATCTAATCACGTGCCAACTGCGATTGCAAGTATGTTTGTCCTCTTAAACCCAACCGCCGGTTTCTAAGCCCCTTATCATGTTAATTTAATTTTAAGTTCATTAGTCTACCTAGGGTCTCACACTAAAGAAACCATAGTTTCACCTAATCCCGTCTCAAACTTATGAAACAAAAGGAACAACCAATTGACTGTTCCTAAAGGTTTTATGTAGAAAACCGAGAGAATTTAAAATCATTTGTTGTTTTTTTTTCATCTCAGCATACTTAACTCAGATGGTGTGACCAATCCAAGTCGCTATCCCAGTGGCCAGGCACCTTAAGCTTTAGCATTTTCGCTTTGATTTCTATTTAATTCATGAGCTTTTTTTTTTATATTTATTTTCAGACAATCCTAGAGGGAGTCGAGTCCGGAGTCACTATCCCTAGAAACGACACCATTGGCCTTGCCCTTATTTTATATCCAGCTCTTTTTTTTTCAACTTTTGATTAGAAATTCTAACGGTTTTAAACTTATAACGACATTTCTTATACTATTATTGGCGGTTTCAGCTTCCCCATTTTTTCCTAGATGAGAACCCACAAGGTATCCTAATATATTTAGGTGTATTAGCTCAAAGGAAACTTTTCTACCGGCTGGACCTACCCACACATCCCAAGTCAACACGCTTTCGATTATTTATTCTTCTAATACATATAATATTTGAAACCAGACACTTGATTTTACCTATCATTTTTCATATTTTATAATGCAAACTTCAAAATCAGGGACATTTTTTTTTCAATTTTTTTTTCATTCAAAATGACTCTATATATAGACTAAACGACAGTTTTCCATCCCCACACTTAAACTCTACATTGCCCTCAATGTAGGAATAGAAAACGACACAAAACAAACAATAAATTCCGAATACAAAAATAAAGAGACGAGGGCAAATTGGAAAGGACTTAGCTGGTTAATTTTTCTTCGTAAGCTCTAAAATCTAGTCCAATCCAGCTCGATCGTATAGCATTTCATTCGCGATCGGCTCTGACACAATGGTAAACTCTGGGCTTGCCTTGATAAACGATAAACAGCTTCGGAATCACCCGAATGGAGATTGAGTACGGGTGGTGCAATCCAAACCTGTGCAAAATGAAACAAACAAAACCCGAGCATAATACCGAACCACACAAAAATAAAAAGACTCAAACTACTAACTTAGACTCATAATATAACAACAAACAAGAAGACGCACCTGCTTGGCAAAATGGCGGTGAATGGTGGTAGAACCAAATGGGTAGAGAAAAAAAATTATGGTTCTCGCTCAACGTGAAGGACACTGGTGATCACAACACGCGTTGAAAACGAAAAAAAATATAACTTTCCGGGGTAATAGCTGGTTGCATGAGGCGAACAGGTCAGCCCAGACTCCTCACATTACGTGAAAAGTCTTTTTTCAGAGAAAGTTAATTAATTTTAATTTTTTTTAAGAAAAATTCTCTTATTACCCAAACTCTTACCAAAACTCCCATTCATAAAATATATATAAAGATAATATATGGGATCCGCTCATGGTAAAATTTCCTCTACCCAAGCAAACACGCAAACAGACTCAAAGACACAAAAACAAAGATAAAATAGAAAGATAAAAACTTATGAACCACTACCGAAGGACAGACCAATCGCAACTAATACAAACTCTACAAAGCCTCCCCACACTTAAACTTAATCAGGGGGCTTCTCTTTTATCTGGACCCGATCCAACCCGTTTAATTCCACCCGGTCCTTATTAATTAACAAAAATATACTATTGGAATTGAAAAATATTTTATTGAATTTAAATGGGTCGGGCCACCAATATTTAAATTTACCTGGACCAAACCTGATTTTTGGCATGTAATGAGGGGATTTGTTGTCTCTGCAACTCCTGACCCTCACCTTGTGTCGGTCCAAGTGCCTCTTCGCCTTCTCCCGTGGTGGTGGCACCAGTAGCAGTGTAATATCCAATGCCTGCACGGGCCGGCTATGGTGTTCTTCTTCTTCTACCACTGCTTCTTTCTCATCTTCCTTGTTTGGTGACACTTGGTCAAAATCTTTGTCCACTTCTGGAGATGACAAATCAACCAACTCGTCATCAAACTCTGCTTCCCCATCAGCTGCTTCTTCAAGCAGGTCAGTGGTGTCTTCCTCTTCCACCACTTCTTCCTCAAACAGCCAGTTTGTGGATTCTGAAAAGTCCATATCTTCCTCAGCCTTCCCTGTCTTCTCCATCATGGTTTTCCTGTACGCGTCCTAGGCTATCGTTTCTAGCTCCTCATTATCACTCCAGACATCTGCCTCCCAAGGATATGCTGCTGAACTAGAGATCTGGTAAGGCTGCTCATCCTGTTGAACCAAAGGTGGGACTAAGGCGTCCATTATGGTCTCTGGCTCTAACCCTGAATCCTGCAAAATATCATCCTCACAAGACAAGTTTAAAGAATCACTTGTGTCAGTTAAATCATGCACAGAATCAGATGAGTAAGGACAAACAGTTTCAGCAACGGGCCTAATACAATCAGGTAACGTAAGTGTTACCATCTCGTTTGGGTCATCATATGTGAAATAAACCTGCTGAACTAGAGGTGGGACTTCAACGTCCATTATGGTCTTCAGTTCATCCACCTGAGCCTGTAGCCTTTCAAGTGCCGCATCTTGTTCCCTCAAATAGTCGGTGCGCATGGATAGCAAAGAACGCATATCCTCGAGCATGAGCTCTTGATTAGCAAGGAAGGGATCTTGCTTAGCAAGAAAGGCGGCAAAGTCGGGCCTAGTGTGAGACAAGACATCCCGATAATCGGGATGTGGATACAAATGTTGGCTAGGTGGATACTCTGACGAGCTACCACCATGCCTTTCCTCATACATCATAGCTTGTAGACGATCAAGCCGACTGGTTATTCTATCTAGTGACTCAGATGTTACAGGGTTAAACCACCGGTTTGCCTGTGGGTATGAAGGCTGGTATGACTGATATGGCTGCGGCTGCAAATACTCGTTAAAATAATAATCCGTGGAATACCCCAATGAATATGAATGAGGGCATCTTATGGTAAAGTGGGGTCCTCCGCAAATCTCGCACATGATTAAAATAAATTATATATTACAAATAAAAAATAATAATAAGAAAAAAAATAAAGGCAAAAATTATTCACAAAATAGTAGACCAGAAACGGATCGGATGATTCTCAAGAGTGCCAATTGCGTCCCCGGCAACGGCGCTAAAAACTTGATGTGTGTAAATGTATATATATATAAAAATAACACAAGCTTTAATTAAAACGACTCACCTAAAAACTACACACGCACGGCAAGTGTACCGGTCGCAAAGCAGTAAACAGATAAGATCGAGTATCGAACCCAAAGACGCGAATGCAACTCTAGATCACAACCTATACCGAATACTAGCCTAAATAAATATATACTTATGTGGGGGGTTAAACTAATGATTAAAAACTTAGAAGAAACTAAATATAAGTTAAATAACCTCAATTGCTTAAACGAACCTAGGAACTTGGAGAGATCAGATAGGAAGAAGGCTGGTTACTTAGGTAAAATCCCTAGACACTAGCAATAAATCCTGAATCTGGTAATTAACTTGAGACCCTATTCTTATCTAATAAACCTCCTGTCAAAGAATGGCTCACTAGACTTAAGGCGGGACAAGTGTAGAAATGCTAAGATGGATCCGGATCGCCCTAGCGTACCAAAATCCCACAGAAATCAGATTAAAACCTCTCCTGGATTAAAACCTTCAAACTATGAAGCAAACTTAAACTCTACTGAAGAAAACCTAGGAAAACTCTAAACACGGACAAGTAGCGACTCCCGCCCTAGCGCTTGCCAACTACCGAACAATGCTTAGTTAGTTACCTAGCAATCTCGAGTTAGATTTCTCACCCTCAAGAATGGACTGCACGTCTTAGTTAATTTATTATATTAGTTTGTTATACTTGTGTCGTACTCCAACTCCAAATACTAGCACGCTAACCTAAGTTGACGAACTAGATTGATTTCTAGACCTAGGGGGTATCTCTACATGCCTAGCTCCACAAAACCAATAAACAAACTTCAAATAAAATTAACACCAACACACATATGTCAAATCCAACAATAAACTTAAAATCATGTAATTCTACACATCAAATTAAAAACCAAAAATCATTAAATACTGTAGATTACGTCTAGTTCATAAACCTAAGCAACCATAAAATATTTAGTTCATAATTATAATTAGAAACATAGTCATAGAGTCTCGAAAAGCAATAATAAACATGTCTCTAAATAAATAAAAACGATAAAACAAACCACCGGATATTCAAATAATTAATCTTTAGTGTACCCCGGACCTTCTCCGTTTCCAAAGTTCCTTTTGGTCGTTCACAGCTTCCTTCTACTTATAGGGAAGCCTGTTTAGACTCAAATTGGGTTCAAGCTATGAATGATGAACTAGAAGCTCTACATAGGAATGATACTTGGTCTCCTGTTGATCTTCCTAAAAATAAGAATGTTGTAGGATGTAAATGGGTCTTCAAGATAAAATATAAGTCTAATGGGGAGATTGAGAGGTATAAGGCAAGGCTTGTGGCTAAGGGTTATAGCCAGAAAATAGGAATAGATTTTGAGGAGACTTTCTCTCCTGTTGTCAAACTGGTTACTGTATGATATGTGCTTACTTTAGCTGTTTTTAACAACTGGGAATTATATCAACTTGACATTAACAATGCATTTCTCCATGGAGATCTTAGGGAAGATGTGTATATGGCATTATTAGAAGGATACACTTCTGGAAATGATCATAAAGTGTGCAAACTAAATAAGTCCTTGTATGGCCTTAAACAGGCACATAGAATGTGGAATGAAAAATTGATAAATGCTTTGTTTGAATTTGGTTTTCAACAAAGTAAATGTGATTATTCTATGTTCATTAAATGTAAAAATGAGGTGTTTATTGTTTTGCTAGTATATATTGATGACATTGTTGTGACTGGTAATTCTGTTAGTGAAGTTTCTAAGGTTAAAGAGTTTTTAAAAACAAAATTTTTAATAAAAGATTTAGGAAAACTTCAGTGCTTTCTAGGCATAGAAGTTATTAGAAATAATGATGGAATATGTCTATCACAAAGGAAGTACTGCACTGATTTATTAACATAGTATGGCATGTTAGGATGCAAACCTGTAATGTGCCTATAAAACAGAATCATGCATTAGTAACTTTGTTAAAAAGAGATGAGTCTAGCTTAGAAAGTATTACAGGTTATCAACAATTAGTTGGTAAATTGATATATCTGTCTCATACAAGACCAGATATATCTTATGCTGTACACTTTCTAAGTCAGTTTATGCATGCCCCTACTAAAGGACATCTGAAAATTGCCTTTAAGTTTTTGAGATATTTAAAACTATCTCCAGGTAAGGGGCTGCTATTTAAAAGGACTGATTCTCTAAACTTAGTTGCATATTCTGATTCTGACTGGGCAAAGTGTATCACTACCAGAAAATCAGTGACATGATTTTGTGTCTTTCTAGGAGGTTGTTTGGTCTCATGGAAAAGTAAGAAACAATCAACTGTTTCAAGGTCATCAGCTGAGGCTGAGTTCAGGGCTATGTGTTCGGTCACTTATGAAGTCATGTGGCTTAGAAATTTGTTACAAGAATTGAATGTAAAAGTTGAGATGCCTGTGAATGTTTTTTGTGATAATAATGCTGCTTTATCAATAGCAGCAAATCCAGTTTTTCACGAAAAAACCAAGCATTTTGAGCTTGATTTGTTCTTTCTTAGAGAACAAATAGCAAAAAGTGTCATTAAAACTTTTTGGGTTGACTCTAAAAGTCAAACAACTGATATATTCACAAAGGGGTTGTTTGCAAATTCACATTTGCTTTCATGTGGTAAGTTGCAGCTGTTTGACCCATTTGGGTAAAAGAATTGAGAGGGGGTGTTAAAAATATAAAGGATTATATTATTTCAATTCTTTTACTTATTATTATTTTTATTAATACACTTTTATGTTTTACTTGTTATATTATATGAGGAGATTGGTCGTGAGCTTATGGATCAAAGACTATTAGGTTGCTGCTGTTGGATCAAGAAGGAGGCTTAGTGGACATAGGAGAAGATGGGCTCAGGAGAAGATAGTTGTTGAGAAGCTGAGTTGGGTTTATTATTAGAAGCTGTGTTGGGCTTATTTATATTACTATCCAAGCCTAAGGCCCAGTTGTAGTTATTCCTGCTTATACATCCATGATGGCGATCCGTGTGATTCTTAGATCAATGGTGGAGATCACGGTGCATTAGATTAACGGAGATTAGTTACTTTTGTGTTTTCTCTTAAGAAGAATCTAGAGCTGCTATAAATACCTGCGTCGTCGTGCATTCCAGAGTTTAGCTCATTATTTCAGATCTCTTTCATATTGTTTCACTTAGGGTTTCTCTCTGATCATTCTCTCTCTAGTCTGTTAGAGTTCTTGTGTATTGTTTGTTCATCAGATATCTTGATTTGTTTCTAGTGTGTGAGAGAATAACAGATCATCAAAGATCTGTTTGTGAGATTGATAGTCTGTTAAGTGTTCTTAGAAAGATTGTTTTTCAATTCTTGTTTGTATTTGTTTTCAGTTATAATATCATTCAGTTAGGTTCCATATTTGTTACAAGATGTCAAGGGTTATTATAATTAGTGTGCTTCAATTTATAATAAAATTAGTGGAGTGAGTTCCTTTCATTCTCGTGCTTTGGTGTTGTTGGTTTAACCGATCTGGACCTTTACCAAACGCTTACCGTTTTATTGAGAATGGGCAAGTTCATCAACTGAAATGTAGCTTCGTATGTGTCTTTAATAAAAACATAATTTCTAGCATAGGAGAAAATAGATGGGTATGACTTCGTTGCATTAATGCGATAATGGACGTAGTCATCTACTTCTCAAAATGCTATAAGAATCTCATTTGTAACACAACTCAAGAAAACAATTAAACATTCATTTTTTGGTGAATTTATGTTAATTAAGAACACTGAGTTTACTAGAAATATGATTTTCTTATTCATGTGGATGAAAGTTAACGAGTCAACTATGTAAATAATCTAAAATTGTATTTATTGTTTGTATGTAATTATGTATAGTCAAGGGATGTATGTGTCAAAGTTAAACGTAAAAACATATTATGAATCACTGTGTTCATTCATCAAAGGTCGCGATTGTTTAGGTTTACAAATATGAAGCCGTCAATCATCATTATAATCATTCTCATATGACTATTCTGAAATCAAAGTCTATAGCTTGTGTTTGTGATTTTATATTTTTATTAATCATGGATTCTAGGAAATAGTGGTTGTTAGGATTAAGTGGCGTAACGGAATAACCGATTCACAACGAACACGCAATAATAAACGAGAAAATATAAAACACGACACACAAACACGAGAATTTTACGTGGTTCGGTTTCAGTGGGGAACCTACGTCCACGGGCTGCAACTAGGAATTTATTATAAAGCTCTGACAACTATTAGAATTACATGGACATGATATATATAGAGATTAATCTAGGGTTTATGCTTGGTGAACCTTCTTAAACATCCAATAAAACAAGCCCAATAGCAATAACTAGCTCAAGGACTTCACACCCAACAATCTCCCACTTGAAGGCCTTGCGATAAACACCAAGTCCGCCAACAAGCACAAAGCAATCCATGTCTTCAGTAATCCGTAAAGTTCAAACACACATAGGAACAGAAGTCTTCCAGGTCCAGCTCCCAAGAACAAACCAAACTTCAAACCATGTATCCCAATCAACCTAGTTACAGCCGGCCAATCATCATCAGTAAACAGAAAGGCCCGTTGAAGCCCTAGATGGCTTCAACCCGGTCTCAAAAGACCCCGTCTTCACATCCTCAATCCCAACTGATTCCCATAGAGACAAACCATCAGATACAGGGATTCTCAGAGGAACACTCCCCACTAGCAGAAACTTCCCAGGAGAGATTTCATTCGGAAACCTGGTTTTCTGAACCCAACGTCAGTTTCCAGACAGCGTCGGAACACTCCCCGTGCTCCCAGTGCTCCCAGTGCTACAAAATCCCGTACATGTTCAGACCTCCGAATACGCTCAAGCTGATTACCTGAAGTCCCAGAGTCCTTTTCTGCAAACTGGACTCGTTTAACTGTCGAATCGGAGAGCCCGACTTTGGCGTTCGTCTTAACAGGGGCGGTCACTTCCTCAGACGGAACAAGCACCATATACAACGACCCCTTCTTGAAACCGCTAGAACCACGAGATTACCTTTAACGACCTTCCACTGTCCACCACCAAACTTAACGTCCAAACCTTGTTCATCCAACTGCCCAACGGAGATCAACTTCGTTTCAAGCCTCGGAATAATCCTGACGTCACACAAAGTCCAAGTAGTGCCCCAAGTAGTAACCAGATCCAAATCTCCTATTCCAGTCACATCAAGAAATTCACCATTTCCTAGCCTAACCTTGCCAAAATCGCCCTTTTTAACATTCTGCATGCCATCATTGCTATGGGTAGCATGGAATGATGCACCAGAATCCATGACCAAGGATTCCACACTGCTTTCAACACACAGTATCAAAGCGTCATCCTCAGAATCGCTTACCGCAGCAGTGTTCAATCTACCAGAATTCTTCGATCCTCTATCAGAATTCTTTTTCGGACATTCATTCCTATAATGCCCCTTTTCGTTGCAGTCCCAACAACGCACACTCGGACGAGCCCTAGACGAGCTCCTGCCCTGACCCTTGCTGCTCCCACTGTTTCTACTATTTCCCCTTCCCCTGCCAACATGTAACATCTCAGAAGACGACCCTTTAGTATTCCTGCGGCGAACATCCTCACCCAATACCAAATTCCGGATCTTTTCAAATATTAACCCTTCAGGCCCAACTGAGTTAGTAACAGCTGTCACCGTCCCGGACCAACTATCAGGCAGTGAAGATAGCAAAATCACAGCTTTGGTCTTATCATCGAATCTCATTCCCACAGACGATAATCTGGACAGAAGAGAATTCAAATTATTTATGTGCTCGGTCACTGAGCTTCCCTCTTTCATTCTCATCATGAACAACTCTCTCATCAAGAACACTTTGTTAGCTGTATACGGCTTTTCATACATGTTTGACAGAGCCAACATCATACCACGAGCCGTGGTTTCAGACATGATATTAAATGCAAAGCTCCTTGTCAACGACAATGTAATAACACCTCTAGCTTTCTTGTCCTTGGCATTCCACAGAGCTTCTTCAGCTTCATCCATTTTCTCCGGTTTTTCTTCTAGTACCATATCCAAATCTTTTTGACCCAACAATGCATTTATCTGCATTTTCCACCAACTAAAATCCGAACCGTCAAACTTTTCAATCACCAATTTTCCACCTTCAGCCATAATGACAAACGAAAAATAAGATCAAAGTAAACTGGTTCCGAAGTTGATAATAACCCGTCAAAAACTGACAAACTCCACAGAATATTCAATCCAATCCTGTAAACCTAGTCGAACAAAGGCTCCAAAAAATCTTAATCGAACTTAATCACAATTCCGGTTGAACAGAAAAACCCAATTCAAACAACCAAATTGCAATATAAATTAAACTCAACTTGGTACCTTTATCTCTTTTTTTTTTGTCGATCAACAACCCACCAAGAAACACCCTAAACAAACCTCATCGCAGTAATCAAGAAAGGAAACTAGCGGTGGTGTCACTTGATTAAAAAAAATAACAGAACTCCTTTAATTATCTTTTAGTTCTTTGACCAACAAATATAAATTTAGAACTCCTTGCAAGTCACGACAGAAACAATAGAAAGCAAAGTTTGTTACCTCCAATAAATTAATTCATCTAGTGCCACACCTTTCTTTTTATTTTGCTCATGGGGTTCTCAATCAAATACCTAGTGTACCGATCGAACAAAAAAAAAATCTTTAAACCGAAGATGATGCGAAACGTAACGTGAATCCAACGAGCCAAAGCTCTGATACCACTTGTTAGGATTAAGTGGCGCAGCGGAATAACCGATTCACAATGAACACGCTATAATAAACGAGAAAATATAAAGCACGACACACGAACACGAGAATTTTACGTGGTTCGGTTCCAGTGGGGAACCTACGTCCACGGGCTGCAACTATTAATTTATTATTAAGCTCTGACAACTATTACAATTACATAGACATGATATATATAGAGACTAATCTAGGGTTTATGCTTGGTGAACCTTCCTAAACCTCCAATAAAACAAACCCAATAGCAATAATTAGCCCAAGGACTTCACACCCAACAGTGGTATCAAAGCCTAGGGCTCAATTCATTACCAGGCCGATCATCACTAGCGGTGATTGAAATCCATTGTTCAGTTGTGATCAAGGCAAGCGGCGGTGATCAGATTGTTTATCGAAGAAACGGAAAAACCACCAAGGGTAATCCGATTTGAAGACGGTCATGAACCAAGCGGATTTTGGGATGCTTTTTGTTCGTTCATGTTAACATCAATCACATCAGGAGGGTGGACGGTTGTTAATTTGTTCAATAATTGAGACCATTGAGGGTATTCGTTGTGCAGTTTCAATTACGGGTCCTAGCCTAGTAGCCTTCTCGGCTATCATCATAAGGCCCGTCCATAACAATACAATTATAATTTGGCAAGTTTTTACTATTAAATATTTGAATTAACAAATTATGTTAGCTAAGCTGTCTTATTAGTGAACACAACGCTTGCACGTGTGACAATCTGTCGGTTTTTTTTTTTTTTTTTACAATCTGATATAAGTGAGGTAACATGCTTTGTCTTCTAATTGCATTATTGATTGTCAAATCTTTTTAACGATAATATATTCCTCTTCCCATGAATTATTGATTTTTATATATATGACGTAGTAAAATATTTTTGTTGAATTTATATGCTCAGAATATCGTTGGTTGAAGTGTAATTCTTATTAAAAATAATAATAATAATAATAAAGATTTGAAACTGGATCAACCTCTATGTTTAGGGGACGTCGAATCATTTTTGAAGGTTTTTTTTTTGATTGACATTAATAAACATGTTTAGTATATAATATACTGAAGAATTTATTTAGATAGGTCACATATTGAATCTAGTCAAGAAAGAAAGAAGCATATATAACATCGATCTTCACATATCAAAGTGTTTTATTTTTTTTATATTCCTTTTTATTTTGTGTTTAAGATAAACTGTATTTCAAAACAAGTCTCCGTAAAAAGAATAAAGCACCATCTATTATGACCACACCAAGAGAGCTTCTATGTTCTGCATTAGCAGCAGCATTGAGTCCTTTTCACATATGAGGTATTAAAAAGGACCACTATATTTCTTTCTTTATCAATCGCAGCCATATATCTTCAAATTTGAATATGTAAGTAACTTGATTTATGTATAATTTTTTTATATGGAAATCGAGAATTGGGAATTTGTATATATTTTTGGTTGGATTTGACAAATTGGTTTCATTCGACTTGATATACTTTGGTTTAGATGAAATTGTAATCAATAAATTACACAATATCCTTTACAACTTTTATTATGGTAAAGTATATTTCAATATTGTTTGTCAAAAATCAGATTTATAATTCCATGACACTTAGGGTATGTTTAAACATAAAAAAATCTCTGAATTGAATGATTAAGAGCTGAACCATTCAGACTTGGTGTATAGCTGAATCATTCAGTACTTAATCATTCAGAGTCTCTTAATCATTTAGACCTCTTAATGATTCAGCACTTAATCAAACAAACAACCCTTTACTATTTCGCTTGTTGAGTATCTGATTTTGTAGTTTACGGTAGTTTATCATTCCACGGTTTCCACCTACTTAAGGCTGAATAAACATGATTTTACGTTGATTGTGCTATCACATAAATTCGTCCAATGACTTTCGACCATGTGTCAAAATATGATTGTACATTGATTGGGCGACACTCTAACTTTCCATGTCATAATCGACAACAAATGTTGTCATGATTATGTTGGTTGGTCAAGCTATCTATTCCGTTTAATGTCAACCTACAAAATGATTGCCATGTTATTTGGTTGGGGTAAAACTCTAATTCATCCCATGATCCACACCACCACATATTGATGCAAAATCGAGCTTTATTTGAGCCACCTTATTGTTAAATTATGATCTTATGGCAAACATAAATATTCTGAGTTTGTATGTTCAAAATGGTATAACATGTTGCATAAGTATGTTGCAGGTGTGGGTTCAAGTTGTAGATTAATTGTTGATGGGCTAAGGATTGCTGAAGGGATCGATGGACTGAAGACGGGTGTTGATATCACGTGGGCCGGTCCAAGATAAGAGTATAAGCCCAAGATCAAGATAATAAGAACTAGAGGCCCATGCCGTGTTTTAATTACCTATCCTACGTGACAATCCGTGTGAAGTCTAATGGAGGGACCAGATCTTATCTGAGTGTGTTTGTTATAAGAGATCAGACGGTCAATGTTGGTTCGGGTGTGTTTCTACCCGAACCAAGGATATCAGCTATATAAACAGCTCTCTATCTCGAGTCCAGAGTTTAGCTTCTCTTTTGAGTCAATTATTTTTCTTTCATTTGTTTTCGTTCACTATCTAGGGTTTGTAAGGAGTTTCTATCAGATTCATCTCGAATATGGTATGATCTTTATCCAGTTACAAACTAGATCAAGAGTGTTTGATTGTAGAGAGTTTTTCCAGTATTTGTATTCCTTTTATTTCGGTTCTAGAGTATAAACTTTTGATTTGATTTCTTTAATTCAATAAAAGTATTTTGTTATCTGGTATCATGTATTTTGACATGGTATCAGAGCTCTAGGTTTAGATCTGGTTCTGATACTGGATATTGATATTTTCTGGGCATTGTCTTCCGTTGATTCTGATTGATTCAAGAAGATGATTGTACTTAAAGATCTGTGTTGGATCTTGGCTGTGTAAGAGGTTGTAGCAGATTGCTGGATTGGAGTTTTTCTTATATTGCTTCAATTGCACTCACGATTGTGTAACCCTAAGTGAAGGTTACATAGCTGTGGGTTTGGCGAACCCTAACTTGGGCCTGATTGGTGAGATCGTTCCTCTCTTTTATTATTTGCTTAGAGTTTGATTAAGGAGTCGATTGCTCAGGCTGAGTCCCTGATTTAGATTTAGGGTTTGGTTGTTTTAGGTCTTAGGAAGGCTCCCTCGTGAGGACCTGGGTCGGTACACTTGAGGAACCGGCTATCTAGATCACCAGCGAGGCTTCGCCAGTGTGTGGTTTTATTTTTAGTGTTCTTGGATTGTTTTTTGCTTAATCTTGTGTGATTTTGTAGTTGAGATTAATTGTCTGTTCTTGATTAAGTGTGTTACGTGCTATCTGTTATTAATTGTTGAATTGATTCTTGACTTGTGAAATAAACCATGGGTGATCAAGAACAACCAATTGTTGTTGGACCAAATGGTCCTGACCAATTGGCTGGTGGTGGTGGGGGTGAACCTGCTACCGAAACATTGATCAGTAAATTGGATATTAGTAACCCTTTATATCTACATGCATCAGATTCTACTAATCTCACTATTACTAATATAAAATTTAAAGGTTTAGAAAACTATTCTGTTTGGGCTAATAGCTTAACACTTGCACTCCAAGTCAAAAATAAATGGAGTTTTATTGATAAAACATGCATTACGTCTGAAACTGACTCTGTTCTTGCTAGACAGTGGGATAGGTGTAATTTAATTGTTCTTACATGGATTTTAAACTCTATTAGTGAAGATTTATACATGGGACATTTTTTTTTCTAAAAATGCTTGTGATGTTTGGTTAGAACTAAAAGAAACATATGATAAAGTTGATGGGTCTGTTGTGTTTGATTTGTATCAAAAGATTAATTCCTTCACTCAAAATGGTATGACTGTTTCTGAATATTACCATAAATTGAACATTATGTGGAAACAGTTAGATCAAATCTTACAATTACCTGCTTGCACATGTAATGCTGCTAGGGAATTTAATAATTTTAGTAGCATGATTAAACTAATACAATTTCTGATGGGGTTGGACAATGTGTATCAAAGTGTGAGGACAAACTTGTTAATAAAAGATACTTTACCTACAGTTAAAGAGACTTTTTCTATAGTGTCTAGGGAGGAGTCTCATAGAAACTCCAGTCTAGGATCAAAAAAGAGTCAACCAATGGGGTTTGTGTCAAAAACAAGTAAGTCTGTGGATTTTTCAAAAAGAATAACTAAAAATTACAATCCTGCACTTAAATGTACACATTGTAATAAGGTTGGACACTCTATTGACAAATGTTTTGAGTTAATAGGGTACCCACCATGGGCTAAACCCAGAGGGTTACAAGGGAAAAAGGTTACTGCTAATAATCTATGTGCTGAGAAAACTGACATACCTGTTTCTACATTGACTAGTGATCAATTGTCTAAATTGTTAAGTTTGATATCAGACAAGACTGTTGATCCTTCTCAGAGTCATAATGTTTCAGGTAATCTGTTTCCTCCTTTTTGTGCAAATGTTTGTGCTAAACCTGTTTTCTGTTTTAATGTGGGAGGTAATAGAATTAGAGTGGGATGGATAATAGATTCAGGGGCAAATCAACACATGGTTACTAGTGAACATGACTTAACTGATTACATAGATGTTTCTAACCTAAACATACAAGTTAAACATCCTAATGGGACTAATGCTTTGGTAACTAAAATTGGTACTTTAAAACTAAGTGACAAAGTAACTTTGCATGATGTGTTTTTTGTTCCTGACTATTGTGTGAATTTGATTTCTGTTCATAAATTAGTTAAAGATAATCATCTGTTTATTGGTTTTGATGAGAATAATTGTTACATCCAAGACTTGTTAACAAAGAAAGTCCTGGTGACTGGTAACCAACTTGAAGGTCTTTACTTCTGTGGTGGATCTTTTGTTAGTAACAAGGTAGGTCTCACAAATAGGGATTATGAATTATGGCATGGTAGTCTTGGACATCCTTCTGATATTGTTATCAGTAAGTTACAAGGTGTTCTAGGAATTAAAGTGTCCCAACATGACAGCTTACCTTGTGATGTGTGTCACAAGGCTAAGCAACATAGGGAACCCTTTCCTCTTAGTGATCATAAGACCTCTGACTTAGGTGAACTTGTTCATCTAGATGTCTGGAGGCCTTATAGGGTTGTTAGTAAGGAGGGGTTCAAGTACTTTCTGACTATTGTTGATGACTATTCTAGAGCTGTGTGGGTTTGTTTAATGAAAAATAAGAGTGAAGTTTTTGAACACATTCAGGATTTTTTTAATATACTTAAAAATCAGTTTACTAAAAATGTTAAATGTGTTAGGAGTGACAATGGGTCTGAGTTTGTCAACAATCAAATGACTAATTATTTTAAGTCATTAGGTGTTGTCCATCAGACTTCCTATGCATATTCCTCACAGCAGAATGGGATAGTAGAAAGAAAGCATAGACACTTGCTTAATGTGACTAGATCTCTGTTATTTCAGAGTAATTTGCCTGTTAGGTTTTGGAGTGAATGTGTATTGACTGCTTCTTATCTGATTAATAGGACACCATCATCTGTGCTTAATGGAATAACACCCTATGAACTCATCTATGGTTTTAAACCCTTCCTAGGTCACTTAAGTTGTTTGGGTGTTTATGTTTTGCAACTATACTTAATGAGTCAGATAAATTGAATGAAAGGGCTGAAAAATGTGTTTTTATAGGATACTCTAATGAGAAAAAAGGGTATAAAGTATACAGTCTAGAGTCTAGGAATGTCTCTTATTCTAGAGATGTTAAATTTTATGAAACAATTTTTCCTTTCAAAGATAAAGAAGTTTATAAGAAATTTTGTGAAATAAACTTTCAAAACATAGACTCATTAAACTTTTTTGATTTATATGAAAATGAAACACCCAATCAACCTAAACTGTCCAATGATGAAGGAAGGGTAATAGGTAAGGAAGAGGTAGAGACACATGGGTCTCAACAGTCTCCTTCTAAGCATCAAAACTTGGATGAACCTTCCAGTTCTCAGGATGATGATGCAGTTAGAAGTGATGACAGGGCTGGGCATGTGACACCTAGTGTTGACAACACAAATGAATCTGAGGGTAGTGACCAAAATACTCAGACCATTAGAAGGAGTACTAGGAGTACTGTTCTTCCTAGAAGACTAGATGATTTGATAGTTGAGGGAAAGGTTAAGTTTGGAGTTGAAAAAGTAGTCAATTATGCAAACTTAACTTGTGAACATAGGGTGTATGCTAGCATGTTAAATAAAAGCTTAGAACCTAGAAACTTTAGTGAAGCTTCTAAAGATCCTAATTGGGTGATTGCTATGAATGATGAAATAGAGGCCCTTAGCAGAAATAACACTTGGACATTAGTTGACTTACCCAAAGGAAGAAGTCTTGTAGGTTGTAAGTGGATCTACAAGATTAAGTACAAGTCTAGTGGAGAAATAGATAGGTTCAAAGCTAGACTTGTTGCCAAAGGGTATAGTCAAAAACAGGGTATAGATTTTGATGAAACATTTTCCCCTGTTGTAAAGTTTACTACAATCAAATGTGTTATGTCTGTGGCTGTTCAGTCTATTTGGAAGTTGTTCCAACTGGATGTGAACAATGCTTTTTTATATGGTGACTTACATGAAGATGTTTACATGTCATTACCAGAAGGTTATTTTTCTGGCAATGAATCAAAAGTATGTAAGTTAAATAAGTCACTATATGGGCTTAAACAAGCACCTAGGATGTGGAATGAGAAGCTTGTAAGTGTTTTATGTGGTTCTGGTTTTGTTCAAAGTAAGTGTGACCATTCTCTGTTTATTAAAGTATCTGGTGGTGTTATTGTTTTGTTACTTGTGTATGTTGATGACATAGTTTTGACTAGAAATAGTATTAGTGAATTAGAAAATGTTAAGAAATGTCTTAAAGACAATTTTCTTATTAAAGATCTAGGTGAACTTAAACACTTTTTAGGAATAGAAGTATTATCGCAAGATGATAATATTTGTCTATCCCAAAGAAAGTATTGTCTAGACTTATTGATTGAGTATGGCATGATTGCTTGCAAACCAGTCAATAATCCTTTGGAGCCCAACCATACCTTGACTGCAATCTGTTCTGATCATCCTGAGTTGTTAACCAATATCACTGGTTATCAACAATTAGTAGGAAAATTAATATATCTGGCACATACAAGGCCTGATATATCAAATGATGTACACTATCTAAGTCAGTACATGCATAAACCTACTGAGGGACATCTAAGAATAGCAATGAGATTGCTGAGGTATTTGAAGAGGGCTCCTGGAAAAGGGATATGGTTTAGAAAGGATTCATCCTTTGATCTAATAGCCTATTCTGATTCAGATTGGGCTAAATGTGTTGATACTAGAAAATCTGTTACTGGCTTTTGTGTTTTCCATGGAAAATCTCTTATTTCCTGGAAAAGTAAAAGGCAGTCTACAGTTGCTAGGTCTTCAGCTGAGGCTGAATATAGAGCTATGTGCACCACTGCATGTGAGATACTTTGGCTTATAAATCTGTTGACTGAATTGCAAGTCAACATTGATTTACATGTTACTTTGTTTTGTGATAACAGTGCTGCTATATCAATTGCAGCTAATCCAGTGTTCTTTGATAAAACCAAGCATTTTGAGATTGACTTATATTTTTTAAGAGATTTAGGCTCTAAAGGAAGTATTAAAACTGTGAAAATCAGTTCTGAAAAACAGCTTGCTGACATTATGACCAAAGGTCTAGGTGTCGGGCAACATGATTAGATTTGTGAGTCTCTTGGTATGTTTGATCCATTTGGTCTTTAAAGGTTGGATGGAGTGGTTTTGACCCATTCAGAATATTTAGTTTGAGGAGGGGTGTTAAATTATGATCTTATGGCAAACATAAATATTCTGAGTTTGTATGTTCAAAATGGTATAACATGTTGCATAAGTATGTTGCAGGTGTGGGCTCAAGTTGTAGATTAATTGTTGATGGGCTAAGGATTGCTTAAGGGATCGATGGACTGAAGACAAGTGTTGATATCATGTGGGCCGGTCCAAGATAAGAGTATAAGCCCAAGATCAAGATAAGAGTCCAGAGTTTAGCTTCTCTTTTGAGTCAATTATTTTTCTCTCATTTGTTTTCGTTCACTATCTAGGGTTTGTAAGGAGTTTCTATCAGATTCATCTCGAATCTGGTATGATCTTTATCCAGTTACAAACTAGATCAAGAGTGTTTGATTGTAGACAGTTTTTCCAGTATTTGTATTCCTTTTATTTCGGTTCTAGAGTATAAACTTTTGATTTGATTTCTTTAATTCAATAAAAGTATTTTGTTATCTGGTATCATGTATTTTGACACTTATAATTCACAATATAGCCTCCGACCTGATGGGTTATTTTTGCTCATGAGAAAGCCCAACCAATTTTATTATTCATGGAATTAATTTTTTTTTTGTCATTATTATTATGATGAGGTGATAGAAAGAAAAAAGAAAAGGAAAATGTATTTTTTTTTTTGTTTTAGGGCTGACGTCAAAGTTGTACAACATGTATTCACCAAAATTAATTATGATGATTTTGGTGGGCCTTCTTTGGACGCAAGAAAAATAAAACATAAAAAGGGTTTGTTAGGATCTGAGTTTGTTTGTTTTGATTGTTTAACTAAAAGATGATAATAATGGAATGAAAATAGAATGAAGGTGCAGCGGAATAATAAACTGTAAATCAAAACAAGAGAGTAAATGTTTTTCGATCGAATGCTTTCATTAATTCAAAGATTACAATCGTACAAGTTACTCCCCCTCAGCCTGATCACACAGTTGTTTGTCAGAGAGAATGTTTTGTGTGTGATCCAATAGAACAGTACATGCACTGTTCTATTTATAGACTGACTCAAACCACTGATGACCTAGGCTGACGTCACCTAAGACAGTGACCTCTAACAGAATAACAAACTTAAACATCTGCTATACAAACTACTGTTACATTGAAAGCACTGATAGTAAACAGCTGTTAAAGATAAACTCTGATGGTCTTGTATCCACTGCTGGAGCCTAAGTGCTGTTGCTTTCAGCAGTGCTTTGGTCTTCAGTACTTGTATCTGCTGTTGCTCTTCATCAGACCTTTGGTCAGCAGTTGTTCTTCATCAGTTGTTTCCTTAGCAGTTCTTTGTATCAGCAGTTGTTGAGCAGTTGTTTGGATAGAACAGTAGTTAGGGTCAGCAGTCTTTTGGGAGAAGTAAGTTGTAAAGACTGTTTATTCAAGGATCAAATAGATAGCATATTTTGGCTTTCCAATCATCTGTTCTTCTCCAGGTCAGCAGACCCAACAATCTCCCCCTAGAACAGATGATGCCAAAACTCAGCTTTATTCATTGATCTTTATTCCTCATCAGACTTTCTCTGATTTGACCTTTGAATTGTAATTCAAAGTTCAAAGCAAATAGGTCTTCTTCATCTCTTTCCAGATCCAGATTTAGCAGTGCTTGGTGATCTTCTGCACAAAGGCTGTAAGCATCATCCATACTGATCTTCTGAACCTTTCCATCTGACCTGAGCAGTGTCAATTCGTGGTTGTCTTTGTTGACTTTCCACTTTAGAATTTTTGAGTCAGTGGATTTGCTGAGATGAACCTTTATTCTTGATGAGTTGGGTGATGGTGGTCTTCCTATGAGTTCTCTGAGTTTCTCTGTTGTGGGATCAGAGAAATAATGGATTTGATTGAAGAGCCCTTCCTTTATGAATGTGTCAGCAAACTTTCTTTGGTCTTCCTCTGACATCTCCTTCTGCCTTTTGAACTGTCTACTTGCAGCAGCTGTGAGATCAGAGGTTTCAAGTAAGCTGTCTAGGTTGAAAGTCTGTTGGGGTCTCTTCATCATTGGCTCATCATTGTAGATTGGCTTTCTTGGAAGGCTGGGATCCTTCTTTCTATTCTCTTCCAGACTTTTATAGGTTTCAACCAATCTAAGCTCTGACCATCTGGAAACAGACCTCATCTCCCCATAATTGGCAGCTACAATCTCCTGCCTCATTCTTTTGAACTTCAAGGCTCTGACTGGGTCTCTGCCTTTGCCAAAATTGGGAATGGAGACTTTAGCTTTGGGATTTTTGGCCATTTCTTCAATTCTGATCAGTTCTTCCCTCAAAGCATGAGTAGTCCAGCCATTGAACTGCTTTTTGTTTGCTTTGTAGGGCTTGGTTGCCATTATCTGTTCAAGTAGGGATTCCCTTACCTCCTTCTCCAAATCTACACTGAGAGGCATGGTGGACATGGAATTGCTCAGGGTCTTAGCAAAGTCTTCAATCCTTCTGAGTTTGCTAAGCTCTGCTGAATGGATGCCCTGAGCAGTCCTGTCATCCTTCCCTTTGCATTTCTCCCTGATGATGGCATCCACCTGTTCACCCTTGTATTTTAGATAGGTATCAATGTTGAGGGGAACAGGGAAATTTGGGAGAGATGGGAAAGATCTTTCAGAAGGCTGTTCAGTATTATAGAAGGATTGTAATTCCCCCTTGAGTAGATCAAGTTCAAGGGGATACTGAACAACCAATGGTGTAATGGTTGGTGGTGGTCTATGGGTTGTGAATTTGGATGTATGTGGTGAGAATGATGTGAGTGGAATGGCTGTGATGGGAGGAGTGGATTGGGCAGTTGAAATGGTGGTTGGTGATGTGTGTATGTTCTCATCATGCACAACAAAGGTTGATTTTCTCTTCCTTGTGTACATGATTTTTGGTGAAGGTGATTTGGTAGCAGTGGTTGGATTAACATCTGTTGGCCTTTTAGAAGAACCAGCAGATGTTGGAGTTTTGGTTGGTGATGTAGGTTTGGTGGTTGTTGGTTCAGGAGTGTGTGTTGGTTTGGGTATAGTGGTTTCAGTGGTTTGGGTGGCAGTGGTTTCAGTGACAGTGGTTTCAGCAGCAGTGGTTTTATCAACAGAGGTTTGTAACTTAGATGGTGGTTTTCTAACATGCTTGGCAGGTCTTTTCATCCTTTTTGAGGATCCCACATCTTCAGTTTCCCTTTGTTGTTTCTTCTTGAGTTCGATCAATGACTCTGCTTTTACTTCCAAGGTGTCAGCCCTTTGTTGTTTGGACTGAGCAGCCTTTTCAGCTTCTATGTTTGCAGAGTCATCTACTGCCTTATTCTTTTCAGTGGTTTGTGGTGGTGGTGGTGGTGCTTGATGTTGTTGTTGTGGAGCTGATTTGGTAGACTCTGGTTTCTTGGCAGACTTGGCTTGACCTTTTTGAGAAGGTGGGCAACCAAAAGGATCTAATTTTGGTAGCCTATCTCTGCCACTCTCCCCCTTTTTGGCATCATCAGCCGTGAAAGCATCATCAGTTTCATCCCTGAGGATGGTGGTAGGGGCAGAGCCAGTAGTCTTCAGCAGATGGTCCTTGATGGCTTTGATGTCAGCATGGGTATCTTTGTACCTTGCATCAACCATATTTCTGATCTCAGCCATGTAGGTTTCATGTGTCTGATCAGCCAATTTCCTGTGAGCTATGATGATGGGGGAAACTGATTTCCATAACTCATTGGCTATATCAGTGGTAGATGGTTGACTCTTGGAGAGATCTGCAATTGAGCTTAGGAGAAGCTTGACATCAGATTTGATGTCAGCAACAGATGTTTCAATAGCAGAAACTCTGACCGTCAATTCTTGGTATTTTGACTCATCTCCTAAATTAATAGGATCATCTGAGTCCCTACCAGTGGTAGTTTTATCTGATTCAGGCCTAATAGGTGAATCAGATGCCCCTTTTTCTTGGTACTGGGGACTTCCAACTGTTTTTGGAGACACTATGGTGGCTTCAACAGTTGTTGCCTTCAAGGGAGTCTTAGTTATGAAATCACTGTCCTGATGTGAGACAGTGGTCTCTACATCAGTAGTGGCTGCTCCACTTGAAAACTCACCTAGAGTTTCATTGAACCCTGGTGGTGTAACCTCCTCTTCTGTTTGGGGGATAGCAGATTGAATATTCTCAGGCTCAGTCACTTGTTGGAGTATACTCTCAGTGACAGGTGGAAGAGAGGAACTGGGATCTTCCTGAGATTTTTCAATTGCTTCAAACAGGGGTTGCATTGTTTGTGGAACATGTGATGGTGAGAGTGGTGGAGTAAGAAGAGAGTTAGCCCTGGGAGAGGGGCTTGTGAACATATGGTCAAGTGACTCAAATGCATCATGATGTGTGTCCCCTTGGCTTACAACATGATCCTTTTGAGAGGATTCATGAGGAGGTTGGTCAGGTGGAGGTATGTCCAACTGTTGTGAGGAAGTAACAACAGTGGTTTCAGGTTGCTTTTGTTGTGCAACAGAGGTTTCTTCTGGTACCTCAACATCCAGAAGCCTCATTTTGTGGTTGAGTGGTGGTTTTTGTGGATGAATGTTTCTTTTTGGAAGTGGCTGGTGTGGGTTTCACAGCACTGGATGTAGTGCCATGATCACCAGGAGCAGTGGGCTCAACAACAGAGGTTTTGACAACAGTTGTTGCCTTTGTCCTCTTTGTTTGTGTTTTAGAAACTTTTGACACTTTTGACACTTTTTCTTGGGTGCTTCCACCCAGCATTCTAGTGAAAGTTTCATCAGTTAAGCTTTTCATTTGCATAGCAGCACCCTTTTTGAAAACTTTTTCAGGTAATAATTTTTGTAAAATTACACTAAGAATTCGTGGGTAAATAAGAAAAGCATTGTTTGACCCAGACTTGACTGCTTTCACATTTGATACCAAATCCATAAACAATCCCTGGGAAAGATTGAAGTCAGAGTTTGACAACATAGCATATCCCAGATATTGCATCCTTAGTGGAATTTCATTAAAGGATGTGGACTTAGCAGAGACACAAAGAAGAAGAGTATGGAAGAAAAATTTCATGACTGGAGGGAAAAACTTTTTGAAAAGAGTTGATCCAGTCATTTGACCATCATACCCTCTTTCTTGGAACTCAGTGTGAAGCTCTGTTTTAGTGAAGGAATCCTTACCTGCCAGGTCATTCAGTGTGAAGGTTGTGGATATGATATCAGGGGTAATAACGATACTGGTTTCTCCAATTTTGGAAATAATGGATGTAGGCTTTTTATCTTGTAAAAGAAACTCGGCATTCAACCAAAATTCTTGGAGTGTATCCAGATAGATGGGGGCGTTGGCGGTTAGGATGGGTAAGTATTTGGAGTTAAGGAAAATGTCGATGGTGGAGTGAAATGGAGTGTTGTCTTCTGTTTTAATCAGATAGGGGAGACAATTGTGTGTAGCTTTGGCTTGAAGATCCATTTTAATGGATTTCGAAGGTGAAAATGACTGAAGATTGATGAAGGGTTTGAGAGTGAAGAAGGCGGTTTACAGTATTTTGAATACAATGAGACAGTGTAACATCTGTTGTGGTAAAACAGGGTTTTTATAGGCTCAAAGAAACCGCTGATGTGGCCAAACATCTGCTTGTATGAGCAGACGTGGCAATCATCTGATGGATGTAACATCTGGTGGAGAACAGCTGTTTTGGTAAACAACTGATACAAACAGCTGATGGATCCAACCGTTGGTTTTTTTTTTTTTTTTTTTTTTTTTTTTTTTTTAATATAGTATATATATATATATATGGACAGTTGTTTTATCTGAACAGATGTTCTGAAACAGATTTTTCAACTAAACAATTGTTTTATCTGATCAGATGTTTGGAAACAGACTTTTCAACCAACAGTGGAAATGAATGAAACAGTGGTTGTTTTATCTGATCAGATGTTATAAACAGATTTTTCAACCAAACAGCTATTTAAAGAAAATATTTAATTTCTGAACAATTTTATTTTTAAAATTTTATTTGGTTAATCCATGTTTAACATGCCAATTCTGGAAATCAGATTTGTAAAGGTAGATGTGTCTAAAGCTTTTGTTAACACATCTGCCAACTGATCCTCTGTTGGAACATGGTGTAAAGAAATCAAACCTTTTTCATAGCTGTCCCTGACAAAATGATGTCTTATGTCAATGTGCTTGGTAGTGGAATGAGAGACTGGATTCTTGATGATATTTTCAGCAGCTTGGCTGTCCAACATGAGTGGAGTCCTAAGTGCAGTTATCCCAAAATCCAGTAGTTGATTTTGAAGCCACATCAGTTGGGCTGTACAGCTTGCAGCAGCAATGTATTCAGCTTCAGCTGTTGAAGTTGAAACAGCTGCCTGCTTTTTGCTTTGCCATGAAACTAAGGCATTCCCTAGAAATTGGCACCCTCCTGAAGTGGATTTTCTTGTGGTGTGACAGCCAGCAAAATCACTATCTGAAAAACCTGAAAGCTCAATGTTTCCATTAGCAGGATACCAGATACCAAGTGTGGGAGCACCTTTGAGATATCTGAATATCCTTTTCACAGCAATAAGGTTTGACTTTCTGGGTGAAGCCTGGGATCTGGCACAGACACAGGTAGCAAACATAATGTCTGGCCTAGATGCAGTTAGGTACAATAAAGACCCAATCATACATCTATAATGTGTTTGATCAACCAGTTCATCCTTGTCATCAACAGTGAGCAGCTTGACTGTACTCATGGGTGTGCTACACGGCTTACAATCATTCATCTCAAATCTGGTTAATAAATTTTTGACATATTTGTTTTGGTGAATGAATGTGCCATTTTGCAGTTGTTTCACTTGAAGACCAAGGAAACACTGAAGCTCACCCATGGCACTCATCTCAAACTCTGCTGTCATGAGTTTTCTGAACTCTTCACACATTTGGTTACATGTGGATCCAAAGATGATGTCATCCACATATATTTGAACAATCATTAAGTGTTTCCCTTTCCATTTAAGAAATAAAGTTTTGTCGATTTTACCTCTTGTGAAGCCAATGGATAAGAGAAATGTGGAAAGAGTTTCATACCAGGCCCTTGGTGCTTGTTTGAGTCCATACAAAGCTTTGTTGAGCTTGTAGACATAGTCAGGATGGAATGTGTCTTCAAAACCAGGTGGCTGACATACATAGACCTCCTCCTGAATTTTGCCATAAAGGAAAGCACATTTGATGTCCATCTGATACACCTTTATATTGTGATTGACAGCAAAGGCTAAAAAGAGTCTGATGGCCTCTAGTCTAGCTACAGGAGCAAAGGTCTCATCATAATCTATTCCTTCTTCTTGTCTGAAGCCTTGAACCACAAGCCTGGCTTTATTCTTGACAACAATACCCCTTTCATCAGTCTTGTTTTTGAAGACCCACTTTGTTCCTATAGGACAAACATCCTTAGGAAGTGGTACAAGCTCCCATACTTGTTGTCTTTTGAACTGAAGGAGTTCTTCTTGCATGGCTTCTACCCAACTGTTGTCTTTCAGTGCCTCTTGGTACTTGACAGGTTGTGTGAGGGATAAGAAACCTGCAAAAAGACAGATATTTGAGGATTGGCTTCTTGTGAGCACTCCCTCTCTGATGTTGCCAATGATCTGGTCTGGTGGATGAGCTCTTAAGTAAATAAGATCTCCTTGATATGGAACAATGGCATTTTGGGGTGATGGACAGAGGTTTGGTGACTCTGTTGGTGTAACATCTGTTGGTATTTCTGTAGAGCCAACAGATGTTTGGAATGGTAATGGAGGTATGGGTCCAAGTGGTGTGAAACTTGACTGACTTTTGTCAACAGATGATTGACTTTTGTCAACAGATGATAGGTCAGTGGTAGTGAGGGGTGAAGCAGAGGTTTGAGGATAGGACTGGCCAACAGTGGTTGACACAGCTGTGGCAGAGTTTTGACAATTGTTTTGAACAGCTGCTACCTCTGATGCAGAATAGACTTTGTAGTGACTGGGAATCACAACATCTGTTCTGTAATCTTGCTGTGGAGACTGTGGAATACCTGCATTGTTAGTTTTAACAGTGATATCTTCAAATTTGAATTTATCTAAATCAAATAATTCAGCAGGGTTTGCAGGGATTTTCAGAGATGAAAGTTCATTGAACTTAACATTCAAGGTTTCTTCTATTGTCTTAGTCCTTGTGTTAAACACTTTGTAGGCCTTAGCAGTAGAAGAATATCCCAGAAAATATCCACAGTCTACTTTGGCTGCAAATTTTGAAATGGAATCTTTAAGATTTAAAATGAAACATGGGCAACCAAAGATTTTGAAGAATGAGATTAATGGTTTGATTTTGAACAGAATTTCATAAGCAGTTTTTTGATGTCTGGGGTTGATCAAAACTCTGTTTTGAACATAGCAAGCAGTGTTTACAGCTTCTGCCCAAAAGGACAGTGGCAAACCAGAATCTGCTAGCATGGTTCTTGCAGCTTCTATAAGAGTTCTATTTTTCCTCTCAACTACCCCATTTTGTTCTGGTGTTCTTGGGATGCTGAATTGCCTCACAATCCCTTTTGACACACAGAAGTCATCTAACTCCTTATTTTTAAACTCTGTTCCATTGTCACTCCTGAAGACTTTTACTGGCAAGTCATACTGCTTTTCAACCTTGGTGACAAAGTCCTTCAATATACCTGCAGTCTCATCTTTAGAGTGTAAAAAGTAAGTCCATGTAAACCTAGAAAAATCATCAACTATGACAAGACAAAATCTTTTTCTCCTTAGACTCATGATTTTAACAGGGCCAAACAAGTCCATATGCAACAGTTGTAAGCACTGACTAGTTTTGGACTCATCAATGGATTTGTAAGAGCTTTTATGTTGTTTCCCTTTTAAGCAAGAAACACAATGCTCATCACATTTAAATTCTTTTGATGGAAGACCTCTGACAAGGCTTTGTTTTGAGAGTGTGTTGATAGTATTAAGGTTGGTATGACCCAGTCTCCTATGCCACAATTCTGTCTCCTTAGTGGAGGCAGCAGAAAACAGACAGACATTTGCCATAGGATTGTCCTTTAACATATCAACAACATACACATTGCCACTTCTATGAGCAACAAGCTGTGCTTTGCTCTCAGCAATAATGGTATCAATCTTTTTCACCACTTCTGGCCCAATAATCTTACAAGTTTTCTTTGTGAAAAATGAGCCATAACCTTTGTCACTCATTTGTGAAACACTCAGAAGATTAAACTTGAGATTATCAATAAGATTGACATTTTCAAACTTGAGTTTTCCTGCCTGTACTGTCCCTGAACCCAACACCTTACCTTTAGAATCATTACCAAAGGATATATCACCCCCTCCATGAGCCAAGAAGTCCAGAAGTAGGGCTCTACATCCTGTCATGTGCCTGGAACCTCCACTATCTACATACCAAAGACTATCTAAACAAGCAGAAGCTCCCTGCACATCAGTAAATGATTAGTTTTGGTGAGTGTCCAAAGCCAAATTGGCTTTGGATGGATCCTCAGACCTTTCAGACTCAAGTTTTGGAAGGTGATCAGTGGTTTGGACCAATTTTTGAATTAAGGTCAACAACTGCTGCTGACCATTTGCCAGTGCTTGTATGTCAGCACTTGGGGCAGCAGTTGTTTGATCACTCCCTGACAGTTGATAATACCCATATGGATTTCTGTTCACTCTTGGTTTAGAGGGTCTTTTTGGCTCCTCATAAACATGTGGCAGACTGTGACATGGAGGTTGACCATAACCTCTTGGGTATTTGCTTGTGGGTGGAGCATCTGTTACTTGGACATCTCTAGAAGCAGATGTTTCAAGCCTTTTTGTAACAGATGTTTGGGCAGGTGTGAAGGTCTGTTTGGGCTTTCCTTTTGGAGTACTAACCACAGGGTTTGCAAGAGTTTTTGCTTTGTATTCTTGTATTTTTACATCAAAATTTTTGAGATACAAGCACTCTTTAGTCTTATGATTCTTTTTCCCACATATTGAGCATGTGGCTTTTGAATCACATTCACTTGTTCCTTTGTTGATATCATATGCTTTTAGAAGAAAACAGTTTTTGGTGATATGATTCTTCTTTTCACAGAAATCACAAAACAAGTTAACAGTCTTTTCTTTCTTCTTCCCCTTTTCAGGCTTCTTTTCAGCAGATGTTTGAGCATCTGCTGGAGAATCCTTCAGGGGAATGACTTTTGCCAAGGGAATGACCCTTGCCTGAGGAGCTGTTTTTCCCTCAGGAGTCTTAAAATCAACAGGTTTATAATTCTCAAGAGTATCACACTCATCAGACCAAGTAGGTTTAAATTCATACTTTTCAAGTTCAGCAAAAGATGAGGAACCTTCTGGTTTTTCAAGAACAATTTTCTTACCATTTGGTTCAGTGATTTTAATCTCTTGACCCTGCAGGTTTGTGGGTACTATCTCAACAGACTTTTGATCCTTTGTGTCAGTGTTTTCAAAAGCTGGAGCAGTGGTTGCAAAACCAAAGCCAAACTTCACATGACTTTTGGTTTGTTTGTTGAGTAGCATCTCAAAACCTCTACATGATTCCACCCATTTTTTACATTCAACTTGGGTGGACTCAAGCTCACTTTTACAACTTTGATATTTTGTTATCATAGTTTGGAGCTGGTCTTTGGTAATAGTTGCTTCATGTTTTAGACTGCTAATCTCAGATTCTTTTGCAGTTAAACTTGTTTTTAAATCTTTTGTGAGTTTTTCAAATTTAACTTCATCATCCAAAATTTTCTTTCTAAGGTTTTCATTCACCTCTTTAATGTTAGCAAATGCTATCACACATTTGTCAGAACACAACTCTTTAAGAATTTGAGGAGATACCTTAGCAGCAGCCATCAATGCACAATCACACTTGCACTCACATTCATCAGATGCACCCCAGGGATCTGAGAGATTCACAACCTCTTCTTCAGGTTTCTCACCTGCAACAACTTCACTAACAATATCATCAGTCACAACATCAGATTCATTTACCACTTCCTCAGATTCAATCTCATCAACCATAGCCATGAAACAAAAGTTTTCTGGTTCATTTTCAGCTTTGGCAACCAGTGCAAAATTCTCATCTGTTAGCTCATCAGGTAGACTGCTCCAATCAACAAAGCCTTGTGTAAAGAAGCTCTGTTGACTGGTCTCTGCAGGAGCAGAGGATGGTGCAGCAGTCGTTTGAACAGGTGGTGGAGCAACAGGTGTTTGCACATAATGGATCTGAGGAACAGTGGTTTGGACATACTGGACAGGAACAGTGTTTGAGGACTGTGCAAAATGAGCAGTGTTTTGCACATTTGGTCCAGGGGTATTATAGGAATTCTGATAAGTGTTGGTCTGTGGTCTTTGATTTGGATAGGTTATCATAGGTGTACCATGTTGACCCCTACATTCCCTAGCAAAATGACCAAACCTATGACATTTATAACACTTGATCTTTGATTTATCCAACCCCACCTTAGATCTGCCAGTCAACCCTGGAAACCTTCTCCCTGTTTTCTTGTAAAAATTATTAGTTCTTACACTGAGAAGGGCCAATTGGTGCATAATGTCCATTTCTTCCAAATCATCAGGGTCAAAGTATTTCAGGTCATCATACTCAAAGGATATGTTATCAGATGCCTGTATATCACCACCACTTGCTGTGAAAGCATAGTTAGGTGAATAAGAATCAGAGTTAAAACCTGAGTTAAAACCTGAAGTTATGTCAATAAAATGATCATAACTCTGATCCTTTGTGTTTCCAGGCACCTCATCATGACCCAAAAGTGCTGTATTCCCAAACACATAGTCATCAGACACTTTTCCAGAGTCCTGGAGCTTCTTTTTCTGGTTAAGCTCTCTTTCATAGGTCAAGAGCTTACCATGAAGCTGGGTCAGTGATAGGTCTTTAAATCCTATTGAGTTTCTCATAACAATTGCAATAGTGTCCCATTTGTCTGGTAATGATCTTAAAAACCTATGGTTCAAAGTTGAATGAGGGTAAGTAAGACCAACCAATTTTAGTTCACTAATTAAGCAGTTAAATCTCTCAAACTGTTGAGTTAATGACTCTCCTTTGACATGACTGAATGTTTCATATTGTTGGTTAAGTATTTCACGGTTGTTTTCAATAACCTCCTCTGTCCCACCAAACTGCTCTTTCAGTGCATCCCACAACTCCTTTGCACTGTTACAGTGTAACAACCCAGCATATATATCATTGGGTAGAGCCATGGCCACAATACTGAAGGCCTTAGCATCTAGCTCAATTTTCTGAAAATCCTGGTCGGAGTAGTTTTCAAGTTTCTTTGGCTCAAACACTTTGGGATCTTCAGTACTCGGCACAGTCGGAACATGTGGTCCGAAGATAACCGACTTCCAACACCCAGTGTTTTGTTGAGCTAGAACATGGCTCATCCGACGTTGCCAGATATTGTATTCAGATCTGACAAGCATCGGTGGCTTGTTGTTCGTGCCAGTGTTATGTGGATCGTGATTGATAGAAGCCATTCTCTGATTTTTCAAAAGAACAAAGTCTGTTTAACAACGGTTGAAACGAAATTAAACTATTACTCTGTTTTCAATCAAACTGACAAACGATATCAATAATTGTGAGCTGATTATTAAATTGATTTGTTAGATCGAATTTAATTGACCAAGCTCTGATACCAATTGTTAGGATCTGAGTTTGTTTGTTTTGATTGTTTAACTAAAAGATGATAATAATGGAATGAAAATAGAATGATGGTGCAGCGGAATAATAAACTGTAAATCAAAACAAGAGAGTAAATGTTTTTCGATCGAATGCTTTCATTAATTCAAAGATTACAATCGTACAAGTTACTCCCCCTCAGCCTGATCACACAGTTGTTTGTCAGAGAGAATGTTTTGTGTGTGATCCAATAGAACAGTACATGCACTGTTCTATTTATAGACTGACTCAAACCACTGATGACCTAGGCTGACGTCACCTAAGACAGTGACCTCTAACAGAATAACAAACTTAAACATCTGCTATACAAACTACTGTTACATTGAAAGCACTGATAGTAAACAGCTGTTAAAGATAAACTCTGATGGTCTTGTATCCACTGCTGGAGCCTAAGTGCTGTTGCTTTCAGCAGTGCTTTGGTCTTCAGTACTTGTATCTGCTGTTGCTCTTCATCAGACCTTTGGTCAGCAGTTGTTCTTCATCAGTTGTTTCCTTAGCAGTTCTTTGTATCAGCAGTTGTTGAGCAGTTGTTTGGATAGAACAGTAGTTAGGGTCAGCAGTCTTTTGGGAGAAGTAAGTTGTAAAGACTGTTTATTCAAGGATCAAATAGATAGCATATTTTGGCTTTCCAATCATCTGTTCTTCTCCAGGTCAGCAGACCCAACAGGGTTTTTCATTGGTTGTGTATCATGCTGCCGTTTTCTTTGTTCTAGACAAAATAAAGTCTTTGGCATTGCGGTTCCTCTAAGCTGTCAAGTGTTAATGCAAGAAGAGAGTTTTAGAGCTTCATCACTGGTCAGGTATTTTTTTGTTGAAGATAAGAGACGCTCGAGAGATTGATAATTCCTTTGGTGATACCTCTTACTCGTTTTTGCTTTATTCCATATATTTGAAGTTGTTTGTTCCAAGTGTATGATGATTATTGTTTACCTCTAATTTTACCTAGAGAAGACTTTTGTATTGCTCAATATTTGGTGATAGTGGATTTGAAGCGGCTCTAGAAGTCCCGTGGTTTTTACTCTCCTTTTTTGAGAGGTTTTCTACGCTAAAATTTTGTGTCTCTTTATTGTATTTAGTATACCCTATTTGTTTGCATCCACACAGGTTTATTCGGGTCGGGAAAATATTTGGTCAAACGAAGATAATTCCACATTTATTTATTTATCGTTTGTGCCGGTTTCACATTTTTCCCATCAGAGCGGTATCAAAGTCATTGGCTCTTGTTCTTGGGTTGAGAGTTGATTGAACGATGGAAGCTAATACAAGTATGATTGTGAATTTGAATGGTTCTAATTATCATGTTTGGAAAGGCAAGATGGAAGACCTCATTTATGGAAAGATTATTATATGCCTGTATTCAATACTGATAAACCTAAGGGTAAAACAGATGAAGAGTGGAATATCTTACACAAAAAAGTTTGTGGTTATATTCGTCAGTAGGTTGATGATAATGTTTTGAACCATATTAGTGGTGAGACTCATGCTCGTACTTTGTGGAACATGCTTAAGGAGTTGACAAATTGTTCTTGATTAAGCAGTTGATAAACTTGAAGTACAATGATGGAACTCCTGTTACTGATCACTTGAATGTTTTTTAGGGTATTATTAATCAACTTGCAGGAATGGGTATTAAGTTTGAAGACGAGGTATAGGGCTTATGGCTTCTTGGTACTTTACCGGATTCGTGGGAGACTTTTAGGACATCATTGTCTAACTCTGTAGCAAATGGTATTATTACTATGGAATTGGCTAAAGGCGGTATTTTAAATGAAGAGATGAGAAGAAAATCACAAGGTTCCTCTTCACATTCAGATGTCTTAGTCACAGAGAGCAGGGGGAGAAGTCAGAGTAAAGGTTCGGGTAATAGAGGGAAGCATCGTAGTAAGTCAAGAGGTAAGTTTGCTGATTATGAGTGTCATCATTGTGGTAGGAAAGGACACACTATCAAATTCTGCAGGCAACTGAAAAAGGAGAACAAGAAGGCTAATTACAACAATCAAAAGAACAACCGTAAGAAAATGAGGGTGGCAACGACAATGCTGAAATTAATACTGCTACTGAAGAGTTCTTTATTTGTTGTGATTATGATATGGTGAATAGTGCACATGATGGTTCGAGTTGGGTTGTTGGCAGTGGTGCTACTTGTCATGTGACATCACAAAGGGATTTTTTCTCATCTTATACCCCTGGTGACTTCGGGATTGTTAAGATGGGTAATAATGGGCTATCAAAGATTGTAGGTGTTAGGGATATTTGTTTGAAGTTTGATACTGGGATGGAGTTGGTTTTACACAATGTAAAACATGTTCCAGATATTAGACTTAGTTTGATCTCTACATGTTTACTTGATGATGATGGTTATCACAGTACCTTTGGTGATGGAGTTTGGAAACTCACTCGTGGATCTTTGATCGTGGCAAGAGGTGAAAGAAGTTCAAAGTTATACTGAACACATTCGAAGATCTCCAAACACTCAGTCAATTTACTAATGAATGCTGATATGACTGACTTATGGCATAAGTGACATGCTCACATGAGTGAAAAGGGGATGCGTATATTGTTGAAGAAATATGTCTTGCCTAGTTTGAATGATGTTCAATTGAAGAAGTGTTCTCATTGTGTGGCTGGTAAACAAATGAGAGTTTCCTTTAAAAGCCATGCTCCTCATAGGAGAGATGGTATACTTGATTTAATACATTCAGATGTTTGTGGTCCTATGAAGACTAGAACACTTGGGGGTTGCTTATATTTTGTCACATTTATTGATGATCCTTCTAGGAAGGTATGGGCTTATACCTTAAAGTCTAAAGATCAAGTAGTAGATGTGTTTAAGAAGTTTCATGCCTTGGTTGAGAGGCAAACTAGTAAGAAGCTCAAGTGTATTAGAACAGATAATGGAGGTGAATACATTGGACCTTTTGATGCTTACTGTAGAGAGAAAGGTATTTGACACCAAAAGACTCCTCCAAAGACCCCACAATTGAATGGTTTAGCCGAACAGATGAATAGAACATTAGTTGAGAGGGTTAGATGTATGCTATCACACGGAGGGTTGCCTAATTCTTTTGGGGGTGAAGCTTTGAACACCGCGATACATGTTTTTAATCTTACTCCTTGTGTTCCTTTGTCTTTTGATGTTCCTGACAGGGTTTAAAGCGGCAAAGATGTTTCATATGAGGATTTGAAGGTCTTTAGATGCAAGGCTTTTGTGCATATTCCCAAAGATGAAAGAACAAAGCTTGATGTGAAGACCAAGCCATGTATATTCCTTGGTTATGGGGGAGATGAGTTTGGATACAGGTTTTATGATCCAGTTCAAAAGAAACTTGTAAGAAGTTTTGATGCTGACTTTGATAAAGATCAAAGTTTGAAAATTATTGAGAAGACAAGGATAATTCCTCTACATACTGATGATCTTACTGATTTGGATTTGGTTTCTCCTCAGCACACTGAACCACATAATGAAGATAATATTCAGAATGATGAACATGGTACAAATAATGATGATGTTCAAGAGGAGCAAGAGTCAAATGAGGGTTCTCATCCAAAGTTACCAATGCGAGGTATGCTAACATTTGTCCCACTCAGGCGGTCTACCAGAGACCGTCATCCTTCCACACGTTTTTCTGCTGATAAGTATGTCTTACTCACTGACGGGGGAGAGCCCGAGTGTTATGAAGAGGCTATGGAAGATGAGCATAAAAGAGAGTGGGTTGAAACCATGCAAGATGAGATGAATTCCTTGTATGAGAACAATATCTTTGAGTTAGTGACGTTGCCTAAGGGCAAGAGAGCTTTGAAGACCAAGTGGGTCTATAAAGTTAAGACTGGAGAACATACCTCATGGCCTAGGTATAAAGCTAGATTGGTGGTCAAAGGGTTCAGTCAAAGAAAGGGTATTGATTTTGATGAGATTTTCTCTCCAGTCGTGAAGATGAGTTCCATTCGAGTGATTCTTGGTTTGGCAGCTAGTCTTGATCTTGAGGTTTAGCAAATGGATGTCAAGACAGCCTACCTTCATGGTGACTTGGACAAAGAAATCTATATGGAGCAGCCTGAAGGTTTTCAGGTTAAAGGTAAAGAAGACTATGTCTGTAAGCTTCAGATAAGTCTTTATGGGTTAAAACAAGCACCGAGACAGTGGTACAAGAAATTTGAGTCCGTTATGGGGAAGCAAGGCTACCGAAAGACTATTTCAGATTACTGTGTTTTCTTTCAGAGATTTGGTGATGATGATTTTATCATTTTATTACTTTATGTAGATGACATGTTGATTGTAGGCAAGAATGCAGAGAGGATTATTCATCTAAAGAAAGAATTAAGCAAGTCTTTTTCCATGAAGGACTTGGTCCAGTAAAACAGATTCTTGGAATTCGGATTACTAGATATAGAGCTTCAAAGAAGCTTCACATGTCACAAGAGCAATACATTGAGAAGGTGCTTTGCAGATTCAACATGGCTAAGGCCAAAGCGGTTAGTTCACCTCTTACTCCCAACTTTAAACTAACCGATAAGGATTGCCCTTCTTCAAAGGAGGAGATTGAAGATGTGGATAGAGTTCCATATGCTTCGGCGGTTGGAAGCTTAATGTATGCAATGGTGTGCACAAGGCCTGATATTGCACATGCAGTAGGTGTTGTTAGTCGGTTCCTGTCTAATCTAGGTAAAAGGCATTGGGATGCAGTTAAGTGGATCCTTAGACATCTACGTGGTACTTCCAAATTGGGTATAACATTTGGGAATGGAAAGTCGATGCTTGTTGGTTATACGGATGCTGATATGGTGGGTAAAAAGGACAACATGAAATCTACTTCAGGTTATTTTATGACTTTTGCAGAGGGAGCTGTGTCATGGCAGTCAAGACTGCAAAAGTGTGTTGCTTTGTCTACTACAGAGGCGGAGTATATAGCAGCAACAGAAGCAGGCAAATAACTATTGTAGTTGAAAAGATTTATGCAAGAGCGCTACATGGTTCTTTGTGATAATCAAAGTACACTTACAACAGCAGCACACGCGATTAGGAAATTAACATGCAATTAGGAAAAGTCAACTGGTGAGTAGGAGAAGCCAACACGCGATTAGGCCTTGTAATCGCCCCTAATCACATGCGATTGCACCCTACTCGCCCCTGCATCAGGCGAGTAGGACTCCTACTCGCCTCCTGCAGCCGTGCGACGCCTTTTTGCACATTTAACCCTCCAAATCAGATCCGAAACATGTAAAAACACCCAACATCAAACCTAAATCATTAACCAACCCATTCCAAGCAAAAACTCCAAATTCATCACTGGTTTAACACCCTATGTGCAATTATTTCCAAAAATGGCAAAGTACTAGGTTTCATTAACTATACATATCTTTCCTTAAATGGCAAATAATCAGATTTCATCACCTACAACCTTGCAAATCATCATCCCTCTGTTATAATACCCTTCTAATGTGAATCCTAACATCAAACAATCATCAAATCATATCATAACATCCTAAATCTTAAAGAATAACTCAAATGGGTCAAAATGCTTATTTTCATCAAAACACCATAATAATTGCTCAAATCCTTAGGAAAACATCCTAATAACTCCTACACATCAGAAGTACATCAATTACATGGAAACATTCGTGTTTCGGTCGTCAAAAATCATTTCTTGCATGAATACTTCACATAGAGCATGTATAAAGGTTTAGACTAGTTTTTGAAACTCATTTTAAAGGTTTTTAAAGACACAAACTTGATAAAAATAGTTCTGGACCTTTGGGAACCAAAATATTAAGATTACAAAGGTTTGTGATGAAGAACACACCTTGAATCTTGTTAAAGAAAGGAGTGTCTACTTGGAAATGATGGGGTTTGAAGCAAAACGAGTCCCAGAGGTGTGTTATGGTGTGAGGGAAGCTTGGGATCAGTTAGGGTTGCATAAATGATGTTGCACAAGTCAAGGGTTGTATTTATAGGTGTTTCTAGTCGTCAAGAACAGGGCATGCGATTACGGGGCTGCAACAGGCGAGTAGGAGCTCTACTCGCCTCTTAAACACACGATTACACCCTACTTGCATGTTAAAACATGCGAGTAGGCTATCTGGTATGTCCTAATCGCCTGATAAGTTCCCCTAATCGCCTTCAGCATGTAACTTTGGGTTTTTGGAGCGTTAAACCCTATTTTAACACATACAAACACGTATTCACATACCGACAAGTCATATACTGATTATAAACACATAATGCATGATAACTAACACGTTCACATCGGTTTGCCAATTCCCGGGACTCGAGACTTGCGTGTGTGCGTCAAACCCGGTGATTCCACAAATCACCAATCCTTGTACACATGGTTATGGAACGACTCCCAATGATCCCGTGGATCATTGTAACCACTCCCGATGATTCCCCGAACCATCGTAACGACTCAACTGACCTAGTTAAGTATGTAATATGCATGAATCACTAAGGTAGACTTACTAGTTTGATCAATGTTACTAACCTGAGTTTGCCGGGTGTCACATCATCCCCCTGTTGAAAGAATTTTTGTCCCGAAAATTGCCCAAGGCCAAAAAGGAAGAGACGGAAGAAAAGAAAAATTTTCCAGTTGCCACATCATCCCCCTGTTGAAAGGAATCTCGACCCGAGACTCATTCAGCTTCAGTAGAGACATATCTTGATTCAAACGCGTGCTTAGGAAATAAATGAGGATACTTAGAGTTCATCTGATCCTCCCGTTCCCACGTGAACTCTGGTCCATGATTTGAATTCCAACGAACTTTAAAAATGCGGATTTTACTCTGACGAAGGCTACGAATCTTATAATCGAGAATTTCAACCGGTTCCTCCACAATACGCAGACGATCATCCACCTTGATCTCTTTGAGAGGAACAACCAAAGATTCATCCGCCAAACACTTTTTAAGGTTAGAAACGTGGAATACATTATGAACATTACTGAGTTCAGCTGGCAGATTGAGCCTGTATGCCACCGGTCCAATCCGTTCCAGAATTGCGAACGGTCCTACATACCGAGGATTCAATTTGTCACGCTTCCCAAAACATATAACGCCCTTCCACGGAGATACTTTCAATAAAACCCTGTCACCAACCTGGAATTCCAAAGGTTTGCGACGACGATCGTCATAACTCTTTTGACAATCCCGAGCTGCTACCATGCAGTTACGAATTTGTACGATATTTTCGGAAGTCTCGTACACAGGTTCCGGGTCGGTGAGTTGACTCTCACCTACCTCAGCCCAACAAAGAGGGGATCGACATTTTCGTTCGTAGAAAGCCTCAAACGGAGCTGCCTTGATACTAGAGTGGTAGCTATTGTTGTAAGAGAATTCCACCAACGGTAGATGACTCTCCCAACCCTTGCCAAAATCGATCACACATGCCCGAAGCATGTATTCTAACGTTTGAATCGTTCGTTCACTTTGACCGTCAGTTTGCGAATGATAGGCTGTGCTCATATCTAATTGAGTACCCAAAGCCTTATGCAAGGATTTCCAGAAATTCGAGGAGAACCGAGGATCACGATCAGAAATAATAGAAACAGGCACCCCGTGCCGAGAAACCACTTCCTTTAGATACAAATGAGCCAACCGCTTAAGGCCATCGGTTTCCTTGATAGCGAGGAAGTGCGCGGACTTTGTCAACCTATCGACGATCACCCAGATCATGTCACAACCACTGGGCGACCTCGGAAGTTTGGTCACAAAGTCCATCGTAATCCGTTCCCACTTCCATTCGGGAATTTCAGGCTGTTTTAGAAGGCCAGATGGCTTTTGATATTTAACCTTGACCTTAGCACAGGTCAAACACTTGCTTACATACGAAGCTACATCCGCCTTCATATTCAGCCACCAATAAAGTATCTTCAAGTCTTGATACATCTTATGGAGCCAGGGTGAATAGAATACCGAGATTTGTGAGCTTCATCAAGAATGAGCTCCCGCAAACCTCCGAATAAATTAACCCAAACACGTTTAGCAAAATATTGCAGGCCATCGGACCTGAGTTCAAGGTGCCTATCGGCACCATGCATAGTTTCAGCTTTAAGGTTTTCCTCCTTCAAAGCTTCTTGCTGTACAGAATGGATTTGGTCAGGCAAACTAGAATGAATGGTGAGCTGCAGAGCTCGAACACGATGAGGCTTAGCGGATTCCTGCCTGCTCCAAGCGTCTGCCACGACATTCGCCTTGTCCCACCTCAGATGGCGTATTTGGTTCTTCCCAGTCTTTGATGGCTTTTATCTTGGTTGGATCAACATGAATTTCTTTTTCATTAACCACATGACCAAGGAATTGGACTTCGCGCAACAAGAAGTTACACTTCGAGAACTTACCATACAGCTGTTCTCGTCTCAAGAGTTCCAAGACAAGACGCAAGTGTTTCCGGTGGTCCACTTCGTTCTTGGAATAGACTAGGATATCATAATTAAAGACAATCACGAATTTATCAAAATAGGGCTTACAAACACGGTTCATCAAATCCATGAATACTGCGGGCGCATTGGTGAGACCAAAAGGCATGACCATGAATTCAAAATGGTCATAACGAGATTGAAAAGCGGTTTTTGGAATTTCGGCTTCCTGGACCCTCAAATGATGGTATGTGACACCCGACAAACTCAGGTTAGTAACGTTGACTAAACTAGTAAGTCTACCTTAGCGAGTCATACTTATTACATACTTAACTAGATCAGTCGGGTCGTTATGATGATTCTAGGGAGTCATTGGGAGTCGTTACGATGATCCGCGGGGTCATCGGGAGTCGGCCCATAACCATGTGCACAAGGATTGGTGATTCGTGGAATCACCGGGTTTAGCACACACACGCAAGTCTCGATTCCCGGGAATTGGTGAACGAGTCTGAACGTGTTTGTTTTCATGTATTATGTGTTTATAATCATTATGTGACTTATCGGTATGTGTATACGTGTTTACATACATTAAAACGATGATTACACGCAATTGCATGACATTATAGGTGATTAGCCCTAATTGCATGACATTATAGGTGATTAGCCCTAATTGCACGCTTGGAGGACCATGTAGAACAGTTTATCATGTCAGGTGCACACGAGATTATAAATTGTGATGCATGGGATCCCTAGCGGACTTTGTGTTTGAACGGATGGACCCGGACTGGGCTCGGTCTAGTTCCTTAAAATTCCTAATGGGTTATACCACGGGCAAGCCTAAATATTTTGTTCCATGTTGTGACAGAAGATGTCGGGAGCTCGTGGAGGTCGCAGAGGCGGCCGTGCTGGCGGTCGTGCTGGCGGCCGTGGTGGCGGCGGTGGCCGTGGGAACATTAATATGACCCAAGCGGAGTTGGATAACCTGATGCAGCAGCATGTGAATATTGCTTTGGCTGCATTCCAAGCCGCTCATAATGCTATGGGTGGTACGTCAATTCTCACCTATCCCATCTTGTTCTTGGGTACTGTACCTTTTCTTGATTTTCACCTGTGTGTCTGTTCCAGGTGGTGTTGTCAATCCCCCTCCACCCCAGTGCTCTTACAAAAAGTTTATGGATTGCAAGCCCCATAACTTTAGTGGAATTGAAGGGGCAGTGGGACTGCTCCGCTGGTTGGAGAAAATTGAATCGGTTTTCTCAATGTGCAGCTGCCCGGAAGGCGACCGGGTGAAATATGCTTCTGCGACCCTGGAGGGTCAAGCTTTGACTTGGTGGAACTCCACCACCCAGACCATGGGTATTGGGGAAGCTCACGCTATGCCCTGGACAGAGTTCGTTCAGTTGTTGAAAAACGAGTACTGCCCGAGGGATGAGATCCAGAAACTTGAGCACGAAGTCTGGAATCATAAGATGGTGGGGTCTGAGATTGAAGCTCACACTTCTAGGCACAATGAATTGGCGGTGTTGTGCCCTGATTTGCACGCACCAGAATACTGGAGGATTGAACACTATGTTGCTGGGTTGGTACCGGAGATTGCGGGATTGGTAGCTGCGGGTAATCTCACTGTTTATTCTGAGGTGGTTCGGTCGGCTCACAGGCTGGCCAATATGAAGGTGGCTGAAGGGGTCTTGCCTCCTCGAGGCGCTACTGTGAAGGCCCCTGAGAATAACAAGCGTAAGTGGGAAGTTGTGGGTAAAGGCTCGAGTTCGGCTCAGCCTCAGCAGGTGAGGAAGTCTGATGTTGGGGGACCGTCGACTGAACAGAAACCGGGGGGTTATACTGGGAAACTGCCGAAATGTGACCGGTGTGGATTTCACCACAACGGTCGTTGCGAGGACCGGAACCGCTGCCACAGGTGCCATAAGCTTGGGCACCAGGCAAAGGATTGCAGGGTTAATCTCCAGGGTAACCGGAACCCACCTGCTACACCTACTCCGGCTCCTCATGTTGCGGCTCCCCAGGGAAACCAGGGAAAACAGGGGTGCTTTAATTGTGGTGAGCTTGGTCACTACAAGCGCGAATTCCCCAAGTTGAAGCAGGGCGAGGCTGGGAAGAACGGGTCGGGTAATGGAAACAATGGGGGCGGAGGCAGGAATGCTCGCGCCTTCGTGATTGGTTCGAGCGGGGCTCGACAGGATCCTGACACTGTTACTGGTATGTTTCTTCTCGATAATCGCTATGCTACGGTTTTATTCGATTCCGGTGCCGATAAGAGTTTTATATCTCTTGGGTTTAGTCAATTGCTTGATAGAGTACCTACACCTTTAGAGGCTAAGTACTTGATAGAATTGGCTGATGGTAAGAAAGTCGAAGCGACGCACGTCCTTAGGGAGTGTCGCCTTGAGTTTTCGGGTTATTCCTTTCCTATTGATCTTATGCCGGTGTCTTTGGGTAGTTTCGATGTTGTTGTGGGTATGGATTGGTTGTCTTTGTATCATGCTGAGATCGTTTGTTTTGATAAAGTCATTCGACTTCCTCTCCCTGATGGAGAAATTCTGTTGGTGCACGGTGAGAAGAGCGGGGTCCCGTTGAGTATCATTTCATGTATGAAAGCCTATAAGTATCTTCGGAAGGGGTATTCTGCCATTCTGGCACTTGTTTCGGTTTCGTCTGAGGAAGAGAAGAAGATCGAAGATATTCCTGTCGTCCGCGATTTTCCCGATGTGTTTCCTGAGGATTTACCTGGCCTCCCGCCTTATCGTCAGGTCGAATTCAGTATTGAACTTGCTCCAGGTGCGGCCCCTATTGCCCGAGCCCCATATCGTCTTGTGTAACATTTCATATTTATACTTGTACGTTACACGATCATCATTAATAAAACGTCAAGTTCTATCAATAATATTCGCATTTAATTATTTTGTCGCATTTGTGAAACCCTAATACCATAGATATTAATTATATATAAGGATAACATATGGAAATTAACAAAAAATAAAAACGCTTGGGCCAGGAATCGAACTCGCGCCCAAGACCGGCCCAACACCACACAACACACTAACAAGCTGGGCTGGCCTTCACATCTGATTCAATCCAGGCATAATATAATTATATAACTTGTTTAAAAACGTCACAGTTGACTTGGAAAGTCAACTGTGACACACGACATACCATAATCAAACCCATTAACTCGTGATTTGCATAATTTTGGTATCTTTACACGATTACCGGCCCTGTCTGACTAAGCTACACGATAATTATCAATCAATTGTCAACCAATTAATCTTATACGCGTAATACCATTGAATGTTTGGTCAACCTTGCCAATTCGAATACTGAAGCCTCCACACTATAAATTGATCGTTCACAAGCCATCACAACTCGCCAATACTCCTTTCTCAACCTCCAATTCTCTTAATTATATTCTGTTATTGATCCACGATCGTTTTCTTTGACTTCTGGTTTGACCGTTCAATCGTATTCAATACAACGTTGTAAGTTTAATGTTTTCTGTGGGTTATGTTCATCGGCATTCACACATCAATAGCCCTATGATTAATTAGGCTATTGATGTGTGAATCAATGTATTGCAGAATCTAGGGTTTCGAAGGTTTAATTTGGGGATAAACTCGTTTCTGTATCGTGTATTTATTTTAATCAAAACAGAATAAATCACAACCACTGGTCTGGACCAAGTGGATGTGACAGTTGCTTATTACCCTAGCCATCCGGGTTCAAGTCCCGGCTATGGCACCCCTTTTTTTTTCCTTATTTTCATTTTTAAAACAAATAAACCAATTATATATATTATACATTAAATCTTGTAAATTCGTTTTTAATTATTAAAACTTTTTTATAAATTCTAAAAAAAATTATTTTTAACAAATCTGATGTAAAAGTTTTACCCACAATTTTTAGTTTTCTGAAATCTATTTATTTTATATTTATAATAATTAAATCAATTTTATGCTATTATATTTATAAAAATCCATTAAAATATCAAAACAATTTTATAAATTTCCACAAAAATTATCCTGAGTTTGTACAAGGATAAACTTTTCTGAAATAATTTTTATTTCTGAAAAATCAATTATTTACTATTTTTAATCAATTTTTGTTAGTTTTAATCATAATTAAATCATAATAAATTCAATTTTTGACATTTTTGCACCAAAATTTTATACAATTTATTTCTGAATATTTAGAACAGAAATATAATTTTTAAAATAATAATTCTTTAATTTTAGTATTTTTAAATATTAAAATTAAATTTTGGCAAATTGTAATAAATAGATTTAAAAATCTATTTTAAAGAAAATAATTTTATAAAAATTATTTTTATACTTCAAACACATTATTGTGAACATCCTAAATTCAAACTTTATAAAAAGACTTTCATTTATTTAATTATCAAATTTCCCGTTATTTAATTAAACATCTTATTATAAATTCAACAATTGGATATCCCCAAATCGAAACCCTATAATATACTTGTAGACTAGATAGACTTAGACTTATTTGTTGCCTTATACATAGGGTAATACTTGGCAATCTATTGGGCTACACTCATACTATTCCTCAATACCTAATACTATACCAAGGTGAGTTTACGTAACCATGTTTATGCGATGCTTTATACTTGCAACATTTTATTTAAGCAATTCAACATGTATGTCTAGTTGTAAACTTTATTGCCTCATGAATTAGTCAACAACAGTTTCAACGAGTTTCAACATTACATAATCATTAGCTATGGCCAAGCCGGCGATATTCAATAATAGATCTATTGGATTGACAACCCCACCTGGATACGCGTACCTCCTACATAGGTAGCGTGGGTGATTGTTATCATTCCAACATATTACTAAGGTGAACCGTAGATGACGGGATGGACCTAAACTAGTCGGAGGTTTGATTATGTCGATTCAACATATTATGCTATTCATGTAGACTTAAGCTTACGATTGACATATGAATTGCTAAACTTTTATACTTAAACTATATGCTTAACATGACTTATGTATTCTCACCAACTTCTAGTTGACCCCCCCCCCCATTTTTACAACTCAACAGGAAATAATGATGCGTGAAGACTAGAGTGTTAGCATGAGAAGACAAATTGAAGTTTATGCTTATTTGGTTATTTTGATGTATTAGATTTCCATTTAAAACTCATTATGTATTTTCACTTTTGGATATTTGCACTTTAAAATAATTTCAATTAAAACTTGATTACCATGTGCTACTGTATACTCATTCTTACGTGACACCTCGATGTTTCCGCCATCGGTTGGGGTGTTACAGATTGGTATCAGAGCCTTGGTTATAGGGAATTAGGTTATTAGAAAAAAAAAATAATCTAGTCTATAACCATAGGAATATAACCAGTATTTGCTCCTTTTACTTGCTATTCTCTATCTCACTCCTACTTCTTATCCCTACTTCAGCCCCTACAAGAAGATTGCTCTCCATCACAAGATCTACTCTTAGACTTATAGGACAATCCTCAGGTTTAGCCTGAACCACCTTGAGATCTCGTCGAAGTTCTAGATTTTAATAACGAACACGTGCAATCTGGAAGGGTGAACGCCTGTATTCTGAGTCTTCTGTCTAGGCTGGCATTGCGTATATATCCCAATCAGACGAGGGACCCGGATGCCTACCTGGGAATTCTCGGGATGAGTGTTCACTTATAGGCTAAATCATGTCTTCATATGTTATTAGAATTTAGAATCTTTGATAAGTCAACGTTTTCGTTTATTCGTTTTAATTAATGAATAAATGATTACATTCCTTATATGATCTCATTCATTTCATTGTGTCTATTACAGATCATGCCTCCACGTCGCAGCACTCGCAACAGCAATGGTGAGAACCACGAAGAAGGTGGTGACAACCATAACCATAACCAAGGTCCTAACCTCAACAACAATGGTGTCGATGCCCAACTGGCTGTGATCATTTCTCAACAAATGGCACAGCAAATCGCAACTCTGGTTCCCAATTTGCTAGCACAAGTCATCCAAATGAACGGCAACGGGAACGGTAACGGCAACGGGAACGGGAACGGCAATGGTAATGGAAATGGAAACCACAACGGGAATGGAAATGGTCTCCCAGCCTGTACCCTTAAGCGCTTCAATTCTTGTAACCCTCCAAAGTTTAGTGGTGAAGAAGGAGCTACAGGACTCCTCCAATGGTTTGAGGGTATTGAGAATACCTTCATCAACAGTGAATGCCCCGACAACTTCAAGGTTCGTTACGCCATGAGTGTTCTCCACAAACGAGCACTCACTTGGTGGAATGAAGAAAAGTGCACTCGTGGGGCTGAAGTTGCTCTTGCTATGACATGGGACCAAGTCAAGGAGGTCATGAAGGAAGAGTTTTGTCCTCGCAATGAGGTTAAGAAGCTCGAGGATGAGTTCCACACCCTAGCTCAAGATAGTGGGGAAAACCTTGCCTACAACACCCGCTTTCACGAGCTTAGCCTATTGTTGCCTCACAAAGTCACTCCCCTACCGGTAGCCATCGAAATGTACATCGGTGGTCTGCCCATGCAAATCCAGGACACCGTTTGGGGAAGAAATCCTGCAACTTTGGAAGAGGCCAAACGTCTAGCGGCCACTCTTACTGATAATCACGTGAAGAACGGTACTCTCTTCCGCAAGGGCACTAAGAAGACGGTTGCCAAAGACACTCCACAGCCCGCAATTGAAGTCAATCCTGAGACCTCAAGCAACAAAAAAGCGCAAGGCTAGAAACTACATGGTTGCTACTACTCCACCTGCTGCTCAAAACCCAGCCAAGAAGCCATATGGCGGGACTCACCCTCTTTGCAACACTTGTCAATACCATCATCTTCCTAGTAGACCGTGCCGCCAGTGTAATAACTGTAAACGGTATGGACACTACACCAACTCCTGTCAAGCCCCTGCTGCCCAAAACAACCAAAACAACCCAGCCAGAAACAACCCAGCTCCCAACCAACCAAACAACAGGCCTGCTCGTAGTCAATGCTACGAGTGTGGCAGCCCTGATCACTACATCAACAATTGCCCCAATCGTAACCAGAACCAAAACCGCAACCAAAACCAAAACCAAAACCAGAACCGCAATCAGAACCAAGGTGCTCGAGGTCGCGCCTACAATCTCAATGCTAACCAGGCTCGTGACAACAACGAAGTGGTGAATGGTACGTTCCTCATTAATAACCACTATGCATCCATATTATTTGATTCGGGAGCTGATAAGTCATTTGTGTCACTGAAGTTTGAACCTTTACTTAACTTACCCCACACTAATATAGAGGAACCTTTAGTGGTAGAGGTAGCTAATGGGAAGTCTATTTCGATCGACTCTATTATTCGTAACTGCTTGTTGAACCTCAACGATCATACCTTCTCTATCGATCTCATCCCCATGCATCTTGGAAGTTTTGATGTTATAGCAGGCATGGACTGGTTGTCAACCCATCGTGCCGAAATTCTGTGCTTTGAGAAAGTCATACGCATTCCTCTCGAATCTGGTGAGATTTTGAAGATCTATGGTGAGAAACCCTGTGGCGAGCTTAAGCTCATGTCTTGTACTACTGCCCAAAAGTACTTGCGAAAGAGGTATACAGCCTTCTTAGCTTACGTGATAGAGAAGAAGGACAAAGGCAAAAGTATCCAAGACATTCCAATTATTCGAGACTATCCTGAAGTCTTCCCAGAGGATTTACCTGGATTACCTCCTGCTCGACAAGTGGAATTTAGAATTGATCTTGTTCCTGCTGCTAATCCTGTCGCCAAAGCTCCTTATCGTCTTGCACCCTCTGAGATGCAAGAACTTGCCAGTCAATTACAGGAACTTTCTGATAAAGGGTTCATTCGCCCTAGTTCTTCTCCATGGGGAGCCCCTGTCTTGTTCGTTAAAAAGAAGGATGGTTCTCTTAGAATGTGTATTGACTATCGTGAACTCAACAAACTCACCATCAAGAATCGTTATCCACTGCCTAGGATTGACGATCTCTTCAATCAACTTCAAGGAGTAACCCACTTCTCGAAGATTGATCTTCGTTCTGGTTATCATCAGCTTAGAGTCCACGATGAAGATATTCCCAAGACAGCTTTTCGCACACGCTATGGTCACTATGAATTCATGGTTATGCCTTTTGGATTGACCAATGCTCCCGCAGTGTTTATGGATTTGATGAATCGGTTTTGTAGACCCTACCTCGACAAATTCGTGATCGTTTTCATCGATGATATTTTGATTTACTCTAAATCAAAATCCGATCATGAGCAACATCTTCACTCCATCTTGGGTCTCCTAAAGAAAAAACAACTGTATGCCAAGTTCTCGAAATGTGAATTTTGGCTTAAGGAAGTTCAATTTTTGGGACATGTCATTGATATGAACGGAATTCATGTTGATCCCGCAAAGATCGAAGCTGTGAAAAATTGGAGTGTTCCTAAAACTCCAACCAAAGTCCGTTCTTTCCTTGGTTTGGCTGGTTATTATCGTCGATTCATCACCAATTTCTCCAAGATCGTTGTTCCTCTCACTACCTTAACTCACAAGGGTAAACCCTATGAGTGGGGACCAAAACAAGAGGAAGCATTTGAAACTCTTAAGCTGAAACTCTGTGAAGCTCCTATCTTGTCTCTACCTGATGGTAATGATGATTTCGTGGTCTATTGTGATGCATCGAACCAAGGTCTTGGTTGTGTTCTCATGCAACGAGGAAAGGTTATTGCTTATGCGTCTCGACAACTCAAGACTCACGAAAAGAATTATACCACCCATGATCTTGAATTGGGCGCTGTTGTCTTTGCTCTCAAGATTTGGAGACATTATCTTTATGGGACCAAATGTGTGGTGTTCACGGACCACAAAAGTCTCCAACATGTCTTCGACCAGAAGAACCTTAACATGAGGCGACGACGTTGGGTTGAGTTACTTAACGACTATGATTGCGAAATTCGCTACCATCCTGGCAATGCGAATGTTGTGGCTGACGCACTTAGTCGTAAAGAGCGTATCAAACTTCAATGTGCGAGAGTTCGTACTAATCTTCAGGATCGCATTCTCCAGGCTCAACATACATCAGTCACCCAAGGTAACATGTACGATGAAATGTCTTGTGGTGCTGAGACTCAACTTGAAACCAAACCTGATGGGCTACTCTATTTTCTTAATCGACTGTGGATTCCTGACCGTGATGATCTTCGTACTTTTCTCATGAACGAGGCTCATAAGTCTCGTTATTCTATTCATCCTGGAGCTGACAAGATGTACCAAGATCTTCGTTATTCTTATTGGTGGCCTGGTATGAAGAAAGATATTGCTCTTTTCGTTGCAAAATGCCTCACTTGTTCAAAGGTCAAGGCTGAACACCAACGACCACCTGGTATGCTCGAACAACCAGAAATTCCTGTATGGAAATGGGAGAGCATAGTTATGGACTTCATCACCAAACTCCCTCTTACACCCAAAGGTTTTGACAGTATTTGGGTAATCGTCGATTGTTTGACCAAGTCAGCCCACTTCTTGCCCATTCGTGAGAAGTATTCTGTGGAAAGGCTGGCAAAGATGTACGTAAGTGAAATCGTATGTCGTCATGGTATACCTTTGGACATTATCTCTGATCGCGATGGTCGTTTCACCTCTCACTTTTGGGATTCTCTACAAGATGCTTTGGGTACCAAGTTGAACCTGAGTACTGCTTATCACCCTCAAACAGATGGTCAGACTAAACGGACCATCCAGACACTTGATGATATGCTCAGGGCATGTATCATCGATTTTGGTGGTGCATGGGATTCTCATCTTCCTTTGGTTGAGTTTTCATACAACAACAATTATCACGCCAGCATTAACATGGCTCCTTTCGAGGCACTCTATGGTCGTAAATGTCATTCACCTGTCTGTTGGACTGAGGTTGGTGAAGCTCGTATCACTGGACCCGAACTAATCCAGGAAACCACAGACAAAATTCAACTCATTCAGGATAATCTTCTCAAGGCTAGAAGTCGTCAGAAGAGTTATGCTGATAAACGTCGTAAACCCTTGGAATTTCAAGTTGGGGACCTTGTACTACTTAAGGTATCCCCTTGGAAAGGAGTAATTCGTTTCGGTAGAAAGGGAAAACTAGCTCCTCGATACGTAGGCCCCTTCAAAATTCTTGACAGAGTTGGAAAAGTGGCTTACAAACTTGATCTTCCACCTGAGCTAAGCAATGTTCACCCGACCTTCCATGTTTCGAATCTCAAGAAATGCTTAGCGGATGAGAACCTTCATGTTCCTCTTGAGGATGTGCAAATTGATGAAAGCATGCACATTATCGAGAAACCCGTCGAGATTGTTGATACTGGAGTCAAGAAACTCAAGCGCAGTCGCATTCCGATCGTTAAGGTTCGTTGGGAATCTAAACGAGGCCCAAAGTTCACTTGGGAACGTAAAGACCAGATGAAGTCGAAGTATCCACATCTTTTTCCACCAGACTCTCCAACTCCAACTTCGGGACGAAGTTCCTAAAAGTAGGGGAGACTGTAACATTCTTTCAATCGACACACTCGACGCAGATAACTCCAATGGCCCCCTAGCTGAATAGGCGTACATGAGATTTTCACCTCATACGGATCCTCGTTCAATTCTTTCGAAGTTCTTGGATCCTTTTCCGTATTTATACTTGTACGTTACACGATCATCATTAATAAAACGTCAAGTTCTATCAATAATATTCGCATTTAATTATTTTGTCGCATTTGTGAAACCCTAATACCATAGATATTAATTATATATAAGGATAACATATGGAAATTAAAAAAAATAAAAACGCTTGGGCCGGGAATCAAACCCGCGCCCAAGACCGGCCCAACACCACACAACACACTAACAGCTGGGCTGGCCTTCACATCTGATTCAATCCAGGCATAATATAATTATATAACTTGTTTAAAAACGTCACAGTTGATTTACATAATTTTGGTATCTTTACACGATTACCGGCCCTGTCTGACTAAGCTACACGATAATTATCAATCAACTGTCAACCAATTAATCTTATACGCGTAATACCATTGAATGTTTGGTCAACCTTGCCAATTCGAATACTGAAGCCTCCACACTATAAATTGATCGTTCACAAGTCATCACAACTCGCCAACTCCTTTCTCAACCTCCAATCCTCTTAATTATATTCTGTTATTGATCCACGATCGTTTTCTTTGACTTCTGGTTTGACCGTTCAATCGTATTCAATACAACGTTGTAAGTTTAATGTTTTCTGTGGGTTATGTTCATCGGCATTCACACATCAATAGCCCTATGATTAATTAGGCTATTGATGTGTGAATCAATGTATTGTAGAATCTAGGGTTTCGAAGGTTTAATTTGGGGATAAACTCATTTCTGTATCGTGTATTTATTTTAATCAAAACAGAATAAATCACAACCACTGGTCTGGACCAAGTGGTTGTGACTGTTGCTTATTACCCTAGCCATCCGGGTTCGAGTCCCGGCTATGGCACCCCTTTTTTTCCTTATTTTCATTTTTAAAACAAATAAACCAATTATATATATTATACATTAAATCTTGTAAATTCGTTTTTAATTATTAAAACTTTTTTATAAATTCTAAAAAAAATTATTTTTAACAAATCTGATGTAAAAGTTTTTCCCACAATTTTTAGTTTTCTGAAATCTATTTATTTTATATTTATAATAATTAAATCAATTTTATGCTATTATATTTATAAAAATCCATTAAAATATCAAAAGAATTTTATAAATTTCCACAAAAATTATCCTGAGTTTGTACAAGAATAAACTTTTCTGAAATAATTTTTAATTCTGAAAAATCAATTATTTACTATTTTTAATCAATTTTTGTTAGTTTTAATCATAATTAAATCATAATAAATTCAATTTTTGACATTTTTGCACCAAAATTTTATACAATTTATTTCTGAATATTTAGAACAGAAATATAATTTTTAAAATAATAATTCTATAATTTTAGTATTTTTAAATATTAAAATTAAATTTTGGCAAATTGTAATAAATAGATTTAAAAATCTATTTTAAAGAAAATAATTTTATAAAAATTATTTTTATACTTCAAACACATTATTGTGAACATCCTAAATTCAAACTTTATAAAAAGACTTTCATTTATTTAATTATCAAATTTCCCGTTATTTAATTAAACATCTTATTATAAATTCAACAATTGGATATCCCCAAATCGAAACCCTATAATTTACTTGTAGACTAGATAGACTTAGACTTATTTGTTGCCTTATACATAGGGTAATACTTGGCAATCTATTGGGCTACACTCATACTATTCCTCAATACCTAATACTATACCAAGGTGAGTTTACGTAACCATGTTTATGCGATGCTTTATACTTGCAACATTTTATTTAAGCAATTCAACATGTATGTCTAGTTGTAAACTTTATTGCCTCATGAATTAGTCAACAACAGTTTCAACGAGTTTCAACGAGTTTCAACATTACATAATCATTAGCTATGGCCAAGCCAGCGATATTCAATAATAGATCTATTGGATTGACAACCCCACCTGGATACGCGTACCTCCTACATAGGTAGCGTGGGTGATTGTTATCGTTCCAACATATTACTAAGGTGAACCGTAGATGACGGGATGGACCTAAACTAGTCGGAGGTTTGATTATGTCGATTCAACATATTATGCTATTCATGTAGACTTAAGCTTACAATTGACATATGAATTGCTAAACTTTTATACTTAAACTATATGCTTAACATGACTTATGTATTCTCACCAACTTCTAGTTGACCCCCCCCCCCCCATTTTTACAACTCAACAGGAAATAATGATGCGTGAAGACTAGAGTGTTAGCATGAGAAGACAAATTGAAGTTTATGCTTATTTGGTTATTTTGATGTATTAGATTTCCATTTAAAACTCATTATGTATTTTCACTTTTGGATATTTGCACTTTAAAATAATTTCAATTAAAACTTGATTACCATGTGCTACTGTATACTCATTCTTACGTGACACCTCGATGTTTCCGCCATCGGTTGGGGTGTTACAGATTGGTATCTGAGCCTTGATTATAGGGAATTAGGTTATTAGAAAAAAAAAATAATCTAGTCTATAACCATAGGAATATAACCAGTATTTGCTCCTTTTACTTGCTATTCTCTATCTCACTCCTACTTCTTATCCCTACTTCAGCCCCTACAAGAAGATTGCTCTCCATCACAAGATCTACTCTTAGACTTATAGGACAATCCTCAGGTTTAGCCTGAACCACCTTGAGATCTCGTCGAAGTTCTAGATTTTAATAACAAACACGTGCAATCTGGAAGGGTGAACGCCTGTATTCTGAGTCTTCTGTCTAGGCTGGCATTGCGCATATATCCCAATCAGACGAGGGACCCGGATGCCTACCTGGGAATTCTCGGGATGAGTGTTCACTTATAGGCTAAATCATGTCTTCATATGTTATTAGAATTTAGAATCTTTGATAAGTCAACGTTTTTGTTTATTCGTTTTAATTAATGAATAAATGATTACATTCCTTATATGATCTCATTCATTTCATTGTGTCTATTACAGATCATGCCTCCACGTCGCAGCACTCGCAACAGCAATGGTGAGAACCACGAAGAAGGTGGTGACAACCATAACCATAACCAAGGTCCTAACCTCAACAACAATGGTGTCGATGCCCAACTGGCTGTGATCATTTCTCAACAAATGGCACAGCAAATCGCAACTCTGGTTCCCAATTTGCTAGCACAAGTCATCCAAATGAACGGCAACGGGAACGGTAACGGCAACGGGAACGGGAACGGCAATGGTAATGGAAATGGAAACCACAACGGGAATGGAAATGGTCTCCCAGCCTGTACCCTTAAGCACTTCAATTCTTGTAACCCTCCAAAGTTTAGTGGTGAAGAAGGAGCTACAGGACTCCTCCAATGGTTTGAGGGTATTGAGAATACCTTCATCAATAGTGAATGCCCCGACAACTTCAAGGTTCGTTACGCCATGAGTGTTCTCCACAAACGAGCACTCACTTGGTGGAATGAAGAAAAGTGCACTCGTGGGGCTGAAGTTGCTCTTGCTATGACATGGGACCAAGTCAAGGAGGTCATGAAGGAAGAGTTTTGTCCTCGCAATGAGGTTAAGAAGCTCGAGGATGAGTTCCACACCCTAGCTCAAGATAGTGGGGAAAACCTTGCCTACAACACCCGCTTTCACGAGCTTAGCCTATTGTTGCCTCACAATGTCACTCCCCTACCGGTAGCCATCGAAAAGTACATCGGTGGTCTGCCCATGCAAATCCAGGAAACCGTTTGGGGAAGAAATCTTGCAACTTTGGAAGAGGCCAAACGTCTAGCGGCCACTCTTACTGATAATCACGTGAAGAACGGTACTCTCTTCCGCAAGGGCACTAAGAAGACGGTTGCCAAAGACACTCCACAGCCCGCAATTGAAGTCAAGCCTGAGACCTCAAGCAACAAAAAGCGCAAGGCTAGAAACTACATGGTTGCTACTACTCCACCTGCTGCTCAAAACCCAGCCAAGAAGCCATATGGCGGGACTCACCCTTTTTGCAACACTTGTCAATACCATCATCTTCCTAGTAGACCGTGCCGCCAGTGTAATAACTGTAAACGGTATGGACACTACACCAACGCCTGTCAAGCCCCTGCTGCCCAAAACAACCAAAACAACCCAGCCAGAAACAACCCAGCTCCCAACCAACCAAACAACAGGCCTGCTCGTAGTCAATGCTACGAGTGTGGCAGCCCTGATCACTACATCAACAATTTCCCCAATCGTAACCAGAACCAAAACCGCAACCAAAACCAAAACCAAAACCAGAACCGCAATCAGAACCAAGGTGCTCGAGGTCGCGCCTACAATCTCAATGCTAACCAGGCTCGTGACAACAACGAAGTGGTGAATGGTACGTTCCTCATTAATAACCACTATGCATCCATATTATTTGATTCGGGAGCTGATAAGTCATTTGTGTCACTGAAGTTTGAACCTTTACTTAACTTACCCCACACTAATCTAGAGGAACCTTTAGTGGTAGAGGTAGCTAATGGGAAGTCTATTTCGATCGACTCTATTATTCGTAACTGCTTGTTGAACCTCAACGATCATACCTTTTCTATCGATCTCATCCCCATGCATCTTGGAAGTTTTGATGTTATAGTAGGCATGGACTGGTTGTCAACCCATCGTGCCGAATTTCTGTGCTTTGAGAAAGTCATACGCATTCCTCTCGAATCTGGTGAGATTTTGAAGATCTATGGTGAGAAACCCTGTGGCGAGCTTAAGCTCATGTCTTGTACTACTGCCCAAAAGTACTTGCGAAAGGGGTATACAGCCTTCTTAGCTAACGTGATAGAGAAGAAGGACAAAGGCAAAAGTATCCAAGACATTCCAATTATTCGAGACTATCCTGAAGTCTTCCCAGAGGATTTACCTGGATTCAATCCAGGCATAATATAATTATATAACTTGTTTAAAAACGTCACAGTTGATTTGCATAATTTTGGTATCTTTACACGATTACCGGCCCTGTCTGACTAAGCTACACGATAATTATCAATCAACTGTCAACCAATTAATCTTATACGCGTAATACCATTGAATGTTTGGTCAACCTTGCCAATTCGAATACTGAAGCCTCCACACTATAAATTGATCGTTCACAAGCCATCACAACTCGCCAATACTCCTTTCTCAACCTCCAATCCTCTTAATTATATTCTGTTATTGATCCACGATCGTTTTCTTTGACTTCTGGTTTGACCGTTCAATCGTATTCAATACAACGTTGTAAGTTTAATGTTTTCTGTGGGTTATGTTCATCGGCATTCACACATCAATAGCCCTATGATTAATTAGGCTATTGATGTGTGAATCAATGTATTGCAGAATCTAGGGTTTCGAAGGTTTAATTTGGGGATAAACTCGTTTCTGTATCGTGTATTTATTTTAATCAAAACAGAATAAATCACAACCACTGGTCTGGACCAAGTGGTTGTGACTGTTGCTTATTACCCTAGCCATCCGGGTTCAAGTCCCGGCTATGGCACCCCTTTTTTTTCCTTATTTTCATTTTTAAAACAAATAAACCAATTATATATATTATACATTAAATCTTGTAAATTCGTTTTTAATTATTAAAACTTTTTTATAAATTCTAAAAAAAATTATTTTTAACAAATCTGATGTAAAAGTTTTACCCACAATTTTTAGTTTTCTGAAATCTATTTATTTTATATTTATAATAATTAAATCAATTTTATGCTATTATATTTATAAAAATCCATTAAAATATCAAAACAATTTTATAAATTTCCACAAAAATTATCCTGAGTTTGTACAAGGATAAACTTTTCTGAAATAATTTTTAATTCTGAAAAATCAATTATTTACTATTTTTAATCAATTTTTGTTAGTTTTAATCATAATTAAATCGTAATAAATTCAATTTTTGACATTTTTGCACCAAAATTTTATACAATTTATTTCTGAATATTTAGAACAGAAATATAATTTTTAAAATAATAATTCTTTAATTTTAGTATTTTTAAATATTAAAATTAAATTTTGGCAAATTGTAATAAATAGATTTAAAAATCTATTTTAAAGAAAATAATTTTATAAAAATTATTTTTATACTTCAAACACATTATTGTGAACATCCTAAATTCAAACTTTATAAAAAGACTTTCATTTATTTAATTATCAAATTTCCCGTTATTTAATTAAACATCTTATTATAAATTCAACAATTGGATATCCCCAAATCGAAACCCTATAATATACTTGTAGACTAGATAGACTTAGACTTATTTGTTGCCTTATACATAGGGTAATACTTGGCAATCTATTGGGCTACACTCATACTATTCCTCAATACCTAATACTATACCAATGTGAGTTTACGTAACCATGTTTATGCGATGCTTTATACTTGCAACATTTTATTTAAGCAATTCAACATGTATGTCTAGTTGTAAACTTTATTGCCTCATGAATTAGTCAACAACAGTTTCAACGAGTTTCAATGAGTTTCAACATTACATAATCATTAGCTATGGCCAAGCCGGCGATATTCAATAATAGATCTATTGGATTGACAACCCCACCTGGATACGCGTACCTCCTACATAGGTAGCGTGGGTGATTGTTATCGTTCCAACATATTACTAAGGTGAACCGTAGATGACGGGATGGACCTAAACTAGTCGGAGGTTTGATTCTGTCGATTCAACATATTATGCTATTCATGTAGACTTAAGCTTACGATTGACATATGAATTGCTAAACTTTTATACTTAAACTATATGCTTAACATGGCTTATGTATTCTCACCAACTTCTAGTTGACCCCCCCCCCATTTTTACAACTCAACAGGAAATAATGATGCGTGAAGACTAGAGTGTTAGCATGAGAAGACAAATTGAAGTTTATGCTTATTTGGTTATTTTGATGTATTAGATTTCCATTTAAAACTCATTATGTATTTTCACTTTTGGATATTTGCACTTTAAAATAATTTCAATTAAAACTTGATTACCATGTGCTACTATATACTCATTCTTACGTGACACCTCGATGTTTCCGCCATCGGTTGGGGTGTTACATCTTGCACCTCCCGAGATGCAGGAGTTGTCTAACCAGTTGCAGGAGCTGTTAGAGAAGGGTTTCATCCGACCTAGTTCGTCCCCGTGGGAGCCCCTATTTTATTTTTCAAGAAGAAGGACAGAAGCCTACGAATGTGTATCGACTACCGAGAATTGAACAAGGTTACCATCAAGAATCGTTATCCTCTTCCTCGCATCGATGACTTATTCGACCAACTTCACGGTTCTAGTTTCTATTCGAAGATCGATTTGAGATCGCGGTACCATCAGTTGAGGGTCCAAGAAGCTGACATTCCGAAGACCGCCTTTCGAACTCGCTATGGCCATTTCGAATTCTTGGTCATGCCTTTTGGTCTCACCAATGCACCCGCCATTTTTATGGATTTGATGAACCGTGTTTGCAAGCCTTATCTTGATAAGTTCGTGATTGTCTTCATTGATGATATTCTAATCTATTCCAAGAACGAAGTGGACCACCAGGAACACTTGCGTCTTGTTTTGGAACTCCTGAGGCGGGAACAGTTGTACGCCAAGTTTTCTAAGTGTAGCTTTTGGTTGCGTGAAGTCCAGTTCCTTGGTCATGTAGTTAATGAGAAAGGAATTCACGTTGACCCAGCTAAGATTGAAGCCATTAAAGACTGGGAAGCACCAAGGACGCCATCTGAGGTGCGGCAATTCCTGGGTCTTGCAGGGTATTATCGTCGTTTTATCGAGGGATTTTCGAAGATCGCTCAACCCCTCACCTCGCTTACCCAGAAGGACAAGAAGTTCGACTGGGGTGATTCGCAAGAGTCAGCCTTCCAGATGTTAAAGGCTAAACTCTTTTCTGCTCCTATCTTGTCCTTGCCTGAAGGCACGGATGATTTTGTGGTTTATTGTGACGCTTCTATCCGGGGTCTCGGTAGTGTACTGATGCAGCGCGAGAAGGTCATCGCTTATGCTTCTCGTCAGCTCAAAGTTCACGAGAAAAACTACCCCACCCATGATCTGGAATTGGGTGCTGTAGTCTTTGCTTTAAAGATTTGGAGGCATTACTTATACGGTATCAAGTGCACCATCTAAACCGATCACAAGAGCCTCCAGCATATCTTTGATCAAAAGGTGTTGAATATAAGACAGCGTCGCTGGGTCGAGCTTCTCAATGATTACGAGTGCGATATTAAATACCATCCTGGCAAGGCGAATGTGGTCGCAGACACCTTGAGCAGGAAGGAAACGGCTAAACCTCGTCGCGTTCGAGCTCTTCATCTCACCATCCATTCCGGCTTACCTAATCGAATCCGTTCGGCGCAGCAAGAAGCTTTGAAGGAGGAAAACCTTAAAGCTGAAACCATGCACGATGCTGATAACCACCTTGAACTCAGGTCCGATGGCCTACACTATTTCGCTGAACGTATTTGGGTTCCTTTATTTGGGGGCTTGCGGGAGCTCGTTCTTGATGAAGCTCACAAGTCTCGGTACTCTATTCACCCTTGCTCCGATAAGATGTATCAAGGCTTAAAGATACTTTATTGGTGGCCGAACATGAAGGCGGACGTGGCTTCATACGTGAGCAAGTGCTTGACCTGTGCCAAGGTCAAGGTTGAATATCAAAAGCCGTCCGGCCTTCTGCAACAGCCTGAAATTCCCGAGTGGAAGTGGGAGCGGATTACGATGGACTTTGTGACCAAACTCCCGAAATCGCCCAGTGGTTGTGACATGATCTGGGTGATTGTTGATAGGTTGACCAAGTCTGCGCACTTCCTCGCTATCAAAGAAACCGATGGCCTCGAGCGTCTGGCACGGTTATATCTTAAGGAAGTGGTCTCTCGGCACTGGGTGCCTGTCTCTATTATTTCTGATCGTGATTCTCGGTTCACCTCTAACTTCTGGAAATCCTTGCATAAGGCCATGGGTACTCACTCAGACATGAGCACAGCTTATCATCCGCAAACTGACGGTCAAAGTGAGCGGACAATCCAAACACTAGAAGACATGCTCCGGGCATGTGTGATCGATTTTGGCAAGGGGTGGGAGAGTCATATACCGTTGGTGGAATTCTCCTACAACAATAGTTACCATTCTAGCATCAAGGCAGCTCCGTTCGAGGCTCTTTACGGGCGGAAATGCCGGTCCACTCTTTGTTGGGCCGAGGTGGGTGAGAGTCAACTCACCGGCCCGGAACTTGTGTACGAGACTTCCGAGAAGATCGTACAAATCCGTAACCGCATGGCAGCAGCTCGGGACCGTCAAAAGAGCTATGCCGATCGTCGTCGCAAGCCTTTAGAGTTTGAGGTTGGCGACAGGGTTTTATTGAAGGTTTCCCCGTGGAAGGGCGTTATACGTTTTGGGAAGCGGGGCAAACTGAATCCTCGTTATGTGGGACCGTTCGCAATTCTGGAACGGATTGGACCGGTAGCATATAGGCTTGATCTGCCAGCCGAACTCAGTAATGTTCATAATGTCTTCCATGTCTCTAACCTCAAGAACTGTCTGGCGGATGAATCTTTGGTTGTTCCTCTCGAAGAGATCAAGGTGGATGATCGTCTGCGTATTGTGGAAGAACCGGTTGAAATCCTTGATTATAAGATCCGTAGCCTTCGTCGTAGTAAAATCCGCATTGTTAAAGTTTGTTGGAACTCAAACCGTGGACCGGAGTTCACGTGGGAACGGGAAGACCAGATGAAGGCTAAGTATCCCCATTTATTTCCTAAACGCGCGTTCGAATCAAGGCATGTCTCTGCTGAAGCTAAATGAATCTCGGGTCGAGATTCCTTTCAACAGGGGGATGATGTGGCAACCGAAAAAATTTTCTTCTCTTTCGTCTCTTCCTATTCGGTCGTGGGCAATTTTCGGGACGAAAATTCTTTCAACAGGGGGATGATGTGACACCCGGCAAACTCAGGTTAGTAACGTTGACTAAACTAGTAAGTCTACCTTAGCGAGTCATACTTATTACATACTTAACTAGATCAGTCGGGTCGTTATGATGATTCTAGGGAGTCATTGGGAGTCGTTACGATGATCCGCGGGGTCATCGGGAGTCGGTCCATAACCATGTGTACAAGGATTGGTGATTTGTGGAATCACCGGGTTTAGCACACACACGCAAGTCTCGAGTCCCGGGAATTGGTGAACGAGTGTGAATGTGTTTGTTTTCATGTATTATGTGTTTATAATCATTATGTGACTTATCGGTATGTGTATACGTGTTTACATATATTAAAACGATGATTACACGCAATTGCATGACATTATAGGTGATTAGCCCTAATTGCATGACATTATAGGTGATTAGCCCTAATTGCATGACATTATAGGTGATTAGCCCTAATTGCATGCTGATAGGAGGTGATTAGCCCTAATTGCATGCTGATAGGAGGTGATTGCCTGTTGACCATCCCCAATCACATGTTGACTTTTTCTAATTGCATGCTAAGTTCCTAATCGCGTGTACTGCTGTCATAAACGCATTTTGACATCCCGGAACATGATTTGACACCTAGGAACATGATAGGAACCCCGGGATACACCCAATAACTTAGTAACATGTGTTCGGACCTGTTTATGCGTTAATTGTACATTGTGCTAGACCAGGCGAACTCTTGCACGTATTAAGTGTTTAATTGCATATGTTGCATGATGTCTTGTATTTCCTAACACGTGGGATGTCGGGTCACCAATGGGATGTCGGGTCTTGTCTGGTATGGTCAGTTTAACAGTCAAAGGTGTTTTCAAACGTTTATGGTTATGGTCTGGACATTCGGGGACTAGTTAACCTGCGGGTTATTAGTCCGGGTACTTACATACATCTTATGATAGGTCGCCGCTATTTGGGGCTATCATAGCATAACTACTTAACTATTTTCAAGTAACGCAACCTAAGGTGAGTTTCACAGCCCCACTTTTACTGTTTTGCTTTCGGGGGAGAAACATGCTTCGTACGAACTATTTAAAGATCATGTTATACTATGGGCACTTTATGTTACTATACGACTTTTATGGAAAGTCCCAGGGGGAACCATGAATGTGCTGGAACGCACAACGAGGGAAATGTGGATAGATCTATTGGGCCTCACAAACCCCACTCGACGGCGGGGCCGGGCGGGTGCATATTGTCTCTACCTATCGGGTTACCGAGGCATCGGTAGCCCAGTCATCTGGGCTGGTATCATCTTTTGGTTCATGTTTAGTAATGGGCTCCCAACCGTAGTAGTAAAAACACTTAACGTCTAGCTAACGTTCTTATGACATAGTATTAACGAGAATGATCTTTGTGAACTTGTGACAACACTTTTATAAAAGAAAACCTGTGAACTCACCAGCATTATATGTTGACATTTTTGGCATGTTTTCTCAGGTCGCTAAGGTAGCAATCAATGGGCTAGGCGCACGGAGTCATGCACAGCGTCTAATATTTTGAAGCATATTAAACAATGTTTTGTAAACAATGATATGTCTTTTGGTTGCAAACAAGAAATGCTTCCGCTGCTGGTTTACGGCTCAAAGCATGATATTTTGGATTTAAAAATATATGTGAATGCATGTTTGTTGTATGTTTATTGTGATCGTTGACTGAGATCCTGGTGTGTCACGCGCCTCGCGGTAAAACCCCGCACGTGGAATTTGAGGGTGTGACATGGTACCCCGATCTCAAGTCAATCTTTGAATAGATACAAGAATCCTGAAGCTGATCAAATAAATCATCGATACGAGGAAGAGGATAGTGATTCTTCATGGAAACCTTGTTCAGTTCACGGTAATCAATACACATACGTAGGCTTCTGTCTTACTTCTTAACAAAGAGGATAAGAGTCCCCACAGGGATGAACTAGGTCGAATGAAACCCTTCTTCAATAACTCCTGTAACTGGTTGGACAATTCCTGCATCTCGGGAGGTGCAAGACGATATGGAGCTCGGGTGATAGGGGACGCACCCGTAGTAAGTTCAATACCGAATTCGACTTGACGATAAGGCGGAATGCCAGGTAGATCTTCAGGAAACACAATGGGAAAGTCACAGACAACAAGAATATCTTCAATTTTCTTCTCTTCCTCCGACGAAACCGAAACAAGAGCCAGAATGGCAGAATACCCCTTTCGAAGATATCGATTGACTTTATCAAAACAGACGATATCAGCACGATACAAGGATAACCAATCCATACCCACAACGACATCGAAACTACCCAAGGACACCGACATAAGGTCAATAGAAAACGACAAACCCGATAATTCACGGCGACACTCCCTAAGGACGTGTGTCGCTTCGACTTTCTTACCATCAGCCAATTCTATCAAGTACTTAGCCTCTAAAGGTGTAGGTACTCTATCAAGCAATTGACTAAATCCCAGAGATATAAAACTCTTATCCACACCAGAATAAAATAAAACCGAAGCATAGCGATTATCAAGAAGAAACGTACCGGTAACAGTATCAAGATCCCGCCGAGCCTCGCCTGAACCAATCACGAAGGCACGAGCATTCCTGCCTCCGCCCCCATTGTTCCCATTACCCGACCCATTCTTCCCAACTTTGCCCTGCTTCAACTTGGGGCAATCACGCTTATAGTGTCCAAGTTCACCACAGTTATAGCACTCCTGCTTTCCATGGTTTCCCTTAGGGGCAGTAGCCTGAAAAGTGGGGGAAGGTGTAGCAGGCGGGTTCCGATTACCCTGAAGATTGACCCTACAATCCTTAGCTTGGTGCCCAACCTTATGGAACCGAAGACAACGGTTCTTGTCACAAGGACCAGTATGATGAAACCAATATCGTTCACACTTCGGCAATTTCCCAAAATAACACCCCAATTTCTGCTTAGATGACGATCCCCCAACATCAGACTTCTTTACTGGCTGGGTCTGAGCTGAACTCGAGTCTTTACCCACACCTTCCAACTTTCGCTTGTTGTTCTCGAGAGCCTTCACAGTAGTGCCTTGGGGAGGCAAGACTCCTTCTGCTACTTTCATATTGGTCAGCATGTGAGCCGACCGAACAACCTTAGAATACACAGTGAGATTACCCGCCGCCACCAATCCTACAACTTCCGGCACCAACCCAGAAATATAATGCTCAATTTATTTACTTCGGCGTGTGCAAATCCGGGCACAACACCGCCAGCTCATTATGTCTAGCTGTGTACACCTCGATTTCAGACCCCCACCATTTTGTGATTCCAGACCTCGTGCTCGAGCTTCTGAATCTCGTCCCTCGGGCAGTATTCGCTTTTCAAAATCTGGACAAATTCTGCCCAAGGCATAGCGTGGGCTTCCCCAATACCCAAGGTCTGGGTGGTGGAGTTCCACCAAGTCAGAGCTTGACCCTCAAGGGTCGCTGAAGCATACTTCACGCGGTTGCCCGCTGGGCAACTGCACATGGAGGACACAGATTCAACTTTTTCCAGCCACCGGAGCAGTCCCACTGCCCCTTCAGTCCCACTAAAGTTGTGGGGCTTGCAATCCATGAACTTTTTGTATGAGCACTGAGGTGGTGGTGGATTAACAGCACCACCTGGGACAGAATACACAACTAAATAACAAGGAAGGAGATACAGTACCCAGAAATGAGGTAGAGTAGGTAGAAATCAACTTACCACCCATAGCATTATGAGCAGCTTGGAACGCAGCCAAGGCTACATTCACCTGCTGTTGTGAGAGGTTGTTCAACTCTTCTTGGGTCATATTAACGTTGCCGCGACCGCCACCACGGTCGCGAGCACGGCCGCCCCTGCGACCTCCACGAGCTCTTGACATCTTCTGTCAAGACATCGAACAAAAGATTTAGGCTTACCCGTGGTGTAACCCACTAGGAATCATAAGAAATTGATCCGGGTTTATAATTCGGGTCCATCCGTCCAAACACAAAGTCCACTAGGATTCCCATGCATTCCAGTATATGATCTCGTGTGCACCCGACATGATAAACTGTTCTACATGGTCCTCCAGATGTACTTTAAGCTTGAAGTTCAAGTCACCGGACACTAGCACTCAAACAGCATATTACTACAAGTACAAGTGTAAGATAGTGTGTGTAAGGACGAGCGTGTCTATTGGGGCAAAGAGGGGAGATGTCCGAATCCTGGACAGATTTTAAGAATATGCCGAAGCTACCCCAATGTACACCATCGCCAAAAGAGTTCAATAATATGTTGCTCGCCGTTGAATCATGATAAGGATGAGATAAGAAGTAGAACGATAGAAGAGTAAGCAGATGATGCAGCGTAGAAGATGATGATACTGACACCCCGACGAATTCAATATGTTACCCCCATGTTAAGACTCGACCATATGTGACCGTCTAGTGTGTGTGACTCAGCTATAGACTAGACTCTACATGCAGTCCTAGTTTACTATAACCGTTGTCTCTGATACCAATATGTCACACCCTCAAATTCCACTTGCGGGGTTTTACCGCGTGACGCGTGACATACCAGGATCCAATCAACGATCACAATAAACAAACACTAAATGTATAAAATAAAACCAAAACATTATGCTTTGAGCCATAAGCCAGCAGCGGAAGCATTTCTTGTTTACAACCAAAAGACATATTACAGTTTGGAAACATTGTTTAATATGCAACAAGACTCAAGACGCCGTGCGCCTAGTCCATTAACTGCTACCTTAGCGACCTGAGAAAACATGCCAAAAATATTAACATATAATGCTGGTGAGTTCATAGGTTTTATAAAAGAGTTGTTATAAGTTTGAAAAGATCATATCCGTTACTACCATGTTATAAGAACGTTAGCTAGACGTTAAGTGTTTTTACTACTACAGTTGGGAACCCATTACTAAACATGAACCAGTAGATGAAACATGCCCAGATGACTGGGTTACCAATGCCTCGGTAAACCCGGAGCTAGAGACAATATGCACCCGCCCGGCTCCCAGCCGTCGAGTGGGGTTTGTGAGGCCCAATAGATCTATCCACATTTCCCTCGTTGTGCTTCCTGCATATTCATGGTTTCCCCTGAGACTTTGTATAAAACGTCGTATGGTATTCTAAAGTAACCATAGTATAACATGATCTTTAAAGATCCAAGTAAGTAGCATGTTTCTCCCCCGAAAGTAAAACCAGTAAAAGTGGGGCTGTGACACTCACCTTAGATTGCGTTACTTGAAAACGATTAAATAAATAAGCTATGATAGCCCCAAATAGTGGCGACCTATCATAAGACGTATATAAGTACCCATACTAATAACCCATAGGTCAACTGGTCCCCGAATGTCCAGACCAGAACCATGTACGTTTGAAAACACCTTTGACTGTTAAACCGACCGCACCAGACAATACCCGACATCCCATTTGTGACCCGACACTCCACATGTTATCCAAACACAAGATATCATGCAACATATGCAATTAAACACTTAGCGCGCGTAAAAGTTCACTAAGTCTAGCATCACGCTCAATTAATGCATAAACGAATCCGAACACGTGTTACCAAGTCATTAGGCATGTCACGGGGTTCCTATCATATTCCTAGGTGTCAAATCATGCTTCGGGATGTCAAAATACACTTACAACAGCAGCATACGCGATTAGAAAATTAACATGCAATTAGGAAAAGTCAATTGGTGAGTAGGAGAAGTCAACACACCATTAGGCCTTGTAATCGCCCCTAATCACACGCGATTACACCCTACTCGCCCTTGCATAAGGTGAGTATGACTCCTACTCGCCTCCTGCAGCTGTGCGACGCCTTTATGCGCGTTTAACCTTCCAAATCAGATCCGAAACATGTAAAAACACCCAACATCAAACCTAAATCATTAACCAACCCATTCCAAGCAATAACCCCTAATTCATCACTGGTCTAACACCCTATGTGCAATTATTTCTAAAAATGGCAAGGTACTAGGTTTCATTAACTATGCATATCTTTCCTTAAATGGCAAATAATCAGATTTCATCACCTACAACCTTGCAAATCATCATCCCTCTGTTATAATACCCTTCTAATGTGAATCCTAACATCAAACAATCATCAAATCATATCATAACATCCTAAATCTTCAAGAATCACTCAAATGGGTCAAAATGCATATTTTCATCAAAACACCATAATAATTGCTCAAATCCTTAGGAAAACATCCTAATAACTCCTACACATCAGAAGTACATCAATTACATGGAAACATTCATGTTTCAGTCGTCAAAAATCATTTCTTGCATGAATACTTCACATAGAGCATGTATAAAGGTTTAGACTTGTTTTAGAAACTCATTTCAAAGGTTTTTAAAGACACAAACTTGATAAAACTAGGTCTGGACCTTTGGGAACCAAAATATTAACATTACAAAGGTTTGGGATGAAGAACACACCTTGAATCTTGTTAAAGAAAGGAGTGTAAGCTTGGAAATGGTGGGTTTTGAAACAAAACGAGTTCCAAAGGCGTGTTATGGTGTGAGGGAGGCTTAAGATCAGTTAGGGTTGCATAAATGATGTTGCACAAGTCAAGGGTTGTATTTATAGGTGTTTCTAGTCGTCAAGAACAGGGAATGCGATTACGGGGCTGCAACAGGCGAGTAGGAGCTCTACTCGCCCCTTAAACACACGATTACACCCTACTCACATGTTAAAACATGCGAGTAGGCTATCTGGTATGTCCTAATCGCCTGATAAGTTCCCCTAATCGCCTCCAGCATGTAACTTTGGGTTTTTGGCGCGTTAAACACTATTTTAACACATATAAACACGTATTCACATACCGACAAGTCATATAATGATTATAAACACATAATGCATGATAACTAACACGTTCACATCCGTTCAACAATTCCCGGGACTCGAGACTTGCGTGTGTGCGTTAAACCTGGTGATTCCACGAATCACCAATCCTTGTACACATGGTTATGGACCGACTCCTAATGATCCCGTGGATCATTGTAACGACTCCCAATGATTCCCCGAACCATCTTAACGACTCAAGTGACCCAATTAAGTATGTAATATGCATGACTCTCTAAGGTAGACTTACTAGTTTGATCAATGTTACTAACCTGAGTTTGCCGGGTGTCACATGCTACTTTGCACTATCCGGTCCATAGAACGTTCAGTATGCCAGAGGCGATAATCGAAGTCCTGAGATACTAACCACGCACTATGAGGCATGTCATCATATACGTGATGTGGGTATCGATGGAATGGGTAATGAATGTTCAATAATGTGCTTAATTGTGTGTTTTTGATGTGGTTTTGATGATTATATATGATAAATATGATAACTACGCAAGTTCGGAATGTTTCAGGTAAAATAAGAATAGTGGACGAGTTTTGGAGAAAATTCATGGATTCGACCTGAAGATTAAAATGGATGACATGATAGAGGGTCGAAAAACAAAGACGTGGCCGCAAGATTTGACGAAAACGATTATCGAGGTGGAAATCTCATGTCCTTTCTATTGGCGTTGGCGGAAGATTAACTCTCATAAGGTTGGTTCTCGAGAGCTTACCTTGTTATTACTTCTCATTATACAAAGCCCCAAAAAAGGTTATATAAGATTTAGAATCTTTAATGAAGAAGTTCTTGTGGGGAAGTAGTGATGCGGTTAAAAAGTTACATTGGGTGGGTTGGGATAAGGTGACGGTTCCGATAGATAAAGGGGGTTTCGGAGTAAATCGCTTGGAAAACTCTAATCATAGTTTATTGTTGAAGTCGTTATGGCGATATATCGGTGTGAAGGTAATGCGTTATGGAAGAAGGTGATAGATTCGATCCATATACCAGCTCGTACTTGGGAGCTATATCCATGTCAAAGAAGATTCAAAGGTGCTTGGTTACACATTGTTAAATTGGGACGTCTTATGAAGGTGGGAGATGTCGGTTTTAATTCCCTTATTAGAGACGAGCCCGGGAATGGTGATACCATTATTTTCTGGTTGAACCCATGATGTGATAAACCTCTGAAGGTGCGATTTCCAAACCTTTATCGAATAGAAACCAAAAAACATTGTAAGGTGTCGGATCGAGTGTTGAAGGTTGGTGGTGCTAGTAGTTTTGCTTGGCGTTGGAGGCATAATCCGACATCTTCAGACGAAACTACAGAATTGACAGATTGTTTTATTTTGCTTGCGACTGTGAAACTTTCTTCTAAGAAAGATTCATGGTTGTGGCATGGTACCGGTTTTGAATTTACAGTGGCGAATGTCAAAACATGGATTTCATCCACTGAAGCTACAAATAGGCGGCTCTTTTTGATTGGTGTCAGTGGATTCCTAGGAAATGAAACATCTTTATGTGGCGAGCGAGACTTGAAAGATTACCAACAAAAGACGCTTTGATCAAGAGGAACATTCAAGTGGGAAGTAATACGTGCATCGTTTGTGAAGACAGAGTAAAGACAGCTGAGCACATATTCACAGGTTGTTTATTTTCGACTATCCTTTGGCAATCTATCGCCAAATGTTGTAGATTTCTAGTTTTTTATGTGTGTGATTTAAAAGACCTTACGAGTATGTACACGAATCTGCGGCTCAATTCGGCAACAAGTAATATGGTTCACGACTTGATGATTATCGGATGGTGGAAAATTTGGAAGGCTCGTAATGATCGCATTTTCAATAATAAGAACACAAAGATCGATGAGGTCATTTCAGATGTTAAAACTTATGGTTATTTGTGGTATAACAATAGGAATAGAAATAAAAGTGTACTTGGGACGAATGGTGTAGTTGTGACGTGATGTAATTTTTTGTTCGTCTTGTTCCTCACCTTGAGGATCAAGCATTCATGGTTTGTTAATGAAGTTCAACTTCAAAAAAAAAAAGGAAAAAAAAAAGAACTTGTAAGACGTTCTCATCTAACTTTGGCCCTAAACCTTTCCGATTTTTTAATTCGTGGTTAGACATGGACGATTTTGAGGATGTTATTTTGAAGGCAAATTGCGACTTTCAAGGTTATGGGCTACCCAATTTGATGCTGATTCAAAAGTTTAAATTGTTTCGCAGCCGCATTACTGAATGGAAGATCCGAACCAAACATAAAGAATTGGAAGAAAGTATGATTATTAAAGAGGAGATGGATTTGCTTGATGCGATTAGGGATGAGAGAGATTTGACGGAAGTGGAACTTTGGATGTGGGAAGAGACGCGTAGACGAGTAAAGGAACTTGAAGATTTTGAATATAAAGACATCCAATAAAAATCTAGATGTAAATGGGCAGCGGACAGTGACGATAACACAAAATATTTCCATGGTTTGATCAATGAAAGGAAGGCGTCAAATAGTATCTCGGGGTTGATGATTAATGGGATTTCAAAAATAAATATGTGGAGGATATGGAGCCGAGATAAAAGCTATGATGTCACAATCTCAAAAGTATGATTGAAGACGACGCGGATCTTTTAATAGCACCATATTTCGAAAGGGAAGTCAAGGAGGCAGTGTTTGGTTGTGGGAATGACAAGGCGCCGAGTCCAGATGGTTTTATCTTTAAATTTATTAAAAAATTCTGGAATATTTTATCGGCCGACTTCATTAATATTGTGAAAGAATTTTATGAGACGGGTACCATAAACCGTGGAGTGGGTTCAGCTTTCATAACACTTATACCAAAATCCTCGGTGCCTTAAGGTTTAGGTGACTATCGGCTCATAACTCTTATCGGTGTTACTAGTAAGGTTATCTCAAAGTTGCTAGCGAATAGGATGAGAAAGGTCATGGGAAGCATCATTTCAGAAACGCAATTTGCGTTTTTGAGTGGAAGGTTTATATTAGATGGTCCGTTGATGATCAACGAAATTATTGCTTGGGCAAAACAAATGAGGAAGGAGATGTTCATTTTTAAAATCGATTTTCAAAAGTCGTATGATAATGTACATTGGAGCTTCCTTCTAGTTGTCCTTATGCAATTAGGATTTCCAAATCGTTGGTGCTTATGGGTGGAGGGCATTCTGGTATCAAATAGGGCGTTGGTTCTTGTAAATGACGCACCAACGTTTGAGTTCGATTGCAAGAAAGGAATCCGTCAAGGCGACCCTTTATCGCCTTTCTTGCTTGTTATTGTAATGGAGGTTTTTTCAAGTCTTTTCAAGATAGCTAACGACATCGGCACTTTTAATGGTATTCGTCTTCCGAATGGTGGGCTTGAGGTAAATCATTTCCTATACACAGACGATGCGATGATTTTGGGAGAATGGTCGACTTTTAATTTTAATAATTTGAAACGAATCTTGAGAATTTTCTTTCTTTGTTCGGGTCTTCGAATTAATATTAATAAGTCGACTCAATATGGTTTTGGGGTGATTTCGGAGATCATTAACAGGATGGCCGAATGATTAGGTTGTATGGCGGGATGCACTCTGTTGTGTATTTGGGGATCAAGGTAGGCACAAACATGAATCGAATCTCTAATTGGCAACCGGTAAAGGAGGTGTTTCGGGCTCGTTTATCGAGGTGGAAATCTCATGTCATTTCTATTGGCGGAAGATTAACTCTCATAAGGTCGGTTCTCGAGAGCTTACCTTGTTATTACTTCTCATTATACAAAGCCCAAAAAAGGTTACCTCTGATTTAGAAGCTTTAATGAAGAAGTTCTTGTGGGGAAGTAGTGATGCGGTTAAAAAGTTACATTGGGATAAGATGACGGTTCCGATAGATAAAGGGGGTTTGGGAGTTAATCGCTTGGAAAACTCTAATCATAGTTTATTGTTGAAGTGGTTATGGCGATATCGGTGTTAAGGTAATGCGTTATGGAAGAAGGTGATAGATTCGATCCATATGTCAGCTCGTACTTGGGAGCTATATCCATGTCAAGGATGACTCAAAGGTGCTTGGTTACATATTGTTAAATTGGAACGTCTTATGAAGGTGGGCGATGTCGGTTTTAATTCCCTTCTTAGAGCCGAGCTTGGGAACGGTGATACGATTAGATTCTAGTTGGACCCATGGATATGTGATAAACCTCTGAAGGTGTGATTTCTAAACCTTTATCGAGTAGAAACCGAAAAACATTGTAAGGTGTCAGATTGAGTGTTGAAGGTTGGTGGTGCTAGTAGTTTTGCTTGGCGTTGGAAGAATGATCCGACATCTTCAGACGAAACTATGGAATTGACATAATGTTTTATTTTGCTTGCGACTGTGAAACTTTTTTCTAAGAAAGATTCATGGTTATGGCATGGTACCGGTTCTGAATTTACAGTGTCGAATGTCAAAACTTGGATTTCATCCACCGAAGCTACAAAATTGGCGGCTCTTTTTGATTGGTGTCAATGGATTCCTAGAAAATGCAACATCTTTATGTGGCGAGCGGGACTTGAAAGGTTACCGACTAAAGAAACTTTGATCAAGAGGAGCATTCAAGTGGGAAGTAACATGTGCATCTTTTGTGAAGAGACAACTGAGCACATATTCACAGGTTGTTTATTTTCGACTATCCTTTGGCAAGCTATCGCCAAATGGTGTAGATTTCCAGTTTTTTATGTGTGTTATTTAAACGACCTTACCAATATGTACAAGAATTTGCGGCTCAATTCGGCAACAAGGAATATGATTCACGGCTTGATGATTATCGGATGTTGGAGAGTTTGGAAGGCTCGTAATGATCGCATTTTCAATAACAAGAACACAAAGATCGATGAGGTCATTTCGGATGTTAAAACTTATGGTTATTTGTGGTATAACAATAGGAATAGAAATACAAAATGTACTTGGAAAGAATGGTGTAGTTGTGACGTGATGTAATTTTTTGTTCGTCTTGATCCTCGCCTTGGGGATCAAGCGTTCATGGTTTGTTAATGAAGTTCAACTTAAAAAACATGTGTAATTATTTTTTTATTTTTTTTTTCTTGTTAACTTTTTTTTTTTTCATTAAACCAAAGACAAACCAATTACAAGTGATACGTAGGTAAACGGGCCACAAGTTGCGCCGCTACCCCTTTTTGTATTGCAAAACCTACTCTATTGAAAATAAAACATTGGCCCTTGTTTAATTAATCATTTGGTGTTGATCTTAATATAACTATACGGCCATTTATTTCGGACCTTTGTTTTCAATATCATGAGATTGCTTACAACAAAATCAATTTCCTTTGAGGTATCTATTATATGCATGGAACAAAATAATACCTTGGCATGTGAAGTTCATCAATTGTAGCCATTAATTGTTACTATAACCATATCTTGGTTAGACAATTGCCTACATCACATGTATTGTCTTCTCTTTTTAAGAGAAAATAAATTGTATTTGAGTTTTAAAATACTATTTTGACTGTTTAACTATTACTTCATAACTTTATTATCTATTGTTTCTTATCATGAATAAGATCACATATCGTAGTGAATGAGCACTTTAACATCATAAGGTTTCAGGTACGAAGAATTTTTGTATAACATATTATCGAAATGAGTTTTAATATCTACCCAAATAATTTATTTAATTAGTAAAGATGTTTTTCTATAGTTCAAATGAAATCTAAAGAGTGGCTTGGTTTTGGACTTGTGGAGTTGTGGGGTTGCTACCTCAAACATTGCACCCTAAACAACATCAAAAAGTTATCGAATCGGTGACAAGTTTCCACGTGACAATGACAATGATTCTCTTATTCCTAATTTGGCTTGGGAGGCCCATCTAAATAGGCCCGAGTGCCTGACTACTGAGTTAGTTCAGTTTATTAAGTTAGCCCTCCTAAACAATTTACTAAGGGTGAGCAGAAAACCAAATTAACTGAATCGAAATTGAAAAAAACCAAACTGAAAAAACCGAACCGAAATGATAACCAACAGTTCTATTTTTATTTTTTTTAAAAACCGAAAAATTCGGGTCGGTTAAGGTTACATATTCTGAAAAACCGAAAAAACCGACCCGACCCGAACCGATGTGTGTGTGTGTGTGTATATATATATACTAGGTTAGAGACCCGTGGGTACCCACGGTGCAAACCAAAGAAAAAATAAAAAAGTATTAAAATAATACTTGTATTATTGAAGTTGTATGTACATAACGTCAATGAAGATAAGTAAAAAAAATGCATCAAAATGTTATAAAATTATTCATAAATCTTGAAATACTTATTTGTACACAACGTTTAATGTTTTGTTCGTTAGTTCGCCATCTTCATCTAGTATAACTATCTTCAGTCTATCTCGACTTTTGACCCTTGATAGCGCAACATACAACTGCCCGTGTGAAAAAACTGGATCCTTCAAATACAAACCAACTCTGGATAAGGATTGCCCTTGACTCTTGTTTATTGTCATTGCGAAAGAAACAGCAACTGGGAATTGTCTTCTGCTAAATTTAAAAGGAATTTTCTTATCCGAAGAGGATAAAGTAATTCTTGGGATAAATGTTCGCATTCCAATGTTACTTCCTGAAATGATTTTCGCTTCAATTACACGTTTTCCCATTTTAACAACTTGTAACCTTGTCCCATTACACAAACCGCTTTTCTGATCAATGTTTCTGAGTAACATTACGGGGACACCAACTTTCAAAACCAAACGGTGGTTTGGTATTCCAGAAAACTTAAGACCATTCAAAACATCAGGAGAAACTAATCTTTCATCAACCTGTTCATTAAAATCTTCGGACTGACAAACACTATCTGAACTTAGATACTCAAATTCCTCACCATGAAACATTGAAAGTAATCTATCATTAATTTCTTGAACAACTTCATTCTTCGGTGCCAATATAGCTCGATCTTGAAAATAATTCGGAATGTGGATGTTATCCAAAAGTGACGGATACACAAAGGATATCAAATCAGAAACATGATCCGAAGATTGAGAAATAAGTAAGTCATCAAGTGTCTCAATAACATCTTCACCATCACTTATTGTATCCACCTCATATCCAAAAGCCAAGCTGCAAGCTTTTTAGTTTTCTCGATATCAGACTTGCAGCTTCCTGAAAGCAACCTCATATTTTGTTATATTGGGTAAATTAAATCCGAAGTCAAATAGCTATGTCTCAACAGCGTGACACTTTAATCTATCTATATAATAATTCAATACACTCGGGTCGAATAAAGGCCTTAGAGAGTGTCTCCTTGGATCCAACAGAGAAATGGGGCTCCAATAATTCTATTATAAATACCGTTTTTTATTTTTTTTCTCCATTATACCATCAACTCCAATATTCCATAAGCATTCTTCCTCCTACCTTCCTCATTCTTCTTTTCTATTTTTTTGTCAAGGTATCTTCTCCATTTGATCTTTGATTTATGTTATTACATCAACTCATCTTCAATTATTTTCGGATCACATGGACAAAAATTTGTTTAGAAGTTTTTTCTATTTATAATTCATAAATCATCTAACTCCATTATAATACAAACTGGTTTTCGATAAGATATACAAAAATTGGTTTCTGTCTATTTTTTGGCTCCTTTCGGATTTGTAGTTTCTAAATATTTCTATTTATAATTCATAAATCATCTAATTCCATTAAAATACCATTTGAAGTTTTCGGATCAAATGTACAAAAATTGGTTTCTGGCTATTATTTGGCTCCTTTCGGAAAGTTTATAGTGTGTTTCTAACAATATTTTGTTTCGGATTCCATTCGAAGCGGTGGTTTTATGGTTGAAATACAAGGTTTACTAATGTTAGTTATCAGTTATGAAATTCGGTAATCTAATTTTATGTTTCAATTTTAAAACAGGATTCCAATGTAATGATTTATGTTATGGTTGAAATATTTTTTTCCGATTCGTTTTTTCTGATGGATTAAAGTGGATTAAATTATTTTTCAGGTCAAATGTACAATTTTTATAATGGAATATATACAAATATATTGGGTTTATTTAACATATTCGTTTTTTCATTTGAAAAACAGGATTCCATCCGAAGAAACAAACTCGATTATGGCTTATCACAAGGGTGAGGTGATTCATGACCCTTCCGCAAGAGTTTTGGTATGAATCTTATTTTCATCTAAATATGGCTTTTTTTGTAGACAAATTTATTATTTCTTTTTTTAATGTTCTTTTTACCGTGAACGCCATAATCGAAATTAATGAAATTGAATTTGAATTTGACTTTCTTATAACGAATTTGACTTCCTTATAAAGAATTTCAATGAATTCGTTAATTATACCATTGATTGAATGAATTGACTTCCTTATAACGAAATTGACTTTGGCTTCCTTATAATGAATTTGACTTTTAAATGTAGATAGATATGTAACGAAAATAATTGAATTTGACTTCCTTATAACGAATTTGACTTCCTTATAAAGAATTTCAATGAATTCGTTAATTACAGCATTGACTGAATAACTTGTAATTATGATAGATATTTACAAACAAAATTCGTTATTGTGGAAGTATGCCGAAATTAACAATGAATGCCATAATCGAAATTAATGAAATTGAATTTGAATTTGACTTCCTTATAACGAATTTGACTTCCTTATAAAGAATTTCAATGAATTCATTAATTATACCATTGATTGAATAACTTGTAATTATGATAGATATTTACAAACAAAATTCGTTATTGTGGAAGTATGCCGAAATTAACAATGAATGCCATAATTGAAATTAATGAAATTGAAATTGAATTTGACTTCCTTATAAAGAATTTCAATGAATTCGTTAATTATACCATTGATTGAATGAATTGCCTTCGTTATAACGAATTTGACTTTGACTTCCTTATAACGAATTTGACTTTTAAATATAGATAGATATGTAACGAAAATAATTGAATTTGACTTCCTTATAACGAATTTGACATCCTTATAAAGAATTTTAATAAATTCGTTAATTATACCATTGATTGAATGAATTGACTTCCTTATAACGAATTTGACTTTTAAATATAGATAGATATGTAACGAAAATAATTGAATTTGACTTCCTTATAACGAATTTGACTTCCTTATAAAGAATTTCAATGAATTCGTTAATTATTCCATTGATTGAATAACTTGTAATTATCAAAATCATTTCCTTTATATTATGACTTTCATTTAATTATTTTTAATATATTTTTATTATGTTAGAATTAATTTTAATTATGGACATTAATAATAATTGACTGAATTTAATGTTATTTATTATGATTTTATAACCTCATTTATTTATAACATTATTAATACGAAATTATGTTTAATCTATTTTTACAATATTATGTTTAATATTATTTATTGACATTAATAATAATTGACCGAATTTAATGTTATTTATTAAAAATTTTAAGCTCTTTTATTTATATTACTGTTTTTTCGAATTTATGTTTAATATTATTGACCGAATTAAATTTTTTATATTATGACTTTCCTTTAATATTATTGACCGAATAATAATTGACCCATATTAATTTTATTTATTTCGATTTTTTAATCTCATTTATTTATATTACTATTTTACGAAATTATTTTTAATCTATTTTTATGAAATTATGTTTAATATTATTTATATTAGTATTTTTTTGAATTATAATTAATGTTGCCTACAATTAAAAGGATTTATTCATTTTAATGTTATTTATTATGAGTTTAATGACATTAATAATAATTGAACGAATTTAGTGTTGTTTATTACGATTTTTAATATCATTTATTTATTATTGATCGAATTTACCGGAATAAATTACTAATATATTACTAATACTAATACTAATATTACGATTTTTAATCTCATTTATTTATTATTGACCGAATTAAATTACTAATACTAAAACTAATATTACGTTTTTTAATTTTAATTTTAATCTCCTTTATTTCTTATTGACCGAATTAAATTTTTATATTACGAATATATTACTAATACTAATATTACGATTTTAGTATTACTAATTGTAAAAATAGTATTGTTGACCGAATATATTACTAATATTAATACCAATTTTATGATTTTAGTTTACTATTCGTAAAAATTATTTCAATAGAAATATGTAAATTTTATGATGTCAATAATAATTTGTCCATAATTGGTAAGTCAATTTAAAATGTCGTTGTTTTTAATGTAATTGATTTAATTATTGATTACAATTTTTGAGTTTAATATTGAAAATTTTTAATCTCATTTATTTATATTACTATTTTTTCGAATTATTATTATTTTTGCCTGCAATTAAAATTTTTTTTTCATTTTTAATGTTATTTATTATGATTTTTAATGACATTAATAATAATTGAATGAATTTAATGGTATTTATTACGTTTTTTTTGTGTCATTTATTTATTATTGACCGAATTGACAGAATTGAATTAAGTTACGAATATATTACTAATATTACAATTTTTAATCTTATTTATTTATTATTGACCGAATTAAATTACGAATATATTACTAATACTAAAACTAATATTACGATTTTTAATTTTATGTTTAATCTCATATATTTATTATTGACCGAATTAAATTACGAATATATTACTAATACTAAAAAAATTTACCTTCCAAAAAGAAGACAATTGCTTAAATTAGACAATTAATGTTTGAATTTAATGATTGACAATTGCTTAAATTAGCCATAATAAGTCTCATAATGATTGACAATTGCTTAAATTAGCCTAATTTACCATGCGTATTTTTTCGTTACATATATACAATCAATGTTTGAATGTAATTCGAAATCATTAGATGCTTGATTAATGTTATTGATTGATGATATATACCATAATTATAAGTCATCCACCTATGGTATACATTTGCCAATATTTAATCAAATTCCATAATTTTATTGATTTTAATATTATTGTGATGCCTTTACTAAAGTACCACATACAAATATATAAATTAACACATGGTCAATGGTCAATGATGTACATAATAACATAATAACTGGTTGACTAATAAAGGTCAATGGTCAATCCTAATAATTGTCGAGTAAATGAGGGTTGACTAAAATTGAAGGTGAAAGTCGACAGGATGACTCAAGCACTGATTACCATATTGATTTGAATATTATTGTGATGTCTCAACTAAAGTACCACATACAAATATATAGATTGACACATGGTCAATGGTCAATGATGTACATAATAACATAATAATTGGTTGACTAATAAAGATCAATGGTCAATCCTAATAATTGCCGAGTAAATGAGGGTTGACTAATAAATTTCGAATTATGGTATATACGCCAATATATAAATTATGGTAAAATTGATATGGAAGGTTCTTAATCCCATTGATTGATTGATATATCGATAATATAGTGCTACCTAAAATATATTTCTTAATAGTTAATCAAAGTCCATAATTTTATTGATTTGAATATTATTGTGATGCTTCCACTAAAGTACCACATACAAATATATAGATTGACACATGGTCAATGGTCAATGATGTACATAATAACATAATAATTGGTTGACTAATAAAGGTCAATGGTCAATCGTAATAATTGCCGAGTAAATGAGGGTTGACTAAAATTGAAGGTGAAAGTCGATAGGATGACTCAAGCTCTGATTATCATATTGATTTGAATATTATTTTGATGCCTCCACTAAAGTACCACATACAAATATATAGATTGACACATGGTCAATGGTCAATGATGTACATAATTACATAATAATTGGTTGACTAATAAAGGTCAATGGTCAATCCTAATAATTGCCGAGTAAATGAGGGTTGAGTAATAAATTTCGAATTATGGTATATACGCCAATATATAAATTAAGGTAATGTTGATAAGGAAGGTTCTTAATCCCATTGATTGATTGATATGTCGAAAATATAGTGCTACCTAAAATATATTTTTTAGTAGTTGCCATACTTAAATACATCAGGGAAAACGAATATATTAGCCATCATTAGTATTTGGAGCAATAAAGTCGAATATGACGTAAAACATAGAGAAGCATAAATCATGTACAACTTTTGACCATCCATTTGTTAAACAGAAATCATCATCTATAAATTCTAACAGAACAAATCAAGATTGACCATGGTATGTGAAAAGTTTAATGTTGTTGTTGCGTAAGTTTTTAGATAACAAAAACCTGTTCATGGATTTCGGCAATGTCTAGACGAACACGTAAAAAACAACATTATAATAAGGAATAACTTTTTTTATTTAAAAAAAATTAGAAAGAATCATACCAAAACTCGTGCGGAAGGGTCATGAATAACCTTGAAGAATTTGTCACCCTTGTGATAAGCCATAATCAAGTTCTTTGTCCTAATGAAATCCTGTTCTTCAAATGCAAAACAAATATTTGTTAATGTAACCATAAACTCAAGAAAGTTTTTTTTTTTTTTTTTTCATTTTCACGAAAACTCGAAACTGATTTCATTTGAATCCTGTTATTAAAACCACAATCATATTACATCAATTATTTGGACAATAATACAATGATTAAACCTGATCGTAAAAAGTTGTGTATCCATTTCATCCAATTCAGAAACTTGATCCTAAACAGTTTATATACTTATGTTAATAAAAAAAAAAAACGTTTTGATCATTACAAAAAAACCGATTTTATTTGGTAGAATATTGATGTAATACGATGGTGATTTTTCTTTGTAGAAAAATGAATATATAAACCGATTGTATTTCTGTTTGATGTAATATGATCGTAAACAACTATGTATGCATCTAATCCAAATCAGAAACTTAATCGTAAACAGTTTAGATACTTATGTTAATAAAAAAACGTGTTGATCATTACAAAAAAACCGATTGTATTTTGTAGAAGGTTGATGTAATACGATTGTGATTTTTCTGTGTAGTAAAAAGAAAATACATAACCGATTGTATTTCTCTTTGATGTAATATGATTGTAAGCAGTTATGTATCAATCTCATCCAAATCAGAAAATTGATAATAAAACAATTTCGACACTTATGTTAATCGTAAAACGTTTTGATCATTACCGAAAAACCGATTGTATTTCATAGAAGATTGATGTAATATGATAAATATAAGATTAGATGGACAACATACCTTGCAAAAGAACAATGAGAAATGAATGAGGAATGAGAAAGGAATTAGGATATGAAGGATGAACAATGTATTAGGCTAGGAAGGAGGAAGAATGTTTTAAGATACAAATGGATGGTGAGAAAACAAAAAAAAAGAGGTTTATATACTACATTTCATGGAGCTCCATTTACCATTTGGATCCTAGGAGACCCTCTCAAAAGCTAGGATTCAACCCTAGTGTTTTCATTTATTATATAGATAGATGTTTAGACAAATAGATAGGTTAGAATGTATGTTTCTTAATATCAATTGTATTTATAAGTTGAAGAAATGGAATTGAACAATGTGTTTTATGGTCATTTAACGAAGAATTAATTACACGGTAGTTGCATGTTATATAATGATTTTGATACTTGTTTATTGGAACCTACAGTCTATCGAATTCAAGATAAATCTCACTGTCATGTTTTGTTCCAAATCAATCACAAATTATATGATTTATTTTGTAGTTTTCTTGGGACTTGCTACTAGAACAATGACTTACAAATTCTTAAATGGTTTTGTTTTCGTTTTTTATTTTTTTTTTCAATTTTAAGTTTCACTAATTATTTCGTTTTGTCAAACCAAAATCAAAGAAATATTAAATAGAAAATACAATACCTAGCTTTGATTATTTATCATGTTTATTGATATATGGGCAAAAGGGACTAACAGATTGAAAATAAAAACCCCTTCAAAAGGTTAAGATGAATGTAGATATTCGGTGAAGCTTTCAAAAATAAAGAAAATGAAGCGAAACGAAAAACAATGCCGATTTTGATCTACTGTAAATAAGTAGAAAAACCATGAATTACCTAAAAAGGAGCAAAAAAACCCGACTATTTAACCGAAACCGATCGGTTTTGAAAACGAAATAACCGAACATGTCAGTTTCGGTTTCAGTTTCGGTTATTGCCAAAAACCGACCCGAACTGACCCGTGCACACCCCTACAATTTATACATGTATAATAGTAGAGATGCTTAAGCATTCACATTTGGTTCTCCATATTTACGTGAGTGAAATCTTTATATTTTGTTAATTGATAGTAAATGGTTGTGAATGGAGGAGAAAGAAAAGTTACCGTCCATCAGTAAATTGAAGGAACATTGTTCACCCTATATAATATTTTAATATTTTTTTAAAATGGTTATGAGTGTAGGAGAGATAAACGATAATGAGGAAAATGGATTTTAATACTCTCAACTATCGCCTGTTGGCGGATATCACTCCCAACTTTCACTTTGGCCAATAGCACCCCTAACTTTCAACTTAGTTTGTTCCATCACCCCCAAACTAACGGAGATCTAACCTGGTTAGTTTTCGTGGCCAAAATGTAAAAACCTAAACTTCTACGTGACCAAAATGTAAAAACCAAAACTTAAGGACCTTTTCGAAACTTTATTGTTTATTATTATTATTATTATTATTATTATTATTATTATTATTATTATTATTATTATTATTATTATTATTATTATTATGTTTTAAAAAAATTATTATTATTATTATTATTTAAAATTTTATAAATCCGAAACACCACCCCTCCCTCTCTTCTTTCTCCTTCTGCCTCCACACGAGTTCATCTCCTACACCAACAAAACCCTAAATTCGAAATAAACCACCAAATTCAAACTTCCAATTACAAATCTGTACTATTTTACTCATCTATCGCAATAAATACTATTATTAATATTAATTAATTTACACGATGATCAAAAGTATTGTAACACCCCACCCGAGACCCGGGTGATCATTTACGGTTGATCCCTGACCTAGCAGCGGAATCGCAACTTTTCTTGTAAACTTGCTAATCTTGCGACATATATTTAAAAAGTTTTTACGTCAGCTTATGCTGGTGAGCTCATGCATAGTTGTATGAAAAAATTCATTTTATATTATGAACAACAATACTGATTTTATTTACATCACACACACTTGAGTTGGCACATACTTTAATAATCTATGTGTATACACCTTTACTTTTATAGGTGTGGGTATACAACCCATACACCCTACAGATTAAACAGATGCCCGTACTGGGCTGGCATGCTGCCTTACTATTATGGTTGTATTTTACTACTGGGCAACCCATACTGGAAAGGCTCACTATGGTTTCCCCAGCCTCAATACAAGACGGTGGCATACTGCCTATTATTATTGTATTTTACTACTGGGCAACCCATACTGGGAAGGCTCACCGCGGTTCCCCCAGCCTCAATACAAGATGGTGGCATACTGCCTATTATGAGCATATTTTACTACTGAGCAACCCATACTGGGAAGGCTCACTGCGGTTCCCCCAGCCTTAATACCTCATTATGAATCCATGGATCCAGAATACCCAATGCCCATGCACGTATAATACGTCACATCTATTTAATTACTTAGGTGTGGGTGTGTTATTGGCCTTACATGGACTCAACACCTCCTTCACCTCACATATTATTCAGACAAACATCCATCACAATTTTAAGAAAAACAATCACGATACTCATATATAATTGATTATAATTGATAATACAAGTATATGTCACAGTTTTGGAAAAAGTCATGACAACTCACCCGTTCAACGATGCTTAACGACTGCCCAACACTTGCTAGTATAGCCAGTTAATATCTCAGTGTCCTGACACAATTACGTAATCCTAGGTTAGGTAATGGTATGCCTAACTAATTATTATAATGGTTGGATATTGGTTAACGCTGCCTTATTTAAGCATGGGTGATCAGTCCATGCCTAACTAAGGCTAGGCTACCCAATACCCACCCCTAAAACCCTAATACCTAAAAATAATAATACTAAACTACTACTAATAATACTAATAAAAATAATAAAAATAAATTACTAAAACATAACTTAATCGAGAACATACCTTAAAACTATCTACGGCTAATCGGTGCAGAGTCTCCTTTACTCGTGCTCCTACTCGTGCTCTAAATATGACTAATAACAATACCCAACGGGATATCATAGGCTAAGAATTCTCTTATACTAGAGAGGTCCCAAAACTTATATATCTAAGGTCACTGTGATGTCTATATTTATAGAATAAGGCAAGCAGCTTAAAATTCCTTTCATGTTCGATGTGGGACGATAGTTTCCTTTTATTTTTCCAGACTTTCGATGTGGGACTCTTTTCTTACTGTTTTCGATGTAGGATCAGATTTCCCTTTTATAATTACTTCAACATGCAGGTAAATGAACACATAACTTCATAATACACCGGTATAGTGTGACAATTTCAATTGTTAACTTTTAATGCATTATATTATTATAATTAGGGAAATTGGATTGTATCGCACTCAACTATTTGTTATTGGCCGATAACGCACTGAACTATAAAATTGATCACCAACGCACTGAACTTTAAACCTCTTGGATTGTGTCACGCTAAGGCTGTGTTTGATAAGGTCCAAATGGAAGAATCCATATGTGTTAATTGTATTAATTTGTCACTAAGTAATCGTTTTAAACCTCTTTATCACTAAGTAATCGTTTTAGTGGTTTTGGACCTGGTCAAACACAGCCATAGTGTGACACAATTCAAGAGGTTTAAAGTTCAGTGCGTTGGTGATCATTTTTATAGTTCAGTGCGTTATCGACCAATCCCAAATAGTTGAGTGCGATACAATCCAATTTCCCTTATAATTATAATTAATTCAGCTGCTTTACTCGTTTTTCTCGTATAACTTATAAACTATAACGTTTTAGTAACTTCCAATGTATTGTTAAGACGAGCTAATTTTTATCTATGCATTAACCCAAGTTTCATTAAAAACGAAGCATTGTTCAAATATAATATATTTGGTTATTATTACTAAACGGTCTCTTTTGCTAGCCCAGACTCGTCTAAATATCTCCTATTTTAAATAACCATCTTACTCCTTAAACAATATATTAAATATAAATTTCATGTACTTTTATTTTTATCTACAAAACGGGGTGTTACAAGTATTTAACTATTTATGATTTTATTTTAAAAAGGAATATCAAATTGAAGATAATAATAATTTTACGAACAACACGACAATAAAAATGGAGGAGAAATGTCGTTATTATGGTGAAGAATCAGAGGAATAATTCAGATCGATAAATTAAGGATTACACTTATGAAGCTTGAAATACTGTTATTTGTATTAATAACTAGTTTTTTACCGTGTCGCGCGTTGCGGCGACAACCTGCGCACTGCAGCAACAACCAAGCGTTTGCGATTGCATTACACGTGTTATGATAATGAAATTAACTACGACAATTCTTGTTCATCGTATCAACTTTTAGTATAAATTAAGTTATGCATTTAACTTATTTCTTTTAAATCAAAGTGTAACATAAATTTGATTTTAAGTTTTATGTCGAGACTCGAGTGTATGATTATAAAATCTAAAGGATGATAACTTGTTTTTCCATCAGCAATAACTTTTAGCCCTTTAAAAAAAGCACAATAGAAAACTGATTGAAAACTAAAACATCTTACTTTTCTGATATTGCATTGCAAATCTCATAACTTTTTATTTTCAATTCAATTAAACCACACATTTTCAACTCAATTTATGAATGATTATTTTCCTCACCACCAGCACCTTTCTAGAGAGAGAAAAGAGTTTTGGTAACACAAAGTCTTAACTGAAAATGTCAATGAGCACCACCACTACCACCGGCTGGTGACGCGCCACCACAACCATTGCAAACAACATACCACAACCCCACCACCGTAACCACAACAACCGACAACGTTCAAGATCATTAACCAACACGGGTACCCTCGTATGCCTCAATCCTCGTCACCCACATGCTCACCATCTCATTTCCAGCCGTTGAAGCTGCCGGAGAACACTGTCTGAGCTACCGTCACCTCCGGCCGCCGTGGATCTATGGTTGAGTGCCTCGCTAAAGGTGGATACTACAGCTGTGAGTCTGGAGGTCAGGCTAACCCATCATCAAAAAATACGCCACCACCACACCTTGACCATCACCGACTCCGCAGTCGCCGACACACATAACCGGTTTGGGTAGAGATTACAAAGCGAAGGTGTAAATAACCCCTGCAATCAGCTGAAATTACAGTAGTTGCCACGCAATACTGTAGCTGATTTGATGTTTAGCTACAGTATTTGTCCCTCACATCAAAATCTACCAATATATATATATATATATATATATATATATATATATATATATATATATATATATATATACTAGCAGGAACCCACGCGTTGCGGCGGGGCTGTATCCGTAAACTTTTATTACATATATAATAATTTTAAACTAAAAGTCATCATGTATTATTGTGTGACAATTATTTTGGTGGAAGTCCTTTGATATTGAAAGCACAAATAAAAAATAAAAATTGATGCGGGAGAATACTGAAAACATGAATCAGAAGACAAGATTTCAGTTTCTGAAAAAAAAAAGTAGCTAAATACTCTAAATGAAGCCATAAAAAATAAAGAATGGCGTGTGGGATGGGTTTGCCATCCCATAGTACTAACTGGTCAATTTTGTGGTATATTCCCGAATATGCTCCGAACGTATATATGTCATTTCTCATGTTGGCGATTGTTTCGTCTAATGAGACACCCATACCCTCATTATGAAGAATTCTAATTAATATAATATTCTATTCATTTAATATAAATAAAAAAACGTAAATCACTTTACATACATATTAAAAGGAATTATCTATCAAGTTACGCTAGTTACAAAAATATCAAACTATGTCTAAGTATAAACACCAATCAGTAGTATGTATGAAAATGTCAAGTTATATATATTTCAATAAATAAATATCACATAATGCGAAAATATAACTATTTCTATATAATTAGAATATTGAATATGACAAAATGAATATAAAAGTGTGTGTAAAACTAAATAGTTAATTTGTAAATTAAATAACTATCAAAAGTCTATCGTAATATATATATATATATATCTATACTATATATAATATGCATATAGGAAGGGCAACTTAGATCATTTGCCACTTTCTTGAAATGTACAACACTTGCAAGCATGTTGTACAACTTGATGATATTTATACCCTTAAAATTAACAAATCCCGCTTATATCTATGGTCAGGCGGGCGTTTCAAAATTCAAAATGAAATTCAAAATAATAAAGCTTCTAAACAACACAGATCTACTTCTCATCTCTAAACCCTAAATTCCCTATTCTTTCTTAAAAATCCAATTACATATTCATTCGGGGTCTTATTCCTCTCCATTATCTGCACTGCATCAAAAAACACTCTTCAGGTATGATCTTTAAACCTTACTTTCATCTTCTCTTTCTTGCCACATATGCTAATTTTTTCTGTTTGAAGAACAATGATCACAATGGAGATGCAAGTCTTCAACATCCGCCATAAAGATTTCCAGATTCGTATATGAAGAAGCAGATCTGAAAACAAGGCAGCCACCATGTTCCAGGTCGTTAAAGGTAAAAGTTGATTCTCAATTGTATCAATTTACTGGTGTTTCATATGTAGGTCTCGGCGAGGGATTTGGTTTTCAGATCTGAAAACAACTTCGTTTTTTTTTACTCTTAGTTTGATGATGATGGTTCTGCTTCGGGTATTTTGACCAGCAGTTCTGGCTATGGACTTGCTTGTCTTACTCTATGAACATGTACGATATTGATTTTTGCAGTTTTTTTTGGAAATTTAATTGTATTGAGAGGTTTAATTACCTAATACAAAGGTTTTTGCAGGGTTAACGTGGTTGCTTTCCACATGAGGAAGTGGGTCTTCTTTAGTTGTTACTAAGCTTGGCCTTTCATTTTTATGGGGAGTAGCCTGAATACAAATTTCTTCCCGTTGGTTTTACAAATTGTTAAACTTCATTAGTTCCTTTTGGCCTCGAGGTAACCACAATATTCCCTCTTGATTTGTTATTATGTGATTTTTATTTTGTTACCTTTTGGGATTAACAATCTATCACTTGATTGTTTTTCAAGGCAAATTTAAATACTAAATCAGTAGAAGTTTGAAATCTTAAAGAGGCACACTTATGTTCAATGTTGAACACTTGCATAAGTTTTATAAATAAAAAAAAAGAAGATTTTTGAAGTTAGTCGCTTGATTTTCTATTTTCAGACTTCTATTTGAAAGACAAACTGTGAATTTTAACTCACTCAAGAGACCTTTTCGATTCGTGTACATCAATATGGGTAAGCTACTTGATTGGTAATAAAATTCACAAACCCATATTGAAGGATCTAAATCAGTCGTTATTGTTCTTATGTGACTAACTTACAAACAAAAGATGGTCATAAAAATCTATCAATTATACGGTTTAAGGCCATTTGTACATGGCATGAAGGTATATAAAATAGTATTTCAGTAATCAATTTTTTATGTGTTTGTACTTACTTTCCATAATTTCTCCAGCAGGATTCAAATGTACCACTTGATTCAAATGTGTCACTATCGGTTAATGAAGGACGTCTTCCTATGCCAAGCAAGGTTAGTCAGTTCATGATTTACTTGAATAAATTTCACCTATTTGGATGAACAAAGTACTAAAGTTAACTTTTTTGCAGGTCCATCACATCTCCCCAATGTTCTATTGGAGAGCTTATAGTTACACTTTGTGGTGGGTGGCCTCACTTTGGTGAGTTTAAGCCGATCTAAATTAGCACAGTTGTTTCACAATTCAAGTATGATAACAAATCTTGTTGTTTCATCTTGACTGCAAGGGAAGCACATTATCAGAGATCGGGATGTGAATATAAAGCCTTCAACCAAAGATCCTTTGAAGTTTGTCAACGTCAACTAATACTTTATGTAAGATGTTGTGATCTTTTGTCTGGACATTTTTGTCCTTTAATGAGATTAAGAGTTGCGTTCTTACCGGAGGGGGAACTAAAGGACTTTACTTCACTGTTTTAATCTTTCCTATGTTTTATATTTGTTCAGTAATTGAATTCTTATTTTTTTTATTAGGGCTGTACCTGTCAAAATAGGGTGTCTGATAAGATCGCACAACTGGATGACAATGTCTACATATGTTCCTCTGGATCTCGCTATTTGACCTAATGCTTAAAATCTACTTTTTTTAAGGGGTTGGCTAAATGCACTCCCCTTTTTTACTAATTGCACTCCCTTCTAAAACAACAGATTAAAAGTTATCAAACTCTATCCTTCTACTTTAAAAATATCATTTTAGTAACTCATCTTCTTCGTGTAATCAACCATTTTTAAGTTACTCACCCTATGAACATCATCTTCATCACATAATTGAAGCATCACCGTCCCATGAATCTCGTCATCATCTCGATGGTACAAAACCCCATCTGAAATATTGTTAGTTTTAATCTTTATGATTTAATTACTATAGTTTGAGACAAACTTAGATCAGGATACAAGAGGAAATTCTATAAAAAAATTATAAGGTTTAATTATGTTTATTTAAAAACTTTAAGGGGGGAGTGTAATCAGTAAAAATAATATAAAGGGAGTGTATTTAGCAACACCCTTTTTTTAATTGTAGGTGTATGTTGTATTTGGGGTTATTGGGGTACACTGGATCTTTAAGTCTTATAACATAGATATTAAGTCAAACCAATGCTAAGAAAACTAATATACATGTGCTTTGATCAGAATATGTGTGAATATGTTGACTTTTTGAAAAAGACTATAAATAGTTCATTTTAGTTATTTAGAAGTGAGCGTGTTATGTGCTTTGATCAAATGCGTGAGTAGAATTGTGACTACCCGGTCCATATATGTGGGCTACGGGTGGCTATGGCAGTGACACCCAGTGTTTCGAGAGAGTAGTCGAGAAGAAGCTGCCGCCCTGGTGAGTCTATTTGTTAATTTTTATATAAATACGTGGATGCTTTAAATGGGGAGAATATTATTTTGATGCAGTCATTACTAATTAGATTGTTGATTTGAAGCTTCTCTACTTCGTAAACACAGGCAAATCTCTATGTTGGATAACAGTAGGCTGTTAAATTGTTAATAATTGGATTGATACTGTTTTTAAACAAATTGAATACAGGTTGATCTCTGGCTATTGATTAAAAAACCAATCAATATCTCTGCGCTGCTCTCACCTCGCCATGTAAGTAACAAATTTCATGAAACAGCAATTCTAAAAGGGATCTCTGTTATGGACTTATGGTGGATTTACCTTTTTCAGGAGTGGTTTAATGACCAATAGTGAGTTGATGTTGATTCTGCCCAGCTTTGGCGAAACACCTGTGACCAACCTTGCTATTGCATGTCCAATGTATTCTTAAAGTTGGCTGGAACGTCTTAACGCGCTATCATTTTAACTATTCTAGGGATGGTATAGAATAGGTAAGCATGCTTCTGATGTAGTAACGGGTTTCTTTCGACTTTTTTGGTTCCCTTTTGCAGACCTCCCTAGACAGCAAATTAAACTGTATCAGACATTGTTTCTGAAGGGGATTTCATGTTTATTTGAGTTGTAGTGTCACCTAAATTAAACTGTATTAGACTTTTACTTTTTTTTCTCCGCCTCTTTTGTATGAAGCATGTATGAAAATGTGTTTTGCTTTTATTAGTGAATGTATGAATGGTTTTTACTTTAGTCGATTTCTGTTTGGTTGCAAATTTGTTTGTTTTTTCCAGCATCATACAACTTCAATAAAACATAAATAGTGAACAAAACTTGAAACAAAACAGTTTATGTATGATAGGCTGCATATGTGTTTTTGACAGAAAAAAAAATGATCCATTATGCTGCATGTTGACAGCAGAAAATGGTCCATTATGCAGCCGATTTTAGTAGATTATGCTGCATATTGACAGTAGAAAAAATGGTCCATTATGTGGCTGATTTTAGTAGATTATGCTGCAAATTGACAGCAGAAAATGGCCCATTAGGCGGCCGATTTGCAGCAGATTATGCTGCATATTTACAGCAGAAAAATAAATATGGCCGATTTGCGGCAGATTATGCTGCGCATTTTGGTAAAAACAACTGAAGTTAGACGGATACAATACCACATTTAAATATTAGTGAAGTTAGACTATTTGATGTCATCAACTACCTTAATACTCTCTTTAAGTACTTGTCTTCTTTGATTATTGTGATTCTTATTCACATGCTGTTGATGATCAAATAGAAAATTTTCTTCATGGGTGAGGCTAATGGCATTTTGTTTGAAGATCAATCAGGTCAGCGGGTGTTCGGAGTGCATTTTTAAAGACATGCCCCATTAGATTCGACTGGGTGCGAGGATTTCCCTCTTCATGCTGGATCATTCGCACCCACGTTTTTCACCGATAAGGGCTACAAATGAGTCGAGCTAAGCATGATCTTGGCTCGTTTAGAAATCTATTTCTAAAACTAGACCTCAACCCGTAGGTTTGCGTTCACATAGTGTTTTCAGTCGTGTTGTCGAGTTAAGATGCAAGGCAATACAATAAAACTATGGTTAAAGAGAGTTAATATTCAAGTATTTATCTTTGAACTAATCTTGTCGGCCATGGCAGTTAAGAAAGGCAAAACTTGACTACAACAGGCTCAGAACAACTAAAACTATTGTGTTAAAGTCAAAATAGGTAGAAAAGGCATCTGATTTCTGATCCGATGTTTAGATGTGGTACCCGATTCCAGGCGTTTAGATAGCTAGAACGGTTATTTAACCGTTAATTATTAAGAACCATGTTGTTTTTTGTTGATTTCTATGCTTTTTGGATACCATTTTACAAATGGAATTTTACTGAGTTAATTTACTATTTACTAAACACAGTTAATGTTAGAGAATAGGTTCTTGTTTCTCGAATACATCAACATCAATGCTCAATTGATACAACATTAGAATCTGAATGATCTGTTATTTATATTTGTGAAGCATAGCCCTATGGGATTGGTGAAATTAATATATCATCTTTAACTTTCGAATTGGTGAAATTAATATATTAGCTTAATATGAATTGTGTTGCTACCTATAATCTCTAACTATTAGTGGTACTTTAGACCATGTAAACAAACGAAAAGACACCTTATGTAGCCAAATCTAACAAAAGAAAGGCAGGGTATGAGAAGACCGTGGTGGTCCACAAAGCTACAACAAAAAGCTGGTAATCCTTGTTAGTTACACTTCTTTATTTCTTGCCAAAGCTATATGTTTTGGATACACTGCTTGATATCTACTCTTGATTTGCTTAATATCCGTATTTATTTTCTTGTCTTGAACTTGGCATTTGATACATTGTTATTTCCAATAATTAAGACACCATAAGCCTAAACCGAATTTTAGTAACAATGTTCCAGAATGTGATTTTACATAATTAAAGTTACCGACCATTACTTTTTTTAAGGTCATTCTAGGCTTTCAGGGGTTGTTTTTCAGCCACATAAGGTTGAGAAATAAAGCCACAAAGAACTGGAAATATGCCTGTTTCGGGCTGGTTATACCCCCCATTTTATGGGCTATACACCCATGTTGGTAATGAGTGGGTCTATTTTTTATGCAAACATTGTTAAAATTTTGACCCATTTACTTATGAATGGCTCTATTAATTAGTGCACGCCTTAACTCAAACGGGTCAAATAAAAAGATTCTAAAAGGAAACGAGCCATTCCTTACAATTGTTAGTTTATATATATGGTTTTAGGAGTTTTACATTTTTGCCCATTGTCTTGAATGCATATTACAATGGTTGCTTAATTTCAATTATTATCAACTAAAGTTAAGCATTGTATAACAACCATTAAAGCCAAAGTTTAGATGTTAGGCATTGTTATAACAGGTCATAATGAATGTATTAGTAGGCAATGCGCAACTAAACCCACTAGAGGATTGATAAACTAACAGTACTACGTTGTAAACTGTTGCCGCCGCTGCATCGCGCGGGTTTCCCACTAGTATATATATATATATATATTAGAATAGGATTATTAGAAAAAGAGGTTACTACATAAAATTAAAGGCAATTAAATTAATAATTTTCTAAACATATAGGTATATGTCCGAGTCATAAAAAATCCTTAAAAAGTCTATGGATTTAAGTATATAAATTAAGTAGTCCAAAATATATATTTAATTGAAAAATATCATAAAATTATCAAATAATCACTACAGGTCGAGCCTAAATATCTAGACCAAGAAATACATAATTGAATTCTATGAGAAATAATTATATGTCTAAAAGCGTCTACAATATTTCTATATATTAATAAAATGTATATTTAGAGTTATATGTATAAATTATATAATGTGTATAGTGTGTGTATTAATTTAGTCCGATTCATAAAATCATATGCATTTTAATTCATTAAAGTATATTTACACCTTCATTATGAAGAATTCTAATTAAATTATATTCACTCATTGGTATATCTCTTCTACCTGTTTAGACCTTAAATTATATTTCATTAGTTTGGTTTTAGTCTAGAACACTTAAATAGTATATGGTTTATGAGATCTATATACATGCTACTTTTGAACCTATTAACTTTCAAGTATAATAATCGATTATTTGAATAGGATTATTAGAGAAAGAGGTTACTAAATAAAATTAAAGGCAATTAAATTAATAATTTTCTAAACATATAGGTATATGTTCGAGTCATAAAAATCATTAAAAATTCTATGGATTTAAATATATAAGTTTGAGTAGTCCAAAATATATATTTAATTGAAAAACATCATAAAATTATCAAATAATCACTAAAGATCGAGACTAAATATCTAGACCTAAAAATACATAATTGAATTCTAAGAGAAATAATAATATGTCTAAAAGCGTCTACAATGTTCCTATATATTAATAAAATATTGATTTAGAGTTATATGTACAAATTATATAATGTGTATAGTGTGTGTGTATATATAAGTATGATATAGAATATATATATATATATATATATATATAAATGCTCCAATAATATCTTCATATATCTAAAATAGTTTTGAATATTAAGTAATATTTATAAAATTTTAGAATATATAACGTATAACTGTACCTTGATTGAAATAGAGAAAAATAACCAGTATATTGACGATCTTGAGATCCTTATGTTCGAAGTGTGTGTTAATCAGAGCTTGGCAATGGCTGCATTCTTGTGATCAAAATGGTGATTGAGAGGATGCTTTGTGTGTGAATGACAACATAATGACATATGAGGTCATGCCAATGGTTATATAAATGCATTTCTAACAAGTTCTTGTTTATTGCCATGACTCTTCATTGTCAAATTAATCATAATCTTCAATTCTATTTAATTTAGTCAAATTCATAACATCATATATGTTTTAATGTATAAAGGGGGTTACATTGTGGAGAAGATATTAACCGTGCATTAGTCACATGTACCATATGCATGATATGTTGTATAAAGGGGCATAATGGGAAGAAAGAGACTAAAATATAGAGATGTATGCTTATGCCTCTTCATATGCCATCTTAAAATGGTAGTGAAATTACCTTGATGCCCATCTAGGATGCATTATATAATAGTATAGATATATATATATATATAATATGTTCAGCCGCCAACACCCCAAACCAAACAACAACCCAAAATCACTGATATCCCCAAACCTGAACCACTAGTTCATGATCTTTATCTTCGTTACAACCAAAAACTTAATAACAACCATATTTGATAGGTTTTACAAAGAAAAACCTATAAAACTTTCAAGAACAAGATAGAGAAAGGATTAAGCAAAAGCTTTCTTCAAATATTCTCTTCTTCTTTTCTGTTACGATACAAAGTACAATTTATAGAAACAAATTGCATGCAAACTAAATTACGTGGGATGATTAGATCATGTTTCAAAATGCAAAAGTGGAATAATAAACATGGTCATGTCTTCCTATTTTTATGCAACTTAATTAAGTTGAATGAGTGTTCATTGATATTGTTGGCTTCTTTCTCAGATGGGTCGTGTCATGGGTTTGGGCTGGTCCGTGGGTAGTACCAACTGGTTTGTATCAATACTCCCGCCCTAAAAACGTCCTTGTCCTTAAGGATGGACAATATCGCCACGGAGGTGGCCATTCGAGTCGAACAAAGGTGTTTGGAGCGGACTCAACTAATCGTGATGGTGGTTGCCATGCGACTCTTCCAGCAGCTTTCAGAGATGTCTCCACATAGCGCCATGGCGGTCGCCACTCACGTCGCGTGGTTGCACTCTTTAAAGGTGACAAAAGCTTCAAAGCCGTTACGGAATTCCAAGCCTTACTAAACATGTTTTTACTGGATGGAAGTGGTGATGGTAATAGGATTTTTCGTTTTGGCGTGTGCTTATCTTTTTCAAGGATACAAGGTGGTTGTGTGGAAGGCATTAGAGACATGGTCACATGGGGTTTCTGTTTGACATACCAATTTTGAGGAAAGGTAATTTTTTGGTGGTGGAGGTTCAATGGGATGGGTCAACAATGTGTTCTATCCCACGGATTGGTGTGTGTTGAATTTAATGGTGGAGGTGAAGGCGGCAGGTTTGGTACCGGTATGTGGTTTGGTGTTGGCGATGGTGCATGAGAGTTTTTCGGGTTGTTTTGTGGTATTGGAGATGACGCAGGCAATGGTAGTGTGGGGTTTTCGTGTTGTGGCGGTGGTGGAATTTCATTATTGGAGGCGGTGGTGGTATAGAAATGATGAAGCATGGCAATGGTGAAAAAATTCCAAGTGAGATGTTCATGTCCTCGATACCAAGAATTGAACCAAGAAAAAGGTTCATCATCAAAGTACTTAACGACATAAGCGAACCGGTCTTCCTCATAAATTTTATACAAGTAAAAGAACCGTTCAACCTCAAAAAGTCAACGAACCGGATTCGAACCGTTGAAGCGAGATAGAATAGTGGAGTCATTGAGTTCTTCCAAAGCCATGTAGGCTAAGGCTCAATGAAAGCACCAATTGATAGGTTTTACAAAGAAAAACCTACAAAACTTCCAAAAACAAGATAAAGAAAGGATCAAGCAAAAGCTTTCTTCAAATATTTTCTTCTTCTTTTCTGTTACGATACAAAGTACAATTTATAGAAACAAATTGCATGCAAACTAAATTATGTGGGATGATTAGATCATGGGTCAAAATGCAAAAGTGGAATAATAAACATGGTCATGTCTTCCTATTTTTATGCAACTTAGTTAATTATCCTATATGTTTATATTTAAACTTCATGAACAGTATGCTTGCCACGTGGCAGCCTACTGTTTGTTATTTTTTTATGCTGCTTTCGTATATTTTATTTGTTTTTATACTTAGTCGTTTGGTTTTTATTCAAGTTTGAAGTGCAGTCTAATTGATTGGGATGTTGGGTTGTTATTCTCTCTATACGGGTTCGACTCTTGCTATGGTCTTTTTTTCCCCTGACCGGTTAGTCTCTTGCTTGACACGTGTCGTACTTGGTGACTAATTTTTTTTTTTTTTTGCTGGACACGCGTCCTAATCTTTCATACAGGTGTCCTCTTATGTGGGTTTTTATCTCTTCTTCCACGGTGTGTTTTAAAGAGAGAAAAAGGGTTATGAAGGTTTTATGTCGCTACACGCTTCCTTCTACAGAGGGAAATCAGACTACGGAGAGAGAGAAAGGCTGAGATTCAAGAGAGAAGGTGAGAGCTCAGAGGAGGTGAGACATGCTATTTCTTAAACGACCACATCCGATGAAGCAGCTGACGGAGGTGGAAGTAGTTTCTGGAACCCTAGATGTCGCCTCTGGCGTAGACGCCTAGGGTTCCAACCAGCTCCGGCGACCGGCCTTTGTTATTATTCAGGTTATATTTAGTTACTACTTACTTTTAATGTTTGATTGCATGTCTTTATTAAGTTGAATGAGTCTTCATTGATATTGTTGGCTTCTTTCTCAGATGGGTCGTGTCATGGGCTTGGGCTGATCCGTGGGTAGTACCAACCGGGTTGTATCAATATTCCATCAAAATTTATTGAGAATTTTGATCTATTACCTTTTAATCCTGTTCTACCCGATTTCCCAATTTGACTACCACCTTCTGCAACAATGGCTCATAACAGCTTTGGTCAGTATTTTACAGGAGGACAAGTGAGGGACAGTTTCGTCAAGCCACCGGCGTCACCGGTGTGTTGTTTTAGATCTGCTGTGTTGTGGTGACGGGTGGAGATGGTGATTGTAGGGGTGATGGGGAAACGATGGTTGTTGGGGGTGACCGGTGGAGGCGGTGGTTGTTGGGGATGACAGTGGAGGCGGTGGTTGTTGGGGTTGGCAATGGAGGCGGTGGTTGGTGGGGATGGCGGTGGAGGTCTGTCATAACAAGAAGAAGAAAGAGGGGGGGGGGGGGGGGATTCATAATAATACTAAAAAAAAGTTTCAAAAAGGTCCTTTAAGTTTACGTTTTTACATTTGTGCCACGTACATTGTCCATTAAATTTAGGTTTTTACATTTTGGCAACGGAAACTAACCAGGTTAGACCTCCGTTGGTTTGGGGGTGATGGAACAAACTAAGTTGAAAGTTGGGAGTGCTATTGGCCAAAGTGAAAGTTGGGAGTGATATCCGCCAACAGGCGATAGTTAGGAGTATTTAAATCTATTTTCCCAAGATAATGATAAAAGTATAAAAAAAGAATATTATTTAATTGAAAATTAAGGATAAAGAAAAGATAATGTTTTTATTGTAATTATAGAGACGGAGATAGAGATCCTACTGTGAATTAGCTTGTCTAATAATTAGGCAAGATTTATATATGCTGATCTTATGGGTTAAACACATAAGCTTACGTGAAATATATGATTTAAATAAGATTTAAACATGTTCAACTTTAAGTAATTGCCATTAGTGATCTACACAGCTAATATCCATTGATTATCTATTGGTAAAATAATTTGTGCTTTGCTAGTTATATCATTCGGTGATATTCGTCATTAAAATGTTTACTCATGTTTGGTTTTCTCACAATGCTTCACTGACGGAGTACATACTGATCCTGATAGTTGGTGAAAGTCCCTAAATTATAACAGAAGTTATAAAACTGTTTTATAGTTGTATCATTTTGCTTCCTCCGCCCAAACACTACCATTCATGTTATATAGCTTGGTGAAGATGAAGAATGTCTTAGCTCATTTGACGACAAGGTAAGATGGAACAAAACCTTTACCCTAAAGATCAACATCAATTCTCGATGCGCAAATTGCAAAGGAAGGACCTTTTATAACGAGTGTTAATCTGAATGACCATACACAACGCGTTGCCATTAAGAGATGGAAACACGTCTATTCATGATAGAATGGTATCCCACATTTATTAAAAACAAATAGATTGTGGGGTGTTAATGATGGTTACGGGACTGTTTGGTAGCCTCTTAATGACCATTCAGAAGCTACCTCTTAATGGTTCGTAACCTCTAAATGGTTAAGTGGTAACCTTAAGTCTGAATGGTTAAGAGGCAACCATTATGATGTTACCTTCATAACTATTCATACTTAAGATTACATCTTAACCATTAAGAGATTATGAATCATTCAGATGTAGCCTCTTAATGACCATTCAGAGGCTACCAAACAGCCCTTACGACACAAACAAGGTCATACGGGTATTTTATGTGATTCTAGTGTCATTGAATCATTTTAGTAATTTCAATTACTTGGGAGTAAAGGGATATCTAAATATACCTCAATACGACTTCCGAAGTGTGAAGTGTATACTCGTTTGAGACTGTTATGACTTTTGACACTGCCAAACCCAGTGGATTCAAAGCGGTAGTGCTGATGTGTTGCAAAACACGTCTCATTTTCTATTTATTTTTGGTCATTTTTGAGTCTTTTTAATAGCGTTTTTATTAGTATTTGGTATTTATTATTTATCATTCTACAATTTTTTTTTTATTATTTTTATTTGGAGATGTAAAAAAAGGTCACACCTATACAGTTTTTTGAAATCAATGGGTTGCTTGTTAGCGCCGATCCGATTGTTTGATTTAAAGGTTGAACGCAAGTATGAGGAAGTTGTTGTTTTTGAGAGATTCTGTCAACGATGAAGGCAACCTGAAACAACATGCAACAAAAAGGGTTGCTTGTTAGCGCCGATCAAACTGTTTGATTTAAAGGCTAAACACGAGTATAATCAAACTATCAATAATCGAAAACTAGTAAAACAACTGTTCAGGCAAGCAAGTAAAATTCAGTTGTTGTCGGAGAGATATCTGTCAACGATGAAGGCAACACACTTGAAATCAATAGGAAGGTGAACAATTCCTGCTGATCATGAATAATATCTAGCTCATCCTGGATCTTGGATTTTACATTGCCAAAGGTCTTGATGAATATCTTCATCATTCTCCTTGATCTACGCATAAGTGTGAGAGTCGATTTCCTTTTGAGAGTGACTAACAAAGAGATGGTCTTTTTGATGAATCTATTATTCACAAATATTTCCATCTTTCCCAGTGAGGGTGGATCTGTTAATGATGTGTAAGTCAGCAAGGGTATCACTATCTTCAAGGACAACATTATTAAACATCAAGTCGATACAAGTTGGTGGTTATTATTTTATTTTTAATTTTTTTTACAATAATTTTATAAAAAAATAAAAAAATAAAATAAAAAACCAATTCAAAACACAAAAAATACCTCAAAATAAAACTTGGATTCGAAGCGGCTCGCTTTGGCCAAAGCGAAGTGCTTTGGGTCAAAAATGACCTTTTACTAATCCCGTACCGAGGTTGTTAAAAAAGTAACTAAAGCGCCTCGCTTTGGCCAAAGCGAGACGCTTTGGGGGGTGAAAATAGAAGTGGGGGTTTTATTATAACCATTAACCACCCTAACAATAACAATAGAAGGCCACAGGCCCTGCAAGAAAATAATAGAAGGCCACAGGCCCAATATCGGCCCAAACAAACAAGAAAGAAAAGAAGAAGCAGCAGGCCCAGCGTACCTCGAATGCTTCCTACCCCTATTCACCATCGGCCCATCCTCCTGACCAGCTGGCTCTCCAACAGACCTCTTGCGCAGGCCCAAGCCTTCCAGCAGGCCCAGTGGAGCTGCTGTCTTTTGGCCCAAACTTCATTGTTTTAACATATTCCTCCATTTTAAAGACTACACCTCGATGACAACAAAGAAACTAGCCTACGACTCGATCCGTTTATCACTAGCTTGGGACATCCTTAATATGCACCAAGACACAACAATGAGATGGCACACATATTCTACAGCCAGCCTCACACAATCAAGACAGAACACGTGATAATTATACTGGTCATTAACTTCTGAAATTAATAGATGGGAGAATTTTTAGGATTTATATCTTGTTTCTATTTATTGATAATTTGTATTTAAATATTCAATTGGTACAAGGCGTCTAAAATATATTAAAGATTCAATCGGTGACCCGTCCGTAACAGTGTATGTTCATTGGAGAAGAGAATCAATGAGTTGATGGGACACATATTCTAACGCCAACCTCATATAATCAAAGATAGAACACGTGATAATTATACTATTCATTAACTTCTAAAATTAATAGATAGGATAATTTTTAGGATTTAAATCTTGTTTCTATATATCGATAATTTATATTTAAATATTCAATCGGTACAAGTTGTCTATAATATATTAAAGATTCAACAGGTGACCCATCGGTAATGCTCAGGGGCGAAACTTGGTTCTCGAATCGGGGAGGGGGGCTCAATTTTTTTCGATCGGTAGTGGTAAATCGGCGGCGGCCGGACTCAACCCGGACTCAATTTACCTACGAAAATCGCAAATTTCCACTACTGTGCCAAAAAACAGGGGGTCAGGGCCACCTCTGACCCTATAAAACCTTCACCCCTGGTAACAGTGTATGTTCATTGGAGAAGACTCACCGAAGATGACCCGTTGGTAACCAACCGCTCATATATCCGTCGGTAATCCTAGAGTATTTTCCATCAGTAGTCCGTCAATAATCTAATTACCTAGACTGATATTACCGAAGGTCTTTCACTAACATATTTTTTGTCCGTAACCACTTTGAGCGACAGATTTTCGACATAACATTCAATGGTGATACTCTTTTGTTTAGCAATGAAATTATATGTTCAACTATATATATTGCTAAAGTGATATTTACAACTTGTACGTACTGTGTTTTAGCTAGGAACATGTTTAGCGTTAAGTACAATTTGACCATGGATGCAGTACATACTGACAGAAGGTTTTTATAGGATTAAAGAGCTGTTTAAAAAGTTGTAGGATAAGGGTATCTTTTAGAGACTTAAATGAACATGGGGATTGTCATCACCTTATAATCTGTTTGTTGATTATTATGAAGGAATTTTTTAATGGTGTTAGAGGGACAAGAACATGATCGAAGTTTTGAAGATTTATAGAACAACAATGGGAATAACAATCTCCTTGAGACAAGGGAGTAAGGAACTTCTCTTCTTCCCATGCTACCATTGATTTTATTTCCTAATTAATTGCTACATAACTATTCTTATCTTTATTTCCCCCTTGTAATAAACAAAAGGTCCATTTGAGCGTTCTTTTGATTAATTTCCTATGGTAAGTTAGATTGTTTGTTCGTTCTGGTTAGAGTTATCATTCGGATTCATCCAATAATATTGTGTCATCTCATGCTGACTGGACGCTGACCTGGTTACGGTGTTCGTGAGCTACGTGGCAAAGAGCTTTCGCCATGCCCGGTAATAACAGCTCCACAACGGATGGTTTCAGTGACCGTAGAAATGCAAAATAGAATACATAGTGTAATAACTATTTTTGTATCAATGGATATTTATTCAATAAAGAGAACCAACGGGACGATGGCAATAAAAAAAAAGTAACGGCATGCCTTCGGGCGGGTGGGGCTCGGGTTTCCGCGCATCGGGAGAAGGCGGGGGCTGCTGGAGGTCGAGTAGTCGATTCTTGGGCACAGCGCCCCGCAAGGGTGGTTGCCACATAGTTGTTCGCCGATAAAAAAAAAAAAAAAGTAACGGCACGTTTTCAATTTCTAAATACTCCTATGCCTGTACTTTACAGGATTTAAACCTTAATTCTACCACTTAAATAAAAGTGAGCCACCTTAATATCACACCATATTCCATTAACACTCCAAGATCACTACTTGAACATAGGGTCAGATCATCTACACATAAAAAAATACCGCAAAAATTTGTTTATATTTTTAGGCAACGGCTGTATTGGATCATGGCAAACAAAACAAAAATGAAAGGTTTAGTTTCCTATCGGCTATCGTGTTTGCACCTGTTAAGTTTTAGATATTTCATCCTAAGGCTCTACGGTATGGAGCTCACGACAACGTGGCAAGCGTGAAGCAGGGCATCTGGCACACTCGGTGGAAATTTCCACTGGCGTGGGGCAACACTTGATGGTGTAGTTGTCGATCATTCATTAGGCCAACTAAATTCAAAGTTTTGACCATTTCAAAACGGTAGGTGAAACCGTATATTATTTATTACATCATTAAACGATTTTACCTATAAAACCCATACTTACCCCATCGTTTACAAAATCATTAATAAAACCATCACTTTCACCGTCCTCAATTACCCAACCGTTTTCAATGATGACACGCTGAACCGAAGAAGAAGAAATCACCCTTTGCAAGGCGTGGATCGAAGTATAGCACCACCCTCCACGTTGAGGGTCCATTTGGCCCCACATGCTACGGGAATTCAAAGAATTGGACTATTGTTCAAACCGAACCACCGACTCACTAAACCGCAAGTGTACCGACCTCCAACACCAATGTCGACTTTTCAAGACGGTCCACCAAACAATACTGCGTCAAGTCCCCCCCCCCCCCCCCCCCCCCAATACCCCCGACTACGAGACGGTTAAACTCACCAAAATCAAGTACGAGTTTGGTGGCCACGATGAGCTTCCTCATGCATTGACGTGGCAAATGATCCGGGAGAACTTAGATTAGGTATAATTTAGGTTTATAAGTCAAGCTAAAATGGAATATATTACTATTATTATATTTAAGATATTTTTAATAGGTATATACATACTTATATTGTCTAAAGTGATCGTCGAGAACATAAAATAAGAAAACAAGTGGGTAATGATTATGATTGGGTTTGCAGAATAATATATAGCTAATTGTCCTTAAGAAGCTGCCATATAGGTTTTGTTAATAAATTTATAATTATACCACATTATAGGTGGTTTCATCGAAGAGAACTTAAATTTCATATGATTCTCTAATGTAACAGAAATATTTTGATGACAACAATATGACGTTTAAGTTTAAACAGTTATAATATATTTATAAAGTGCCTAAATCAGTTTAGTGGATTCTAACATAAAAAGGAATTACTTATTATCATGCTTCCAAATATTTGGAAAAATAGTTTTCATTGTGATATATAAAATCACAAACAATAAAAAAACTTATTGTAGTTTATGAACTAACAAGACAACGTACATGGAATGTATTAATCTATAAAATAAGCTGTCATGCACGTGCTCAACTATATCTCGCTTCAATTAAGTGAGATTTTATGAGAATTATTGGAGGATCCGTTCAATTAGATGAGATTCAAAAGGATGGTACCACGAAGGAGCCATCTTTTGATATACTTGATTAGGGCAGGTTAACTAATTAAACTACCTTTAATTAGTGAAATAAATTCTTTTATTATCTCATAACTGAAGGGATATGATATCAAAACATCAGAAATACGATATCAGTGCCTAGCTAAAACATACATCGCCCGTTTTACGTCAGCGGAATGTCTGGCGTCCATCAGAGAACGGACGCAGATTCACCCGCCCGTTTTACGTCGGCAATATACGCTAGACGCAGAATCACCCGCCCGTTTTACGTCGGCGATATACCTAGCGTCCAACGGACGCCGGACGCAGGCTCACCCGCCCGTTTTACGTCGGCGGGCCCGATACACTTCAAAGCTTCTCAAGCAAGTTAGATGAAGCTTCGTCAGCACGACTAGAAGATGCCTTCTGGGGCAGCCTTGAGGCACACACTCCTGCCCCAGGAAACTGTTCCTGAAGCTACAGGCTTCCCGTCAGAGTTCTCGACCAATCAAAGGCTATTCCCAGTCTGACACTCAGAAAGGACGATGACGTGGCGGCCTCCCAGCCAAGATATCTCTCTGACAGAAGACTTTCTCAACTTGTCTCGGGTTTCAAGAAAGAAGATGATTACCCATCGCCCAGTAGGCGGGCGCCATGTGTCCGCCGCCCACTAGCGTCCACTCAACGGACGCCACGCGTACTATCATCAGGACGGTAACATCCCCCTTTTACTCTCTCTTTTTACCAAACCCACTTGCACCATTGGGCTTAGGGACATTAGGGGTGTTCAACGAATCGAATAACGAATTTTCGAATTATTCGAATCGAATTATTCGAATTTTTAATATTTTTACCTGAATTCGTATTCGATTCGTATTCGTTTAAAATTCAATTTATTCGATTCGTATTCGATTCGAATAAGAAACTCGAATTCGAATTGAATTCGAATAAATTTGATTTAGTTCAAATTCACCTTAAATAACAAATTGATTTACTTTTAGTTTTAAAACTAATACAAACTCATTATTTTTAACATATAAAATACAAATCTACAAAATTGATAAACAACAATATGTCAAATACGAGAATAGTAAAAATAGTAGAGAGTATAGTTTTATTGTAACACCCCAACTGATGGCGGAAACATCGGGATGTTACGTATTGATGACTATACAGTAGCACATGGTAATCCAAATTTTAATTGAAATAAATATTAAATTGCAAATATCCAAAAATTGAAATACATAAGAGTTTTGAATGTGGAAATCTAATACATCACACAAGAATCAAGCATGCATAGACTCCTTATTTTCTTCATAAATACTCTAATCTTCAAGCATCATTATCACCTGTTGAGTTATAAAAATGGGGGGGGGGGGGGGTCAACTAGAAGTTGGTGAGAATACATAATCCATGTTAAGCATATAGTTTAAGTATAAAAATCTAGCAATTCGTATGTCTATCGTAAATTTAAGTCTACATGAATAGTATAATATGTTGACATAATCAAACCTCCGACTAGTTTAGGTCCATCCCGTCATCTACGGTTCACCTTAGTAATATGTTGAACGATAACAATCACCCACGTGACCTATGTAGGAGGTACACGTATCCGGGTAGGGTTGTCAATCCAATAGATCTATTATTGAGTATCGCCGGCTTGGCCATAGCTAATGATTATGTAAATGTTGAAACTCGTTGAAACTGTTGACTAATACATGAGGCAATAAAGTTTACTACTAGACATATATGTTGAATTGCTTAAAATTGTTGCAAGTATAAAGAATCGCATAAACAGGATTACGTAAACTCACCTTGGTATAGTTTTTGGTATTGAGAAATAGTATAAGGGTCTGTTTGGTATGGGGTAATTGAATGGATGGGGGAATGGAATGGACGAGGTAATGGAATGGACAAGGTAATGGAATGGATCATTACCATTCCATGTCTTGTTTGGTTGTCATGTGGGAATGAAACAAAATATTACTTTGTGTTATTGGATAGACAAGAAAAAACAAATGAATAAAATCGATGGTTAGTGGCGGTGGAGGGTGGTGGTCAGTGGCGGTGATGGTGGGTGGTGATATGTGGCGGGTAGCGGCGGTGGTGGGCGGCGGCGGCTGTGGTCGGTGGCGGCGACGGTGGAAGGTGGAGGTGGATGGTCGTAATGGTGGGTGGGTGACGATGGTGAGTAGTAGCGGTGGTGGATGGCGGTGGTGGTGGGTGGCGGTTGGTGGTGGTGATGGTAGGTGGTGGTGTGTGACGGTAGCGTGGTGGTGGATGGAGACGGCGGTGATAGGTGGTGGCGACGACGGTGGTGGGTGGCGGTAACGGTGGCGATGGGTGGAGGTGGATGGCGGTGATGGTGGGTGGGTGACAATGGTGAGTAGTGGCGGTGGTGGTGGAGGAGACGGCGGTGGTGGGTGGCGGCGGTAGTGGTGGGTAAAGGAAGTCGTGGTGAGTGATGGTGGTGGAGGTGGCGGTGGGTGGTGGTAGGCGGCGGTGGGTGGTTTTGTATGGCGGCGGTGGTGGGTGGGTGACGGTGGTGGGTGGTGGCGGTGGTGGGAGGGTGAAGGTAGTGGGTGGTGGTGGTTGGTGGCGGTGGTGGGTGGTGGCGGTAGTTGGTAGCGGTGGTGGTGGGTGGTGACGGCGGTGGTGGTGGGTGGTGGTGGTGGGTGGTGGTGGCGGCGGGTGGTGGGTGGTGGCGGTGGCGGTGGGTGGTGGCGGCGGCGGTGGGTGGTAGCGATAGTGGTGGTGGGTGGTGGTGGTGGTGGGTTATGCTTTTGTTAGTAAAGGGTGAATGGGGATGGAATGAAAAAAAAACATGGGGGGTGGATGGAATGGTTTTGAGGGAATGGAATGCCTTGTGGAATGGGTGATTCCATTCCTTTAGCCAACCAAACACATTATTTTTCATTACCTTGTAATGGTCCATTCCATTCCCCCTTTCATTCCATCATACCAAACGCTACCTAAGTGTAGCCCAATAGTTTGCCAAGTGTTACCCTATGTATAAGGCAACAAATAAGTCTAAGTCTAACTAGTTTATAAGTATATCCTAGGGTTTCGATTTGGGGATATCCAATTGTTGAATTTAAAATAAAATGTTAATTAAATAAAAGGGAAATTTGATAATTAAATAAAAGAAAGTCTTTTTATAAAATTGAATTTAGAATGCTCACAATAAAGTGTTTGAAGTATAAAAATAATTTTTATAAAATTATTTCTTTTAAAATAGATTTTTAAATCTATTTATTACGAATTGCCAATAATTAAATTTAATATCTAAAAATACTAAATTTAAAGTATTATTATTTCAAAAATCATATTTCTGTTCTAAATATTTTAAAATAAATTGTATAAAATTTTGGTGCAAAAATAATAAGAATTGAATTTATTATGATTTAATTATGATTAAATCTAACAAAAAATGATTAAAAATATAAAATAAATGATTTTTCTGAATTAAAAATCATTTCAGTAAAATTTAACATTGTACAAACATAGGATAATTTTTGTAGAATTTAATAAAATTGTTTTGATATTTTAATGAATTTTTATAAATATAATAGTATAAAATTGATTTAATTATTATAAATATTAAATCAATTAATTTTAGAAAACTAAAAATTGTAAATAAAACCTTTAACTCAGATTTGAAAAATGTAATTTTTTTAGAATTTATAAAAAGGTTTTAATATTTAAAAATGAATTTATAAGTTTCAAATGTATAATATATATATATATATAATAGGATTTGTTGTTTAAAAATGAAAAAGAATAGAAAACAAGGCCACAGCCGAGACTCGAACCCGGGTGGCTGTGGTTGCAAGCCTAAGTCACAACCACTTGGCCTAGGCCAGTGGTTGTGATGAAACCCGTTTAAGAATAATTAAAAGCACGATGTGAAACTGAGTTTATCCCCATTTCAAAACCCACGAACCCTAATTCTGTAATTGTTTGATTCACTCATCAATAGCCCAATTAATCATGGGGTTATTGATGAGTGATCGCCGATGATTATAACCCACAGAAAAAGTGTAACTTACAATGTTGATTCGTATACGATTGGCCGGTCAAAGATAAAAGTCAACTGTGTAATCGTGAGGCACAATCAGAGTGTTTTGAAGACAATTGGGGGTTGAGAAAAGATTATGAGCGAGTTGTTATGCCTTGGGGACGATCAATTTATAGTGTGGATGTAACAATGATCAAATTGGCATGTTTGACCAAACATTGAAGTCCAAACGCGTAATATAATTAATTGGTGGTCAAATGGTTTGTAATTGGCGTGTATCACAGTCAGATGAGGCCGATAATCAAATAAGTTTGCCAAAATTAGATCAATCACGCGTTGATCTTGATGGATTAGGCAAGTCATTCATCACAGTTGACTTTGCGAGTCAACTGTGAAGTTTTGAAGTCTAGATATAATTATAACGCGTTGGATAAAAATCAAAAGTGAAGGCCAGCCCAGCTGGTTAACTTGTTGAAGTGTTTGGGCCGGCTTGGGCGCGGGTTCGATTCCCGGCCCAAGCAGTTTTTGTTTTTTTTTGATAATTATTACATATAATCACATATATAATATATATATATATATATAGTATTAGGGTTCCAATAACGCGACAAAAATAATTATAGTACACGAGAATAACGAAACTTGACGTTTTATTAAATGCGATGGTGTAACGTACAAGAATAAATACGAAATGTTACATTTATAGAGTTTTGTGATATATAAGATAAATAAATAAAACATGGTTATGCTAAAAGTTATAGACACTATGGGTTCTTAGAGTTTGACCAAAATTTAAAAGTTTTTTTTCCAATGTGTATACTTGTGTATATAATAATGTGTATATGTGTATATATATTTAAAAAAATATACATGTACAATTTTTTATTCGAATTTCGAATCGAATCGAATTTAAAATCATAAATTCGTATTCGATTCGTATTCGATTTACTGGACTCGAATTCGAATTCGAATCGAATTCGAATTCTTAATAATCGAATCGAACTAAATCGAATTTCGAATTTTTCGAATTCGAATCGAATTCTGAACACCCTTAAGGGACATGGGCTGGAAACTTAGAGACACCTCTACCTGGGCCGGGACCCATCAAGGGTAGAGGATGGGCTGAGAAAGTGGGACGTCGAGGTACTACAAAAGGGGGAGCTCCTTCTCCTTTTGTTGGCATCCGATATTCACCAATACTTACATCAAGAGGACTACGAACTCCTTCGTATCTTTTTCAACTCCTTGTTTATTATACTAACGTTTAGAGGCTCTTCTTTTCTGATCGGTAGTCTCTTAAACTCCTTGGTCCCGAAGTTGGAGTTGGAGAGTCTGGTGGAAAAAGATGTGGATACTTCGACTTCATCTGGTCTTTGCGTTCCCAAGTGAACTCTGGGCCTCGTTTAGATTCCCAACGAACCTTAACGATCGGAATGCGACTGCGCTTGAGTTTCTTGACTCCAGTATCAACAATCTCGACGGGTTTCTCGATAATGTGCATGCTTTCATCAATTTGCACATCCTCAAGAGGAACATGAAGGTTCTCATCCGCTAAGCATTTCTTGAGATTCGAAACATGGAAGGTCGGATGAACATTGCTTAGCTCAGGTGGAAGTTCAAGTTTGTAAGCCACTTTTCCAACTCTGTCAAGGATTTTGAAGGGGCCTACGTATTGAGGAGCTAGCTTTCCCTTTCTACCGAAACGAATTACTCCTTTCCAAGGGGATACCTTATAGTACAAGGTCCCCAACTTGAAATTCCAAGGGTTTATGACGTCTATCAGCATAACTTTTCTGGCGACTTCTAGCCTTGAGAAGATTATCCTGAATAAGCTGAATCTTGTCTGTGGTTTCCTGGATTAGTTCGGGCCCAGTAATACGAGCTTCACCAACCTCAGTCCAACAGACAGGTGAACGACATTTCCGACCATAGAGTGCTTCGAAAGGAGCCATGTTAATGCTGGCGTGATAACTGTTGTTGTATGAAAACTCAACCAAAGGAAGATGAGAATCCCATGCGCCACCAAAATCGATGATACATGCCCTGAGCATATCCTCAAGTGTTTGGATGGTCCGTTCAGTCTGACCATCTGTTTGAGGGTGATAAGCAGTACTCAGGTTCAACTTGGTACCCAAAGCATCTTGTAGAGACTCCCAAAAGTGAGAGGTGAAACGACCATCGCGATCAGAAATAATGTCCAAAGGTATACCGTGACGACATACGATTTCACTTACGTACATCCTTGCCAATCTTTCCACAGAAAACTTCTCACGAATAGGTAGGAAGTGAGCTGACTTGGTCAAACGATCAACGATTACCCAAATACTGTCAAAACCTTTGGGTGTACGAGGAAGTTTGGTGATGAAATCCATAGCTATGCTTTCCCATTTCCAGACAGGAATTTCTGGTTGTTCAAGCATACCAGATGGTCGTTGGTGTTCAGCCTTGACCTTGGAACAAGTGAGGCATTTTGCAACGAAAAGAGCAATATCTTTCTTCATACCAGGCCACCAATAAGAATAACGAAGATCTTGGTACATCTTGTCAGCTCCAGGATGAATAGAATAACGAGACTTATGAGCCTCGTTAATGAGAAAAGTACGAAGATCATCACGGTCGGGAATCCACAGTCGATTAAGGAAATAAAGAAGACCATCGGGTTTGGTTTCAAGTTGAGTTTCAGCACCACAAGACATTTCATCGTACATGTTACCTTGGGTGACTGATGTGTGTTGAGCCTGGAGAATGCGATCTTGAAGGTCAGTACGAACTCTCGCACATTGGAGTTTGACACGCTCCTTACGACTAAGTGCGTCAGCCACAACATTCGCCTTGCCAGGATGGTAGCGAATTTCGCAATCATAGTCGTTAAGTAACTCAACCCAACGTTGTTGCCTCATATTAAGATTCTTTTGATCGAAGACATGTTGGAGACTTTTGTGGTCCGTGAACACCACACATTTTGTCCCATAAAGATAATGTCTCCAAATCTTGAGTGCAAAGACAACAACGCCCAATTCAAGATCATGGGTGGTATAATTCTTTTCGTGAGTCTTGAGTTGTCGAGACGCATAAGCAATAACCTTTCCTCGTTGCATGAGAACACAACCAAGACCCTGGTTCGATGCATCACAGTAGACCACGAAATCATCATTACCATCAGGTAGAGACAAGATAGGAGCTTCACAGAGTTTCAGCTTAAGAGTTTCAAATGCTTCCTCTTGCTTTGGTCCCCACTCATAGGGCTTACCCTTGTGAGTTAAGGTAGTGAGAGGAACATCGATCTTGGAGAAATTGGCGATGAACCGACGATAATAACTAGCCAAACCAAGGAAAGAACGGACTTCGGTTGGAGTTTTAGGAACACTCCAATTTTTCACAGCTTCGATCTTTGCGGGATCAACATGAATCCCGTTCATATCAATGACGTGTCCCAAAAATTGAACTTCCTTAAGCCAAAATTCACATTTCGAGAACTTGGCGTACAGTTGTTCTTTCTTTAGGAGACCCAAGATGGAGTGAAGATGTTGCTCGTGATCAAATTTTGATTTAGAGTAAATCAAAATATCATCGATGAAGACGATCACGAATTTGTCGAGATAGGGTCTACAAACCCGATTCATCAAATCCATAAACACTGCGGGAGCATTGGTCAATCCAAAAGGCATAACCATGAATTCATAGTGACCATAGCGTGTGCGAAAAGCTGTCTTGGGAATATCTTCATCGTGGACTCTAAGTTGATGATAACCAGAACGGAGATCAATTTTCGAGAAGTGGGTTGCTCCTTGAAGTTGATCGAAGAGATCGTCAATCCTAGGAAGTGGATAACGATTCTTGATGGTGAGTTTGTTGAGTTCACGGTAGTCAATACACATTCTAAGAGAACCATCCTTCTTTTTAACGAACAAGACAGGGGCTCCCCATGGAGAAGAACTAGGGCGAATGAACCCTTTATCAGAAAGTTCCTGTAATTGACTGGCAAGTTCTTGCATCTCAGAGGGTGCAAGACGATAAGGAGCTTTAGCGACAGGATTAGCACCAGGAACAAGATCAATACGAAATTCAACTTGTCGAGCACGAGGCAAACCAGGTAAATCCTCTGGAAAAACTTCAGGATAGTCTCGAATAATAGGGATGTCTTGGATACTTTTGCCTTTGTCCTTCTTCTCTATCACATTAGCTAAGAAGGCTGTGTACCCCTTTCGTAAGTACTTTTGGGCAGTAGTACAAGACATAAGCTTAAGCTCGCCACAGGGTTTCTCACCATAGATCTTCAAAACCTCACCAGATTCGAGAGGAATGCGTATGACTTTCTCGAAGCACAGAATTTCGGCATGATGAGTTGACAACCAGTCCATGCCTACTATAACATCAAAACTACCAAGATGCATGGGGATGAGATCGATAGAGAAGGTATGATTGTCGAGGTTCAACAAGCAGTTACGAATAATAGCGTCGATCGAAATAGACTTCCCGTTAGCTACCTCTACCACTAAAGGTTCCTCTAGATTAGTGTGGGGTAAGTTAAGTAAAGGTTCAAACTTCAGTGACACAAATGACTTATCAGCTCCCGAATCAAATAATATGGATGCATAGTGGTTATTAATGAGGAACTTACCATTCACCACTTCGTTGTTGTCACGAGCCTGGTTAGCGTTGAGATTGTAGGCGCGACCTCGAGCACCTTGGTTCTGGTTGCGGTTCTGGTTTTGGTTTTGGTTTCGGTTTTGGTTTTGGTTCTGGTTACGATTAGGGCAGTTGTTGATGTAGTGATCAGGGCTGCCACACTCGTAGCATTGACCACGAGTAGGCCTGTTGTTTTGTTGGTTGGGAGCAGGGTTGTTTCTGGCAGGGTTGTTTTGGTTGTTTTGGGCAGCAGGGGCTTGACAGGCATTGGTGTAATGTCCATACCGTTTACAGTTATTACACTGGCGGCATGGTCTACCAGGAAGATGATGGAACTGGCAGGTGTTGCAAAGAGGGTGTGTTCCACCATAGGGTTTCTTGGCTGGGTTTTGGGTAGCAGGTGGAGTAGCAGCAACCATATAGTTTCTAGCCTTGCGCTTTTTGTTGCTTGAGGTCTCAGGCTTGACTTCAATTGCAGGCTGTGGAGTGTCTTTGGCAACCGTCTTCTTAGTGCCACTGCGGAAGAGAGTACCGTTCTTCACGTGATTATCAGTAAGAGTGGCCGCTAGACGCTTGGCCTCTTCCAAAGTTGCAGGGTTCCTACCCCAAACGGTGTCCTGTATTTGCATGGGCAGACCACCGATGTACTTCTCGATGGCTACCGGCAGAGGAGTAACTTTGTGAGGCAACAATAAGCTAAGCTCATGAAAGCGGGTGTTGTAGGCAAGGTTTTCCCCACTATCTTGAGCTAAGGTGTGGAACTCATCCTCAAGCTTCTTAACTTCATTGCGAGGACAAAACTCTTCCTTCATGACCTCCTTGACTTGGTCCCATGTCATAGCAAGAGCAACTTCGGCCCCACGAGTACGCTTTTCTTCATTCCACCAAGTGAGTGCTCGTTTATGGAGAACACTCATGGCGTAACGAACCTTGAAGTTGTCGGGGCACTCACTGTTGATGAAGGTATTCTCAATACCCTCAAACCATTGGAGGAGTCCTGTAGCTCCTTCTTCACCACTAAACTTTGGAGGGTTACAAGAGTTGAAATGCTTAAGGGTGCAGGCTGGGGGTCCATTTCCATTACCATTGCCGTTCCCGTTCCCGTGACCGTTGCCGTGCCCGTTCCCGTTGCCGTTCATTTGGATGACCTGAGCGAGTAAATTGGGAACCAGAGTTGCGATTTGCTGCGCCATTTGTTGAGAAATGATCGCAGCTAGTTGAGCATCGACACCATTGTTGTTGTGGTTAGGAACTTGGTCATGGTTATGGTTGTCACCACCTTCTTCGTGGTTCTCACCATTGCTGTTGCGAGTGCTGCGACGAGGAGGCATGATCTGTAATAGACAAAATGAAATGAATGAGAGTTTATATAAGGAATGTAATCATTTATTCATTAATTAAAACAAATAAACGAAAACGTTGACTTATCAAAGATTCTAAATTCTAATAACATATGAAGACATGCTTTAGCCTATAAGTGAACACTCATCCCGAGAATTCCCAGGTAGGCATCCGGGTCCCTCGTCTGATTGGGATATATGCGCAATGCCAGCCTAGACAGAAGACTCAGAATACAGGCGTTCACCCTTCCAGATTGCACGTGTTCGTTATTAAAATCTAGAACTTCGACGAGATCTCAAGGGGGTTCAGGTTAAACCTGAGGATTTTGTCCTATTAATCTAATGGTGGATCAGGATTGCAGCAGACGAATAAGAGTAGTCATATGTAGGTTTAGGGTTATATAAGGTATAGGATAAGGATAGGATTTAGGGAAGCAATTAGGGTTACAAGTAAGAGAAGCAAGTACTGTTTAAGTCCCTAAGGTTATAGTCTAGATTATTTTCTAATAACCTAATTCCCTATAACCAAGGCTCTGATACCAATCTGTAACACCCCAACCGATGGCGGAAACATCGGGATGTCACGTATTGATGAGTATACAGTAGCACATGGTAATCCAAATTTTAATTGAAATAAATATTAAATTGCAAATATCCAAAAATTGAAATACATAAGAGTTTTGAATGTGGAAATCTAATACATCACACAAGAATCAAGCATGCATAGACTCCTTATTTTCTTCATAAATACTCTAATCTTCAAGCATCATTATCACCTGTTGAGTTATAAAAATGGGGGGGGGGGGGTCAACTAGAAGTTGGTGAGAATACATAATCCATGTTAAGCATATAGTTTAAGTATAAAAATCTAGCAATTCGTATGTCTATCGTAAATTTAAGTCTACATGAATAGTATAATATGTTGACATAATCAAACCTCCGACTAGTTTAGGTCCATCCCGTCATCTACGGTTCACCTTAGTAATATGTTGAACGATAACAATCACCCACGTGACCTATGTAGGAGGTACACGTATCCGGGTGGGGTTGTCAATCCAATAGATCTATTATTGAGTATCGCCGGCTTGGCCATAGCTAATGATTATGTAAATGTTGAAACTCGTTGAAACTCGTTGAAACTGTTGACTAATACATGAGGCAATAAAGTTTACTACTAGACATATATGTTGAATTGCTTAAAATTGTTGCAAGTATAAAGAATCGCATAAACAGGATTACGTAAACTCACCTTGGTATAGTTTTTGGTATTGAGAAATAGTATAAGTGTAGCCCAATAGTTTGCCAAGTGTTACCCTATGTATAAGGCAACAAATAAGTCTAAGTCTAACTAGTTTATAAGTATATCCTAGGGTTTCGATTTGGGGATATCCAATTGTTGAATTTAAAATAAAATGTTAATTAAATAAAAGGGAAATTTGATAATTAAATAAAAGAAAGTCTTTTTATAAAATTTGAATTTAGAATGCTCACAATAAAGTGTTTGAAGTATAAAAATAATTTTTATAAAATTATTTCTTTTAAAATAGATTTTTAAATCTATTTATTACGAATTGCCAATAATTAACTTTAATATCTAAAAATACTAAAATTAAAGTATTATTATTTCAAAAATCATATTTCTGTTCTAAATATTTTAAAATAAATTGTATAAAATTTTGGTGCAAAAATAATAAGAATTGAATTTATTATGATTTAATTATGATTAAATCTAACAAAAATTGATTAAAAATATAAAATAAATGATTTTTCTGAATTAAAAATCATTTCAGTAAAATTTAGCATTGTACAAACATAGGATAATTTTTGTAGAATTTAATAAAATTGTTTTGATATTTTAATGAATTTTTATAAATATAATAGTATAAAATTGATTTAATTATTATAAATATTAAATCAATTAATTTTAGAAAACTAAAAATTGTAAATAAAACCTTTAACTCAGATTTGAAAAATGTAATTTTTTTAGAATTTATAAAAAGGTTTTAATATTTAAAAATGAATTTATAAGTTTCAAATGTATAATATATATATAATAGGATTTGTTGTTTAAAAATGAAAAAGAATAGAAAACAAGGCCACAGCCGGGACTCGAACCCGGGTGGCTGTGGTTGCAAGCCTAAGTCACAACCACTTGGCCTAGGCCAGTGGTTGTGATGAAACCCGTTTAAGAATAATTAAAAGCACGATGTGAAACTGAGTTTATCCCCATTTCAAAACCCACGAACCCTAATTCTGTAATTGTTTGATTCACTCATCAATAGCCCAATTAATCATGGGGTTATTGATGAGTGATCGCCGATGATTATAACCCACAGAAAAAGTGTAACTTACAATGTTGATTCGTATACGATTGGCCGGTCAAAGATAAAAGTCAACTGTGTAATCGTGAGGCACAATCAGAGTGTTTTGAAGACAATTGGAGGTTGAGAAAAGATTATGAGCGAGTTGTTATGCCTTAGGGACGATCAATTTATAGTGTGGATGTAACAATGATCAAATTGGCATGTTTGACCAAACATTGAAGTCCAAACGCGTAATATAATTAATTGGTGGCCAAATGGTTTGTAATTGGCGTGTATCACAGTCAGATGAGGCCGATAATCAAATAAGTTTGCCAAAATTAGATCAATCACGCGTTGATCTTGATGGATTAGGCAAGTCATTCATCACAGTTGACTTTGCGAGTCAACTGTGAAGTTTTGAAGTCTAGATATAATTATAACGCGTTGGATAAAAATCAAAAGTGAAGGCCAGCCCAGCTGGTTAACTTGTTGAAGTGTTTGGGCCGGCTTGGGCGCGGGTTCGATTCCCGGCCCAAGCAGTTTTTGTTTTTTTTTGATAATTATTACATATAATCACATATATAATATATATATATATAGTATTAGGGTTCCAATAACGCGACAAAAATAATTATAGTACACGAGAATAACGAAACTTGACGTTTTATTAAATGCGATGGTGTAACGTACAAGAATAAATACGAAATGTTACATTTATAGAGTTTTGTGATATATAAGATAAATATATAAAACATGGTTATGCTAAAAGTTATAGACACTATGGGTTCTTAGAGTTTGACCAAAATTTAAAAGTTTTTTTTCCAATGTGTATACTTGTGTATATAATAATGTGTATATGTGTATATATATTTAAAAAAATATACATGTACAATTTTTTATTCGAATTTCGAATCGAATCGAATTTAAAATCATAAATTCGTATTCGATTCGTATTCGATTTACTGGACTCGAATTCGAATCGAATCGAATTCGAATTCTTAATAATCGAATCGAATTCTTGGTAATTGAATCGAACTAAATCGAATTTCGAATTTTTCGAATTCGAATCGAATTCTGAACACCCTTAAGGGACATGGGCTGGAAACTTAGAGACACCTCTACCTGGGCCGGGACCCATCAAGGGTAGAGGATGGGCTGAGAAAGTGGGACGTCGAGGTACTACAAAAGGGGGAGCTCCTTCTCCTTTTGTTGGCATCCGATATTCACCAATACTTACATCAAGAGGACTACGAACTCCTTCGTATCTTTTTCAACCCCTTGTTTATTATACTAACGTTTAGAGGCTCTTCTTTTCTGATCGGTAGTCTCTTAAACTCCTTGGTCTTGTCCTTAGAACACACACTTTTATAAACACACCTCTTTATAAAATACCATAGAATCACTACCAAGATTAGCGTCCATACGGTAATCTAGGATTCGTGTTTCTTCAATAACTTTGGGACTTTCAATTTGGGGTAGGAACTCTCAATGGGATAGAGGCGGTGCTTCACAGTGCGAACATGTTCCTTACCTCCTTTCACATTGACGGTTCCTTGGCTTTGCTTACAGTGGACTTTTTCAACACCTTCAACATGGTTGACCGCACCGCCCTTCTTCGAGAGGTTCATCAACATTGCTCATATATCTATTTGTGGGTCCAGTTTCTTTAGGCACAACCAGTTAGGTTGTACGTTAATAATGATTGTATAAAGGCCACTATTGGATTCCAACAGGGGGATCCCCATGGGTCCCTCCTTTTTGCCCTTACCTTACACCCCCTTGTCCTCTAGGTACAAGAAAACTGTAACCTCCCTTTTCATACTTGGTACCAGGACGATTTAATGGTTATTTGTGATGCCACTGAAGTTGCTAAAGCCATTGACATTATCACCTCCGAGGGGCTGTCTTGGGGCTATAACTAAATATTAAGAAAACAAAATTTTTTTGGCCGACATGTAATGGGGTGAAGGTCAGGGATGGGTTGTTCCCCACCGAGATTCGTAGACTGAAGAGAGGGTTGAAGCTCCTAGGAGGGGTTGTTAGCCATGATGCCAGTTTTATAAAAGAGTTGGCGGGGTGGAAAGCATCATGCATGGTAGACCATATGAAACTCTTGCCTTGCCTTCAGGATCCCCAAAGCAAACTCCTCCTGCCTAGGTATTACATGGGGTCGCTAAGTTATGTTTTGGGTTACGAACTTGCCAACCCCTTATGATGGAGGATGCGGTCTCATGTTTCGATCATGGTCTAAGGGAAGCTATTGAAGACATAGTTGTATGCGAGGCCCGTTCTTTGGTGATCTCCAATGGTGATTGGCATCCTTGTCAATGCGCTTGGAAGGGTTAGGCCTTTTTTCAGCCCGGGACGTTACGATTTTTGCTTTTGTAGCGTCGAGAGCTTAGTCTTGGAAGCTGCAGTATCTCATTTTACGAAATAGCGGGATTGTACCCTGGACTCGGAGTACGTGCAAACCCTCGAAGATCTAAATGACTATTTCCCAGACTTTGATATTGGCGGTTTCTCTAAGTACGACACCACCCCTTAAGCCTTAGAAAACTTTGGCGAATACCTTTTTAGCAGAATTGCTTAGAGCCTGAGAGAAGTTGTTGGTTTGTCCCCTCGCCAAAAGGCGATTATCGAATGCTTGCAGGGTCCTCATGGCCAAGATTTGTTTGCCGTTATTCAGATTGACGGGTTCGGCCAATGAATGTCCGTTGTCGAATACAGGGTCATTCTTAAGTACTTCGCTTGATGGTTCATGTGTATCCTGAAGATGAATTCTGTACGGTGTGCCGCAAGGCCTGCCTGGATATAGATGGGGAGCATGCGGTTCACTGCAAAGAGCTACCCGGCTTCAAATATCGGCATGACTAGGTACGAGACGTTCTTTGGAACATTTTAAGGCGAGCCTGGATTTCAGCAAAGAATGAGGCTCCTATGAACTTCCTTACGGACCCTGTGGAAACGAGATCCACCTTGCGGTCAACAGATTTGCTCGTCTTTCATTGGGCTGAGGGAAAACACATGCATGTGTTGACCTCACAGCGGTACCCCCTCAGGCTGGTTTGATGACGGGTTTGTAGCTGGACAAGCATTGAGAAGAGCGGAAACGAAGAAAGTGAAAAAGCATGCTCAAGCTTGTGAAGAGAATCATCATGATTTTGTCCCCCTGGCTTTTGATACCTTTGGCTCTCTTGCACCGGAAGCTATACGATTTTTGACCAGGGTTCAGCGGGTTATCCATAGTAACATCTCCACACCTGGGGGCAGGGTTTCGTATTTATTAGATTAGGGTTCGCTATTCAGAATGGGTTAGTGGAGCAGTGTCTGCCTACCTGCTCTTTTGATGTAATTTGGCAATTGTGAAATGAATCTACATATAAGTTTAAAAAAAAATATACTAGTTTATATATAGAAAAAAAATTAATTACAAATTTCCAGAAGATTGACGAAATGAAAACAGTACAAAATAAGGGTATTAACGTCACATAAAATAGTAAAAATTGAACTTGTTAGGATACGAAATTTCACCAACCCATCAATCCCGAAACGAGCTTAAGTAGCATATCCTGAGCTTTTCAATAGTGGTCATCGGGCGGACAATTGAAGAAATGAATAATCATGTTTTAATGGACATGAACCAAAACCAAATAATAGAGGACAAAACTAGACAACCAAGCAAACTAAAAAACTCACACAAGAGCAAACATGAATCAATAAACTAAACTACTACAAAACAAGACAGATACCGAGAACTAGAAGATACAACAATATGATCACAATTCACATCTTCCTCGGATCCTGCACAAGAAAACTAGCCGCACCAATATCTTTCGAAAAAACATCCTTGATGGACGGTACCCTTAAGTGTTGTCCAAACCAACAGCTACACATAAGGCTATGTGTTGTGGCCCGCAAGCCACAAACCACTTGAACCACAACACTCATGGGTGAACGCTGGCGTGAGCGAGTGGATGCTAGCATACTCGCGTGTGCTAGCGAGGACAATTCGAGCGTTGGCAGCCAACTAGCCGTTGGCCAACGGCTAGTTTTGGCTATTTATAAAAAAAAAACTATTTTTAATTCATTTACACTAAAAAAATCAAAAAAATTCACAAACAATCTTCAAATCAAGCCACAAACAATCTTCAATCTTCAAAGAAATAGATACATCACAATGGGAAGGATGTTACTAACCGGTCTTGGAGTTCCTAGATAAAGACGGGTTTGGAACGAATACCGAACTCGAAGAAAATTTTAGCCAAATGCCACTCCCGTCTCCGGATTTTGTTATTCCGGATATGCAAGTTGCAGCCCCAAATAAGCGAGGGCAAAGGAGGGGTGGTGGCAGAGGTGGTCCGGCGGCTAGGGGTGGTGGCCAAGGTAGGACCGTCTCGTAAAGGAATTCACAGAAGAGCTAAACGACGAGTAGTATATTAGTTTTTAATGTTTTTTTTTTTATTAATTATGTCTTTGTAATTTTTTAATGTTTTTTTATTAATTATGTTTTTAAAATTTTTTTTAGTAATGAATATTTTATGTTTAGTATTTAATTTGTGTTACAAATTTAAATATTATATCACATTTAAAATAATAAAGTTTAAAAAATAATAATGTTTAAAAAAAATCGATAAAGCTAATGCTTAACTCTAGCCACAACAGGATCAGATGAGTAAGCTGCAACTTTATTACCATGACATGTCAGTGCTTACGTAGCACAATATTAGACGATAAAGCCTTGCCTCACCTCTAGCTACACCACATAGCCTAAGTAACAGTATAGAATGACAAATGATCCTCATCCTACTATAAGAAAATCTTAGGGGAATGGATCTTTTGGGGCTTTACGATACCCTAAATCTCTCTAGCCCGTAAACCCTATGGCATGAATTCTTCATTCCATACATTAGTGAATGGAGCATCGCATTTAGTGTCGTAGAGACCTATAGAATCTAAAGAGACAAATACTGAGATATGATCCTTGCCTAGGTGCTAGTTATAAGACGTGATCCATTCAGCCCAAGGAGCAATCTTCCTAGTCTTAAACCGAAAGGAAGATTATTTTCCAAAATTCAAATCAGAAGAACCATGATGTGTAGATGTGATAAGCTTAGTCAATATAGATGATGTATTCCTACTATTTTTGTTCTTCCTCTAACCAAGACATCAGTAGAATCACGATTCGGGACTGAAGAAATGTATACATATGCAGACTTAACCATACATGACTTAGCTGAGTTTCCGAAAACTAGGAAAAGGTTTCACCGTGGAGGTTTGCATTTATATACTCATAAGATAAATGAAACTTAGCATGGGAGCCATTTAGAGATTAAAAATAATATAGTGTGGCGGATTTAGAAACATTTTTCAGTAGTAACGCTTTTCATTTTTTTCATTTTAGTAGTAACGTTTTCCAAATTTCGTAAAAAAAATCAAATTTTCCACTAATTTTTCACTACGCGCGCGAAGTTGAGCCGCAACGTCCGCAACCCCTGCTTGTTATCTACATCCGCCCTGGAGTACACTCATGGTTGTCATGTATTAATTAGTTGTTTTAGAGTACACAGTCATACTAGGTTATAACAAGTTATACAGGTGTAAATGAGATATGAATTTTTTTGGGACATTAGAGAGAAATTCATGTTAGAGACAACATTAGCTTCATTATCCTAACGTTGTGAGTACACGTGCACCATTTGTTTCCATATCCACCATAATGCAAACTTAGAAGACATAAAACCATGTGTTTTAATAAGTTCTCATGGTCCCCACAATATTTAGAGTTTTCATTTCTCAATATAACCCTCCTATATATGTATCACTAAAGACAACTATTATCGACAGATTATTAAATATATTTCGTCAGCAACATACCTGACGAGGTAGGGCCCAGCTAAGTTAAACTAGCCCATACCATAACTAGCTTAAACCCATTCAAGATAAGGCCCAACAGAGAAAAACCCAACTAATTTAAAGGAGTCAAAAGCGGTCAACACGACAGTCAAACGAAATATAAATAATAGCGGGATCTATGTGCAAGTAATCCAGCAATGATTACCTTCTTTTGCGAAGAGTGGACTAACAGCAAGACGACAAGCTATAAAAGGAGGATGAACGTAAAACATAGATCATCTCATCATTATCTCTACCACTATCACTATACTATTCATTTCTATTAGAAAACAATACTTATTCTCACGCCGGAGGGTGGTCACAGGATTACCCCCAATCCTGTGGCGAGTCTTAACGGTGTTTTCTTTTGCAGAAACAACATTCTTATTCATTTCGGGCGGTTCGAAAGGATCTTTTTGCATCATCTAGAAGATTAGATTACCTACCAGGTTCATACTTCTTCAATACCATTGATGATATGTTAGTGAAACAAGTGCTGGTGTAAGAACCATCGATGATTAGTTTGCGAACATTCCATCATGGCCAACGAAAATTCATCGGTGATGTGTAATTGAAGTGGCCATTGGTGATCCATCTAGAATGCTATATAGGAATCAAAATCTGCCGAATCACTCATGTTATGATCTTCTACATTCTAGGTCTTCCCGTTCCATCATCTGGCTTATGTTCTTTATGTAGCATTCAGACCGATTGACTCTATGAAATTACATTGATACTTCCACATATTATGGGTAACGTAAGAGACATCTCTATTTTTCTCCTGGGGAATCTTTAGAATTACCACTGCTTAGCTTTCAATTCGCTTCTGACCATCAAATGAAATGTGAATGATCCGTCAATTGATGATTAACGGTTGGTATATTCACTCTGTATGAGCTAGTCAGAAACATGTTGTCGGTGTAACTCTTATGTGATTTATGTTTTACTTTTATGTTAAATGCAAATTTTTTATGCAAGATTTATAAACCAATTTTACAGATAAGTTTAGTATATATTTGATTATTTTCAAGATATGCAATCTTTGCAATTAATTGTTTGGCAATTTGTTTGCAACAAATTTTAATTGTTATAATGGTTAATTACCAATGGGGTAGGCTAAATGCGCCCCATTCTTACTTTTCATTCCTTTTTTTCTAAAAAAAATATTCATTTAAAAATTGTCAAATTTCACTCCTCTAAAAATCTTCAAATTTATAATACATTTGAAAGTAAGAAATGATGAAGTTGATACTAAAACTTCATAACTATTCTATTTGTGGGATCAAATCAATTATTGTTTTTAATTTATTTTCAATGTCTACATGCTCATACTAATTATGCAACCATTATGAAATTATGAAACTGTAAAGATTCAATATCTTTTACTTAGTATATACAAACTTTTTTATTTGATTTAGGTGCACCAGTTAACGTCACATGGGGAATGAATAAAATGCTAATTAATCATTATAGTTCACTAGTAGAATATACGATTTTTGTTTTAAAAAAGGTATGTTAAAAACTTCTACCAAAAAATTATTCACAAAAACTTTCTAGCAAAATTTAAATCAATGAAGAGGAAAAAAAGTGTTTTCCTTTAACAAATATTATTTAGAAAAACTAAAAGAAAGAGTTTTGAACATTAAAATAATTGTTTTAAAACATTATTTAGAAAAATATCAAGAAAACATTATAAAAAAACCATAAAAAACGTTTTTTTAACTTGATAACAAAATATTAAAAATTTGCAATATAAAAATAAGGTTTGAATTGTATTCATGTGAAACTTAAGGGAGAGATTATGTTCAGTAAAAAAATATGAGGGGGTACGGTTAGCAGCCACTTACTAATATAGCCATTTATTAATTGTTACTTTTAAATTTGCGGCATTAGCGCACCATGAGAAAAACGCGCAGCGCGTTTATTAATTCACCTAGTTTTATTGTTGTCTCAGGTTGGGGGAGGAGCAGATTATTACGGGGATGAGGACATGGATGTCGTTCGCGAAGAATGGTCAAGCTACGCCGCGACATTTATTTTCAAATGATCGAAACTTGTTTGAATGCAATGTATTGTCGATACAATATGTATTATATAATGAAATAATGTTTTTGTTATTAGTTTGCTTATTATTTTGCATATAATAAAATGGCTATAAATCCAGGAGGGTAAATATGTAATTTTATAGGAATTTTTTTAGATTAATAAATTAAGACACGCAAAAAAACGTCATAAAAGTATGTCATAATATGTGTCGAAAAAATGTCAACAAAAACTGTCATAAAAATGTACGTCATTAAAAATTGTCATAACGTGTGTCAATAAATGTTGTCATAAATGTGTGTCATAAACAGATAACACGTGAAAATATGTGATCTTAAATTTATGACACCGCCATTGTTGACGTTTTTTTTCTTGTCATCAGACCCTTTTCTTGACACGCAATGCGTGTCAAGAAAGGCCTTTTTTTTAGTAGTGATTTTGACTAGCAAAATAACTAAGAGAGTAGTCCTTCACGGGTAGCTCAGTTGGTGAATGGATCAGGGATCTCTCTTGAGGTCTCAGGTTCGATTCCCACGAAGGACATAATGAGAAATGATGGATGACTCATGGCCTATGGTCATGAGTTCGAGTCCTGATCTCGCCAGGTTTTACCGGTTCACTACTGTCATGCCTTCAGGCGGGTATGAGGTCGGGTTTTCCCTGGAAGCGGGGGTGTCAGGTGGGCCGGGCTGTGCCCCTGTCTTTGCCATTGAGGGGCCACGTACGAAGTACCCGGCGTTGTTTAGTTAGCCGTTCAAAAAAAAATAATAATAACTAAGAGAGTCATTGAATTTTACATTTGCGAAAATAACTATTCACAGTTTGAGCCAACTACTTTCTATCAAGAAAAGCTTCTCCAACTATGGTCGCTAAGGCTTATCTTGCCTGTTAATTGCGGAATAACCCCCGCTTTTGGATTCCAGGTAAAGTTTAGCCCTCACTTTTGGGACCAACTAGAATTCAATAACTATTTGGTAAAACTTATTGGTTAACTACACTATTTTGATAAATTTTCATGTTTATAAATCCTCAAAATATGTTGAGATCTAGTACTCAGTCATCACATTATATATTTTAACGTTGAACTATATTGCTCTCTATGGGGTCTGTTCATCGGAAGCCGATTCCGATCAAGGTTCAACAACGGCTTTCGAAGTTTTTTGTTACCAACCTCCCGGATCGTTGCAGTGGTAGTGATTTAGCGGTATTTGTACGGCCACATGCGGAGATATATGATATCTACATTGCAAAGAAAAGGGATAAGTTGGGTAACAGATTCGGTTTTGTGCCTTTATTGGATGTGAAGGATATGGGGGAGATGTAGAAATCATTATCTACGATCAAGATGGGTGATTGTAAACTTGCCTTCAATGTGGCAAGATTTTCTTTGGAAGATAGGGAGGTGAACAATCAAGGATAGAAGGATAGTGCAAGTAAACCGATTAATAAAGTAGGAGGAGTTTTGGGTAAAGAGAAAGAAATCTTTTGGGACGGTGGTTCTGGGTCTACATCTTTTAAAGATGTTTTCTTTGGAAAACCGGTAGTCTCAAGGGAAGAGAAGACTATTCAAGTACCTGGTGAGTTTAAGGTGTACGACCATGTCTTGGGAAGAGCGGTGATTGTGAGAATGGTTGATTTTTGTGCCTTAAAGGATGTTGGTAACACGATTCGTGAATTGACGGAAGGTGTGGGGGTTGTTCAATACATGGGAGGATTGCTTGCTATTATTTCTTTCCCATGCAGTAAGGATGCGGAGCGATTTTGTTCGATTGGAAAAGCGATGATGGAGGTATTTCAGATGGTTGAGATGTGGATTGGACAGTCCTTTCCATTCGAACGTATCGCGTGGCTCCGTGTACAGGGTTTGCCTCTACATTTATTAAACAATCTGATTATCAACAAGGTTGGAGAATCGTTTGGGAAGGTGATTCAAACCGGGCAACATAATAAGTGGGATTCCGATCTTTCTTTTGATTATGTTGGAGTTTTATTAGAGGATGGTAAACGAATCCATGAAGAAGTGATTTTATCGTGGAAGGGCCGTAAATATCGAATCTGGGTAGCGGAAGAGGTAGGAGAATGGGAGCCGGGTTTCCTGGTTAAACCCCGGCTAGATTCTCCGGTTGTCGATCGGCCGGCAGACTCGTCGGACTCCCAAAGTCCGGCTAATTCAAATGATTCGACATACATGGAAACTCATAAAAACGTGGAGGAATTTGCGGAGGTGACTGTTAATGTGGTTAATGAAGATTTTGGAAAATTCAATTCTATGGAACCTTCTAAGAATAATTGTGCTAGTCAATTATTGGCGCCTGAAGTTATTTTGGTCAACCATGATTTGGTCAATAAAGACGCTTCTATGGAGGGTAATAGGGTCAATTTGAAAGATGGTAAAAAATTTAAAAGAATGGAGAGGAAACAAAAAATGGGTCTGTTTAAAGAGAAGTTTTTATCTATGGATTCTAGGCCCAATTCAAATAAAAGGGCTAGACTTGACTTTGATCCAAACGGATTGGATCCTTTTGGGTTGGACTGTTTGTTGGGCTTGAATCAGTTTGCACCACCTACCAGTACTTCGAGCCCACTAAATGTGACGGAACAGGAGTTATCTTATAAAGAAAGGGTTGAGAATGAGACAAAGGAGAGTGGTTTGGAGGGATCAGCTTTTACCCAGGAGGAATCGGTTGGTAATTAGTTTTTAGAACAAGTAAATGCTATTAATGATCCAGGTATTACGAATAGTCCGAAGGTTCATGAGGAAGTCCAGTGTACTATTAACATGGGATCTAAGATGGGAGCTCAGCTTGGTAATTTTCAAGACATGGTTATTGAAGCTATCGAACAAGAAGGGTTACAGTCAGGTATCCAATGAATTTCATCTCTATTAATGTAAGAGGGTTGGGGGTGGCTGGGAAACAGGATTGGGTTAAAATCTCAAGGTTAAGAACGGGGTTGATTTTGTTTCGCTTCAAGAGTCTAAAGTCTCGGAAATAAAGGGGTTTGATGGCAGTCATTTATGGGGTCGAGGTGATTTTGACGTGGAATGGGTTGAGTCAGCAGGAAGGTCAGGTGGTTTAATTAGTTTGTGGAATACTAAGGTGTTTAAGAAGAGTAATACTGTGAAGGACCCTAACTTTCTTCTCACCTAGGGTTTTCTTGTTGAAGATGGGTCCAGAATGAATGTTATTAATATATATGCGCCTCAGAGAGTGACCGCGAAAAGAGCTCTATGGGGTAAACTTAAGGAGGTGATGGAGAGTATTCAAGGTATGTGGGTTGTACTTGGAGATTTTAATGTCGTTCGATTCGAAGAAGATAGGAAAAACTCTCGTTTTGATTATACAAGTGCTTCGGATTTTAATTCCTTTATTGATGAGGTGGGATTGCAGGAATATTTGATGAGGGGTAACATGTTCACTTTTATGTCAAGCAATAATGGGGTTTTTAAAATGAGTAAAATTGATAGAGTTTTAATGTGCAACGCCTTCTTTAACAGATGGCCTACGGCGTGCCTTCGTGCTCTTCCTCACGATCAATCAGATCACACGCCACTTTTATTGTCTATAGTTGATTCTAATTTCGGGTATAAACCTTTTAGATGGTTTAACTCGTGGTTGGAAAGGGATGGATGTAGGGAAACGGTTTTAAAGGCGTTGGAGGAGGTTGACTTTGATGACCCTCCTGATATGATTATTATGAAGAAATTTAAACATGCTAGAAATGTCCTTCGGAAATGGTGGGATGATATGCTTCAAAAAGAAAGGGAGGAACTGGAAAATCTTAAAAATGAAAAGCAACGTTTAGAGATCATCATGGAGGATAGTAGTTTGGAAGAGGAGGATATTTGGGTTTGGGAGGAATGTAAAAAAGGGTTACTTCAATTGAATCAGATGAGATGTAGAGATTTGTATAAAAAAATCTAGGCTTAGGTTGGCGGCTAAAGGAGATGATAATTCAGCATTCTTTCAGCGGGTGGTTAATGGTAGAAAGTCTTCTAATGCCATTCCGGGTCTTCTTGTTAATGGGCACTGGATTTCCAAACCTTCTTTTGTCAAAAAGGAGGTGTTCCAATTTTTTAGAGATCATTTTTCTGATAAGTATCCTGTTCGGCCTCCTCTTGGTGCTTCGAGTATTAATCAGGTGTCCAGCGAAGATGCAGAGATGTTGGTGCGGCCTTTTACCAAAGAGGAGATTAAAGATGCGGTTTTTGATTGTGGATCAGATAGAGCTCCGGGCCCGGATGGTTTTAATTTTAGTTTTCTGAAGCATTTTTGGAGCTCCTTTGAAGACGTTTTTCTCAAGTTGTTTAATGCTTTTCATGATACGGGTGTGATTAGTAAAGGGTGTAACACGTCCTTTATTACTCTTATTCCGAAGATTAAGTCTCCTGTTGGATTGAAGGATTATAGGCCCATTACTTTAGTAGGTATTATCAGTAAAGTTATATCTAAAGTTCTGGCTTTGCGGGTAAAGGGTATTATGGCTAAAGTTATTTCAGAGTCTCAATCGGCGTTTCTTAAAGATCGTCTTATTTTGGATGGTCCTCTTATGTTAAACGCGGTTTGTGGGTGGCTTAACAAAACAGGGAAGAAGGCTTTTTTTCTTAAAATTGATTTTGAAAAAGCCTACGACAATGTTAATTGGGGTTTTCTTCTATCTATTTTGAGTCAAATGGGTTTCCCCAACAAGTGGGTTACTTGGGTGAAAGGGATTCTTGAATCTGCTAGATCGTCGGTGTTGGTAAATGGCTCCCCGACGTTTGAATTCCAGTGCCATAAAGGAATTAGACAAGGGGATCCGTTGTCTCCTTTCCTTTTCCTTATTGTTATGGAGGCGTTTTCGTACTTGATTGGAAAAGCGTGTGACTTGGGTGAAATCAAAGGTATTCGTTTCAATAAAGACGGTCTTTCTATTTCTCATTTATTATACGCTAATGATGCGTTGATTGTGGGAGAATGGTCTAAGGAAAATATTGAGAAGACGGCCCGCCTTCTTAGAATTTTTTATTTATGCTCCGGTCTGAGAACTAATATTGGGAAGTCGTATTTATTTGGTGTTGGTGTGGAGGGTGATGAAGTTTTTACTATGGCGTCCATTTTGGGATGTCGGGTAGGTGAGTATCCGTTTGATTATTTGGGTATTAAAGTTGGCGCCAACATGAAGAGGTGTTGTTATTGGAATACGGTTATCGATACTATTCAAAGACGTCTTGCGTCTTGGAAGGCGAACTCATTATCGATGGGTGGTAGACTTAGGCTTATTAAATCGGTACTCTCTAGTCTTCCGGTGTATTACTTATCTTTGTATAAAGCGCCGGTCAAAGTGACGGATCAAATTGAGAAATCGATGCGAGATTTTCTTTGGGCCAAGTCTAGTGATGGGAAGAAACTTAGTTGGGTGGCGTGTGATGTGGTTACTACATCCAAAGCAAATGGTGGTTTGGGAATAACTAAGCTGAAAGATGTGAACTTTGCTTTGTTGGCAAAATGGGCGTGGCAGTTCAAATCACAATGGGAATGCAAGTGGCGTAATGTTATTGAAGTTATTCATTGGGGTAGAGGCCGGTGGATTAACCTTCTAGTTGATAAAAATATAAAAGGTTGCTGGAAAAATATAGTGCAGGAACTTAATAAGCGAAGTTTCAAAGGTGTAAAAGTTCATGCTTTTATAAAGGCGAAAGTTGGGAATGGGAGGCGAATCAGTTTTTGGAACGATCATTGGATCGGAAACAGAATTCTTAAAGAAAGATGGCCGCTATTATACAAGAATGATAAGAACAAAGTTGTGACAGTTGATAAAGGTCTGCTGGTTGTTGATGGGCGTGCGCAGCTGCATTCAGACCGAAGATTTGGTGCTGTTTCCGTAGAGCTGTTGTCCGAAGTGCAGGACGCCGAATATATGTTTTCAAACTGTTCTTTTTCAGGTACCGAAGACAGGTGGTTCTGGGATTCAGAGGAAAACGGCCCATTTTCTGTCGCTCAAGTGAAAAAACTGATTAGAGAGGAAAACGAGACAAGGCAGGAACGTCATATGCAGTGGGAGTCGTGGATTCCTCTTAAAGTGAACTTATTTGTTTGGAGAACTGAGATGAACCGAATTCTTACAAAACTTGCGCTTACAAGAAGAAGGATTAATATAGAGAATGTGAGTTGCGGCCTTTGCGAAGCGGATGATGAAGACGTCATGCATATCTTCACAGGTTGTGGGTTCTCCTTTGGTGTTTGGTCATCAATTGGGAAATGGTGCAAAGTTGATCTGATTATAGCCTTTGACTTTCAAGATATCTTATCTATTCACAAGCATACAAGTAGTGACAAATGGAGCAATAAAGTGGTTAGGGGGATTATTATGATTACGTGTTGGGCCATATGGAAAGCTAGAAACGCTAAGGTTTTTGAAGATACTACTCCTAAGGTTTTTGATCTAGTGGCTACGGTTAAGTCGTGGTCCATTTTATGGTTGAAAAATAGGTCGAAGTTTAGTAATATTCAATGGTCTGACTGGGTTGTAAATCCCTTGTGTATGTTGTAGTTGTTTTTGGCGGTCCTCGCTTTGAGGGCGCGTCCGTTTTTTAATGAAGTTTACCGTTAAAAAAAAAAAAACATATAAGTGTAAAACTTAAGATGAATTTTAACTAGATATCATAGATTTTTCATATTTTCTTTCTACCCTTTCAAAATGCATTAGATCATGTTCGTATGAAGTGATTGTAGGATCAATTTTACACCTCTTAAAATAAGAGGGATACCCAAGGAAACTTAGCTAGGGCAAATGGCATATAATATTTTCTCATCAGAACAATGGCATGTAATTAAATTATAGGGATGGTGTGGAATCTCATAGACGTGGGTTTTGCGAACAATCCGGCGACCCTTTTGCTGTTTTCCTCTATCATCTTCATCTTATTTCAAATATCTCATGCAGTGACAGCTAACAATCCCTACATTCAATCTCATTCACTTCTATTGCTCATAACATCCCCACATATATATATATATATATATATCCACAACACATGCCTACCCTCTCTTCATAGCTCACCAATTGAATCAAACTCTCATCTAAAAATGGCACTTGCCAAAGAAAGAAACGCTAATGATCACTCTTCACATATGCCAGGTTTAGTCCATCAAACCTACAAAATCTACGGGACATCCAACGCGGAATTTGAAGAGAACGAAAGCCCAGAAAAGAAAGGGACATTCGCTGGAAGTTCATCCAATTCGTCTACACTTTCTAGCCCAGGAAGTGCTACGAATTCAGGTGGGTTTCTTTACCGAACCACTACGAATCATCTACAACACTTGCACCAAGAAGAAGGCCATTCGGTTATTAGTTTCAAACCGGGGTACTATGATCATAATTTTATGCAAGGTGGAAGTGGTTCATGTTTTCTTAACTTTGAAGAGAATGATGAACAACCATATTCAAGTAACTTGAGTCCGGATCAGCTGATGAGTCTTGGATCGGGTTCCTTTGATAGCATTCGTTTGCTGGAGAACATGAATAGCTTGAGAAGTGGCAGTATTAAAGAGAATCATAATGAGTTAGAATCATTTGCTTGGCCAAATCCTTCATCTTCTGATAATTATCTTGTAACACAAGAATCATCTTTTCATAAGCGAGCTCATTCGGTATATTTCTTTTGTTTAATTAGTTTTTTTTAAAGTAATTCATTTCAGTTCTTAAAACTTGTCAAGTTACATCAAAATAGAAGGTAGACGGGCAACAAAGTGCGCCGCTACCCCTTTCTTAATTAGTTTAATTATGTTTTTTATTAAAGATCTTATTATGTATTAGAGAGTGAAATTAATTTGGAACTAATATCAACATGTTACAGGGAGAGAGTGAACAAGCATTCAAGAAACAATGTACCACAAACAATGCAACAAAGAAGAGTAAGCAAAAGTCAGTAGCTCAACCTAAAGACCCACAAAGTATTGCAGCCAAGGTACTTAATTACGCTATATATTATTCATATTTCTTCTGTCTTAAGAAATTATATTATTAAGTGTACACACTGACACTTGCTTGAACATAAAGCGAAATCGTATCAGATAAATGAATAGAATTATTGTCTTGTAACAGAATCGTCGAGAACGAATCAGTGAGCGGTTAAAAGTTCTTCAGGATCTCGTGCCAAACGGTTCCAAGGTAAATTCGACAACTTTGTCATTCGAATTATCATTTAGTTTACTATTAGAAAACTGGGTACGTATTTGGGACCAAAATTTGTTCAAAAAAAAAAAAAAAAAATTAGGAAAACTAGCGACTGATTTTCAATTGATATCATGATGTTCCCAAAATTAGTGACTGAGATCCGGTTGTCAAACGGTCGCAATTTTTGCAACCGTTTATGCTGTGTTTCCGAGTTAACTTAAAGAGAGAAAAGAAAGGAAAAGAACAGAAGGAAAGGAAGGGAAAGGAAAAGAAAGGATAAGTATCATTTGGTTTAATCATAGAAACATAATTAATCAAAATTAGCCTTTGCGACGCAATTGTGTTCGCAAATACTACTATGATTAACAATATTTATGAATTTATGCAATTGATTTTTAACTTCAGGTTGATTTGGTTACCATGTTAGAGAAAGCAATTAGTTATGTTAAGTTCCTACAGCTCCAAGTGAAGGTAAGAAGCTAATTAATATATATTATGCATATTTATTATTTTTCTGAATATTTGGTCAAGCATTTATTTGAGCTATTTTAAATTATATTTGAAGGTGTTGGCAACAGATGAGTTCTGGCCAGTGCAAGGTGGAAAACCACCTGAGCTTTCACAAGTGAAAGATGCCATTGATGCTATACTTTCATCTGCCCAGAGAGACAGAAGTTGTTCAAGCTCTAAATAATATTATCTTCTAATGCCTAATAATTTGGCACCAAATTTAAAAAGATGTTAAAAATTATCATCTTGTTTGTAATAACACGTAATCTTATTTATGTTATGTTTTTAATATAAAAGTTTGTCATCGATAGTTTCTCGTTATAGGGACATTTGTACATTAGGCTTAGATCGATCTAACACTATTCCGAGTTCATTTGATCATTATATTTGGAATTAATAATTCAAGTGTTTATTAATATAACTGTTTGACTTTTTCTTTGTTATTATTATTCCCTTTACACATGTCATTTGATTATGTGTGGTGGTAACTAATTTTGTGTACTAACATGAAGGTCATGGGTTTAATACCCACTAATAACTAACATTGAAGGAAATTTGACCGTTCAAAAAATAGTTATTTTTTAATGACAAAAGAAAACACTATTTCACAATAATTAGCAAGAAGCTAGAAAAAGACGCAATACAACCATCAAGAAAGAGAAAAAAATCATACACACAAACCAACACTCTAACGCTAAAGCACCACTACCCTTAACACAATAACCACGCACCATTAATCCTAGAAAACCCCACATGAATCATGGCATATGCAATTAAGGAAACGTGAAAACCGACTTAGGAGGAGATGGAGCCATAACCCCACCAACCTTCACCTACATGACTTTTACCCTCACCAAGTACTCGGTCTAGTGTCACACCCCGACCTAGGTGGGCCTAGACGGAATTCCAGATTGTTACCAAATATCACATAACGCAAGCAAACAGCGGAAGCAATTTAAATAACTAATCTTTTCTAAATAATTGCTTACATTTCGGTATAATGTAGAATCTTCAATATAAATACTGGGTAATATCTAAGGTTCTCGTTTGTCTTCTGATTCGTCCGTCGAGGAAACTCCGAGTCGTAGCTGCTCATCCCTTGTAACTCAAACAGGTACCTGAACACATGCTTAAAATAGATTTGGGTCAACAATAATGTTGGTGAGTCCGTGCATGTGTTTAACTAGTTTCAAATACGTTTTATCAAGTCAAAAGTAAGTTCATAAGTTTACGAGGTTTAGCACAAAATAGGTTTAACATTCCAAAATAGATTTAATAAGTTCATACAATTCAACTCATGGTCTAGCACTGGTGATGTACAAGCCACACCTCAAACCTAATGCTGAATCCACATACTCCTATTATGGATTCTCATGGCAAAATATATGTCACACACCTTAGTGGAGGGTTTCCCGGGCTTCTGAGTCCATTGTGTGTGGGGGTTTCCCCAAATAGTACTATCCATATATTAAGTGGCCCAATTCCCTTGGGTTAATGAGTGTGAATGGTATCGGAAGCACCTTGTCACATCATACTGGTTCATTACTAACACGTTCTACTAGTTCTACACTGGAAACATGTGTTCACCCCAAAATAGTTTAATAGTAAAAAGGGGGGATGGTTCATGGAACTCACCTGGTAGCACAACATAATATATAAAACGAGGTGCGTGGTATCGCGTGCTGGTACTCTCCTGCTTGGGCCCTATGTTGACACATATTATTAGTCTCGGCTTTATTTATAATGGTTACGCGTAGGGACGAGCTTGAGAGTGTGGTTTCTTATTTAATACAGTTGCATGTTCTCTTGTATATTTATATTTTAAACGGTTTCTATTGCCTATGCTTCCTTTCCTTTTATTTAAGTTCATATTTGGTTCCAAAGTCTACCCGTTTGTATTTACTAGGCTGTTGGGTCTCCTGACCTAGAGAAGAACACATGATTGGAAAGCCAAAATATACTACACAATTGATCCTTAATAAGAACAACATTTACAAGTTACTTATCCCAAAAGACTTTTGACCCTAACATCTGCTGTACCCTAACAACTGCTGGAACAACTGCTGTTACAAAGGTCTGATAGAGAACAACTGCTAGAGAACAACTGCTGATCAAAGGTCTGATGAAGAACAACTGCTGATCAAAGTACTGGAGAATAAAGATTTGTTGGAGCCAACAACACTTAGGCTCCAACAGATGATTCAAGACCATCAGAGGTTTCCTATCAGTTGTTTGCCTTTCAGAGTTTTCCAATGTAACGGTTATTTGTGTCATCAGATGTTTTATGTTGTTATTCAGTTAGAGGTCACTTTCTTAGGGGACGTCAGCCTAGGTCATCAGTGGTTTAGATTGTCTATAAATAGAATAGTGCATGTACTGTTCTATTCCATCACTGTTACAACTGCTGATCAAAGGTCTGATGAAGAACAACTGCTGATCAAAGTACTGGAGACTAAAGATCTGTTGGAGCCAACATCACTTAGGCTCCAACAGATGATTCAAGACCATCAGAGGTTTCCTATCAGCTGTTTGGCTTTCAGAGTTTTCCAATGTAACAGTTATTTGTGTCATCAGATGTTTTATGTTGTTATTCAGTTAGAGGTCACTTTCTTAGGGGACGTCAGCCTTGGTCATCAGTGGTTTAGATTGTCTATAAATAGAACAGTGCATGTACTGTTCTATTCCATCACCCAAAACATTCTCTTAGACAAACTTACACGAGTGATCAGGCTGAAGGGGAGTAATTGTAATCGTTTGTAATCATTCCATTATATGAAAGCTTTCGGTTCAAAAACAATATTTATTCTCTTGTTTTGATTTACAGTTTATCATTCCGCTGCACTTTCCATTTATTGATTATTTCATTCATTACTCATATTACTTAAACAATCAAAATAATCAAACTCAGATCCTAACAATTGGTATCAGAGCTTGGTCAATTAAATTCGATCTAACCAATCAATTTAATATAAACAGATCAGCTCACAATTATTGATATCGTTTGTTTGTCGGATTGAAAACAGAGTAATAGTTTATCTTCGTTTCAACCGTTTTTAAACAGACTTTGTTTTAGAAACAATCAGAGAATGGCTTCAATCAATCACGATCCACATAACACTGGCACAAACAACAAGCCACCGATGCTTGTCAGATCTGAATACAATATCTGGAAACGTCGGATGAGCTATGTTCTAGCTCAACAGAACACTGGGTGTTGGAAGTCGGTTATCTTCGGACCACATGTTCCGATGGTGCCGAGTACCGAAGATCCCAAGGTTCAAGAGCCTAAGAAACTTGAAAACTACTCCGACCAGGATTTTTAGAAAATTGAGTTAGATGCCAAGGCCTTCAGTATTGTGGCCATGGCTCTACCCAATGATATCTATGTTGGATTGTTACACTGTAACAGTGCAAAGGAGTTGTGGGATGCATTGAAAGAACAATTTGGTGGGACTGAAGAGGTTATTGAAAAAAACCGTGAAATACTTAACCAACAATATGAAACATTCAGTCATGTAAAGGGAGAATCATTAACTCAACAATTTGAGAGGTTTAACTGTCTCATTAGTGAACTAAAGCTGGTTGGTCTAACTTACCCTAATTCAACTTTGAACCATAGGTTTTTAAGATCATTACCAGACAAATGGGACACTATTGCTATAGTTATGTGTAACACCCCAACCGATGGCGGAATCATCGAGGTGTCACGTAGTGACGATTGTTCAAAAGCTCATGGTACTAAAATGTAAATATTTGATTATTGAATATTGTTTTACAACATGTGAAAATAAATACATGACAACAAAAATAGAGATAGTTGATTTATGTAATCTAAGTCCAAAGTTCTATGTGAAGCGTCAAGCAGCTTATCCTGAAACATGCACGGAAATAAATTTTGTCAACATACGATGTTGGTGAATATTACCTAGCTTTGTACATATAGTATAAGTTGAAAAGCGGTACAATTCATGTGTCTAGCATCACCAAGGCATTATGTAAACACATAAGTAACCAACCAAGACAAGATCAAATGTAAAGTTGGTAAGGTAAAAATTGATAATGAGCACCCTAACACGTGTCAAGTCTAAAAGAGCACCATAACATAAGTTATGTCTAAATGAGCACCGTAACATAAGTTACGTCTATATGTAAAAAGCACCATAACATAAGTTATGTCTAGATGTATGATTTTGTACGTAAGCTACATTCATGTTCAAACATAAAGCACAAAGACAATCAAAACACATATATGAATTGTAAATGAAGAAAAATGTATGTGTAAATGAATGTGCAAGTTTTGTATACTTGTGCATGAATCACCCCAAAAGTGTAAAACGGAAAAGGGGATAAGTAATACTCACCTTAGCAAGGTGTTAAGACTTGTGGAATTGAATAAGTGTAATCCAACGTTGCCAAGTATCACCCTATGTTTAAGGTAATAAATGTGTTCAAGTCTTTCTAGTCTACAAGTATTTCTAGGGTTCCTAATTTGGGGATAAGTAATTGTTTTATTAATTAGGTAAATTGTTTAATAAATAAAAGAAATTCGGTAAATAATTAAATAAAAGACTATTGTAGGTTTTTGATTTAGGATGATCATATTATAAGGTTTTAAGTATAAAAATAATTTTTATAAAATTATTTCCTCAAGAATTAAATATTTAGTATATTTATTCTTATTTGTTAAAGATATAATTTTAATATCTAAAAATATTAAAATTAAAGAAATTCCAATTTAAAATTTATATTTCTGTTCCAAATGAACAGAAATAATTTATGTAAAATTTTGGGATAAAAATATTGAAAAATGAATTTATTATGATTTATTTATGATTTAAAATAACAAAAAATCAATTAAAAATATGAAACGAACGATTTTTCTGAAATAAAAATTATTTCTGAAATGTTCATTGCTATACAAGTTTAGAATATTTTTTGTGGAATTTTATAAAATCGTTTAGCTATTTTTATTGAATTTTAAATTTATAAATGAATACACTTGTAATATTTATAATATATATTAAATAAATTATTTTTGAAAAACTAAAAGTTGGATAATAAACTTTATCCTCAGAATAACTTAAAATAAATTTTATAGAATTTTTAAGCCATTATTAGTATTTAAAATCTATTATTAAAAATAATATTGAATATATAAATATAAAAGAGTTTTTTAAAAAAATGGTTTGCATGTGCCAGGACTCGAACCCTAGTCCTGGCCGGTCCAATGCTCTTATAATCACAAGCCAGACCAACTGGTCTGACCCTGAGAACGAGTTTATTTCGGATTTGATTAATTATAAAGGTTATCTGATTTGATTATATAATTGATTTTAAAACAAGAAAACAAAACGGTACCCGTGGGACTCGAACCCTGCCTACGGCCGGTTCGTGTTTTAAGAAACAGAGGAACACCAACTGATCTACTGATCAGTTGGTGATAAAGTTTCACTTGTTTTATATTTAACTACTTGTCTGCACGTATGTTTATCCCCAATTCAATACTTATGAACCCTAGTTTTCTAATTACCACAATTCGTAATCAATAGCCCGTGAAACCTTGGGGCTATTGTTTGTAACATGCCGAAAAATAAAACCAAGCAAAAAGATTGCGACTTACAATGCGTTAGAGATGCGATAGATCGGGTCAAAAGAAAAGTCAACAGAGGCAAAATCGTGGACTTTGAGGAGTTATAGGTTAATTGGTGTATTGGGGTTTGTTTATCGGTACAATGAGCTGCTAGGGAAGGCCTTAATTTATACTATTGTGTACGAATTCGACGAAAAGGAAAGTTTTGACCGGGCTTTAATGTTTACGCGTGATTGATCTATATTGGGTATGTTTTGATTAAGTTTTTGCGTGTATAATACGCGTGATGCTCTGTCAATTTCATTATTACGAATCAATTAGGCGTTTGTTACTTTATGTGGTTCAATCAAAAGTCAAACATGAAGGATGTTTGGTTTGGGTCTCTGCAGCGAACAAGAAGGAGCAGTTTTAATCTCCTCGTGACACCTTATAATTAATTAGAATGAATTATTAACCAACAGACCCCATGTGGTCCAGTGGTAGTGCTGCTGTTCGTTGATTCTCCACCCGGATCAGACTCGGGTTCGAGTCTGGTCACAAACACCTTTTTTTTAAAACAGATTAGAGGGAGTGTGGGGTCTGCTGGGCTTAGGTTTAGTTGGGCCTGCTAATGGGCTCAAGGGGTTGGGCTCAGAATTAAGAAAAAGGATGGTTGGGTCTTGTTTGGTTTTGGTTTGGTAATTAAAATTGACAAAGTCACTTCTAAACATCCAACTATTATTGTTATCATTATTATTATCATTATTATTATTATTATTATTATTATTATTATTATTATTCTTATTATTATTATTATTATTACCCTAAATAAGGTAACTAGAAAGATAAAATGCGACGTACAAGATAGGAGATATGAAATGTTTACAAAAAATAAATAAATAGAAAATAAAAGTGACGGATGTCACATTTTGAGAAACTCAATTGGATTTAAAGACCTATCACTGACCTAGCTTCATGGTAAGCTCTTGACTTGTGAGAGAGAGCTTAACCAGAAAAAGAAGCTCCAGGACTCTGGAAAAGTGTTTAATAACTATGTATTTGGTAATACAACACTTTTGGGTCATGATGAGGTGCTTGGTAACAATAAGAATCAGAGTTATGATCATTTCATTGACATAACTTCAGGTTTTAACTCTGATTCTTATTCACCAAACTTTGCTTTTACAGCAAGTGGTGGTGATATCCAGGCATCTGATAACATATCCTTTTAGTATGATGATGTAAAATACTTTGACCGGAAGAAATGGACATTATGCACCAATTGGCTCTTCTCAGTGTAAGAACTAACAATTTTTACAAGAAAACTAGCAGAAGATTTCCAGGGTTGACTAGCAGGTCAAAAGTGGGGTTGGATAAATTAAAGATTAAGTGTTATAAATATCATAGACTTGGTCATTTTGCTAGGGAATGTAGGAGTAAACATGGTACACCTATGATTACCTATCCAAATCAAAGGCCACATACCAACACTTATCAGGTTTCCCATAATACCTATGGACCAAATGTGCAAAACACTGCTCATTTTGCACAGTCCTCAAACACTGTTACTGTCCAGTATGTCCAAACCACTGTTCCTCAGATTCACTATGTGCAAACCCCTGTTGGTTAGGCACAAGTGCCAATGACTGCTGCTCCACCCTCTGCTCCTGCAGAGATCAGTCAACAGAGTTTCTTCACACAAGGCTTCGTTGATTGGAGCAGTCTACCAAATGAGTTAGCAGATGAAAATTTTGCTCTAGAAGCCAAAGCTGAAAATGAACCAGAAAAAATTTGTTTCATGGCTATGGTTGAAGAAGTTGAATCTGAGGATGTGGTAACTGAATCTGATATAGTGACTGATGATATTGTTGATGAAGTAGTTGCAGATTAAAAATCTGAAGAAGAGGTTGTGAATCTCTCAGATCCCTGGGGTGCATCTGATGATTGTGAGTGCAAGTGTGATTGTGCATTGATGGCTGCTGCTAAGGTATCTCCTCAAATCCTAAAAGATCTGTGTTCAGACAAATGTGTAATAGCATTTGCTAACATTAAAGGTGTAATAGCATTTGCTAACATTAAAGAGGAGAATGAAAACCTTAGGAAGAATATTTTAGATGATGAAGTTCAATTTGAAAAACTTTCAAAAGAGTTAAAATCAAAATTGACTGAAAAAGAATCTGAAATCAGCAGCTTAAAACATAAAGCAACTATAACCAAAGACCAGCTCCAAACTATGATAACTAAATATCATAGTTGTAAAAAAGGAGCTTGAGGCCACCCAAGTTGAATGTGAAAAATGGGTGGAATCATGAAAAGGTTTTGAGATGCTCCTCAACAAACAAACCAAAAGTCATGTGAAGTTTGGTTTTGGTTTTGGAACCACTGCTCCAGCTTTTGAAAACACTGACAAAAGGGAACAAAAGTTTGTTGAGTTAGTACCAACTAATTTGGGGGGTCAAGAGATTAAAATCACTGAACCTAATGGCAAGAAAATTGTTCTTGAAAAACTAGAAGGTTCCTCATCATTCACTAAACTTGAAAAATATGAATTTAAACCTACTTGGTCTGATGAGTGTGGTACTCTTGAAAACTTCAAACCAGTTGACTTCAAAACCCCTGATGGTAAGAAAGCACCACAGGAAAAGGTCATTCCCTTGACATACCTTCCAGCAGATGATCAAATGTCTGTTGAAAAGAAGGCTGAAAAAAGGGAAAAAGAAAGAAAAGTCTATCCACTTGTTTTGTGATTTCTGTGAAAAGAAGAATCATGTTACTAAAAACTGTTTTCTTATAAAAGCATATGATATCAACAAAGGAACAACTGTGTGTGATTCAAAGACCACATTCTCAATATGTGGTAAGAAGAATCACAAAACCAAAGAGTGTCTGTATCTCAAAAATTTTGATGTCAAAATACAAGAGTACAAGGCTAAAACTCTTGCAAGTCAGGTGGTGAGTACTTCAAAAGGAAAACCCAAACAGACTTATGTTCCAGCCCAAACATCTGTTACCAAAAGTCTAGAAACACCTGCTTCCAGGGATGTTCAAGTAACAGATGCTCCACCCACCAACAAGTACCCAAGAGGATATGGACAACCACCTTGTCATAATCTGTCACATGTTTATGAAGAACCCAAGAGGCCTTCTAAACCAAGAGTGAACAGAAATCCCTATGGTTACTATTATCTGGCAGGAAGTGATCAAACATCTGTTGCACCAAGTGTTGACATCCAAGCACTGGCAAATGGTCAGCACCAGTTGTTGAACTTGGTCCAAAAACTAGTTCAAACCGCTGATCATCTTCCTAAGCTTGAGGCTGAAAAGTCTGTGGACCCATCCAAAGCCAACTTGGCTTTGGACACTCACCAAAAATGATCCATTACTGATGTGCAGGGAGCTTCTACTTGCTTAGATAGCCTTTGGTATGTAGATAGTGGAGGCTCCAGGCACATGACAGGATATAGAGCCCTTCTTCTGGACTTCTTAACTCATGGAGGGGGTGATATATCCTTTGGTAATGATTCAAAAGGTAAGGTGTTGGGTTCAGGGACTGTTCAGGCTGGGAAACTCAAGTTTGAAAATGTCAATCTTATTCATAATCTTAAATTTAATCTTCTTAGTGTATCACAAATGAGTGACAAAGGGTATGGCTCATTCTTCACTAAGAAAACTTGTAAGATTATTGGGCTAGAAGTGGTGAAAAAGATTGACACCATCATTGCCGAGAGCAAAGCACAACTTATTGCTCATAGGAGTGGCAATGTGTATGTAGTTGATATGTTGAAGGACAATCCTATGGCAAATGTCTGTCTGTTTTCTGCTGCCTCCACTAAAGAGACAGAATTGTGGCATAGGAGACTGGGTCACACCAACCTTCAAACTATCAACTCACTCTCCAAACAAAGCCTTTTAAGAGGTCTACCATCAAAAGAATTCAAATGTGATGAGCATTGTGTTTCCTGCTTAAAAGGGAAACAACATAAAAGCTCTTACAAATCCATTGATGAGTCCAAAACAAGTCAATGTCTTCAATTGTTGCACATGGACTTGTTTGGCCCAGTTAACATCATGAGTCTAAGAAGAAAAAGATTTTTTTGTCATAGTTGATTTTTCTAGGTTTACATGGACTTACTTTTTACACTCTAAGGATGAGAGTGCAGGTATCTTGAAGGACTTTGTCACCAAAGTTGAAAAACAATATGACTTGCCAGTAAAAGTCTTTAGAAGTGATAGTGGCATAGAATTTAAACATAAGGTGTTGGATGACTTCTGTGTGTCAAAAGGAATTTTGAGGCCGTACAACATTCCAAGAACACCAGAACAAAATGGGGTGGTTGAGAGGAAAAATAGAACTCTCATTGAGGCTGCAAGAACCATGCTAGCAGATTCTGGTTTGCCACTGCCCTTCTTGGCAGAAGCTGTAAACACTGCTTGCTATGTTCAAAACAGAGTTTTAATCAACCCAAGACATCAAAAGACTGCTTATGAAATTTTGTTCAAAATCAAACCATTAATCTCATTTTTTAAAATCTTTGACTGCCCATGCTTCATTTTAAATCTTAAAGATTCCATATCAAAATTTGCAACCAAAGTAGATTGTGGTTATTTTCTGGGATATTCTTCTACTGCCAAGGCCTACAAAGTATTTAACACAAGGACTAGGACAATAGAAGACAATCTGAATGTAAAGTTCAATGAACTTTCATCCTTAAAAATCCCAGCAAATCCTGCTGAATTGTTTGATTTAGATAAATTCAAATTTGAAGATATTATTGTCAAAGCTAACAGTGCAGGTATTCAACAGTCTCAACAACAAGACTACAGAACAGATGTTGTGATTCCAAGTCACTACAAAGTCTACTCTGTATCCGGGGAAACAACTATTCAAAACACCTGTCAAAACTCTGCCACAGCTGAGTCAACCACTGTTGGCCACTCTTACCCTCAAACCACTACCTCACCAACCTCATCCACTGATAAATCATCTGTTGACAAAAGTCCAACCTCTGTTGACGAAATTCAGTCCAATTTCACACCACTTGGACCCATTCCCCCACCTCCATTTCAAACATCTGTTGGTACTACAGAAGTGTAAACAGATGTTACATCAACAGAGTCACCAAACCTCTGCCCTTCACCTCAAAATGCCATCATACCATATCAGGGAGATTTAATCTACCTAAGAGCTCATCCACCAGATCAAATCATTGGCAACATCAGAGAGGGTGTGCTCACAAGAAGCCAATCCTCAAACATCTGTCTTTTTGCAGGCTTTCTATCTCTCACACAACCTGTCAAGTACCAAGAGACACTAAAAGACAACAGTTGGGTAGAAGCCATGCAGGAATAGCTCCTTCAGTTTAAAAAACAACAAGTATGGGAACTTGTACCACTGCCAAAGGATGTTTGTCCAATTGGCACAAAGTGGGTCTTCAAAAACAAAACTCATGAAAGGGGTATATTTGTCAAGAATAAAGCCAGGCTTGTGGTTCAAGGCTTCAGACAAGAGTGGGGATAGACTATGATGAAACCTTTGCTCCTGTAGCTAGGCTGGAAGCTATCAGACTCTTCCTAGCCTTTGCTGTCAACCACAGCATCAAGGTGTATCAGATGGACATTAAATGTGCATTCCTTTATGGTAAAATTCAGGAGGAGGTCTATGTATGTCAACCACCTAGTTTTGAAGACACATTCCATCCTGATTATGTATACAAGCTCAACAAAGCTTTGTATGGACTCAAACAAGCACCCAGGGCCTGGTATGAAACTCTTTCCACCTTTCTCTTATCCATTGGTTTCACAAGAGGTAAAATTGATAAAAATTTATTTCTAAAATGGAGAGGGAAAGATTTAATGATTGTTCAAATATATGTGGATAACATCATTTTTGGATCCACATGTAACAAAATGTGTGAAGAGTTTAGGGAACTCATGACAACAGAGTTTGAGATGAGTGCTATGGGTGAACTTCAGTGCTTCCTTGGTCTCCAAGTGAAGCAGCTGCAAAATGGCACATTCATTCATCAAAACAAATATGTGAAAAATTTGTTAACCAGATTTGAGATGAATGATTATAAGCTATGTAGTACACCCATGAGCACAGCCAGGCTACTCACTATTGATGACAAGGATGAACTGGTTGACCAGACACATTATAGATGCATGATTGGGTCTTTATTGTACTTAACTGCGTCTAGGCCAGACATCATGTTTGCCACTTGTGTTTATGCAAGATCCCAGGCTTCACCTAGAAAGTCAAACCTTATTGCTGTGAAAAGGATATTCAGATACCTAAAAGGTGCTCCCACACTTGGTATCTGGTATCCTGCTAATGGAAACATTGAGCTTTCAGGTTATTCAGATAGTGATTTTGCTGGCTGCCACACCACGAGGAAGTCTACATCAGGAGGGTGCCAGTTTCTAGGGAATGCCTTAGTCTCATGGCAAAGCAAAAAGCAAGCAGTTGTTTCAACTTCAACAGCAGAGGCTGAATACATAGCTGCTACAAGCTGTACAGCCCAACTCATGTGGCTTCAAAATCAACTGTTGGATTTTGGTATAACTGTACTAAAGACTCCACTCATGCTGCACAGTCAAGCTGCTGAAAATATCATCAAAAATCCAGTCTCTCATTAAACCACAAAGCACATTGACATCAGACATCACTTTGTCAGAGATAGCTATGAAAAAGGTTTGATTTCTCTGCACCATGTTCCAACAGAGGATCAGTTGGCAGATGTGTTGACAAAAGCTTTAGACACATCTACCTTTAAAAATCTTATTTCTAGGATTGGTATGCTAAACATGGACTAAACAACAAAAATGTTTTAAATAAAAACATTAAAATGTTTCAGAAAAATCAAAATTCATCCTTAAAAATATCATTTTGGTTGAAAAATCTGCTAAGGATAAAACAACCACTGTTTCATCCATTCTATCCACTGTTAGTTAAAAAATCTGTTTCAAACATCTGATCAGATAAAACAACCACTGTTTGGTTGAAAATCTGTTTTCAAACGTCTGATCAGATAAAATAACTGTTTCCATTATATATATATATATATATATATATTAAAAAAACCAAGTGCTCTTAGCATCAGCACTTTGGTAGAACAACAGCTGTATGCCACCAGATGTTTGCCACGTCGGCTCTCAAAAGCAGAGTTTTGGCCACATCAGCGGTGTCACCAGAGGCTATAAAATCCCTGTTTTACCACAACAGATGTTACACTGTCTCATTGTATTCAAAATACTGAAACCGCCTTCTTCAACCTTAAACCCCCACTCTAATTCCTCCCATCCTTACACTCAAAATCCATTACAATGGATCTTCAAGCTAAAGCCACCCACAATTACCTTCCCTATCTGGTCAAAACAGATGAAAACGTCCTGTTCCACACCACCATCGACATCTTTCTCCAATCTAAATACCTAACAATACTAACCGCTGATGCCCCCATCTATATCGATACTCTGCAAGAATTCTGGTTAAATGCTGAGGTTCTTCTACATGATAAAAAGCCCACAACCATTATCTAAAAAATTGGAGTGACAAATATCGCCATTACCCCCCAACTGATATCCACAACCTTCTCATTGAATGATTTGTCAAGTAACGACTCGTTCCCTGCCTAACTTCACACTGAGTTCCAGGAAAGGGGTTATGATTCACAAATGACTGGGTCAACTCTTTTCAAAAAGTTTTCCCACCAGTCATGAAATTTTTCTTTCATACACTCCATCTATGTGTCTCTGCTAAATCCACTTCTTTTAATGAAATCCCATTGAGATATCAGTACCTGGGATATGCTATGTTGTCAGAATCTGACTACAATCTATCCCAGGGCCTGTTCTTGGATTTGGTATCAAATGTGAAGGGAATAAAGTTTGGGTCAAACAATGCTTTATAGATATACACAAGACTCTTAAGTGTAATCCTACAAAAGATTTTACCTGAAAAATATTATAAAAAGGGTAAATCATTTCAAATGAAGAGTCTAACTGATGAAACTTTTACAAGAATGCTGGGTTCAAAAACCCAAGAAAAAGTGTCAACAGTTAAAGTTTCAAAAACACAAACAAAGAGGATTAAGACAACAACTGTTGTCCAAACCTCTGTTGTTGAGCCCACTGCTTCTGGTGATCATGGCACTACATCCAGTGCTGTGAAACCCATACCAGCCATCTCTATGAAAACGTCCATCCACAAAAACCACCAACAAAACTAAAAAGGGGCCTCTGGAAGATGAGATACCAGAGGAAAACCCTGTTGTAGCACACAAGCAACAAGAAACCACTGTTGTTATTTCCTCACAAAAGTTGGATATATCTTAACCTGAACAAACTCCTCATGAATCCTCACAAAAGGATCATGTTGTAAGCCAAAGAGAAACACATCATGAGGCATATGAGTCACTTGACCATATGATCATAAGCCCTTCTCCCAGGGCTACTTCTCTTTTCACTCCTCCACCCTCACCATCACATGTCCTTCCAACAATAAAACCATTGTTCGAAGCCATTGATAAAACTCAGGACATTCCCAGTTCCTCTCCTTCACCCATCAATGAGAGTACTCACCAACAAGTGATTGGGACTGAGGAAAATCAATTAGCTAACCCACGAACAGAGGAGGTTACACCCCTGGAGTTCAATGCAACTCTAGGTGAGTTTTCAAGTGAAGCAGCCACTACTGATGTAGTGACCATTGTCTCACAACAGGACAGTGGTTACATAGCTAAGACTTTCTTGAAGGCAACAACTGATGAGGCCACTATACTGACCCCAAAATCAGTTGGAAGTCCCCAGAACCAAGACAAAGGGGCATCTGGTTCTCTTTCTATGGACTCACCTCCTAGGACTAAACCAGATACAACTACCACTGGTAGGAATTCAGATGATCCTATTAGTTTCGGTGATGGGTTCAAATACCAAGAATTGACGGCTAGAGTTCAATCAATTGAAACCTCTGTTGCTGACCTCAAGACAGATCTCAAGACAATCATGGGATCTTTGGCTGCTCAAACCAAATGTCAACCATCCAAATAAGAGATTGCTAGTGAGCTATGGAAATCAGTTCCCCCCATCATCATAGCTTATAGAAAACTAGCTGATCAAACACATGAAACCTACATGGCTCAGATCAGAACTATGGTAGATGCTAGGTACACAGATACCCAAGCAGATACTAAAGCCATCAAAGACCATCTGCTGAAGACCACTGGCTCTACCCCTACAACCATTAGAAGAGATGAAGATGATGATGAGTTCACAGCTGATAATGCCAAAAAGGGGGAGAGTGACAGAGATGGATTGCCAAAGCTAGATCCCTTTGGTTGTCCACCGTCACAAAAGGGTAAATCAAAAGCTGCCAACAAACCAGGGTCTACCCAAACAGCACCACAACAACAACAACCCAATGTTCAAACCTCTGCTGATGCTGAAACTGTCAATACTAGCAAGGCAAAAGAAGTTGATACCTCTGCAAATGTTATTGCTGAAGAGGATGCTGAAGCTAAGCAGAAAACGCTTGACACATTGGAAGTCAAGGCAGAAGCTCTAGTGCAAAGAAAGATAGAGCAACAACAGGAAGTTGAGGATGTTGGCTCCTCTAAAAGGAAGAAAATGCCTGCAAAACACATCAGACAACCACCATCCAAAACTGCTGCTAAAACTGCTAAAACGACTGCTACTAGAACCACTGCTACCACCACAACCACCAAACCAACAACTGAACCTACCACCACCTACAACCACTTCACCACCTACAACCACTTCACCACCTAAATCCCAAACATCTGCTGGTCCTACACAAGTGCCAACAGATGTTAACACAACCACTGCTGCCCAAACACCACCATCACCACTTATCTTGTACAAAAGAAAAAGAAAATCAACCTTTGTAGTACAAGATAAGAATATACAAACATCACCACCTTTCACTTCAACCACCAAACCTACACCTATATCAGCCATCCCACTTACATCATTCTCACCACACACCTCTCAATTCACATCTCACAGACCATCACCATCCATCACACCATTGGCTGCTCAGTATCCTCTTGAGCTTGATCTACTCAAGGGGAAATGCAATCCTTCTACAATACTGAGGATCCATCAGGTAGATCTTTCCCATCTCTTTCAAATTTTCCTGCTCCTAGAAACATAGATCAATATCTTAAATTCAAGACTGAACAGGCTGATTTTATCATCAAGGAGAGATGCAAAGGGAAAGATGACAGGACTGCTTAGGGAATCCACTCAGCAGAGCTTAGCAAACTGAGAAGGATTGAAGATTTTGCTAAGACCATGAGCAACTCCATGTCCACCATGCCTCTCAGCAATGATTTGGAAAGGGTGGTTAGGGAATCTATTCTTGAACATCTTAGCAACCATGCCCTACAAAGCAACCAAGAAACAGTTTGCAGGCTGGACCACTCCTGCTCTTCAAGAAGAACTTATAAGAATTGAAGAAATGGCTAAGAATCCCCAAGTGAAAATCTCTGCCCCTGATTTTAGAAAAGGCAGAGATCCAGTCAGAGCTTTGAAGTTTAAAAGAATGAGAGAAGAAATTGTGGCTACCAAATATGGGGAGATGAACTCAGTTGCAAGAATGGGCTGAGCTAAGGCTGGTTGAAACATAGAAGAAGTTGGAAGAGAATAGAAAGAAAGATCATACACTGCCCAGAAAACCAATTTACTCAGATGCTCCCATGGTTAAGAGACCTCAACAAGCCTTTAGCTTGCTTGATACTTCTGACCTATCTGTTGCTGCCAAGAGACAGTTCAAGAAACAGAAGGAAATGTCTGAAGAGGACCAGAAGAAGTTTGCTGATACATTTGTAAAAGAGGGTCTCTTCAACCAAGTACATTATTTCTCTGATCCCACAACTGAAGAACTCAGGAAACTCATTGGGAGACCTCCATCATGAAACTCATCAAAAATAAATTTGCAGCTCAACAGATCCTCTGGTTCAAAAATTCTAAAATGGAAGGTCAACAAAGACAACCATGAATTGACTCTGCTTAGATCAGATGGAGATGCCCAAAAGTTGAGTATGGATGATGCACATGGCCTATGTGTAGATGATCTCCAAACATTGCTAAACTTAGAGCTTGAAAGAGATGCAGAAGACTTCTTCTCATTGAGCTTTGAATTACAGTTCAAAAGGCAAATCCGAGAAAGTCTGATGAGGAATAAAGATCAACATAAAGCTTAGTTTTGGCATCATCTGTTCTAGGGGAGATTTTTGGGTCTGCTGACCACAGCTGATTGGAATGCCAAAATATACTACACAATTGATCCTTAATAAGAACAACATTTACAAGTTACTTCTCCCAAAAGACTGTTGACCCTAACATCTGTTGTACCTTAACAACAGCTGGAACAACTGCTATTACAAAGGTCTGATAGAGAACAACTGCTGATCAAAGCTCTGATGAAGAACAACTGCTGATCAAAGTACTGAATACTAAAGATCTGTTGGAGCCAACAACACTTAGGCTCCAACAGATGATTCAAGACCATCAGAGGTTTCCTATCAGTTGTTTGCCTTTCAGAGTTTTTCAATGTAACAGTTATTTGTGTCATCAGATGTTTTATGTTGTTATTCAGTTAGAGGTCACTTTCTTAGGTGATGTCAGCCTAGGCCATCAGTGGTTTAGATTGTCTATAAATAGAACAGTGCATGTACTGTTCTATTCCATCACTCAAAACATTCTCTTAGACAAACTTACACGAGTGATCAGGCTGAGGGGGAGTAATTGTAATCGTTTGTAATCATTCCATTATATGAAAGCTTTCGATTCAAAAACAATTATTCTCTTGTTTTGATTTACAGTTTATCATTCCGCTGCACTTTCCATTTATTGTTTATTTCATTCATAACTTATATTACTTAAACAATCAAAACAATCAAACTCAGATCCTAACATAGGCAGTGGTTATATGCCCGTCCAAACCTTGCGTGTCAATGTCTAGTTCTAAACAAGTCCGCATCCTAGTTCTAATGTTCAAATGTTACCGACTAGTACTCGTCCCAATATATAAGTCAATACATAATATATTTTAATATATGCTTATATGTTTATATGATAAATGTTAGTTTGATCTAATTCACGTCTTACTTCTTAATGTCTAAAGCGTCTAGTCTAAGACTTCATGTTCATATGACTAGTCCCATTATCCAAGTCCGGATACCTTATGCAACGCTTCGGCATACACTAGTTCGCTAAATGGTATGTGTCGATATTATATGTTCCAAGTCCGTGTCTAAGTATCACTATTATCAACTAGATTTAATTTATTCATGTATGTACACTTAAGATATGCTTTCGTCAATTCAAAGTCTTAATCGCCAATATTCCAATGTCGAGTTCATGACCTAAGTCTCAATGTTTAAGTCATTGTTCAAATGTCCATGTCATAGTTGACCGAGTCCATACACTTTATAATCCAAGGTTCCATCATCACGAGTTAGTATCCGTGTCCATTTAGTCTCGTCATCCAAACCCTAAGTCTTGGTGTTTATATTCTTGTCTAATCCCATTTATGTGTCTAGGCGCCAAAATGTTATCCAACTCCCAAGTATCCGAGTCAAGGTATATAACTAATGTCCAAACTAAATTGTGATCATGGTCTTGGTTCGTAAAAGCTCGTCAAGTCCCGTACGCAGTATTATATAATCTAAAGGTTATAACTAATATAAGTCTCAAGTTAGTAGGTCCGTTTATACCTCATACACGGTCTTGATTTGCGTTGACCAGATTTTGTCCTAGTTGCTCCCAGTTGATCCTATACGACTTCTGTTTACCAGAATGGACTCAGTTGACCAGACAGTTGACCTTGGTTGACTAATCAGTTGACTCGTCCCTCGACCCGTCTCCTAAACCCGACTCCTTGACTGACTCGTTTAACCCAACAACACTACCATCGACCACTTTAGTACACCATAATCTCTCACCATAAGCCACCTAGGACAACCACCATTGACCACCACCTTTGTTATCGTCATTACTGTCACTAGTGTACCGGCCAGCTGTCACAACCACCTGGTAACCATCACTGTCGCCTATCACCTCCCTCACCTTATCACTGATAGACAAGCTCGATCCACCACCCTCAATCATCTGAAGTTTTATCATCACTATCGTGACTACACCAATGTATGAATAAAGGAAGAGGAGAAGTTGATTGGGGGTATTACCTCTGTAATTAGATCTGAGCGATTGCCACAGCCACCACCGTCACCACTGTGAACCGTCATCGTCTTCCTCTTCCCGAGCGCTCTCTGCTTTCCTTCTCTGTCTCTGCGTATCTTTCTCTCTCTCTCTCTCTCTCTCTCTCTCTCTAGTTTTTATAATGGGTAAGAAGGGTTGTGGTTGGGTTGTTAGGAATGGTGCCGCCGGAGCTCCGCCTTGACCGCTAGAGATACTCCGGTCTCCTCTTCTCAGCTCACTTTCTTTCTTACAGGGAATGTGTGTGTGTTTATTACAAATGAGGGAAGGGAAGTGGGTTTGGGATTTTATAGGGGAAGAGTAGTAGATGGCTTCACAAAACCATCCAATGGTTTTATGAAAGTGTTGGCAAGACAAGGGGAGGACATGTCCTCCCTTGTTGACTCATCACTTCGGGTTCGGGTCCAGGTTTCGGTTTGTAACGCGTATTAGTCCGTTCTCGTATTGTGTATTCTAATAATATTTAATATATTCAATGGTTCAGTTTTTGGTTTCGCACCTAATAGTATTATTTATTGGTTTCAATTTAAATAACGCGAAAATTTTTTTTTGGGTCCACTCTGGGTTGTTACACCTAGGCAGGGAGTACTCGAAGATTACTTGTTGAGTACTCGGCCGACCAGACACGTTGCCCCTAACCCGCATCCCCGTCTGAACAGACCATGGGTTAAATGGCTTGGGTTGTTGGCGGGTCGGTTCACGTCGAAATGTCGCAGGTCGTCGTCGGGCTAGTTTAGGTAGAAAGCGTGCATTTTATCGACGGGCCCGCCAAGGCCAAAGGGCGCAAATGGTGGGCACGTTCTGGTCGAAACAGGGAAAGTCTTCGACGGGCTTGGTTGGTTCGAAACAGTGCTAGACGTCGTTAGGCCGGTTTAGGTCTAAAAGGTGAGAGTCATCGTTGTGTCAGTTTGGGTCAAAACTGTACGAACCATTGGTCGGTTGGTTCGGGTCTCAATGGGCTCGGTCGAGAGAAACGGTGCAGCTTTTGGCAGGTTGGCTTGATTCGAAACAGTGCAGTTTGTGTGTAGGCTGTTTCGGGCCAAAATTATGCAGGTCGTTGACGAGCCGGTTCAGGCCAAAACCGTGCAGGTTGACTCAGGTCGTAATGGTTTGGTTCATCGACGGGTAGTTCTTATCGGGAACGGTTTGATTTGTCAATGATCCGGTTTGGCCAAAATCGTGTTCGTCCTTGGAAGGCCGGTTCAGGCCAAAATAGTGCAAGTTGTCGGCCGGTCGTTTCAGGCCGAAATGGTTTGGGTCATCGATGGGTCGATTCAAGTTGAAAGGGCTCCGCGTTGTAGGGTGCCTAATCAGGCCGAAACGGAGTTGGTTAACATGAGGTGGGTCTAAGACAAAAGGGGTCACTGTTTTGTCGGGTTGGTAAGACACTTACATTTCTACGTTTGGTCTAAAAACTACTCAACCCGTAGGCACAAACTAACCTTGCCCGCGTAAACGACATGAACCACACCAGTACCCCTAACCGATTCGTATCGGGACACTCCGAGTCAGTGGCACTCTGGGACCGTTGGGTCGACGACGATTTGATTCAGGTGTGAACGTTGAGAATTGACGCCGGTCCGGATCGAATAGGAATGGTGTGGGTCGGTACGGCAGTTTGGTTCGACAATTTGAGTCAGTGTCGATGGTGGTTGGGTTGACGCTATGAGGGGTGAAGTGGCATATACGATGAGTTGAATGGTTATAGATTCCAATGGATTTAGTTAAATTACTTCACATTTTAGAAGGATATTGAATTCCTATAAGTAACGGAATATGACGGAATCCATTTGCATTTTCATTTCCAATTCCTTTCATTAATATACACATTAAAATGGACTTGAAATTTCATTTCTAACGAATCTTGTGAACCAAACACATTAAGAATTGGAATTTTGATTTGTAGATGCAAAAGTGCGACTAATGCTTCGGATTGAATAATACATATGTTTTGGTGAATGTCGTTGGTGCGAAGGAGAGAATTCGTTGGTGCGAAGGAGCAATTTTGTAGGTACGAAGGAAGATAAAAGGTGCGAAGGTAGAAGACATGGTCGAATGAGAAATTAGTTTATTGTAAAGCTTGGTTCGACCAGACTGTTTGGGCGAACCTGCACATTCGCACAATCAATTTGGGCGAATGTGCAGTCTATAAATAGACAAGTTTGATTTTTGAATGTAACTTTTGGTCATTATTATTCCCTCCTCTTTCAGAAACTCTCTCTAGTGTTTTGTTTAACTCGTTTATCGTTCACACCTTGATTGTAACTATATTTCAACGTGTAATCGAGTTGTTAATTAATGAAAAACATTTGAAAATGATGATCTGTGTGTTTTAATCTGTTTAACTATTATTTTGTAATAGTTTTAGGGTTTCCGCACCTAAAACTAACTTGTTTGATCATTCTTTGTTGTTATACGATCTTTTCACGCACATACAAAGTGGTATCAGAGCCATTCTGGATCAAACAACCACAAATTAATAGTCTCTCAGTTGATTTGGACCCAATTTTGATAAAAAAGTTTCTGTTTTCAATGAACAAACTGATGTGATAAGATTTTGATTGATTACAACTTGATTTTGAGGTTAAATTGGATAATTCTCTTCATTAAAGTTGTTCCAAATCAATTCCGATTCAAAACCTGATTTAGATCATCAAAATCCATCAACATTTGATAAACATGATCAAAATTAACGGATTTTCAAAGAATAACCGTTTTTGAAATCTCAGGGGTCGAAAGAGAGAGTTTGGTCGAAAGTGGAAATCTTTTGGGTCGAAAGAAGGATTTTGTGGTCGAAGGAGGTGTTATAGTGGTCGAAAGAAGACTTTGATTGCTTATTTTGTTCATTCGCCCAGTTGTATCACCTTCGTCTGATCGAACGGTCGAAGGAGCAGGAGAACGGTCGAAAGAGAGACAAAAGCGGTCGAAGGAGATTTTGTTATTTTAGTTCACATTCGTATCAATCAAAAACGGTCGAAGGAGAACTTTATTTCTCATTCGCATGTTTGACTGTACGAAGGAGCATCCTGTATTAAAACATTTCTAATCTTTTCGTGTTTAATCGTTTGCAGGACAAGATGTGGAAATTCCCAACAACGCCTAGACCTACTCAAGCACCACAACAGCAGACAACACAAGATCCGTGGTCCGTTGCAACCCAAAGGACTAGTCAATCATCACAGCCAATCAATTATATGGCAATGACTAGTTCGGCTCCTCAACAAGTTGTTCAACCATTACAACAACCGATTGACAACTATTGGGGAGTAGCAGCAGCAGCAGTCCATTCACAGACGACCAACGCCATATCCACTCTTATTCATGATCTATCCTCTGGAAGCGGCAATCGACCACCAAAGCTAATGGACATGAAGGAGTACAATACTTGGAAGACGAAGTTTAAGATTCATGTTGAGGGACAAGGACTTAAGGGAGCTGAGGCATGGCAAATGATAGTGAAGGGTTACGTTCCTCCTATTCGGGAGAATACTAGAGAACCGATACCTTTGGAGAATTTGGCGGATGATGAGAAGAAAAGGTTTGCGATAGAGAAGAAGGCATTCTCTCAGCTATCCCAGGCGATCAACACTGATCTATTGCATCAGTTTGGATCGTGTACAACATCCAAACAACTATGGGATATGCTGAGAAATCGACATGATGGAAATGAGAAGACAAGGAAGCTGAGGATGGAAGAGCTTCGGAAGGAATTTGAAAACTTCAGTTACATGGGTAATGAGACCCTAAAAGAGTTGGTTCCACGGTATTGCCATTTGCTCACTGAATTGTCAAGCTATGAGATCAGCATACCAATGTCAGAGTTAGTAGATAAATTTGCTGATGCTTTACCACCCTACTGGAACCAACACATCGAAGTGTTAAAGGAGAAGGATGCATACCAGTATTGGACTATTAACGAGTTCATTCAAAAGCTGGAAAACAAAGAGATGGAGGAGAAAAGAAAAGCTAAGAGAGCTCAGATTCCACAGAATCCTGATCTATATGTGAGTGGTACATCTAACTCTCTTTCTGCTTCAAGCACCACTTCTAATGTTGCTCCTCACATAGCATGTGTATCCAACGTTGTTGAACCAACAAAAGCACCCATCAACTACCTTGCCCAAACTTCATCCTACACACCATCATATACACAACAACCTTATCAAACACCAAACTTTATTCCATCTTTTTCACCATTACAACAAGCTGCATGCTACACATCAAGTCAACCTCAACAACAACAACAGTATACTCCTCACATGAATCAGATGCAGATTACTCAAGCACAATCAAGTCAAAACCCGATTGTGTTAGAGACCTCGAATATTAACAATGTGACTGTTGAAATTGCTCAACAGCATGTTGCTCTTGTATCTGCTATGGTTGCTTCTTACAATGGTTTGGTTGCGAGTCAAATTGGAAACAACAATCTCACCAATGAGGACTACGCTCAAATCGATAAAGAGGAGATGGAGCTGATGGACATTCAGTGGGCTTTTGCAAGCATAATGAGGAGAGCCACTAACTTTATTCAGAAGACTGGCAGAACTGACCTCTCAACTTCTCCCAACACCACATACGGATTCAACAAAGCAAAAGTTACATGCTTTAATTGTGGAGAGAAGGGTCACTTTAAAAGAGAGTGCACACAGCCAGCACAGCAAGGTAATCGAAACCCATTCAATTCAACATACCAAAACAGACAAAACCAAAACCAAAATCAAGTGTCATACAACAGTCCTAACATCTCAAGCTTTCAACCACAAAATAATTATCAGAACCGTCAACAAAATACCAACACTAGACAACCCACAACTCAAAACCAACCTCAACAAAATCCAAACCGAACTATTGTTCCTATCTCTACACCTAACACACAAAACCAAAACAAAACTGACAATCAAAACCAAGCACTTGTGATCCAAAAGGATGAAGGTTTTGATTGGACGGGTATGCAATTGGGGGTGGAGGAGATTACTGCTGGGAACGTGGCTTGTGTGGCACAGCAGATGAGTTTGGATGAGAATGAAGAGATTGAAGAGGAGGTTGTGATTGAAAAAGTGTCGGAGTTGAAAATTAAGGAAGTGAATGAGGATGAGATTGCTGAAAGTGAAGACAAGAAATCGGGGATGATTCTTGATTCTGTCACGGATGTTGGAGACCAATACGATTCAGCTTACTCGGATATGGAGAGTGAATCTGATTCAGAGGCTAGTGTGAACTCACTAGATGATGATATTGACCAATTGCTAGCTGAAGCTGATTTCCTGATGACCCGCAAGTCATGTATGGTGGATGATGCGTGCACCAAGATTGACTACTCCAAATTCTTCGTAGGGAAGGAAGCTCACTTCGCTTTGATGGCAATGACAGAACCTCCTAAACCGGTAAGTTCTGAAACTCAATCTCAAGTGTGTGTTAAATGCGATAAATGTGCTGATTTTGAAAAACTGACAGATGAAAATAAGCTTCTCAAGGTCCAACTTGAGAGTGCCAAAATCAACTGTCAGATTTATCAAAAAGATTTAAAAGATTTCAACAAAGTTCTTGATGGTTATAAAAAGGATGTGTCTGAACTTAAAAAGACATTGTCAATTAAACAACATGCCATTAATAATTACATCAATGAAATGGAAAACACTAAATTGGAAATGGCAACCATCAAGTGCTTTGCTGAAAAAGTAAACAAGAAGTTAGAGAGTTACAAGCACATAGCATATGTAGTTGACCATATCATAGAAGAACCCTCCCAGTCGAATAGTGCAAACTATAAGTCGGTCCCATCTCCGGTTTTGTTTGAAAATCACACCTTACATGCAATACCACCGGAGACTTTAGTCAATTCTGACTCCACATCAGAAAACGAGCCTAACACTTCCAGTGTCGGGGATCCGTATTCTGATGTGAGACCTGTACTGGGAAATAATGAGGGTGTGGTCGCTACTGATGATTCAGATGAAGAAGATGAACCATCTGAGACGGTTGAAAATGAAAGTGATATCCCTGATGAAAATCACATAATCACTACTGAGCCTGTCTCACCGTCTCAGATCATTCATCCAATGGCAAATGCTCATCGTAAAAATGTGGTAAAGAAAAATGAAAAGTCTGTTGGTAAGGGTGTTGAAAAGAAAGAGGTAAAGAAAATTGAGAAACAGGTTGTTAAACCGGTAGATAAGAAAAATGAAACTAAATCTGAGAAAAATGTGGTGAAACCGGTTGAAAAGAAAAATGAGCTTAAATCTGAAAAATCTAATGATATGAGCAACGAATCGTGTGACAAACCTGTCAAAATCTTATATCAGATGCAAGGCTCCGATAAGATTTTATCTGATGATGAATATCCGATTAAGTTTGTCAATTATTCAAAAATCGAAAAGATCTGGCAGGAAAGTACGATTTGGTTTCCAAAATTTGAAAGAACCAATGACATTCCTCAATAAATTTTAGATAAAATTTATTCGGATAAAGATGCCAAGGTCAATGTTACACAATTTGTTTTGCCTGTTGATAAAGCAAACAGTTTTATTGAACCGACTTACTCGAAGGACCCAACTCCTGAGAGTTTAAGGAAACAATGCATGGTCGATCGATATCCCATTTCTAGCTTTTGCAAGTCGCCGATCAAAGAAAACTATGAGGAATACCGTGCGTGTTATAAGTGCGGGGAACGGGGACATTTACTTGCTGCCTGCCCGTACGTACGACACAAAAGGCACGAGGTGGAGATGAGGCAATATCATGATTATCCGGTAGACAACTTCGGTTATCCACAAAGACGGTATTACCCTCAGCAAGAATCTTATAATAATCAAAACAATTTTTACAACAAGAGGGAAAACCGTCCGATGACGTATGATAAACGCAACCGGATGACCACTGATAAATCTGTTAAGAAACCTGTGATGAACTCAACGGCTGATAACAAAAAGGATGCTCCTAAACCTAATGGAAAACAAGCAGTTGGACCTGTCTCTGTTAAATCAGAGAAGGTAACCAAGAAGGTTGCATTTAAAGATGAAGTAAAGAAACCGACTGAAACTTCAAAATCTCAGATTCGGATCTTTAAAAGATCTGAGCAATCTTGGTTATCTAAGGAATCTGAAGGAGCCTCTACTTCACAGAATGAGAAGAATGAGAAAAAGAAAATTGTGAGTGAGAAGAAAGGGGTTGAGTTAACCCAAGATGTTTGTGATTTGAAAGACTGTTTGAAACAACCCGTTCAAAGACCCAAGACCAAACAGGCTTGGGTCCCCCGAAAGATCTAACTGCTTTACTTTATATGTGCAGGGAGCTCCAGCTGGCCCTGTTAGCAGCCTATGGATTGTTGACAGTGGAGCTTCTGGTCACATGACAGGGGACCTCACGCTACTCTTTGATATCAAAAACATTAACGGAGGTTATGTGGCATTTGCTGGTAATAAGGGAGGCTACATTACGATGGAGGGTAGTGTAAGCAATGGGGTCGTAACATTTGAGCGGATATCATACGTGAAACAGATAGATTACAATCTGCTCAGTGTTAGTCAAATTTGTGATAAACAATTTTCTGTGTATTTTGATGACAAATCCTGCTACATCTTGAAACCTGGGTTTGAGCTTCCGAAAGAGTGGGTGATGCTGAAGGCACCGAGAGTAAACAACTTGTATATTCTCGATATGTCCAAAGCAATGACCACCCATGGCCAAGTCACGTGTTTCCTCTCTAAGGCTACAGAAAGGGAATCCATTATGTGGCACAGGAGAATGGGACACATCCATTTGCGAAAAATGAACCAGTTAGTGAAAAATGAACTTGTCATGGGAGTTAATGTAAAACACTTCCATTTGAATGACAAGTGTATCAGTTGCAAAAAGGGAAAGCAGCACAAACAATCCCATAGACTAAAGAAAGACAATTCCGTTGAATTGCCGCTTGAACGTTTGCATATGGACTTATTCGGTCCAGTCAGACGTAAAAGTCATGCCGGGGAGTTGTACTGTCTTGTGGTGACTGATGATTATTCAAGATTTTCATGTGTAATGTGCTTGCATCAGAAAAGCGACACTTTTGATAACCTGAAGGTTCTGTTTACACGTCTGGAAAATATATATGGTCTGAAGATCAAACGAATCCGGAGTGACAATGGGACGGAGTTCAAAAACGCTCAGATGGAGGATCTTTGTGCAAACAAGGGAATTCATCATGAATATAGCGCTCCGTATACACCCCAACAGAACGGTGTCGCAGAGAGAAAGAACAAGACTCTAATAGAGACGGCGAGAACAATGCTTGCGGATTCAAATCTTCCAGTCATGTTCTAGAACGAAGCTATTTACGCGGCATGTTATACTCTTAACCGTGTTTTGACAGTGAAGAAGTTTGGCAAGACTTCTTATGAGCTGTTGAACCGACGCAAGCCGAATCTGGAGTATCTAGAACCATTTGGTGCCCCGTGTACAATGCTGAATCCTTCGGAAAAGTTCGCACCAAAGGCTGAAGAAGGTTATTTTGTTGGATATGCAACCCCATTAAAACGGGTATTCAACAAAAGAACTAGAAAAGTCGAAGAGTGGGCTAACGTCGAAGTTCAAAGATACACACAAAATGTACAGGGTGGAGGACCAGATTGGATGTTTGATTACAAAGACTTCTTTGAATCATTCAATCTAGATAGCATGGTTGAAGAAGCTGTACTTCGCTTATATTACGAGGTCGAAAACACCGTGACATCACCTTTAGTGCGTCCGATCACGGTAAATCCTCAAGCAGCTTCTAATGATACCACTGCTCCTGTGATGGAAGAAGAGGTGTTTCAAGAAGCTTCCACAACGCTTAGTTCATCTGATTCTGAAGAAGAAGACGATGATGCAACAAGTGAAGCTATTCGGGACAATGCTACAGTGACACCACCAGTGAACCCATCTAATATTGATGCTTCAACATCGACTGTGGGTAATGATCTGGTTTCTACAGCGAATTTGACAACTCAAACGGGAGTAGAAGTACCTGATTATCCGGAATCTCTGATACATCGGATACACCCGCATGAACAGGTTATTGGTGATCCTGGTAGCAGTGTGAAGACAAGAGGGCAGCTGAGAAATGCTCAAGCACCAGAAAATATTGGCAACCTTGCTTTATATGCCAAAATACAGAAATCTGGTTTTCAAAATGACTGGTCATTTGCTTGTTATGTTTCGCAGGTAGAGCCGCGAACTTACAAGGATGCTCTTTTGGATGATGCCTGAGTGGAAGCAATGCAGGAGGAGTTATTACAATTCCAGAAACTTGGTGTATGGACGTTGACAGATTTGCCCCCTGGAAGAAAGAAAATTGGAACCAAATGGGTGTTTAAATGCAAGAAGGATGACAGAGGAGTCATAGTGCGAAACAAAGCTCGTTTGGTCGTTCAAGGTTTTCATCAGGTTGAGGGAATCGACTACAATGAAATCTATGCACCGGTTGCACGTTTGGAAGCAATTCGAATGTTCCTAGCGTTTGCATCATGGAAGAAATTTAAGGTGTATCAGATGGATGTAAAGAGTGCTTTTCTTTACGGTGTGGTCAAAGAGGAAGTTTACGTAGGTCAACCGCCAGGCTTTGAGGACCCTATTCACCGGGATAAGGTTTATGTGTTAAACAAAGCTCTCTACGGGTTGCACCAGGCTCCGAGACAATGGTATGAGGAGCTGAGCACGTATCTTCTCTCGAAAGGATTCAAACGCGGACTGGTAGACTGCACACTGTTCACAAAACGAGCAGGAGATGATTTGCTTCTTGTACAAATTTATGTTGATGATATTATTTTCGGGTCAACTAGCGAACTTCTGTGCAGGGAATTTGAACAAGTTATGCAGGAAAAGTTCGAAATGAGCGCAATGGGAGAAATGCAGTTTTTCCTAGGCTTGTAGGTGGAGCAAAGACCAACGGGGATCTTTATTCACCAGACGAAATACGTTTCTGAAGTCTTGAGCCGATTCCAGATGGATGATTCGAAGCCGATGGATACCCCGATACAGCCCAATCACGGGATTGGAGTTGATCTTAAGGGGGAGCTGACTAATCCGTTTACATACAGAGCAATCGTCGGATCTCTGATGTATCTCACAGCGTCTAGACCTGATATAATGTTTGCGACATGTCTTTGTGCGCGATATCAATCGAAGCCGAAACAAAGTCATCTTGCAGCTGTCAAGCGTATCCTTAGATATCTGAAGGGTTGTCCATCAAAAGGACTTTGGTACCCTCATGATGATAATTTTGACCTAATCGCTTTTAGTGTTGCAGATTGGGGCGGCTGTGACAAAGACAGCAAATCCACAACGGCTGGATGTCAGTTTATGGGAAGCAGGCTCATGACCTGGCAATGCAAGAAACAAACCGCAGTTGCACTATCCACATGTGAAGCAGAATACGTTTCAGCATCGAGCTGCTGCTCACAGGTTCTTTGGATCCAACAGCAGATGGTGGATTACGGTTTGCAATTTCTTAAAACCCCTATTTACTGTGATAATGAGGCCGCAATCGCATTAACAAAAGACTTAGTAAATCACTCAAAGGCTAAACATATCCGGATTAAATATCATTTTATCCATGATTGTTATGCTAAAGAGTTGATCGATATGGTCAAAATCCACACTGATTACCAACGCGCAGATCTTTAAAGCTTTTGACAAATCCAGATTTGATTATCTTTTAAAAGCTAATGGTATTAAAGAAAAACAGGACTGATCACCACCTCAGTCTATCACTTTTTAGTTTAAATTTTTACTGCTTTTCAGAAAAATTTCGAAAATCCAAAAACATTGAAAAATTTCAAAATCCATAAAAAAAAGAGAAAATTTCTTTGCTGACTGCTATATCTTCTTCCCTTAGATTAATGCCGTCAGATTTCTGTGAACAAACGATATCTGGGCAGTCACATATTTGAAATGCTCCAGCTTATCCTTGGGAACAGTAAATTCGAAAATCTATAAAAATCAGAAAAATCTAAAATGATTTCCTGGAGTATAAAGGGAAATCATAGTACATCAGTGGGGATCTGACACATTCTAAATAATGTACTGCTATATAGGGCGTGTGTCTGAGTCTGTGCGATGTGCTGATAGGCTTCTTAGACCTATTACTGCGTGCCTGATACATACATATCAAACGAATTGTTGTGTGGATGAACTCCTCATGGGCATATGGTCTTAGTACCGTAATTTCGTTTGATAGGGTATCTGTACAAAACTCGGAGGTTTAGGGTCGTTATGTTATTAGTTGTCTGGGGATAGCCTCTCTGATCTTCTGCTGTAAGTCATTACGGACCTAGATCAGACAGGGTGTCTTTATAAAAGAGCTATACGCCAAATCCTAAAGTTACCGAATTGAGGAACTTTCCATGTTATATGATGATCAAAGATTATCTATTACATCGTATTAATCACTGATGCAAATCATGATTAATATCAGTCCTCAACCTGGTATGGTGCATATGTTACTTTGTTGCATTAATTTGCTGACCTGTATACCTCTATGCATTATATCTTGTACAATTACAGACGACGAAAGCATAATCACGCTTTACAATGAGTCTTTGTGCATTTACTTCTTGATACGGGAGTATGTCTGTGCGTGGGAACCACAGACAATTGCGTTTATACTATAAATATCAGTATCAGTATAAAGCACTGCACAAAAGTCTGCATGTGAGTTTATGTGGATCACAATATCAGCAATTGCCAGATCACACATTGTCTTTAATGATAATATTTCAAAAAGATCAACGGTGTGATCAGATTTCTCAATAACTGATATGATCCCTTTACCGGAAATCCCAAAAACTCAAAATGATTTTAGGTGTGTTTTAGCATAAACTTTAGAAAATCCAAAAAGATTTTTCTTTTTCATCTTATTTTTGATAACTGATGGTGGTTGATGTCGATTTTCTAAACCTTGATACACCATTTGAGCTTTGTAATTTTTTAAAATGTGAAAACATGATTGTTGGATGCTTAAAAGTTGGAAAATAATTGGACTGGGACTCGTTTTTGAGATTTGGAAAATTTTCAAAAATCCCATTTCTCATTCGCCCATTCGGTTGGTCGAATGTGGGATTTTACATGTTCCTTCGTATGTTTTATATGGGCGAAGGAGAGTGTTCATGAACATTATCTCATTCGAACCCTTTTGCCTCATTCGTACCCTTTCACTAGGGTCGAAGGAGACAAAAGTTTCTCCTTCGTATGTATAGAATGGGCGAAGGAGTATGCTTATATAAACCCATCTGCTCATTCGAACCCATTCCATATTTTTTTCCAGATTTTTCATCATAAACTCACCTTGTTGCTCGTTTATTTTAAATCATTCCATTGTGTTCGCCATATCATACTGATCATTTTGCACTCTAATTCTCAGGTTATTATCAAGGATTCAAGGCTTTAATCTCTGTTTTCTTATACGAGCCCTAACTGATCAAAACTGTTTAAAAACACCATAATTGTATCAATTGTTGCTTAGGGTTTATTGTATGTGTGTTTTAGGGGGAGATATAACAAAAACCATGGTTTAAAACTTGACAACCATAGTTTTTAAATGAAAACACAAATACAATACATAATCAATGAATCTGCTAGTTTAGGATTGTTAATCGGCATCATTAGGTTTGATTTCAATCAAATAGACATGTTCAGAATCACTCAAATTCAAAATTGAAATTTCAAAATTATGAACTGACTCCTTCGACCAGTACGAATGGGCGAAGGAAGAAAATCAAACGGTCGAATGTAGATTGTTTGGGCGAATGGGAATTTTTATTCAAAATTGACACATTCGTACCATTCAGATTTCTCATTCGTACCTTGTTATATCTCTTTCGTACCCCCGTTTGGGCGAAAGAGAAAGTTTGTTACCAAAACTTTCAATTTGAAATTTTGTTGATTTTTAACGTGTGTTTTTGTTTGTTTTGCAGATTTAACGATGTCTGAACAAGAAAAGACAACGGAACAAGCTGGATCATCATCACAGCCTGCCAAACAGTTAGATTTTGAAAATGCGCATAACTGCTGTGCATATCTCGGAGACGTAAAGAAGCATACAGAGTTCGTTGGCATTATTGATTTTCTGAAGAGATGCAGGGTGATTGATGCCATTGCTACGCCGACAGTTATCTACAGGGATATGATACAAGAATTTTGGTCGAATGCTAAGCTTGACTTCTGGAAGTGCGAATCGTGTTTGACGAGCAAGATTCAAGGACAGAGAGTCATTGTTTGCGAAGAAGATCTGAGGGAAGCGTTGAACTTGAATGATGAGCCGACAAATCCAAAGGAGTTTACTTTTATGGATCAGCGAAAGTGCTTCCTCAGAATGAAATACAATGGACCAATCACTGACGGTTCATTGCATAAGGGAAAACTGTGCCCCCAATTCAAATATCTGGCACATGTTTTGATTCATGTATTCGGATCTGCAGCTGGAGGATATGATTTGATGAGGAAGAGCATCAGTTCTATGATGGTTGCTTTAGTATTGAACAAACCGTTCAATGTCTCAGGCATGCTGATGTCTCATTTACTAGAGCCTGTGAACGGCACGAGGAATTTGAAGTTTCTTTTATATCCTCATTTCCTCCAAATGATATTTGATCACAAGTATAAGGAGATGAAAAGAGATCCTAAACACATTGTTGTTCAGGAACATATGTCGCTGAATACACTCGCTAGGATGAAAGCGTATAAGGGATTGTCAGTTGATGAACGTCCTCCAGTAAGACGTTTATTTGGACACCTAGCTAGAGTTGATTATACAGATCTGGGTGAAGGGCTTGTGAGGAATGTAAACAGTGATTCTGATCCTGATAATCCATTACATCATGTTGATCCTGATGCTAAACGCAAAAGACAAGTTATGAATGTTGGCGCAAAGAGTGGGAAGACAAAGAAACAGGAGATAAGGTTAGAGGTTTCTGAACCTGAGAAGAAGAAAAGCACGCAAAGAAGAAACAAGACGATGGCGAAAAAGGGATTACATTTAGTTGATGAAGCGTCTATTGATTCAGAAGAGACGCTAGAGGATGAACGTTGGAATTCAGATGCTGAAACGGTAGAGACAACCATGACCAAGGCCACTGAGGCTGGTGCGTCTGCTAGCCAGAATGTAGAAGATCAAGGGAACAAAAGTCCTATTCCTGTTGATGAAGAAGAGTTGGGTTTGAATGTAGATGAGACGTTTATTGGTTCTCCTGTGCAAGCTGCTAGGAAAGAAAAGAAGAAACAGGAGAAGCCAAGTATCAAGAGGAAGAAAGAGATTGAATCTTTGATAGCTGGTAAGAAACTACCACCGGCTACTAGTTCTAAATCACCGGTTATTGCACCAGCTCAAAAGAAGCAAAAGACTGCGACAACATCGAGCACACCACAGACTGAAGAAATGCCTATGGATGAGGTTAATGAGGCATTGGATAACGTGCTTAAGAATATCAGAAAAGGCAAACTGCCTGATGTTGTCGAACCACCAAAGAAGACAAAAGGTTCGGTGGACAGTGACGTTATGAGTGCTGTGAATCAGAGAGTGTCTGAAATGATGAATCTAATCAACAAACAACAAACTGAGATCGAGCAGTTAAAGTCTAATGATAAGAAGATGTTGGAAGTCGTAGTCACATCAGCAGATGATAATGAAGCTTTGAAGAAAACTATTAAGAGATTGAAGAGAGAAAATAAGAAGTTGCTGAAGCACGAGCAACAGAACACCAGGAGAATTATTACCTTGAAGGAGGAGAACAAACAGTTGAAGAAGAGTAACAAGCATATGGATGATTTGATCAAGAACTTGTACTCTCAAGCTCCTCAACTTCAAGCTGGTGAAGTCGATAAAGAAAGAGAAGAAGAACAGGTTGATTACGAACTATCTGATGAAGAAGAAGATGATGAACTTGATGAAGATGCAGGAAATGATACAAAGAAGAAGAAGAAAGATGATAAGGATGATAGAGGATCAGATGATGGTTCGAGTGATGGAAACGGCTCTGCTTTTGATGATAGTAGTGATGACGATGATGATGACGCTGACAAGTTTACATATGAGAAGCGTGACTCAGATAAGGGTGGTGAGTCAAGCTCTAAGGCTCCTGGAGAGAATGTTGATGATGATATATTCTGGAACGAGAAATTGCAGTCACTGTCTGAAGATGATAAGAACAAGTATCGCCAGATGCTCACTGATCGAGTCTGGACGATCGACATGACTAGCAGATTTCCAGAGATATTTGAATCGAACAATAAACTATTCGAGTTGGAGTTTGATGACCCTGATCTTGAAGATGGGGAAGTTTCTGCGGCAATTTCAAAAGAGATACTTGAGGGTTTAGCAAAGCAGGTAGGAAAGACTTTGGAGGAATTACTTGCAGACAACTTCATTCCTAAGATACCAGAGAAGGAAGCCGGGAATCATTCTGATGACCGTGACGTTCCTGCGTTCGAGGAAGTTGAAATGGAAGATATTACAAGAGAGGAGTATCCACAATACTTCAAGACTAATCAAGATTGTGGATTTTCCTTCTCAGATGAACTGCTAAACCATGCCGAGAAACTAGCAAAAGAGAAGAGCAAAGCGTTTGAAGACGAAATCTTTAAAGGGCATGACAAACCACGGTTCGAGCAGTCGGAAAGTTTGAAAGAATTCTTGAAGAAGTTAAAAGAAAAAGAAAATAATCGCCCGAAAGCAGATATTCAAGGAAGCTTTTACAAACTTCATAATGGTATTTTCAAAGGTCGTGCATTGGCCTGGAAGTTTGTTAAAGAATTGAGATGTTTTGCAGTAAAGTGGGAGAAGGGGATCTTGTATTTCGACAAGTTTCATCACTTGAAGACTCTTCCCTATTGGGCAATCCGTGATATTTTTCGTCACCGTTTAACGGGAGCGTCAAATAGTCAGATTACCTACTTTGCTGAGAAAATGACTAGAGAAAGCCGAACCAAGTGGGACTTGTTTACACCACAATATCCTAAGCGAATTGTTCACAAGAAGGATATTGATCAGATTACTGGTATGGCCAAGGTGACGTTAAAGTACAAACCACCGCGAGTGTTGAAAAAGATTCCTCTGTTGCCTATCCCACAACACTTCGCCAAAGATTTCATCTGGTGGTATTATGATTGGAAGATTGCAGAGGCCGTGATTGTGTTGAAAGATGGAGAGACGAACTACAAGAAAGTACACATCTTTGATCCCATGTGGTTAATAAACTGTTCACATGAGGATATTATCATGTTGTTCTATAATCCGATCTATTCAGATGCAAAAGATGCTGAGCAAGCAAGAAAGTACCAACGTGTGGTATTTCTGTGTTTTGCATATGACATTAATGCTGGGTGTGACTATGGTGAGAAGCTGGGAAAGTTTGTTGAAAAGCAAAAGGTTCCTGAACTGAAAATGAAGATGCAAAAGCAATTTCATGAACCGGTGATGACAAAAGAACAGAAGATTCAACGACACATCAGACTGGTGAACATTAGAATGGACGAAGAACGAAGACAACAATCCAAGCAATAGTCGAGGGGGAGTTTGTAGATGCAAAAGTGCGACTAATGCTTCAGATTGAATAATACATATGTTTTGGTGAATGTCGTTGGTGCGAAGGAGAGAATTCGTTGGTGCGAAGGAGAAATTTTGTAGGTACGAAGGAAGATAAAAGGTGCGAAGGTAGAAGACATGGTCGAATGAGAAATTAGTTTATTGTAAAGCTTGGTTCGACCAGACTGTTTGGGTGAACCTGCACATTCGCACAATCAATTTGGACGAATGTGCAGTCTATAAATAGACAAGTTTGATTTTTGAATGTAACTTTTGGTCATTATTATTCCCTCCACTTTCAGAAACTCTCTCTAGTGTTTTGTTTAACTCGTTTATCGTTCATACCTTGATTGTAACTATATTTCAACGTGTAATCGAGTTGTTAATTAATGAAAAACATTTGAAAATGATGATCTGTGTGTTTTAATCTGTTTAACTATTATTTTGTAATAGTTTTAGGGTTTCCGCACCTAAAACTAACTTGTTTGATCATTCTTTGTTGTTATACGATCCTTTCACGCACATACATGATTCCATTGTTTCAATTCAATTTCAGCAAACCTAATACGTGAGGTGATATATGTAAAACAAATGTAAACATGTGGGTATGATTTTAGATTTTTCACTAAGGGCCTGTTTGGTAGCCTCTTAATGAGGCTCTGAACCATTCAGCTCTGAATGGTTCAGCATTCAGACTGTTTGTTTCAACCAAAAAAAAGCTCTGAATGGATTCCATGGAATGATTAAGAACTTAACCATTTAGACCTCTTAATGATTCGACACTTAATCAACCAAACAGCCTCTAAACTGTGCTATATAATGTGAAATACGATAGGGTGAGTAATAAAAAATGAAACAAAGAAATGAAGAGATCCATATAAGTGACTTATTTAAAAAATTAAAATTATAAACAGAACTTAAATAACCCATTTTTCTTGTAATGATTGTGTTAATATCTTTTCGGTATACCACAACTTACTATTTTTTCTCTTTGGTTGCTATACCAAGTGCTAATAACCTACTATTACCATAATTAATCGTAATGGCAAATGATATAATGTCCACGTTTGTTTTTATGTTTTAGTAAGTTTCAATTTCACCTCTTATATCATACACAGTACATCTTTAACCTAGGGGTGAGCCAATTAGCAGCCATAACCGAAAACTAAACCATAACCAGTATAACCGGACCGATGATAACTGACATAAGTACATAACCAATTGTTATGGCTATGAAATTTCTTTAATCAACTTAGCAGTTATGGTTATGTAGGGGTGCAAACGTGCCAAGCTACTCGCAAGTTACTTAAGTTTGGCTTGAAAAATAGCTCAAAACGAGCCAAGCCTAACCGAGCTCAACTCTGAGATGGAGCCTAAAAACCAGGGGTTCTCATCGGGTTATTTTTTCGGGTCAGGTTTTTTGGGTTTCTAGCCGAGAAAAAGTGACCCACTAACCTAACCGCTTAAAGTTCATGTTGGTCGGGTTAGGGTTATAGTTTGGGTCAGGGTGTTCGGTTTTTCGGTTTATAAACATTATTATACAATATGATATTGATGTAATGATGTTCAAAAGTATTAAAACATAAAGTTTAAGATACAAAGACTCCAAACTTACACAAACCAATAAAAAAGAAATTAAATGTTCGGGTTATTTTTTGGTTTTTCGGGTCGGGTTGCTCGAGTTTTTGGTGGGATAAGTGACTAGATAACCTATTCATTTAAGGTTCGGGTTATTCGGGTTTGAATTATTTGGGTTCGGATTTTTCAGGTCTTGTCTAATACGGGATCGGGTAGCTTCAAATTCGAGTCGGATTTCAAATAAACATGAACAACCATACTAAAGCACGCTCGTTTAGTAAATGATCCTGAGCCTAAACTTTGGTTATTGAGTTTGACCCGGGTCGTGACCCTAAAAGAGCCCACTATTGATAAAAATTTTATTTAATATATTAAATATATATATTTAAATAGTAATAATTACTGTTGAGGGTGAAAATCCTCAGGATGATTTTACCTTGCATCCATGTTATAGCATCCTCAGGATGCTGAAAGACTCAACTGACTTCAGGATGTAACAAAATTTCAGCATGTGCACATCCTGAGAATGGACTAACGAATTATCTCTCTTATATGTGATTGCAGGTAAAACTAAGTTATAATAAGGATTCATATATACTCTCCAACGTCTATATTATAATTCTCAGATGAAGAAATCAAAGATTAAAGTGTAACTCATGCAAAGCCATAGTCCATGATCGAGGACGAAGTCAAAGTTGTAACAGATACACATTAAATGTCGGCGAAAGATAAGGAAACAGTTGGAATAACATAAACCTGAGCTGAAACTGCCACAACGGTTATCTGAAGAGTTCAAAGACCTTAACTAACTTAGTGGATCTTACGGGATTCTTTGTTTACTCCATGTACTATATAAAGGGGAGTATTGGACGAGTATAGGACACATTGCTCACACTATAGCTACACACACACACACACACACACATTTAGCTAATCAGAAAACACTCACACAATCATTGTAATCTTAGTACACTCGTCCATTTGCTCATCCAAAGTTGTACCTTTTTACCAAATTAATATTAACAAACAAGGCAAGGGCCTGGTCTCCTCCCGAGGTTTTATTCCGCCGATCTACAACTGATCAAGGGCTTTCCTCGTAGATCGAGTGTTGTTCTTTGTGTTTTACTACTTTATTTGTTCATTATAAACAGTTCCATCTCGAGGATATAACTGTCCATCCCGAAGCAAACCTAAGCCATCCCGAGCATAGTTGTCACTTATTTATTTTTTTAGCATCCTGATACACCATTTTCAGAATACAACTAAGTTTTTAACATATTTCACTTATTTAGCACTCTACCTCATTTTTACAAATTTGGAATACAAAATTATTTCTACTAGGTAATTTTTTACCAAAACAATTTGGCTCCCACTGTGGGGCAAGTGGTGCTATTTTAACAAAAAAACTTTGTTAAAACTTTCTCTCATTTAATTCCTTTTTACAAAACTTGACAACTATGTCTTCTTCCTTTAAAACTGTCTTTTCATCCATGCCATCATCAACCTCTACCAGAAATACTGACTATACCTGCATTACCAAGAAGTTCTACTTCTCAAATCCCACCTACACCATCAATAGGAGCATCTGGATCTACTCCTCATGTTTTTGTGTCAAATGATGAACTGCTTTCTATGTTTGCACTGATGAAAGATTCGATACATCAACAACAAGACACAAACCGGATGTTGATAAGAGAGATACAAGCTCTCAAATCATCCTCAAGAAGGCCAAGTGAAGACATGCGGACACCATTGCAGCCTAGGGCGTTAGATTTTAATTCTAGCATCTCTGGAGGGTGCATCAAGGAGATTTTATCCCCATGAGTACTGGGTTCTCTGATCCAGAAATAACTATAACACCCAGGATGGCAACCACCAGGGATCCAGGATATGCATCTGTGCCATCCCAAGGATATAACAATAACGGTAACAATTTAAGTTCTAGTACTTTTACTGCTAATGATGTTGCTTCTTTGCAGGATACATGAATAAGCCCTCAGCTAGCAAGGGAGCTTCAGAAGATCAAAGACATGGTCACAAGTGTGCCAGGGATAGTTCAACCCATCCCCAAGATATCCGTAGCATGCCATAGGGTGTCCAGATTTGCATCCCCCATATGTGATGCAGAGATCCCAAAGCGGTTTCAAACTTCAAGCATGAAGCTCTATGATGGATCTACAGATCCGGAGGAGCATGTGGACCAATATAGGGAAAGGATGGAAATAAATCCAATCCCTGCCAATCTGAAAGAAGCATATTTATGCAAGGGATTTGGTTCAACTCTCACCGGTCCAGCCCTGAAATGGCTCCTAAGTGTTCCACCCTATTCTACTACTTCTTTTACACATTTAATTAACATGTTTAATAATCAATTTTCTTGTAGTCGAACGTTCGAACGTTTGACAAGTGATCTATACAGGGTGACTCAACCACAGGGGGAATCACTAAGAGAATTCATTACTAGGTTTGGAAAGGAAGCACTTGACATCCCAAACCTGGATGTCACAACAACAGTACAGGCATTCAAGATGGGGCTGCAAAGAGATTCACCATTCTTTCAAGAATTGGTGATGAATCCATGCAGGAACTTGGATGAAGTCAGGAACAGAGCTTTGAGATTCATCCGACTTGAGGATGATAAGAAGATACAAGAGAGGATAGAGTCATCCTCAAAATATAACCATCCCAATCGAAAGTCCACTCCCACATACGAGCCATACAAGCATAAACCATATGCTAGGCCTAATTATAAGAAGATCAATGTGGTAGAGGACGACGATGAGGACGACTGCCCTAAATTATCAGATTACTGTTTTTCTATGGATGTAACAAGATTGATGTACGCCATGAAGGATCTAGGGGACAAAGCAAGATGGCTGAGGAAAGAGAACAAGACAGGATGGAAAGACAAGTCCAAATGGTGTGCTTTTCACGAAGATTTCGGCCATATCACTGAAGATTGCATCGCCCTAAGAAAGGAGATAGCATATCTCTTGAGCAAAGGTCACCTTAAAGATCTCATGGGAAAGAAGAAATCAAGGGCTCAGGATGGCACCAACATCCCAGAAAGAGCAGCATCCCCACCTAAGGATGCTGGTATTATTAACTTCATTTCAGGAGGGTCAGACATTTGTGGAACCTCATACTCAGCTGCTAAAAGACATGCGAGGGAAACAAAGACTGAAAAAGGAGAAAGACCAACGAAGACGACCATCCTGACGACCTCTAAAGTGATCAGCTTCGAGGAGGAAGACCGAGAAAACATTCTTGATCCTCCTCATGATGGTTTTGTTATTACTTTATATATTGCTAACCACTTTGTTCGCAGGATCCTCGTAGATGGAGGAAGTTTGGTGAATATCATCCAGCTTGAAGCTCTCAAAAGAATAAACATCCCGGAATCAGAAATAGTTTCCAGATCATCATTTTTGATGGGCTTCAGTGGGGAAACTAAGAGTACAGTAGGGGACATCAAGCTACAAGTATATGTAGAAGGAATGAACTCTATCCAGAGATTCTATGTGATAGATTCCGTATCCTGCTACAATGTCATCCTGTGGAGACCCTGGATACATGACATGAAGGCAGTCCCTACAACCTATCACCAATGTATAAAGTTATCTACACCTTGGGGAGTTGTCAAAATCAATAGTGATCAACAGGAAGCCACGGATTGTTATACAACATCTATGAAGGCTTCATCACGTCAAGCATAGCAATTACAGAAGGATGCACAGTGCCATCCTCAAGATGTCAAGGCACATCCTGAGCAGGATGTAAAGGCTGTTTGCCTTGATAACAATAACAAGGATATCACTGTGCTAATTGGTAAGAATATCCCTCAAGACATTGAACAATCACTAATCTCATTTCTTAAATGCAGGATGTCTACTTTAGCATGGAAGCATGAAGATATGACTGGCATCTCTAAGGATGTCATTACTCACAAACTTGGGATTGATAAGAATTTCAAGCCCATTAAGCAGAAAAGAAGGAAGTTTGCCCCTGAATGAAATGTCATCATACAAGAAGAAGTAGATAGACTCCTTAAATCCAAGATGATAAGGGAAGTAAAATTTCCAAGATAGCTTGCCAACGTGGTGGTAGTTCAAAAGAAGAATGGGAAGTGGAGAGTGTGTGTAGACTATACAGACCTCAATAAAGCCTGTCCTAAGGACCCATTCCCATTACCACATATAGATTTAATGATGGATGCTACAGCAGGCCACGGAATGCTAACATTCATGGATGCATCCTCAGGATTCCAACAAATTCAAATGTAACCAGACGATCAAGAGGACACAACATTCATGACCCCATCAGGCATATATTGTTATATAGCTATGCCATTTGGATTAAAAAATGCAGGTGCAACCTACCAAAGGCTAGTGAATATGATGTTTAAAGAAAAGATTGGGGACACAATGGAGGTGTACATTGATGACACGGTGGTTAAGTCCAAAAAGGCGGAGAATCATCTTCAAGATCTTTAGAAAGCATTTGACATCCTGGACGCCTATAATATGAAGTTGAACCCATCTAAGTGTCACTATGGAGTCGGTGCTGGAAAATTTCTAGGATATCTAGTTACCAAAAGAGGGATAGAAGCCAGCCCTGAACAAATAAAGGCCATCCTTGATCTCAAATCCCCAAAAAATATCAAGGATGTACAAAGGCTGGCAGGCAGGATAGCAGCCTTAAACAGATTCATTTCGAAATCCTCAGATAAGTGTAAAGAATTCTATGATATCCTGAGGAAAAATAGTAAATTTGACTGGGGACAGAGACACGAAGAAGCATTGAAGAAGCTGAAAGAGTATCTAGCAGCAGCTCCACTCCTAATGAAGCCGGAGGATGGAGAACCTCTGAAGCTATATCTTGCAGTTTCTGGGAATGCTATAAGTGCAGCATTGGTAAGAGACTTCGAGGGGGAACAACATCCTGTCTACTATGTAAGTAAAACCCTACTAGATGCTGAGACCAGGTATTCTCATCTCGAAAAACTTGTTTTAGCATTGATAATGGCATCTACTAAGTTAAGACACTACTTTGAAACACATAGGATACACATACAAACTAACTATCCCATTTAAATGTACTTAGAAAACCAGAAATGTCAGGTAGAATGGCTAAGTGGTCAGTAAAGTTAAGTGCCTTTGACTTAGTATACAAGCCTAGAAATGCAATCAAATCTCAGGCTCTAGCAGATTTTGTGGTTGATTTCAGTAGTGACATCCTAAGTGAAGTAGAATCTGAAGTACAACAGTTAAACGAAAACTTAGGAAAATGGATTTTATATACTGATGGTGCTTCATATGCAAAAGGAACATGTTTAGGAATACTACTAAAATTGCCACAAGGGGACAAAATACCCCATGCTATTAGATGTGCATTTCAAACAACCAATAATGAGGCAGAATATGAAGCTCTCATTGCTGGTTTGCAACTTGCTAAAGATATGCATATTGTTAATATAGAAGTATTTGTTGATTCTTTGTTGATTACTAATCATTTTAATGGATCTTATGCAGTAAAAGGTCAAAAATTAGCTCTTTATCTCGAAAAAGTTAAAAATTTAGCTACTTCTTTTGTAGAATTTTCACTAACATAGGTACCTATGGAAGAACATGCTGAGGCTGATGCCTTAGCAAACTTGGGATCCTCCCTTAATATACCAGAAGGGTCCAAGATTCCTATCATCCACATTCTGAAACCAGCGATTGAAGAATGGCATCCTGAGGATAGTCAGGTACATCCTGAGGATAAGCACGCACATCCTGAGGATAAAATAGCCCATCCTGAGGATATCATTGTTTTAGCCACTCAGGCACAAGACAATTCATCATGGATGACTCCCATAATAAGATATTTACAAGAAGATGTCATTCCTGATGGAGAAAACCCATACGCTTTCAGGATGAAGGTATCTAGATTCATAATTATAGACAATATTTTGTATAGAAAATCTCTTGCAGGTCCATATTTGAGGTGTCTCAACAAGGATGAAGCAAATGAAGTACTCAAGGACATCAATGAAGGAGACTGTGGAAATCAAACAGGAGGAAGATCAATTTACTCGAAGACTTTAAGGACAGGATACTATTGGCCTACTATGAAGAAGGATGTCATGTTATATTCCCAAAAGTGTGATCCATGCCAAATACATAACAACATCCTTCACCAGCCTGCTGAACCACTACATCCTATTATTTCACCATGTCCCTTCATGAAATGGGGAATGGACATAGTAGGAAAGCTACCCAAAGCTCCTGGAGGAAAGGTATTCATGCTGGTAATGACAGACTACTTCTCAAAATGGATTGAAGCTGAAGCATTTGTGCAAATCAGAGATAAAGAAGTGGTCTCATTCATCAAAAGAAATATCCTAACAAGATTTGGAGTGCCATCTGAGATTATTTGTGACAATGGTTCTCAATTCATTAGCAAAAGAACAACTGACTTTTGTGAGAGTTGGAGGATCAAGATGGTGACTTCAACACCAGTCCATCCTCAAGCTAATGGACAAGCAGAATCTTCAAACAAAATCATCGTCAACAATTTGAAGAAGAAACTTGGGGAAAAGAAAGGGAAATGGGCAGAAGAACTTCCATTTGTACTCTGGGCTGATATGACTACTTCTAAGAATGCTACTGCTCAGACACCTTTCTCCTTTGTCTTTGGAACAGAAGCAATGCTGCCAACAGAGATGGTCATGCCTACAGCAAGGAAACATCTTCAGGATGTAACTACCAATTCCAAAGCATTACTACAGGATTTGGAAACTGTGGATGAGCTCAGGGATGCTGCTAAAGTAAGAATGGCAGCATATCAACAAAGAATTGCTAAAGCTTACAACAAGAATATCAGGGTAAGAAGATTTCAAGAAGGAGACTTGGTATTAAGAAAAGCTTTTCAAAACACAACAAAACCAAACAATGGTAAGTTAGCTCCCAAGTGGGAAGGTCCATATTTGATCGATTCAGAAGCTGGTAAAGGAGCATATTGGTTATCAACAATGGAAGGAGAAATTCTACCAAGGGCTTGGAATGCAATTCACTTAAAATACTACCATACCTAAGGATGCATGTGACTGATCTCTCTAGAAGGGAAACCGTGATCCGAATCACAGGTGGACTGAAGGTGAAGGCTGATAGAGATAAAGCATCTCCATATGTAAGTACTTATCCTTTATTTATTTCAATCGATTATATTTTTACTAAACATGGTCTAGAAATAGTCCATCTTGAGAATTTTGCAGTACCATCCTGAAGATGGAATGCTTATAAGACTAGGGGGTTGGCCACCTCTCCTCCGTTAAGGTGTTTGACAACTTCCGAAGGTTTAAAGGTTTTCACCTTTCTCATTGGGTTAGCAACCCTCGCCTGGAGCGCATGATGCCCATGTATATTTTTAGGATGGTGGGACCAGTCCATGTAAAAGTGGCTGACAATTTCATTATCTTTGAGATATACGATGGAGCTCTTAAGGTTTAGACATTTTTCAATGCCTCTTTCTCATATTTGGTCTAGTCACCAGAGCCTTGTTGCCAGTTATTTCTAAAGGGCCTCGTCGCCAGTAATTCCTAAAGGGCCTTGTCGCCAATTATTACTAAGGGCCTTGTCGCCAGTTATTCTCAAGATGTTACATATTGGTCTTGTCACCAGGATTATTTCAAATGGGTTTGAACCCAGTTAAACCAAAGGTGTAACTCGCCAGTATAATAACAAAGTTTTCCTTTATAGGATCTTATTAAGATTTAGTTCTTCTTACAAAGGATTATAGACTTAAAGTCTATACTGAAGATATTACACTGGTGACATCCTCAGGATGTAAGACCATCCCAAGGATGAAGAAGAAACTGGGGATATCCTCAGGATAATGAAGACCATCCTGACGATGAGAAAGATTTATGAAGAATGTGGCAAGATCAGAAGAATTATTCAACAGAAAAAAAATACAAAAGGTATTATTTTTTGTCATTCCTTTATGTCCTAAGTGTTTGTTAATGTTTGCAGAATATCAAAGAATACAAAGCTGATGGCGTCAAAAGATTGTTACCATATATTATTAATGCATCATAATCAAAATTTGATGTCAACCCCTGGCTTCATCCAAAACCAGGACCCATCCACCAGGGGTCAACATCTATGGTCCGGGTCAAATAAAAGATTTGGGGCTTCGTCTTGAAATTAAGATCCCTCCACCCCAAACCTTATAATATCCCGAGTTATTACATACCAAAATAAATTTTTTGAAATTGTTCAACCAACGACTACCTCAAAAGATCAAATAAAAAGTGGGCTCCAGCCTAGTCAACACATCCTTCATCGCCCACTGGAAGGTCCTTCACCACCTCAGCAATCTTAGCCTCAGCTACCTTTGCCACTGCGTCCTCAGGATCTTTGGCCACATCCTCGGGATGGGCAACAGAAACAGGCTCATAAACCACTTCTTTTCCGCCCAGGCTCTTAATCTTCTCCTTCCATGCTTCGACATCCCAGATATTCTGATCAAAACCTGGATCCTTGGCCTGGAGAGCCATCTTCAACCTGGCTTGAAAGACAGAAATAGTAGTAGATTTGATGAGCCCATTCCTATGATCATGTGCCTCCTTAACCTGATCCAACATGGCCTTGGCATGTTTAGCCTTCACTCTCTTCAGCTCTGCTTCAGTCTCTGTGAGCTTACTCTCAAGATATTTGCCCTTATCATGAGAAATCTTCTGGACGTCTTCAAGCTTAGTCTGTGCCTCATGAAGTTCTTGAACAACAATATCCAGAAACTTTGACAGATACTCATGGCCCTAACAAGGAAAAGAAAAGGTAAGCATTCCTAACTTTTTCTCACTAACATAGCATTGCTATTCTCAAGATAAGACGATACCTGGAGAGTGAATTGGGAGATCTTGCTCACAATTTTGTGACAGCTCAAACCCTCAAAGGGGGTGATCTCTTGAGCAGTGGTAACAGCGGCACTCCCCTTCCTTTTCTTTGAAGCAGCAGCCCTAGACTTGGGAGGGTTAGTTGAAGGAGTAGTCATCTTGGAGCTTGAAGGAGAAGGAGAGGTAACTTTGATTGCCTTGACATCCATGCTGTCAATATCATCCAAATCAAAGGAAGCGGGTTTCTTGGCTGAGGCTAAGATAATAACAGGGTTAGTAAATAAAATGATTTAACATCCTCAGGATGTAACATGACATGCTCACCAGACATCTTAGAAGCTTGACTAATGGAATGACTTTCTTCCACTCCAAAGGTCCTTTCTGATTCAGGTAACATGTAAATAACTTCACACCGAAGAAAAGCGACGTTCACAGGAGTAGCAAACTTGGCAAACGAAGCACCTGTTAAACAAAACAAACTTTCAGGATGTTAGCATCTTCAGGATGTAACTAAAAAGTTTTTCATAAAAACGCTAAAAATGATTTTACCACTCTTTAACCAATAAAGAGGGATCTCATCCCCCTGGGGAATAGAGCTCCTCTTAACAAAGAAAAACTTGGTTTTCCAATTTTTCTCAGATTTTACCACATTAAACAGAAAGGGTGGATCCTTTTCTATAACATGAAGAACATAACGGTGGGAGCCGTGTGTCCTCAACTTATAAACATGAGCTAGGTCCCCCACTTGAAGATGGACACCATGATCCTCAACGAACCTGCTACAAACCATCAAAGTCTTCCAAAGTTCAGGCATGGCTTGGGAATAAGCCATCCTAGTCATATCAAAGAAATCTTTGATAAACTTGGGAAAAGGATACCTTAACCATAGAAGGAATGGTAAGTACGGGAAACAGACCTAGGTAGGAGATGCAGAATCTAATCTTGCATGAGGGTCATAAGGACGAAATTCAGCAGAACTCGGGAAGATTTTTGAGTTCTTTAGGGCTTGAATCTCCTTATCATCAAAAGAACAGATCTCCTGTTCAGGATGACTCAAGAGGTTTTGGGGAATGAAGTCACCAGAAGTTCCTACAGTCCCCGAAGCTCTTGTGGATCTTTTTGCCATTTTCGGAATATTAATAATTTATTGCAGGTGTAAAGAGAAAAGTGAACGAAAGAAGAGAGAAATTACCTTCTTTAAAAATCAGATGTGATTATAAAGGAAGGGATAAGCTCTAGATATAGAGGGTAGAAGATGATGCTTGTAACGGTCATCCCATAATTAACGCCGAGAAAGTAGCCGTTGTCATCTTGACAAGACATTAAATCAGTAATCAGAGAAGATATTTAGATTAAAAAATATTTTTACCTTGAAAGATATTAACGGTAACATATTTTTTTGGGACAATTGTTGGTGGTGAAAATCCTCAGGATGATTTTACCCTACATCCCTAATGTACCATCCTCAGGATGCTGAAGGACTTAATTGACTTCAGGATGTAACAGTACTTCGGCATGTGCACATCCTGAGAATGAACTAACGAATTAGCTTTCTTATGTATGTCTGCAGGTACAACTAAGTTATAATATGGATTTACATGCTCGGCAACGTCTATATTATAATCCTCAATTGAAGAAGTCAAGGATAGAAGTATAACTCATGGTCCAAGATGGAAGATGAAGTCAAAGTTGTAACCGATATACATTTAATATCAGCGACAAACGAGGAAACAGCTGAAACATTAAACTAGACAAGGAGAAACTGTTGCTACAACGTTTACCTGAGATGAAACAACCACAACGGTCATATGAAGACTTCAAAGAACTTAACTACTCAGCGGATATCTCGGGATTCTTTGTTTACTTCATGTACTATATAAATGGGAGTATTGGACGAGTATAGGACACATTGCTCACACTATAGCTACACTTATACAATTAGTTGATCAAAAACACTCACAGAATCATTGTAATCTTAGTACACTCGTCCATTTGCTCTTCCAAAGTTGTATCTTTTTACAAAATTAATATTAACAAACAAGGCAGGGGCCTAGTCTCCTCCCGAGGTTTTATGTGACACCCGGCAAATTCTGGTTAACAACGTTGTCTAGATGAAAGTCTACCTTAGCGAGTCACGTGTATAGTGTACTTAACTGGGTTAGTTAAGTCGTGTTATGGTTCGGGAACTATCAGTTTAGTATAGAGGATCATCGGATGTTAGTCTAGAGGTTCATTAGATGTCAGTCCTTAACCAAGTGTACAAACGGTGACAATTTGTAGAATCATCAGGTCATACGGAACATACAAGTCTCGAGTCCCGGGAATTGGTGAACGAGTGTGAATATGTTTGTTTGCAAGTGTTATGTGTTTACAATCATTATATGACTTGTCGGTATGTGAAAATGTGTTAACATATGTTAAAACGGGGTTTAACGCGCAAAATACACAGAACCAGCCCCTATAGGCGATTAGGGGAGGCTAATCGCCTATAGGGTATGCATTTGGGGATCATTTCATGCGATTAGGGGGCTACTCGCATGATAGGCGATTAGCCCTAAATGCATGAAATGTCATGCGATTAGCAATGCTAATCGCGTATAGCTGCTGCACAATCGCGTGTTACGTGCTGGACGACTAAAAACGACTATAAATACAATACTTGACCTCCTAAACTTCATAATATCAACCCTAGTCGTCTCATAACCCGCCCCAACACACACACAACCTCTGGAACACGATTTTGGATCAAAACACAAGGTTTCAAGCCTATTTCATCATCCTATCACAAATCTAAGGTGTGGTTTTCATCCATGAAATCTTTATAAACATTTTTATTAAATCCCTAACGGTCCAGACCTGTTTTAAAACGTATGAGTTTTCTGAAAATCGTTAATAATCATTGTTAATTGGATTCTAAGTAGCATGCATGATGTATGTGGGTTTTCAATCAAAAGCTAGGGTTTTTATGATTCAAGATGGATGATTACATGTTATCAGGTTAGTTTCAGATTAACAATGATGGCATGATGATAGGATCTGAGTAATTTTTCATTAGGGTTATAGTTATGCATGTTAATGTGATGTTTCATGCTATGTGTATTGTGTTTGGATTACATGGTTGCATGCAGGGCTGATAATACGAGGCTAAACGAAGGATTTTGGTTTAAACATGTTTGGTATAGTTGTTGGATTGATATTGGATGATTTCACGCGTTCTGGATCTGATTTGGAGTGTTAAACGCGCGAAAAACCGGAACAGCTGGGTTACTGGCGATTAGCAACCATAATCGCCTATGTCATAGGCGATTAGGAGGCCAATCGCCTATAAAGATGCCCTAATCGCCTATATACCATGCAATTGGGGGCTAAATGCCTCTATTACATGCAATTGTGATCCTAAATGCTAGTTAAGTCCTGAAATACATGTCTTATAGCCCTAATCGCCTATAAAGTCAAGATTTACATGTCTTATGACCCTAAATGCCTATATTACATGCAATTAGCCTTCCTAAATGCCAGTTGACCAACCTAAATGCTAGTTGACTTTTCCTAATCGCGTGTACTGCTGCAGTAAGTGTAAATTAGCATTCCGAGGCCCGACTTGACATCTAGGAACATGCTAGGAACCCCGTAACATATCTAATAACTTGGTAACATATGTTTGGATGTAATTATGTGATTCGTGAACTACGTGCTATAACTTGTTGGACGTTAACGTATGTTAAGTGTGATTGCATGATTGTATGTTTGAGAGCGTAAACATAACACGGGGAGTCTCGGGTCACCAATGGGATGTCGAGTCTTGTACAGTGGGTCAATTAAACAGTCACGGTGTTTTCAAACGAACTTGGTTATGGTCTGGACATCTAGGGACTAACTAACCTGCGGGTTATTAGTCTAAGTACTTGTAACTGTCATATGTTAGGTCGCCGCTTTACGGGACTAGCATAGCTGCTGAGTTTATTCGTGTTACGGAGTAACGCAACTTAAGGTGAGTTTACAGCCCCTCTTTTAACTGGTTTCACTTTTCGGGGGAGAAAACATGTGTTAAAACTTATGTTTGGTAACTACTGTCATACTATGGGTTTCTATGGTTTACTATACGATCTTTGGAAGTCCCGGGGGGAACCATGAATGTGCGGGTTTGCACAACGGGGAAATGTGAATAGCGCTATTGGGAGTGACCAACCCCGCTCGTCGACTTGGAGGGTCGGCAGGTGCATATTGTCTCAAACAGGAACAACAGGTTTACTACATCGGGCACAACATCTGGTTTGCGAGTTAGTAATGGTTTTCCAATCGTAGTAGTAACAAAACATACGCCTAGCTAGCGTACTTTGGTTTTCGATTTGTTATAGTATGGACAGGTTGAACTTGGTACTTGGATTACAAAACCTGTAAACTCACCAGCATTTTTGTGCTGACGTAAACTTTTACATGTTTTCTCAGGTCGCTAAGGTAGCACAATGGAACTAGGGCGCACGCTTCTGCACGGCGTCTAGTTAGGATTGCATGGTTTTCGAACGTTGAACACTTGATTTATTTTGGATTCTGTTTTGAATAAGCTTCCGCTGTAATTGGGGATTTTAAACTATGTTTTCTTAAATTGCATATGTTCATTTAGGCTTGTTTATTGTGATCGTTGGTTTGGATCCTGGTTTGTCATGCGCCTTGCGGTAAAACTCCGCAAGTGGATTTTGAGGGTGTGACAGATTGGTATCAGAGCCAATGGTTATAGTGAACTAGGACTGCATGTAGAGTCTAGTCTATAGCCGAGTCGCACACACTAGACGATCACATGGTACTAAAAACATTATGGTGGTTTATGTATGGGCTTGTCGGGGTGTCTCTAAATCATCTGACCTTCCTATGTTACATCATCCGTTCTATCCTAGGTCGAGTTACTTGCTTTCTAGGCAGTGTAGTATATTGGAGTAAGTCGTGTACTCTTGAGATTTGTCCAAGGCTCGGACATCTCCCTTTCATACTCTAATAGAAACACTTGCCATAAACTACCGTAGTATTACGGTGTATAGCTAAGAGTCTATGTTCGGTGATTTGAACTTTGAACTAGGAGAACACTTGGAGGACCATGTAGAGCGGGTTATCATTTTGGGTGCACACAAAATCATAAACCGAAATGCATGAAAGCCCTGGTGAGCTCTGGGTTCGAATGGATAGTCCTGGATTGGATCTAGCTTTGATCTTGTAAACGTTAGTGGTTATCATTAACTGCGAAACTAAATTTTCTCGTTCTTTCTGCCAGAATCATGTCTGGAGTACGAGGAGGACGTGGAGGTGGTCGCAATGGTGGGCGTGGTGGTGGTCGCGGTGGTGCTGGTGGTCGTGGAGGTGTTAACCTATCACAGGAAGATCTGAACAACTTGCTACTAGCTGCCTTTCAGTTAGGGCACAATGGTGGTGGTAAGTTGATTTATCCATTTTCTTTGCCTCATTGGTGAACCTTGTTTACATTCTTCGCGGTTTCTCATGCGTTTCATTTCAGGTGGTCCTGTTAACCCACCCCCACCCATGTGTACCTACAAGATGTTTCGGGACTGTAAACCCCAGGAATTCTCTGGCACTGAGGGTGCGGTGAGCCTACTCAGGTGGTTGGAAAAGGTGGAGTCAGTGTTTCTAATGTGTAACTGTCTCCCAGAGGATCGAGTCAAGTATGCTGCTGCTTTATTCCAGGATGTTGCTTTGACATGGTGGAACAATATCACTCAGAACATGGGTATTGGGGAGGCTTATGCTATGCCTTGGGAGAATTTCGTGCAACTGTTGAAGCGAGAGTACTGTCCGAGGGAAGAGGTGCAGAAGTTAGAGCACGAGGTGTGGAACCTTAAGATGTCTGGGTCCGAAATTGAGAAGTATACTGTAAGGCGTAATGAGTTGGCAGTGTTGTGTCCTGATCTGCATGTGCCAGAGTACAGGAGGATCGAACACTATATCTCGGGGTTAGTGCCAGAAATCGCAGGGTTGGTAGCTACGGGAAATCATCCTACATACTCGGAAGTGGTCCGATCGGCTCACAGGATGACGAATTTGAAGGTGAACGAGGGTATCTTGCCGGCTAAGGGTTCGACTGTCAAGGCCCCAGAGAACAACAAGCGTAAGTGGGAAAACGAGGGGAAAGGATCTGGGCCAGCACAGCAGGGTAAGAGGTTCGATAATGGGGGTTCTTCTTCTACTGGTAACAAACAGGGTGGTTATGCGGGGAAACTGCCTAAATGCAACAAGTGTGGACGTCATCATCAAGGGAACTGCGACAGTAATCGTTGCCATCGGTGCCAGCGATTTGGGCATTTTGCTAAAGATTGTCGGGCTACACTTCCATCGACCCAGGCCCCAACCAATACTCCGGCTCCTGCTGCTCAAGGAACTACGGGAAGACAGGGATGTCACAACTGTGGTGAGACTGGGCATTACAAGAAGGATTGCCCGAAACTGAAGCAGGGCGGAAACAACGGTAACGGGAACAACGGGGGCAGTGGCAGGAATGCACGTGCCTTCGTCATTGGAGCCGCTGAGGCTAGACAGGATCCTGACACAGTTACCGGTACGTTCCTTCTCAATAATCGCTCTGTTAGTGTTTTATTTGATTCTAGTGCCGACAAGAGTTTTAAATCTGTGGAAGTTAGTCGACTGCTAGATGTAGTACCCGTACCATTAGAGGCTAAGTATATTATTGAGTTGGCTGACGGTAAAAAGATTGAGGCTACTTGTATCCTTCGGGAGTGTCAACTAGAGTTGTCGGGTTTGTCGTTCCCCATCGACCTTATGCCGGTACCTTTGGGTAGTTTTGACGTTGTGGTAGGCATGGATTGGTTGTCTTTGTATCGCGCGGAGATTGTTTGTTACGACAAGATTATTCGGATTCCTCTCCCTGATGGAGAATTCCTTTCTGTGTACGGTATCAAGGGCGGTGTTCCGCTAAATATCATCTCTAGCATGAAAGCCCTTAAGTGTCTTCGAAAGGGTTATTCGGCCGTTTTGGCACTTTTATCTGTTTCCTCTAGCGATGAGAAGAAGATCGACGATATTCCTGTTGTACGCGAGTTTCCTGATGTTTTTCCCGATGATTTATCTGGTCTTCCTCCCCATCGTCAGGTTGAGTTCGGTATTGATCTTGTACCAGGGGCTGCTCCTATTGCTCGGGCCCCCTACCGTCTTGCACCTCCTAAGATGCAGGAATTATCTAGTCAGTTACAGGAACTCTTGGACAAGGGTTTCATCAGACCGAGTTCTTCCCCTTGGGGAGCCCCGATTCTATTCGTCAAGAAGAAAGATGGAAGTTTTCGATTGTGTGTGGATTACAGAGAACTGAACAAATTGACCGTCAAGAACCGTTATCCTCTTCCACGTATTGATGATCTATTCGACCAGCTCCAGGGTTCTAGTTACTACTCCAAGATTGATTTGAGGTCCGGTTATCACCAGTTGCGCGTAAGGGAAGCTGACGTTGCAAAGACTGCCTTTCGTACACGTTATGGCCATTTCGAATTCTTGGTCATGCCTTTCGGTCTCACGAACGCACCGGCGGTTTTCATGGATTTGATGAACCGCGTTTGCAAACCATATCTTGACAAGTTCGTCATTGTGTTTATTGATGATATTCTGATTTACTCCAAGAACAAGACCGAACACGAGGAACACCTGCGTTTGGTTTTGGAACTCTTGCGACGGGAACAACTTTACGCCAAGTTCTCAAAGTGTGACTTTTGGTTACGCGAGGTTCGGTTCCTAGGACATGTGGTTAATGAACTAGGAATTCATGTCGATCCAGCTAAGATCGAGGCGATCAAGGACTGGGGAGCACCAAAGACGCCAACTGAGGTGCGGCAATTCCTAGGCCTTGCGGGCTATTATCGTCGTTTCATTCAGGGGTTCTCGAAGATCGCTCAACCCCTGACCACTCTTACTCAGAAGGATAGAAAATTCGACTGGGGTGAACCACAAGAGTCGGCATTTCAAGAACTAAAGTCTAAACTGTGTTCTGCTCCTATTTTGTCCTTACCTGAAGGCCCTGATGATTTCGTTGTTTACTGTGATGCTTCAATTCATGGTCTCGGTTGCGTGTTGATGCAACGCGAGAAGGTGATTGCGTATGCTTCTCGTCAACTCAAGGTGCACGAGAAGAACTACACCACCCATGACTTGGAGTTGGGTGCAGTGGTTTTCGCGTTGAAAATTTGGAGACATTACTTGTACGGTACCAAATGCACCATCTACACCGATCACAAGAGTCTTCAACATATTTTCGATCAACAACATTTGAACATACGACAGCGTCGTTGGATTGAACTCCTGAACGACTATGATTGCGCCATTAAGTACCATCCTGGCAAGGCGAATGTGGTAGCAGACGCCTTGAGCAGGAAGGAATCGATTAAACCTCGTCGCGTTCGGGCGTTGCAACTCACCATTCATTCATCTCTACCTGATCAACTCCGTTCTGTCCAGTTAGAAGCTTTGAAGGAGGAAAACCTTAAAGCTGAGACTATGCACGGTGCTGACAAGCACCTCGAGCGAAGGTCTGATGGCCTGCACTACTTCGTGGAACGCATATGGGTTCCTTTATTCGGGGGACTTCGGGAGCTTGTTTTAGATGAGGCTCATAAGTCCCGGTATTCTATTCATCCTGGTTCGGATAAGATGTACCAAGATCTGAAGGTGCTTTACTGGTGGCCAAACATGAGGTCGGATATAGCCTCATACGTGAGCAAATGCTTGACCTGTGCTAAGGTCAAAGTGGAATACCAGAAACCGTCGGGTCTCTTTCAACAACCTGAAATTCCGGAGTGGAAATGGGAACGGATTACCATGGATTTTGTCACGCAACTTCCTAAGTCACCGAGCGGGAATGACAAGATATGGGTGATTGTTGATCGGTTGACGAAATCAGCCCATTTTCTCACTATTAAAGATACCGACACCATGGATCGTTTGGCTCGTCTTTATCTGAAGGAAGTTGTTTCTAAGCACGGGGTGCCGGTTTCTATTATCTCGGATCGTGACTCCCACTTTACTTCTCACTTCTGGAAGTCTTTGCACAAGGCTTTGGGTACCCAACTAGACATGAGTACATCTTATCACCCACAGACTGACGGTCAGAGTGAGCGCACGATTCAAACTTTGGAAGACATGCTGCGGGCATGTGTGATCGATTTTGGCAAAGGTTGGAAAGCTCATCTACCGTTAGTAGAATTCTCTTACAACAACAGTTATCACACGAGTATCAAGGCAGCTCCGTTCGAGGCACTATACGGGCGGAAATGCCGTTCTCCTCTTTGCTGGGCTGAAGTGGGTGAGAGTCAACTCACTGGGCCTGAACTAGTGTACGAAACTTCGGAAAAGATTGTACAGATTCGTAACCGGTTGGCAGCGGCACGGGATCGGCAAAAGAGTTATGCTGATCAACGTCGCAAACCATTGGAATTCCAAGTTGATGACAAAGTACTTCTAAAAGTTTCACCGTGGAAGGGCGTCATACGCTTTGGGAAGCGTGGCAAACTCAACCCTCGATATGTCGGTCCATTTACGATCCTGGAACGGATTGGACCGGTGGCGTATCGTCTTGATTTACCGACGGAGCTCGGTAACGTACATAACGTCTTCCATGTGTCCAACTTAAAGAAGTGTCTGGCTGACGAGTCTCTCATTGTTCCACTGGAAGAGATCAAGGATGATGATCGTCTTCGGATTGTGGAAGAACCTGTGGAGATTCTGGATTACAAGATTCGTAGCCTACGTCATAGCAAGATTCGCATTGTGAAGGTTCGCTGGAACTCGAACCGGGGACCAGAGTACACTTGGGAATGGGAGGATCAGATCAAGTCTAAATATCCTCATCTCTTTCCTAAGGAAGCGTTCGAATCGAGATATGTCTCCACTGCAGCTGAATGAATCTCGGGGCGAGATTCCTTTTAACGTGGGGATGATGTGACAACTCGGGTAAATCTCTCTTTTGGTTTCTATCTTTTATTTGTTTCTTTTGTTATTCCTTTTTAGTACTGTGCAATTTTCAGGACGAAAATTCTTTTAACGTGGGGATGATGTGACACCCGGCAAATTCTGGTTAACAACGTTGTCTAGATAAAAGTCTACCTTAGCGAGTCACGTGTATAGTGTACTTAACTGGGTTAGTTAAGTCGTGTTATGGTTCGGGAACTATCAGTTTAGTATAGAGGATCATCGGATGTTAGTCTAGAGGTTCATTAGATGTCAGTCCTTAACCAAGTGTACAAACGGTGACGATTCGTAGAATCGTCAGGTCATACGGAACATACAAGTCTCGAGTCCCGGGAATTGGTGAACGAGTGTGAATATGTTTGTTTGCAAGTGTTATGTGTTTACAATCATTATATGACTTGTTGGTATGTGAAAATGTGTTAACATATGTTAAAACGGGGTTTAACGCGCAAAATACACAGAACCAGCCCCTATAGGCGATTAGGGGAGGCTAATTGTAACATCGCAAAAATTTTCCCTAATTTTTCTACGTAAAAAGCCTTAACTTTCTCTTCCAAACTCACAACTTATATACATATATATATATATAGGTGTGTATAATAATAATAGTAATAATAATAATATTAACAAATATATATATATATATATATACACACATAGCTAAACAGATTCTGGCCCACTCCCCATTTTTCCTTTTGGTTGAACCCAATCCAGCAGGCCCAACCCAGAAATTCCAGCCCACACCCCCTTGGTCCGGCCCACTCTTCCAATACTTCCCTTTCTGCTGTTCAAAAAGAAAGAAAAAGAAAGGCTCTAGCCGGGTTTCGAACCCGCGCCAAGCCTAACCTCATCACACTCACAAACCACTTGAGCCACAGACCATTTAGTGATCTATCACGGTTATAATTATATATATGGTATTCTTTTACTGCTGCTGCTAATCGCTGCACTGATGTTGCGCTCGCAATCAACACCAAGGCCATCAATTCGTCAATTATCCACACATACATGGTAAGTTCGTAATTACCGGCCTAACATTCATCTAATACACGTATGATTTCAATCTAATTGACCAAAATAATTGATTTAAACGCGTAGACCATTAGGAACGAGTCAAACTTTCCAATTATTTAACCTGGACATCATCACTATAAATTGGATGCTACACAGTAATCACAACTCGCCATTTCATCTCTCTCAACCTTCATTTCTTCTTAATTACACTCTGCTATTGTTTTGCGATCGTATATTGACTTTTTGGATTGACCATTCAATCGTGCTCGTTTCTACATTGTAAGTATAATATTTTTAGTGGGTTTTGATCTTCGGCATCCACACATCAATAGCCCTAAGGTTAATTGGGTTATTGATGTGTGAATCAAACAATTGCAAAATCTAGGGCTTGTTCTTATTAATTTAGGGAAAAACACGATTTTTATATGTTATATATATTAAATGAACTAAAACAAAACACAACCACTGGTCTGGACCAAGTGGTTGTGTCTGGTGCCTTGTAACCTGGACCACACAGGTTCAATTCCCACCATATGCATTTTTTTTGGCTTTTAAATTTGAAGGTTTAAATTACACAATTATTTACTTTAATTATTTAAAATACTTATAAGCCTTCAAAAATTCCCAAAATTTTACATAATGATGTTCATGCCCTGAATATTATTATTCAGATTTTTATATCCAGAAATTTATTTATTTAATATATATAATAAATAAATCAAGTTTATTCTAATTTATTTATAAAAATCTATAAAAATATCAAAACAATTATATAAATTTCCACAAAATTTATTCTGAGTTTTTATAACATTAAACTATTCAAAAATGATTTTTATTTATGAAAAATCATTTATTTAATATTTTTAATCAATTTTTGTTAGTTTTGATCATAATTAAATCATAATAAATCCAATTTTTAATATTTTTGCACCAAAATTTTATACAAACTATTTCTTAATATTTAGAACAGAAATATAAATTTTAAACTAAAAATTCATTAGTTTTTGTATTTTTTTAATTATTAAAGTTAAGGTTTGACAATTTGTAATAAATAGATTTAATAATCTATTCTAAAGAAAATAATTTTATAAAAATTATTTTTATACTTTAAACACATTCTTGTGACCATCTTAGATTTAAAATTCATAAAAATATTTTTGGTTATTTATTTACTAATATTCTCTCAATTATCAAACATTTTTAATAATAATCAAACGAGCGTTTATCCCCAATTCGAAGCCCTAGAACTTATACATTTGTACACTTGATAGACTTAGACATATTTATTGCCTCATTTTAGGGTGATACTTGATACATTTGGTCAACACAATTATCCAAATTTCTCAACAGATATAACATTTTACCAAGGTGAGTTTTACATAGCCCCTTTTATTTATCACCATTTTTGGGGTGAAACATGTTATAACATCATTTATGCAATTCAATAATCAATGTGTCTATGTGTTTTCTATGTTGCATTATGTCTTGAGCATGATTAGAGTAAGCACCATTCTAGCATAATCATTAACTCCGTACAAGCCGACGGTATACATTGATAGATCTATTGGACTGACAATCCCACCCGGATACGTGCCTCCTACAAAGGTAGCGTGGGTGTTTGTTATCGTATAACATATTCAAGTGAACCATGAGCGTATGGGATGTATCATATTATAACAGTCACCAGGGTTGGTTATGCACTCGATTTATTTCTAGTATGTTCTCACATATGGGCTAGATTGACATGACACATGAATTGCACAACATTTTTATTCAATTATCAAAAACCTATGTAATTCTCACCAACTTTTGTTGACCCAAAAAACCTTTTCAACTTAACATGTTTCAGGTTCTAATTGCTTGAAGATTTGAATTGAAGCTTGGAGATATGTGTATAGTTTTATTCAATTTGATGTACAAATTCTAGAACAATTGTATGTAATTCATTTAAATCATTTAATGGAATTTATTATTCACCATGAGCTACTGGACAATCATCAATACGTGACACCCCAGGAACACACCTCATCAGGGACGATGAGACTCTAACGGGGGGTGAATGTGACACCCCAGGAAAATCCCACATCGGCCGTGGCCAGGAGAGATCCTTGGTTCATAAGTAATGTCTTGCCTCTTAAATCACCAACGCGTTTTGGGGCTTAATGTTAGTGGATGAGAGGAGAACTTCACAGTTAAGCGTGCTCAGGTGGGAGAAATTTCAGGATGGGTGACCTCCTGGGAAGTCTCCACCTGGGCAACCAAAAACAAATCCGTGAGCTCTGGATGGGCAAAGCGGACAATATTGGTGATGAGAGGGGCGGGGTGTTACACTAATCGCCTATAGGGTATGCATTTGGGGATCATTTCATGCGATTAGGGGGCTACTCGCATGAAATGATAGGCGATTAGCCCTAAATGCATGAAATGTCATGCGATTAGCAATGCTAATCGCGTATAGCTGCTGCACAATCGCGTGTTACGTGCTGGACGACTAAAAACGACTATAAATACAATACTTGACCTCCTAAACTTCATAATATCAACCCTAGTCGTCTCATAACCCGCCCCAACACACACACAACCTCTGGAACACGATTTTGGATCAAAACACAAGGTTTCAAGCCTATTTCATCATCCTATCACAAATCTAAGGTGTGGTTTTCATCCATGAAATCTTTATAAACATTTTTATTAAATCCCTAACGGTCCAGACCTGTTTTAAAACGTATGAGTTTTCTGAAAATCGTTAATAATCATTGTTAATTGGATTCTAAGTAGCATGCATGATGTATGTGGGTTTTCAATCAAAAGCTAGGGTTTTTATGATTCAAGATGGATGATTACATGTTATCAGGTTAGTTTCAGATTAATAATGATGGCATGATGATAGGATCTGAGTAATTGTTCATTAGGGTTATAGTTATGCATGTTAATGTGATGTTTCATGCTATGTGTATTGTGTTTGGATTACATGGTTGCATGAAGGGCTGATAATACGAGGCTAAACGAAGGATTTTGGTTTAAACATGTTTGGTATAGTTGTTGGATTGATATTGGATGATTTCACGCGTTCTGGATCTGATTTGGAGTGTTAAACGCGCGAAAAACCGGAACAGCTGGGTTACTGGCGATTAGCAACCCTAATCGCCTATGTTATAGGCGATTAGGAGGCCAATCGCCTATAAAGATGCCCTAATCGCCTATATACCATGCAATTGGGGGCTAAATGCCTCTATTACATGCAATTGTGATCCTAAATGCTAGTTAAGTCCTGAAATACATGTCTTATAGCCCTAATCGCCTATAAAGTCAAGATTTACATGTCTTATGACCCTAAATGCCTATATTACATGCAATTAGCCTTCCTAAATGCCAGTTGACCAACCTAAATGCTAGTTGACTTTTCCTAATCGCGTGTACTGCTGCAGTAAGTGTAAATTAGCATTCCGAGGCCCGATTTGACATCTAGGAACATGCTAGGAACCCCGTAACATATCTAATAACTTGGTAACATATGTTTGGATGTAATTATGTGATTCGTGAACTACGTGCTATAACTTGTTGGACGTTAACGTATGTTAAGTGTGATTGCATGATTGTATGTTTGAGAGCGTAAACATAACACGGGGAGTCTCGGGTCACCAATGGGATGTCGAGTCTTGTACAGTGGGTCAATTAAACAGTCACGGTGTTTTCAAACGAACTTGGTTATGGTCTGGACATCTAGGGACTAACTAACCTGCGGGTTATTAGTCTAAGTACTTGTAACTGTCATATGTTAGGTCGCCGCTTTACGGGACTAGCATAGCTGCTGAGTTTATTCGTGTTACGGAGTAACGCAACTTAAGGTGAGTTTACGGCCCCACTTTTAACTGGTTTCACTTTTCGGGGGGAGAAAACATGTGTTAAAACTTATGTTTGGTAACTACTGTCATACTATGGGTTTCTATGGTTTACTATACGATCTTTGGAAGTCCCGGGGGGAACCATGAATGTGCGGGTTTGCACAACGGGGAAATGTGAATAGCGCTATTGGGAGTGACCAACCCCGCTCGTCGACTTGGAGGGTCGGCGGGTGCATATTGTCTCAAACAGGAACAACAGGTTTACTACATCGGGCACAACATCTGGTGTGCGAGTTAGTAATGGTTTTCCAATCGTAGTAGTAACAAAACATACGACTAGCTAGCGTACTTTGGTTTTCGATTTGTTATAGTATGGACAGGTTGAACTTGGTACTTGGATTACAAAACCTGTAAACTCACCAGCATTTTTGTGCTGACGTAAACTTTTACATGTTTTCACAGGTCGCTAAGGTAGCACAATGGAACTAGGGCGCATGCGTCTGCACGGCGTCTAGTTAGGATTGCATGGTTTTCGAACGTTGAACACTTGATTTATTTTGGATTCTGTTTTGAATAAGCTTCCGCTGTAATTGGGGATTTTAAACTATGTTTTCTTAAATTGCATATGTTCATTTAGGCTTGTTTATTGTGATCGTTGGTTTGGATCCTGGTTTGTCATGCGCCTCGCGGTAAAACTCCGCAAGTGGATTTTGAGGGTGTGACATTTTATGCCGGCTATCTACAACTAATCAAGGGCTTTCCTCATAGATCGAGTGTTGTTCTTAGTGTTTTATTACTTTATTTGTTCATTACAAACAGTTCCATCCCGAGGATATAAGTGTCCATCACAAAGCAAACCTAAGCCATCCCAAGCATAGTTGTCATATATTTACTTCCTTAGCATCCTGATACATCATTTTAGAATATAACTGAGTCTTTGACATATTTTCACACATTTAGCACTCTACCTCACTTTTACTAATTTGGAATATAAAATTATTTCTACTAGATAATTTTTGACCAAAACACAAGGGATTGTAGACTTAAAGTCTATATTGAAGATATTACACTGGGGACATCCTCAGGATGCAAGACCATCCCAAGGATGAAGAAGAAACTGGGGACATGCTCAGGATAATGAAGACCATCCTGACAATGAGAAAGACTTATGAAGAATGTGGCAAGATTAGAAGAATTATTCAACAGAGAAGATACAAAAGGTATTATTTTTTATCATTTCTTTATACCCTAAGTGTTTGCTAATGTTTGCATAATATCAAAGAACACAGAGATGACAAGAGTTATTGATATATTATTCATAAAAGATTATACCAACCCCTGGCTTCATCCTAAACCAGGACCCATCCACCAAGGGTCGGTATTTCAAAATCAAGGTTGAAAAAGATTTGGGACTTCGTCTTGAAAACCAAGATCCCTCCACCCCAAAAATCTTTCATTGTTCATACAAGTAAAAACATAAAATTGTCTAAATTGTTCATAAACCACCATTCCAAAATTCTAAAAAGGTAGGCTCTGGCCTATTCATTATATCCTTCATTGCCCATCGGTTCCTCAACCTCAAACTCCTTGGCCACCCCGGCATCCGTCACCTGAGCCTCTGGCAACTCAGCCTCTTTACCAGCATCCTGAGGAACAGTAGCAGGGATAGACTCAGACGCCACTTCCTTTCTACCCAGACTGAGGATCTTCTCTTGCCAAGCTCCAACGTCCCAGTCCTCCACCTTGAAATTGGGATCCTTGGCTTGCAATGCCATCCTCACCCTAGGTTGAAAAACAGAATTGCTGGCAGACTTCATCAACCCCTGCTTATACTCTTCCATCTCCTTTTGGTGATTCCTCATGCTTTTGGCTTGAGTAGACTTCACAACCTTCAGCCCAGTTTCCACCTTGCCTAGTTTCTTCTCAAGCTGTTTTGTCTTATCAAGGGCAGATTTCTTCGCATCCTCATGCTTGGCTTTAGTGTCAGCAAACTCTTTGTTCATGTCATCCAGGGACTTCATCAAGTACTCATGCCCCTGTAAAGATGAAGAAGTCAGGTAAGTATACAAACCTAATTATATGCTAATAATAACTATAACCATCCTCAGGATGAATAACGTACCTAAAGAACAAACTGAGAGATTTTGCCTAGGATGGCATCACAACTGAGACCCTCAAAAGGAGAAGTCTCTTGAGAAAAAGTACTGGCAGCCTTCCTCTTCTTAGAAGAAGCTGGAGCTTTGGCCTTAGGGGCAGGGGGAGGACTTGTCATCCTGGAGCTGGATGGAGAAGTTATCTTTGGGATATCTTGACTATCAATCTCATCGAGATCAAAGTAACCAGGCTTCTTTGCTGAAATAAGAAGTCAGACACAGGTTAACACAGGAATCGAGATAAGTATATCCTTAAGATATGACAGAACTCACCAGACATCTCAGAAGCACAACTTGTAGAGAAACTTTCTTCTACTCCAAAAGTCCTTGCTGAAGCTGGTAGCTCTAACACTGCCTTGTGTCTAATAAAAGCGTCGTCTAGGGGAGGAACAAGCTTTGTAAAACAAACACCTGCAAAATAATGATGACTTAGAATACTATTAACATCCTCAGGATGTGACTATCTTGTTTGTACCTAACATATTTACCACTCTTTAACCAAGACATGGGAATTTCATCTCCATAAGGAATGGAATCCTTCTCACAAAAAAAAGAATTTTGATTTCCAGGGCCTATCAGATCTCACAAAGTTGTGCAGAAAAGGAGGTTCTGCGTCAATAAGTTGGAGAACATAACGGCATGACCCATGTGTTCTTAACTTATATATGTATGACAGGTCACCAAGTTGAAGCTGAATACCATGAGTCTAAATGATCTTGTTACAGACTATTAAGATCCTCCAGATCTCAGGCATAGCTTGGGCATAAGCCATCCCTGTCATATCAAAGAATTCTTTGATGAAATCTGGGAATGGATATTTAAGGCCAAGCTGGAATGGCAAGAAGAAAAAGCAAACCCAGACAGAAGAGGCAAAGTCAAACTTTGCATTCAGATCAAAAGGCTGAATGACGGCAAAATCAGGAAAAGCCCCTGATTTCTTAAGGGCTTGAATATCTTTGTCATAAAAAGTAAAAATTTCTTGATCAAGTTTTGAGGTGTGAAATCCTTAGGGATTCCAACACTACCAAAAGCCCTTTTTAATTTCTTGCTCATTCTAAAAAATAGATTTGAAAGACTTTTTTGCAGGGATGAGAAAAAGAAAACGAGAAAGAAGCAAAGTAGTTACCTTTTTTTAAATAATCTCAGTTGATTATAAAGAAGGAAGAAAAGCCTAGATATAGGCGGCAGGATATGATGAGGCGTAACGGCCATCACGAAGAATTAGCCTAAAAAATAGTCGTTAGGGTCTTGGAACATGGAAAAGATGAACCCATTAATTGGAAAAATACTTTTACCATTAAAATAACGGTAACATATTTTTGGGGATAATTGTTGAGGGTGAAAATCCTTAGGATGATTTTTCCTCGCATCCCTGATATAGCATCCTCAGGATGCTGAAGGACTCAACTGACTTCAGGATGTAACAGAACTTCAGCATGTGCACATCCTGAGAATGGACTAACGAATTATCTCTCTTATATGTGATTGCAGGTACAACTAAGTTATAATATGGATTCATATATACTCTCCAACATCTATATTATAATTCTCAGATGAAGAAGTCAAAGATTAAAGTGTAACTCATGCAAAGCCATAGTCCATGATCGAGGATGAAGTCAAAGTTGTAACGAGTACACATTAAATGTCGGCGAAAGATAAGGAAATAGCTGGAATAACATAAACCTGAGCTGAAACTGCCACAACGGTCATCTGAAGACTTCAAAGACCTTAAATGTAACACCCCAACCGATGGCGGAAACATCGGGATGTCACGTATTGATGATTGTTCAGTAGCTCATGGTGAATAATAAATTTCATTAAATGATTTAAATAAATTACATACAATTGTTCTAGAATTTGTACATCAAATTGGATAAAACTATACACAAATCTTCAAGCATCAATTCAAATCTTCAAGCAAATAGAACCTGAAACATGTTAATTTGAAAATATTTTGGGTCAACAAAAGTTGGTGAGAATTACATAGGTTTTTGATAATTGAATAAAAATGCTGTGCAATTCATGTGTCATGTCAATCTAGTCCATATGTGAGAACATACTAGAAGTAAATCGAGTGCATAATCAACCCTGATGACTGTTATAATATGATACATACCATACGCTCATGGTCCAATTGAATATGTTATGCGATAACAAACACCCACGTAACCTTTGTAGGAGGCACGTATCCGGGTGGGATTGTCAGTCCAATAGATCTATCGATGTATACCGTCGGCTTGTACGGAGTTAATGATTATGCTAGAATGGTGCTTACTCTAATCATGCTCAAGACATAATGCAACATAGAAAACACATAGACACATTGATGATTGAATTGCATGAATAATGTTGTAACATGTTTCACCCCGAAAATGGTGATAAATAGAAAAGGGGCTATGTAAAACTCACCTTAGCAAAATGTTATGTCTCGTGAAAAAAATAGAATAATGTGTTGTGAATGTATGCGAGGCGAATCCCAAAGACTCAACAACGTAGCTAGTCCAAATTGAAGAAAACGAAAAAGAAAGAATATCAAGCTTCCAATTCGCCAATTACAAGAGCTTATAATCAAAGCTTCAATTGTAGAAGTAATAGACTATAGAAGAAAGGTATGAGGGAAAGTTTAATCGGATTGAAACAATCGATTTAGAGGTGCAAAGTATAATGGGTCATAGGTGGGTTTTTATACTAGTTTTGGAGTCAATTAGCCATTAAAATTGGTCAACACCATAAAGTAAGGTTTTATGATGAATTGACTATTTGACTAAGACTTTGACTGTTTGACTAAGACTTTGACTAGGACTTTGACTATTTGACTCAAGGCTTTATTTAAAAAAAAAAAAAAAATCTTGTATGTGAAAAATAAAAAAGAATTTAGAATCATATTATTATTATTATTATTATTATTATTATTATTTATATACATTTATGTATGTATATAAGTTGTGAGTTAGGATAAATAAAGACTTAGACACATTTGTATAATATTAATGATAAAGGTGTAATAAAAAAAAGATATATATATATATATATATATATATATATATATAAGGGCTTTTAAAACATATATTGTTTAAAACAATACATTCTTTTTATAAAAAAATTAGGGGAAATTCGCGATGTTACAGTCTCCCCTACTTTTGGAAACTTCGTCCCGAAGTTATTAAAAGCACAGGTTTGAGGTTGATTAGGTAGAAATTAAGGCAGTTGTGGTTTGGGTTAAGGCACGACATGAATTTATAGGTAATAGAATAATTTGTTTCGAATAATTTGGATAAGAGGTTTGAGATGTGAGTTTTAAGGATTGGATTAGGTTCGTCTGAAGTAGCAAGAAGCATAAGAATCTAGCAAAATACTAAACTTATGTTTTAGGAATCTTATAAGAAATGCATGAATTGATTGGCTATATGAAAACCAAATGAACTACTAAAACCTTATTAGAATTTCACACTACCTTAACGTACCTGTAAATTCATGATTACGTTCCGGATCGCAATCACCAATTTACCTTACATTAGGGTTTTGTGCCCTTCTATGACTCTAAACACACATGTAAGTAATGCAAAATAACCTTGTGATTGAATCGTTTACAATGTATCCAAAAATGAGTCCAACTGTTGAGTAGGAAAAAGACTTCTACCAGTCAGTGAGTAAGAACCTCTACCGATTGTTGAGCAGGTGCGATAGCCTCTACCAGTCGTTGAGCAGGTTGTAGGGCCTCTACCGACTGTTGAGCAGGCATGATGACCTCTACCAATCGTTGAGTAGGTTATTTGGTACTCAACTAACTGTTGAGCAAGTACTTCATCCTCTACCAGTTGTTTGATTAAGTGTACCAATTATTTCACACATAAATTGCAAATTGATAATATGTACATATAAACAATCAAGTATCAAGCATAGCATGCGAGTTGTAATAGTGTTGTCCTAGACAAGGTTAATGACTCTAGGTGTGTCTATAGCAAATAGTTTATATTCCATGATTTCTAGTATCAAATGTTTAAATATGGTAGATAATCGAATCCTCATGTATAACTAAGGATTAAGTTTGATGCAACACACAACCAAGTTTCAATAGTTTGGTTATCATGGGTAACTAGTTCATGTTTGAGAAGGTGAAGGATATGAATTTAGTTCTTGAGAGGATGATGAAAAATCTTGAAGCAGAATCAAGGTTGTGAGAGATAGTGAATGTGAAGATAGTTGATAAAGAGTATATTTTATAGTATGGAGATTATATGATTTGGGTAGGGTGTTGAATATTTAAAAAGTGGCTAAGATGGTAAGGTGAAGTGTGATTGTGAAATCCATGGATGGTTATGAAATGAGATTGATTTAAGCTGTAAAATTTTGAGATTTTTGAGCTTAGTTTAAGGAAGGTGAGTGTAATCATTTATTCATTAATTAAAACGAATAAACGAAAACGTTGACTTATCAAAACTTCTAGATTCTAATAACATAGTGAAGACATGCTTTAGCCTATAAGTGAACACTCATCCCGAGAATTCCCAGGTAGGCATCCGGGTCCCTCGTCTGATTGGGATTTATGCGCAATGCCAGTCCTAGACAGAAAACTCAGAATACAGGCGTTCACCCTTCCAGATTGCACGTGTTCGTTATTAAAATCTAGAACTTCGACGAGATCTTCAAGGTGGTTCAGGCTAAACCTGAGGATTTGTCCTATTAGTCTAAGAGTAGATCCAGTGATGGAGAGCAATCTTCTTGTAGGGATTAAAGTAGGGATAAGAAGTAGGAGGGAGATAGAGAATAACAAGTAAAAGGAGCAAATACTGGTTATAATCCTATGGTTATAGACTAGATTATTTTTCTAATAACCTAATTCCCTATAACCATGGCTCTGATACCAATCTGTAACACCCCAACCGATGGCGGAAACATCGGGATGTCACGTATTGATGATTGTTCAGTAGCTCATGGTGAATAATAAATTTCATTAAATGATTTAAATAAATTACATACAATTGTTCTAGAATTTGTACATCAAATTGGATAAAACTATACACAAATCTTCAAGCATCAATTCAAATCTTCAAGCAAATAGAACCTGAAACATGTTAATTTGAAAATATTTTGGGTCAACAAAAGTTGGTGAGAATTACATAGGTTTTTGATAATTGAATAAAAATGCTGTGCAATTCATGTGTCATGTCAATCTAGTCCATATGTGAGAACATACTAGAAGTAAATCGAGTGCATAATCAACCCTGATGACTGTTATAATATGATACATACCATACGCTCATGGTCCAATTGAATATGTTATGCGATAACAAACACCCACGTAACCTTTGTAGGAGGCACGTATCCGGGTGGGATTGTCAGTCCAATAGATCTATCGATGTATACCGTCGGCTTGTACGGAGTTAATGATTATGCTAGAATGGTGCTTACTCTAATCATGCTCAAGACATAATGCAACATAGAAAACACATAGACACATTGATGATTGAATTGCATGAATAATGTTGTAACATGTTTCACCCCGAAAATGGTGATAAATAGAAAAGGGGCTATGTAAAACTCACCTTAGCAAAATGTTATGTCTCGTGAAAAAAATAGAATAATGTGTTGTGAATGTATGCGAGGCGAATCCCAAAGACTCAACAACGTAGCTAGTCCAAATTGAAGAAAACGAAAAAGAAAGAATATCAAGCTTCCAATTCGCCAATTACAAGAGCTTATAATCAAAGCTTCAATTGTAGAAGTAATAGACTATAGAAGAAAGGTATGAGGGAAAGTTTAATCGGATTGAAACAATCGATTTAGAGGTGCAAAGTATAATGGGTCATAGGTGGGTTTTTATACTAGTTTTGGAGTCAATTAGCCATTAAAATTGGTCAACACCATAAAGTAAGGTTTTATGATGAATTGACTATTTGACTAAGACTTTGACTGTTTGACTAAGACTTTGACTAGGACTTTGACTATTTGACTCAAGGCTTTATTTAAAAAAAAAAAAAAAATCTTGTATGTGAAAAATAAAAAAGAATTTAGAATCATATTATTATTATTATTATTATTATTATTATTTATATACATTTATGTATGTATATAAGTTGTGAGTTAGGATAAATAAAGACTTAGACACATTTGTATAATATTAATGATAAAGGTGTAATAAAAAAAAGATATATATATATATATATATATATATATAAGGGCTTTTAAAACATATATTGTTTAAAACAATACATTCTTTTTATAAAAAAATTAGGGGAAATTCGCGATGTTACATTAAATAAGTTAGCGGATCTTACGGGATTCTTTGTTTACTTCATGTACTATATAAAGGGGAGTATTGGACGAGTATAGGACACATTGCACTCACACTATAGCTACACACATACACTTAGCTAATCAGAAAATACTCACACAATCATTGTAATCTTTAGTACACTCGTCCATTTGCTCATCCAAAGTTGTACCTTTTTACCAAATTAATATTAACAAACAAGGCAGGGGCCTGGTCTCCTCCCGGGGTTTTATGCTGGCGATCTACAGCTGATCAAGGGCTTTCCTCGTAGATCGAGTGTTGTTCTTTGTGTTTTACTACTTTATTTGTTCATTATAAACAGTTCCATCCCGAGGATATAACTGTCCATCCCGAAGCAAACCTAAGCCATCCCGAGCATAGTTGTCACTTATTTATTTCTTTAGCATCCTGATACACCATTTTCAGAATACAACTGAGTTTTTAACATATTTCACTTATTTAGCATTCTACCTCACTTTTACTAATTTGGAATACAAAATTATTTCTACTAGGTATTTTTTGACCAAAACGATTGCTATTTATAAAATAATGAAAAATAACTAAATTATTTATAAATTAATATTTATAATTAATGTAAACTAATTCATAAATAATAAACGAGATTTGTACCTACATGTTAATAAAAATTTTTAAAAAAAACATACATAAATATAATAATTTTTAAAGACAATTTATATATTTAAAAAAAATTATTACTTATTATACGATCGGTAGACACGTTCACCCAAGCTCGTGTTAGGGCCTCTAACTCAACTGGACTCCAAGGAATGCTGTCCACCTTCGTAGTAGCTCGTTTTTCTTGTGCACGTTTTTTTCCTTTTGGCGTCTTTTTTTAGAGGTTAGTTGGGTTTCGGGTATAACGTCATCATCGGCGGGAACATTGGCATTTGTTGTTTTTGTTGCATATGCATTTGAAATTGGTATTGTTGCATTTGCATTTGCATTTGCATTTGCCATGCGTTACTTTTGGGGTTGACGTACTAAAACCGCTAAACACGTATGTAGTGGAGTCAACTCATGTCGTGGGATATTGGAAGTTTGGGACTTGCGTCGAGGGAGTAGCGGGGGCGTTTGGGAAAAAGAGTTGCGTGTTAGAACGCCTTGAATCCATAATATATTTTGGTTTGAAGGTATTATTAAAAAAAAATGTATTGTGTTTGGAGTTGTATGGTTAAATGTGTGAGGTTTGATTTATACAATAAAAAGTAGGATTTTTTTTTAAACGACTTTATCCAACGCTCACCTTCCCTCTACCAATCAAATTCAATCGGTTTTTTTGCGGGAGAGGGGATTGTATTCCCAATCCACCGAATGCCACATCATCCCATCACACACACAAACAACCCCCAATTCGACAGCAATACAAAATGGGATAAATTATTAGAAATATATTGGTGCAATTGTGAAGTTGTTAAGACTAGTGGGAGTGGGGGCGGGAGAGGGGCGGGAGAGGGGGGGAACACCGCCGCCATAGGGGCGGGATGACCGGCGTGGGGCTGAGGGCGGGGAGGAGAGCACTGGCGTGGGGGGGAGAGGAGGGACACGTGGCGGCATGTTATTGGCCCAACATATTTGAACGTTACCTTTAAAAAAAAAAAAAAAAAAAAAAATTAATTTCAAACGGCTATAAACAAACGGTCAAAAAAATAAATTTTTTATAAATTACCCCCATTTCACTACAAAACACCCACTTTAACCAAATTTTATACACTTTTCAACCAAATTTATACAATTTTCATCCATATTTTATACACTTCCTCAACCAAAAATGAACCCTTACAACCGAGGCTTCGACCCGAACAACCCATACGCGTATGTCCCAAACCCGAATACACCACCGGTTCGCCCGATCCCAAACCGTCCACCCATTCCTTCACCTTGTCCCGACTACGCGGGTTATGCGGGTTTCATTAGTGGGCAAATTTATCCGAATTTCCCATTCAATGATTCTCTCGTTCCTTCACAACCTCCTTCACAACTTCCTTTAACCCAAACCGTACCCGAAACACAACCACAAAATGTCGCGGGATCATCTTCGGGTAAAACCCCCCCTCCAAGAAGAAGTCACAGGAGGAAGACCCCGGAGGAGAAAGCAATAGCCGCCGCTAACCGCCAACCACTTAAGTGGACAACCGATGAAGAGCTCGCTATAACGAAAGCGTGGATAAGCGAGTCGGAAAAACAAGAAGGTATTTGTAATAATTTTTTTTTGCTAATATTTTTTTTTTATACACTTGGTGTTGCTAATATTTTTTTTTTTTTTTTTTTGGTAGGAACTAGTCGCCATAAAGTTGAGTTTTGGAACGACATAAACGCCGCGTTCCATGGGTTGATGGGACGAGAGTTCTATCGAGCAAACGATAGTCTCTCGTCCAAGTGGACAGAGATAAACAGGGCAATGAACACGTTTCAACCGCATTATTATTACGCAAGAAATAATCCAAAAAAGCGGTGAAACGGATACCGACAGCCTAACGCGCTCGCTGTTAGCGTTTCGTAACGAAACGGGTCTCGAATTCAAGTTTCTTCATTGTTGGGAAATCGCCAAGAACCACTCAAAATGGGCGTACGTCCCCACTGCAAGCAGCTCCGCAAAAAGGTCGAAAACAAATTCGTCAAGAAACCGTCAAACTGATCCGGAAAACGTAGAAGCCGTTAATTTGGATGATGACGAGTTTGAAGAGGAATTGAGTCGCCCACCCGGCCGAGATAAGTCAAAAAAGCGGGCTGGGAAATCAACTGCTTCGGGTTCGGGTTCTGGATCAACCGGCGCCTACAGCGCTGACTTGCAAGATTTAAATGCCACCATGATCCAGTTCAATACGATTCAAGAAAAAATGCTCGAGGAGAAAAAAAATATTCGCGAGGCGTTTGAAAAAAAAGTGACTTTGAAAGAGCGCAAATTGTCTATCAAAGAGCAGCGCGAAAAACGCGAGGATTTGAGATTTCTCGCCATGAACACCGACCATATGCAAGGGCCGGAGTTAGAGATGACGCTTCAAATGAAGCGTGATATTATTGAAAAATATAATCTGAAATGATTTGTTAGTTTTTAATTTTTTAAGGTTTTATTTTTTTTTTTTTTAATTTTCTAGGTTTTTTTTTGTATTTTTCTAGGTTTGTTATTAATAAAAAGTATTTATTATTATTATTGTTTTATATAAAAAGTTAAAAAAAAAAGAAAAATAAAATGCCACATGGCACTTCCCCCCACCTCTTCCCCCCCCTTCCACTCCCCACAATTATTTTCCCCCCCACAAGGGCCCCACAAGTGCCACATAGCGCTTCCCCCCACCTCTTCCCCCCACCACTCCTTAGACTATACGGAGTGGGGCGGGATAGAGGGCGGGAAGGGGGGGGAACACCGCTGCAAGCAAGCGTGGAGATGGCGTGGAGGGTGGGGGCGGGAAGGAGGTCACCGGCGTGGGGGGGAGTTTTAGGCCACGTGGCACGTTTCTATTGGGTGAGGGGATGGCAACGGTCATTTTAAAAAAAAAAAAAAAAAAAAAAAAAAAAAAATTAAATTACAAACGGTCAAATTATCAACGGTCAAAAAAAAAAAAAATTATAAATTACCCCCATTTCACTACAACACACCCACTTTAACCAAATTTTATACAATTTTCAACCAAATTTTATACACTTCTCATCCAATTTTTATACACTTCCTCAACCAACAATGAACCCATACAACCGAGGATTCGACCCGAACAACCCATACGCGTACGTCCCAAACCCGAATACACCACCGGTTCGCCCGATCCCAAACCGTCCACCCCATCCTTCACCTTGTCCCGACTACGCCGGTTATGCCGGTTTTATTAGTGGCCAAATTTATCCGAATTTCCCATTCAATGATTCTCTCGTTCCTTCACAACTTCCTTTAACCCAAACCGTACCCGAAACACAACCTCAAAATGTGGCGGGATCGTCTTCGGGTAAAAACCCCCCTGCAAAAAGAAGTCACAGGAGGAAGACGGCGGAAGAGAAAGCATTAGCCGCCGCTAACCGCCAACCACTTAAGTGGACACCTCAAGAAGAGCTTGCATTAACCAAAGCGTGGATTAGCGAGTCCGAAAAAGAGCAAGGTATTTGTAATAATTTTTATAACATGAAATATTTTTTATAATATTACTAATAATTTTTTTAACATGAAATATTTTTTGTAGGAACAAGTCGCCACAAAAACGACTTCTGGGACGACATCAACAAAGTGTTCCATGTGTTGATGGAAAAAGACTTCTATCGAGCAAACGATAGTCTCTCGTCCAAGTGGACGGAGATAAACAGGGCAATGAACGCGTTTCACCCGCATTATTATCACGCAAGAAACAATCCAAAAAGCGGTGAAACGGACACTGACAGCCTGAGCCGGTCGCTACAAGCGTATCGTCTCGAAACCGGGCTCGAATTCAAATTTCTTCATTGTTGGGAAGTCGCCAAGAACCATTCAAGATGGGCGTTCGTCCCCACTGCAAGCAACTCCGCAAAAAGGTCGAAAACAGGATCGTCAAGAAACCGTCAAACTGATCCTGAAAACGTAGAGGCCGTTAATTTGGATGATGACGACTTTGAAGAGGAATTGAGTCGCCCACCCGGCCGAGATAAGTCAAAAAAGCGGGCTGGGAAATCTACTGCTTCGGGTTCGGGTTCTGGATCAACCGGCGCTTACAGCGCTGACTTGCAAGATTTAAATGCCACCATGATTCAGTTCAATACGATTCAAGAAAAAATGCTCGAAGAGAAAAAAAATATTCGCGAAGCGTTCGAAAAAAAATTGACTATGAAAGAGCGCAAATTGTCTATCAGAGAGCAGCACGAAAAACGCGAGGATTTGAAATTTCTCGCCATGAACACCGACCATATGCAAGGGCCGGAGTTAGAGATGACGCTTCAAATGAAGCGTGATATTATCGAAAAATATAATCTGAAATGATTTGGTAGTTTTTAATTTTTTAAGGTTTTATTGTATTTTTTTAAATTTTCTAGGTTTTTTTTTGTATTTTTCTAGGTTTGTTATTAATAAAAAGTATTTATTATTATTATTGTTTTATATAAAAAGTTAAAAAAAAAAAAGAAAAATAAAATGCCACATGGCACTTCCCCCCACCTATTCCCCCCCCTTCCACTCCCCACAATTATTTTCCCCCCCACAAGGGCCCCACAAGTGCCACATGGCGCTTCCCCCCACCTCTTCCCCCCCACCACTCCTTATAGTCTTATAGTCTAAAAAACACTACGTGGGGACAACAAAGCACGTGTTGTCTTAATTGTAAAATCACATGGTAATCACATGCCTCAATCCCATATTTTGTGGCCACAAATTCAATCATTCCCAAAGTATTATAAAATCTGACTGATTAGATTTTACAACAAAGATAACATTTTTTTTACCTTCAATTTCATTAAAAAAAAACCACGCTTAGAGTCCTCAAATAATCAAGTACCGCAATGCAAAAAAATAAAATAAAAAATAAATAAATAAATAAACCGTCTTTACAACTTGTATAAAGTGCATTTAATCCAATTATTCCAAACAATATGCTTGAAACTAGATCTAATACGAAGTTAAAAAAGAAGCCAACGATTTAATAATTAGGACTATCTCGACCACCTTAACCGATCTTCCTTGGAATATTTTCTCGTTCCTTGTCTGAAACATGCACCAAATATTCACCATTATAATGCACCGAATAATTTTTTTACATTTACTCGGCACTGTGGCTTCATCGGCTAGCACCAACAAATCTTTGATCTCAAATGCAAAAATCAGACTTAGTTTACACCATGCTCCGACTCTGGCCCACACTACAGCGACTACAATGCAGCCCATAAACAAATGCATACCGGTTTCTTGTTCAATCTCGCAAATCGGACGCATGACCTCCTCAAGATAAACTCCTCTTTTAACCAGTTCTGTTCTAGTGGGAATACAGTTCATCTCTGTTCTCCAACACAAAGCGTTGCATTTAATTGGCACCCAACTAACCTGCTCCATCTTGAAGAACTCCCTCACTTACACGTAGACGTTTAGCTTCTGCCACCGAGAAGGACCTATCTTTGCCTCCATCCCAATACCATGAATCCGAAAGTCACTTAACCGAACACTACTAACAGCCTCCAAACAAACATGCAGTTTGTTAACCTCCTCAACCGAAGTAGGAAATGCAGCCCATTAAAAAATAGCTCCTTGTTCTATAACATAATTCGGGCAGCCACCATGCAGGTTTTATCTCGTTTGAGTCGGAAAAGGTTAGGCCATTTGAATCAAAGCGCTTCTTCAAACAACCACGGGTCACTCCAAAAAGAAATACTTTGACAATTCCCAACTGCACCTCTAGTAAAACAAAATAAAGGCCTGCCGTTAACCAATACTTTTCGAACAACCATTAATTTGATTGTTAGACCATGTGTAGTGGGGGGTGAAAAATTTAAGGCCCCCCTCTGTGATTGGTCCCATGAGTCAGCATGGGGCTTTAATTCAAAATGGGGTGTAGTGGGAGGGGGAAACAATTGGGGCGCTATTAATAAAAAAAACAAACAAACTAAAGACACATCACATACACCATCATCACCACCAACCTTTCTTCTTCACATCTCCTAACCACCCCCTTCTTCTTTTCTTCATCTTGATCTTCTTCATCTCTCTCACACAAACATCTACACCATCATCACCACCAAACATCACAGCCACGTACCCCATGACCATCTGCAAATCACCACCACTATAAACCATCATCACCACCACCGTACACCATCACCTTTCGCCGGCCATCGTCGTTAAAAAGAAAAACAGCAGCAACCCTCTCTCTCTCTCTCTCTCTCTCTCTCTCTCTACAGATGAGGTGGCGACTGTTTATTGGTCAAAAGAATTAGCGCCCAGATTCACGCCCCACTACGAGCGGTCTTATAAGGAAATGTTGCCCAACCTTTTCACGCCCCATGAAAACCAATCACGATCCTTTTCCCCAAACTTCTATCCTCCTTTTTAAATCTCCACCCCCATTTAAGAAGCAATGTCTCATTAATAGGGATGGCAATCAAACCCGAACTCGATGGGTAATCCCGAAACCCGACACATTTGGGACGAGTTGAGGTCGGGTAATCGGGTATGGGTTCGGTTATGGAATTAATTTTTATTTTCTCGCGGGTTTGGGACGGGTTTGGGATTTGATGATATACCCATTATCCGACCCGATTGCCCGATAAAGTATATCCGTTTACCCGATTAGATACCCGATGTAATTTCCTAATATATCTTTCGAAATATGTATTCATAATATATTTAATTGTCCATTTAGATTGTCATCTTCTTAAAAAAAACGCCAATTATTTGTGTATAATATCTGTTATCTATGTCTTTTAGTGTTTTTATATGATTTAACTCTTTTATATTTATACATTGTAATCATTTACATATATATTTGATAATCAAAACGTATTGGTTAGTAGTCACGCAATAGATACCCTGCAGGTTTTTAGTCAGATATATCCAATGGATAAGTTTTTAAAATTAGCGGGTTTACCCAAAACTCGTGGGTATACCCGAAACCCGACGGGTAATTACCCGATACAAACCCGACGGGTTTTGGGACGGGTTCAGCATACCTAATCAGATATGAGTTTAGGATTATCTAAACCCGTCCCAAACCCAGTGGCGCAACATAGTAGGGGCGGGGAGGGGCGGCCGACCCCCCCGGATTTTCGCGCAATAGCTCCGATTATATAGTATTCGTATATAAATTTTTGAAAATATAGGGTTTTGACCCCCCGAAACTAGTGACTTCCGACCCCCCGAACCTTCGGGTCAAGCTTCGCCACTGCCCAAACCCGACCCATTACTATCCCTATTCATTAATATCTTTTAATCTATTTATATCAATTCCTCCCATCTTTTTCGGTTGTGTCACTCTCTCCCAAACTACCCAAGATAATATTTAACAAACTATTTCTTCTTAAAAAAAAAAAAAAAAAAAAAAAAACTCGTAAAAATATTTTTGGAAAAGATGATTGATTATATTTTACAACCGATAACATTTAGCAAACTATTTCTTCTTAAAAAACACACATAAAATATTTTTAGTCGAAAATACAAAGTCCACTTTCCACAATATTTCAGAAGTTTAATTGTTTAAAACATTATGAAATGGTTGTCATATGACCAGAAAGCTAAATTCACGACGACGACGACCACTTACTATTTTTATGTTATATATAAATAAAGGATATGTTATTTGTTAGAAAACTTATATTGTAATTGCCGCACGCCTTTGTTACATGAAGCTTACATGTATCAGAATCTCTGTACTTGCTACAGTAAAATCTAAAAGAAAATGAAATCATAGAATTTTGAAAAAGAACCGGGCTTGTGTTTGACACAATTCCCTTAAACAGATTCGTCGTCTGTTCCCAGGGTACACCGGTTCAACAGTGTGGCGTGGTGCACTGCGGACTATCCCACTTGCCTGAAAGATAACCGGACTTCGATTGAGTTTGTTCTCTACATATATGCGTGTGTATGTATCTCTTTTCTACATGTCCAAATGATGCACAAAACCTTCCATTATATAAGAACATGGATGTATGAAAAGTCTTCTTAATTTGAGACATAAAGACTCTAATTAAGTGACATAAAATCTCTAATTAAAAGAAATAAAGACCTCTAATCAAAGACATACTACTCAAGAGTTTTAGTTTTTAATTCACCACATTAAGGTCTTATTAATAATTATAATTTATCAAATTATAATTTCAATAAAATCCATTCACATATTTCCAACAATCCCCCGGAGATTATTCAAAACAAACAAAAGTTTCAACAATCCCCCACATGAATGGGAGTTATCCTCAAAAACAACCTCATTCTGATTAAATTTCAATAGTTGAGTTTTGCATACGATAATTAGGTGTGACCCTTTGAACCTTCGCTTATGAAACGCACATAGTCCACTGGCTCTGAGTAGAACGCGATGTCTTTGAACTCGTCTGCCGTTTGTGTGGACGACAATACGCTTCACACAAGACTCTCCCTGACAACGTCAAGTCCTCATAGTTGTGTCCGTTATGGTCATGGACACGTGCCTGGTTCTGCGAGAGTTATTAAGTATTGTGCCCCAACAATACCCTTCGAAGCGACCCCACTTCTCTCTCACATAGGTGATCTACTGGGACTGGGTACCTCAGTTAGATCATTAAAATCCATAAGCTTAACCTCAACCTTGTCACCTTTTAGGAATGGACTAGGAGGCTTATTAATTTATAGTAAACTCCCTTTTTAATACGTGGGGTTTCCACCAACTCTCTCCCACAGTGACCTTCGCCAGTTCATACAATTAGGTTGTCCTATTGAACTCAGATCTTGGGATCTCCAGTCAGCTGAGTTAGGTTTCCTTCGCATAAACCTAGCCTTTCATGGGCTTTAGCCTCAGTCCCATTGACGACATCTGAACTAACTCTCTGCTTAAGCCTTTTGTTAGCGGATCCGCGATGTTATCCTTTGACTTCACATAGTCAACAGTGATAACTCATGTAGAGATTAGTTGTCGTACCGTATTATGCATACGTCTTATATACCTGTTCTTACTGATACACATTGTGATATGAGCTCTGCCAATTACCGATTGACTATCACAGCGTATGCATTAGGCCAATGCCAGCTTCGGCCACCTAGGTATATCTTTAACAAATTGACGTTGTCATTCTGCCTATTCATCCTCTTTATCTAAAGCGATGAATAATGATTACATCGTGGATCTAGCAATAAACGTTTGCTTAGGTAATTTCCACATTATCGCAATACCTCCAAGTGTGAATAAATACCCACTCGTTGCCTTGGAATCATTCGTGTCACATATTCAATTCGCATCACAGCAACCTTCAATAACTACTGGATATCTTTTATATTACAGCCCGTAGTCTCGTATGTATCCTAATTACCGAAGCACCAGTGTCACGTAATTCCAATGAATTGAACTTAGGTTGCTCGTGTATCTACTTAGCTTACTTTTTAAGTCTGGTCTGATACAACTCATCAGATACATCAGGCTGCTAATAATTCTTGAGTACTCTAATTGGTTAACAGGTTCACCTTGATTCTTAGCTAGACTTTGACTCGTGTCAATGAAAGTTCTAGCCACATTTGAGTCATTTCCATTGAACTTCTCAAGAATTAATGAAAGTTCTACCCACATTAGAGTCATTTCCATTGAATTTCTCAAGAATTTTGTCCACATAATAGGACTGACTTATAATAAGTCTGTTCTAGGTTCGTGTGATTTGTACTTCCCAAAATCACATTCGTTCATATCAAACCTTCTATTTTCAAATGCAAGTCACCTCCACACTTAAGTGTTATTGGATAACTACCAAATGGGGTGATGAAAGTTTCTTCCTTTCATATATATCTTGAAAACTTTTCAAGTACCATTTTTACATCCCTACAGATTGTTTCTTAAATGGCTCTTCCCCCCGCATTGCTTGCAGTTTGATTAAGTTCGAGTAATATCACTCGTGATGACATTAGACACCCGTAATAAGATGGCGACTATCTATATCTTTGTGTTATTTAGGTCATCCATTATATTACTCAACTCATATTTCTCACACGAACCGTTTTCTGAGCTATATGAGTTCTCCTCATATTAAGCTAAATAGTATCATAACCAATGAACTATTTATTCGGTCCTTTCGAGTCATCCTTTTTAATGAATTATATTTGCTTTTACAAAATTCATTCTTATGTCGTCACATATGTTTGAATGTTCAAAGTTAATTTATTCTCCGTGGAGCATCTAAATAAACAAGTATTAGTCTAGCATGCTTTAGACTACGAATACTTAGCATGTGAACATAAGATGCCTCATTCTGATTCTTCACAGCCTTAAGAGATAACTCACTATCTCTTCCCAACATTCACGTCTTAGTTTAGACACAAAATGAGATTTGTTTACCATTCCAAAACCTTGGTTTAAAGAATGCTTCAAAACCATAATTAATTCCATCCATTAGGATCAAGACTCGTTTGCCTTTAATCTTCAAGGCTTCACCATTGACTCTTTAGGACTTAAACATAAGTCTTAACATTAGTCACTTTGATGAACATATTCATCATCAACAAGTCAATTAGATTGCCACTCAATGACATGACTTCCACATATCCCTAAGTGATATGTATATATTTTGTTGAACCTATTTATTAGGTGACTCTCCCAAAATATATCACGAATCCTCCATATAGTTCAACCAACATTGATGGTTTGTAGAAACTCTACACGTCCATCACTATTCTAAGTCTTTTATAATAAATCTCGCAATATTTATCAAAGACTTATGAATAATAACATATATTTCTATCATATGTTATAGTCATCAAAACTGCATTTGTGCATATCTACGTAAATGCTCTCAACATTAGATGACATATCTCGTTTTCGTGCATTCAACTTCAATACACTTGCCACATGATCATGATTATCTCAATGGGGATGGATGAAGAGTTTTTCTTCTTAGTCACTAAACTAGAGACTTAATTTTAAAATTAAAGGCTCTAATAAATTGACATAAAAGCTCTAATAAAGTAACATAAAACTTTAATTAGACAACATGAAACTCTACCCAAGAGTTTTTTTTTTGGAAGGTGTACTTCAGCGGTGAAACCAATCGACAGACAACCCCTCAATCCGAGTTCGAATCACTACCCACGCACCAGTGTCCACTTTGAAGTAATCTCAAACCGTTATAGGGAATTTTTTCGTGGTGTGCAGGCTCTACCCAAGAGTTTACTCTTTATTCATCACATTAAGATTCCAATTAATAATTATAATTTACCAAATTATAATTTCAATATAATCCTAAATATATATGACATATTACATATATCTTTAACCGGATTCATATAAACATCAATTCTCAAAGTGTTATTCTCTTCAACACTTTATCATTCGATGAATGGATAAATATATCGTCTCGTGGCATGTTTTGAGGTACTCCCTCAATACACTGTTCAAAACAACAAGGTTGTTTATACTTAACTACTTACAAGTAGTCAAACAAGTATATATGTCCAAAACAATATCAAGTTATACTAAATAGTCTCTCTAGACTATTTATGGTTCAAGTTATCATACTTCTCATACAAGTATCTAACCATTTATAATTTGCAAAAGACATGTTTATTCATACAAAACACTTCTACTTTTACAATTATTTTCCATAAACTATACATATTTATGTTTTGATTACAAATCAAAACCATAAACTCTAATATAGTTTTATTATTTAAACCATTCCTAACTCACTTGTTAGAGTATATGGTTTTCATGATTAACCGTTTCTAATTCGCTCATTAGAAACTATATGTGTACCATATAAACATATACGGTTTCAAAATTAACCATTTCTAACATACTTGTTAGAATACAAACAATTACACGTTTCATCATATGGAGTTTTGGTTAAATAAACCTTTTCTACCACACCCGTTAGAAATAAACGATTACCCAAAATCGTTTTAAATATCATTGATATTCTCAACCGTTTCTAACATGTTAGTTAGAAATACATGATTATGACAATCATTTTAGAACTTATTAGTTTATATAAAATAAACCATTTCTAACACGCTCGTTAGAAAATTAAACCATCTACATAAATGGTATTAACTTCGGATTTTCCAAAATATACCCGTTTCAAACTCGCTCGTTCAAAACCGTCAAATTTTAACCAACCTGGTTCAATGTTGATTATTTTCCAAAATAATCATTTCTAACACGTTTGTGTATTTTGTACAATAATCTTTTCTAACACGTTCGTTAGAAATATAAACATCTTATTTGTCTTTACAAAATCATCAATTTCTAACATGCTCGTTAGAAAAATAAATATATAAGTTTAAAGATTAAACTTTTGATTTTGTAAATAATTATTTCTAATACGCTTATTAGAAATGTTTCATGACACGTTATTCTTTCAACGTCGTCGATTCTAACACACTTGTTAGAAATACATGTTTCAAAACCTTCTATTTCGAAACCTTTTAATTTTCCGATACTGTTATTAGAAAATGTAAACATTTCAAATACTTTGAAACTATCTTTCTAATATGCTTACTAGAAAGAAAACATTATCAAATGTTTTTTATGGGTTTACAAATATTATGACTTTTCTAATACTCTCATTAGAATTTTAGTATTTCAAAAACGTCTAAATATATGTTAATAATCCGTTTATCTAAACACGACACAAAACCCATGAACCCGAAAAACCAAGAATATTCGGATTAAAGATTTCACTCCAATCACAAATTTAATCCAATTCGATGTACCACAACATATTTCAAAAGAAAAATATTTACAAACTTTCGGGAACCAAAACGTCCTTAAGAAGAAGGTTTAAAGATTGGTTCCCAATCTACACGAAAATCTGTTTTACTAATCTGTTTAAGTTTGTTAGAAAACTTACATTGTAATTGCCGCACGCCTTTGTTACATGAAGCTCACATATATCAGAATCTCTGTACTTGCTGCAGAAAAATCTAAAAGAAAATGAAATCACATAATTTTAAAAAAGGAACCGGGCTTGTGTTTGACACAATTCCCTTAAACAGATTCGTCGTCTGTCCCAGGGTACACCGGTTCAACTGTGCGGCACGGTGCACTGCGGACTATCCCACTTGCCTGAAAGATAACCAGACTTCGATTGAGTTTGTTCTCTACATATATGCGTGTGCATGTATCTCTTTTCTACATTTCCAAATCATAGTTGTCAAAGCGCCTAGGCGTACTCAAGGCACATAGGCCGAGCCCGGAGCCAAAGCGCAAGGCGCATAAAAAACGACGGCTTTTTATAATTAAGCGCATAGTATAAAATACATTTTTAGGGATTCTAGAGATGTTTTAGGTTTGTTTAGGGCTACTTTAAGATGTTTTAGGGTTGTTTAGGACTTATTCATGACTCATTTAGGATGTTTTAGAGGTTTATGCAACTTTTAGCCTGAATTTGGCCGGAAATCAGCCCTGATAGTGCGCCTTAGTGGCTAGGCGCGTGCCTCACAGGGCACAGCGCACTTGGTGCGCCTCGAGCCTAGGCGCGCCTAGGCGCGCTTTTGACAACTTTGGTCCAAATGAGGCACAAAACCTTCCATTATATAAGAACATAGATGTATGAAAAGTCTTCTTAATTAGAGACTTAATTTGAGACATAAAGACTCTAATTAAGTGACATAAAATCTATAATTAAAATAAATATAGACCACTAATCAAAGACATAAAACTCAAGAGTTTAGTCTTTAATTCACCACATTAAGGTCTTATTAATAATTATAATTTATCAAATTATAATTTCAATAAAATCCATTCACATATTTTCAACATTATTATCTTTTATGTTATATTATACCATATTTCTAGGTTATTTGAGTTATTTTTATAAATGTTTACAGACACAAAAGACAAAGGGGTACATGCATCGATCGGGTTTGTCCTGATTGCTAAGTGTTTTGTCCCTCCCTTATGTCCAAGGCTTGATACCAAACCACATTGAGCCGGATGTCTCACTGGAAGCAGCCTCTCTAAGAATAGGGATAGAGGTAAGGCTGTCTACATCTTACCCTCCTTAAACCCTATCTTAGTTTTACTATAGGTGGGATTAACTGAGTATGATGATGATGTTTACAGATACAAATATAATAAAATCAATAGAAATCGAACAATTAACTATATATTAAAAATTCTGAACTTTCATTTAATTTCTAAAAACAACTATAATAATAATAATAATATGGTATGAGTCATGCCTCCTAAGTGTCGGCATTGATTAAGAAATTTGAAATACAATTATTATTGTATGGATATGTCTCCATATTAGCTACCACCTCCTGACCATGTGATATTTCTTATCAGTGAAAGTTATTAGAAAAATAGAATTTTGTTCAATTTAACATGTTACTTATCACCATTAAAAAAAAAACATGTTACTTATCATGTTTTTTACATCAAGATTCAAGTCACACGTCCAACAAGCTGTATCGCTAGCTCATGGTTAATATTCAAATAAAAATTAACTAGTTTAAAAAATACATTAAAAAACATTGCTATTGAGTTGATGAATATTCTTTTACCGATAAATCTTCTTTCATTCCCGGACAAAGAAAATTACATTAAGATAACGGACAGGCGGGCAACAAGCTGCGCCGCTAACCCTTTCTGAATAGCAAATCCTAATCTGCTAAAAACGTAACCCTGCCCACCCGAAACCGAGGCATTACTATGAATAACCCGCTGTACCCTGGTCAAGAAACGGGTAGCCTCTGGTGCCAATGAGCCAAAGGTATCAAAGGCCAATGGTACAAAAACGTGTTGGTTCTCCTCGCAGGCTTTAGCATGTTTTTCTACCTTCTTTGCCTTAGCTTTCCGCACCGCTTGCCCTGCTACGAAGCCAGTATCCCTTAACCCAACTAGGGGAGATACACCTGTCAGGTCAACACAAGCATGCTTCCCCCGACCCATCCAAAGACAAGGAGATCTGTTGGTCGTAGGGTGGATCTCCCTTCTGCTGGATCTGAGAGGAAGTTCACAGGGGCCTCCTTTTTGGCTGAGATCCCAGCACGTCTTAAAATGTCCCACAGAATGTCTCTAACTCAATCATGCCGATATTTGAAACCAGGTAACTCCTTACAATGAACCGCATGCTCCCCGTATTCATCCAGGCAGGCCTTTTGACAAATCGGACAAATTTCATCCTTCTGGTACATGTAATTATTTTTTTAATAATTAAATAAAAACATACATAATAATATACTAAATGAGTTTTTTTCCTATTGGTCTATTAGTATGGCATCCCACCTGACAAATGTAAAGTTGTAGATTCAGATCCTTGCAATTACAAGGTAAAGAAGATATTAAGGGTGTGAAAAAAAAAAAAAAAGAGTTTGCCGGTTAAAAAAAAAAGGGGTTTTCAGTTGTTTGAAAATTATTAGAAAAGGTTGTTCAATTCCTCTTTATTGCTTAATTAAGATTAAAATACGCCATACTTTTCAGTTTTGAAATTTTATAGTAATCATGATATTTAATCAATAATTTTTGTTTTCATCTAAGATCAACACACTCATTCGTATTCAGGGCGAATCTTGATCCGAAACTTTGGGGGGTCGGAAGTCACTAGTTTCGGGGGGTCGAAAACCAGTTTCGGAGGCTCGAAACCTCATATACCAAAAAATTTCTATACAAATATTATATAATCGGAACCTCTGAGCGAAAATTCGGGGGGGAGGGGACTCCCCGCTCCTTAAAATAATCGCCCCTGTTCTTATTATGTAGTTTTAAGAAAGCTATATAAGTGTATATATGTATCTATTCTTTACGGGTAGCTCAGTTGATGAATGGATCAGGGGTCTCTTTTAGAGGTCTCAGGTTCGATTCCCACGAAGGACATAATGAGAAATAATGGATGACTCATGGCCTATGGTCATGAGTTCGAATCCTGATCTCGCCAGGTTTTACCGGTTCACTACTGTCGTGCCTTCGGGCAGGTATGTGTGTCGGGTTTTCTCTGGAAGCGGGCTGTCGAGCGGGCTAGAGGCTTCGTGCGTCCAGGATGGGCTGGGCTATGCCCCTATCTTTGCCACTGGGGGGCCACGTACGAAGTACCCGGCGTTGTTTAGTTGGCCGTTTAAAAAAAAAGTGTATATATGTATCTACGTATGTAAGTGCTTATGCTCTCATTGACTATTTAAACTGGGTTGCATGCATAAATTCCCTGCCCACATGCATTGACAAAAGCAGCCAGCCTGCAACAAGTAGAAAAATACTCCGTATGTTAATTATGTTCTTTTCAAATCGGATAAAATCGTCATTAAGTGTTAATTTTTAATTATTAAACGCTTATCATCAGCCTACTTCGATTAATCTCTATAGTTATGTACTTATGTTTCACAAAAGTGTACAAGTACAATAGTTTTAAGGAAAAATGGAAATAAATAATCCTAACTATTGACTATTGGCCAATAACAGTCCCAACTACGAAAATCACCAATATTGGTCCCAACTTTTGACATATTGGAAACCAACGGACCCAACTTAACGGAGGCTAACTCCGTTAGTGTGATGCTGACGTGGCATGCTTAGGTGGCAAGATGATCCTACGTGGCATGCCACGTGGCAAAATAATCCTACATGGCATGCCACGTGGCAAAATGATCCTACGTGGCATCCTGCGTGGCATGCCACGTCAGCATCACGCTAACGGAGTTAGCCTCCGTTAGTTTGGGTCCGTTGGTTTCCAATATGTCGAAAGTTGGGACCAATATTAGTGATTTTCGTAGTTGGGACTGTTATTGGCCAATAATGAATAGTTGGGATTATTTATTTCCATTATTCCTAGTTTTAAATATGTTTTGTTATTATGTTAAAGGGAACATAGTCAACATATACGAAATAAGGTTTGAGTGGTTTATTAAGTTCAAAGTTTTTGTTAAAGTTGTAAATTGTATATTGTCTCAGGGTTGTTTAGCAACTTTTAAATGGGTAACTTATAACTAGTAAAAGGTCTAACCATTATGTGCTGAATCAGTAAGAGGCCTGAACTATTCAGACTTAGTATAACACTTACCATTTAAAGTAGGGATGACAATGGGTCGGGTTTGGGACGGATTTAGGTAATCCCAACCTCATACCCGATTACGTATGTTTGCCCAAACCCGTCCCAAAACCCGTCGGGTTTGTGTCGGGTAATTACCCATCGGGTATACTCGCGGGTTTCGGGTAAACCCATTAATTTTAAAAACTTACCCATTGGGTTTATCCAACCAAAAACATGTTGGGTATCTATTGGATAACTACTAACCAATTACATTTGACATTATCTATATCTATATCTATATCTATATCTATAATAAACCAAAGCATTTTTTATAACATGTCATAATATTATGCAATCTCTCTTTTGAGAGATGCCACATATGATGTGATGTGACAACTCTAAACCAATTAAAAAAAGAATAAATATGGTATTAAATACCTAATCTACAAAATGTAAATATTAAAATTTTATTATTTTCTCTCTCATGTTTCCTCTCATAACTTTTAAACGTTAATATCTTTATATACGAGATTTTTTAAAGAAAAAAATTACACCAAATTAACGAGCGTTTTATTATCTTTCCAACGAGTACCATAGTGCTATATAAAAAACGGAGAAAAAAACAACTATTTTTTTGTAACCCGACGGGTATTGTGTCAGGTTTTTAATTAGTTTTAAAAAAATTGTGGGTTTGGGTCGGGTCTGGGATTAGGTGATACCCGACCCAATTACCCTTTTTTTTATATTAGAATGTGATAATTTATGGCAGAGATTTGTTTAAAATAATAATAATAATAATAATAATAATAATAATAATAATAATAATAATAATATATTGGCAAATCATTAATTATGTTGTCATATTAAATATTTTATTATGTCATATTAGATATTTCAACCCGGGACGCACTCCAACAGGTAATTGCTATATAGATGTCATTTTTATAGTTTAGATAGTTTTAATTTTATTCACTTTACTTAGATTTCTCAACCCGGGATGCTCCCGGGGTATAATCTAGTTAAATATATATGTAAATGATTACAATGTATGCATATAAAATACTTAAATTATATAAAAACACTTAAAGACATATATAGATAACAAATTTAAAAATATATATAAGAAATTATATTGGATATCTAATCGGGTAAACGGGTATACATTATCGGGTAATCGGGTCGGGTAAACGGGCATATCATCAAATCCTAAACCCGTCCCAAACCCGTGAAAAAAATAAAAACTAATCACATACCCGGATCCATACCCGATTACCCATCTCCAAATCCGTCCCAAATGTGTCGGGTTTTGGGTTTACCCATCGGGTTCGGGTTTAATTGCCATCCTTAATTTAAAGGCAAATGTAGGACTGATTTAAACATCTGTCCCATTAAGAGCTCATTAAAAGCTGGAAAAAAACAACCCCTAAATTTTTTTTTTATTTTTTTTAACTTTAAACTTCATTCAACACCAAGTGTACCTTCAAAGCGAAGACCGCCCACCAAAAAAGTTACTTCATATACAAAGGATTTTATCCCACAATTTCCAATCCAAATCTTTACGCCTAGACCGGTACTTCAACCATAAAAAAGACATAGACTTAACACTCGCGACCGTATCCTGAATTTTAACTTGTTTACCCCTGAACATCTTATCGTTTCTATTTTTCCATATTATCCACATCGTCACTATAACGATACCTTGAACAATTTGTTTGTCGATCTTGCCACCTTGTGTCGTCTTATAAAGCTGCACCAAATCACGAACCTGGAAGGCAAACATACGTTCAATCCTGCACCATTTACCGATACCAGTCCATACACCATTCGAAAATCCACATCCAATAAATAAGTGATCTCCTGACTCTTCAACGAAATTACAAAGCTCACAAACACGGCTGCTGATATGAACCTGTCTTCTACACAACGCGGCTCGGGTAGGGATTCTATACATCTTGCATCGCCACGCCAAAATATTACACTTGAGTGGCACCCACGAAACCCATTTAAAACAGAAATTACCTTAATAATCCCTATCTTTGTCAATCATTTTTTAACAGATTTAACTGAAAACATACTGGACTCATCCCCAAGCCATTTCCAGGCTTCCAGCCATCTTTTCTTTTGGTCAATGAAAGTTCCGCAATCAGATTCAAGCAGTCTTGTAGCTGTTCCGCTTCCACCGTAGAATTTGGTGGCCGAATCCAACTCCGTTGATGCCAGATAACACCTATTCGTTGCTGAACCTTGCAGCTTTTATCTTCCTCAATCAAGAACAAAGCTGGCCATTTATCTTTGAATGCTACATCCCCAACCTAAACATCAAACCAAAAACGGATAACATCACCATCTCCTATATTACATTTGATAAGATTATATAAACATATATTTCCAAGCTTCAAACTATCTCCCACTTTTATAATAGAACCCCAACAACTCCTAATATAATTGTTATAAGGTAAGAAGCTCCACATATTTGTCGAGTTATGACAGGCAATAATAACCATTCTCCAAAAACAATTATTCTCATATCTGAACCTCCATACCCACTTCGCCAAGAGGGCTACATTCACATCCTGTAGCTTACAAATCGCCAAACCACCGGCCCCTTTTGGAGCAGTAACTCTATCCCACGAGACCCAGTGAATTTTATCAACCTCCCCGCTCCCTGCCCAAAGAAAAGCTCTGATAATTTTCTCCATCTTAGCGATCACAGTCGCTGTAACACCCCAACCGATGGCGGAAACATCGAGGTGCCACGTAGTGACGATTGTTCACAAGCTCATGGTACTAAAGTGTAAATATTATTAAATACAAAGTTCAAATGTCAAACAACCAAATAAGAAAAATACATCAAATCCCAAAACAATTCATGAAATTAAGTTTGTTTTATTTATCTAAGTCCCAATGCCTATGTGAAATCATCAAGCGTCTCCTGAAACATGTACAAAATACAACGTCAACAATAATGCTGGTGAGTACACTTATCCCCTTTTTCATTTTTATACTTTTGGGGTGAAACATGTACACCTATGAAACTTACACTTATACATATTCATAAACGTTTTTACATACAATTCATACACGTGTTATGCTTTAAATTCTTGTGCTTACACCTATGAAACTTACACTTATACATATTCATAAACGTTTTCACATACAATTCATACACGTGTTATACTTTAAATTCTTGTGCTTACACCTATGAAACTTACACTTATACGTGTTATGCTTTAAATTCTTGTCCTCTTTTTCATTTTTATTTTTTTGGGGTGAAACATGTACACCTGTGAAACTTACACTTATACATATTCATAAACGTTTTTACATACAATTCATACACGTGTTATGCTTTAAATTCTTGTGCTTTATGCTTAAACATAAACGTAGTATACTTGCAATCATTACGAAATCATTAACTCCGTACAAGCCGACTTTAACAATGGATAGCACTATTTGAATTGACAACTCGCCTAGTGGAAAGTACCTATGGTAGTGGGAAGTCCTAGGTCATTGTTAATGTATTAAACTTTGTTGTATAAGAGGTTTGATTTTGACCTGCGTTGTGTACTTACGTGTTTTACATATTTGCCTTGAATGACTCATGACACTTGAATTGTAAACATTTTTGTACTTACATATATATATGTACACAAAAACTAAGTGTACTCACCAGCATTATTGTTGACGTTGTATTTTGTACATGTTTCAGGAGACGCTTGATGATTTCACATAGGCATTGGGACTTAGATAAATAAAACAAACTTAATTTCATTAATTGTTTTGGGATTTGATGTATTTTTTATATTTGGTTGTTTGACATTTGAACTTTGTATTTAATAATATTTACACTTTAGTACCATGAGCTTGTGAACAATCGTCACTACGTGGCACCTCGATGTTTCCGCCATCGGTTGGGGTGTTACAGTCGTAGGCGCCTTATATAACGAAAAGTAATACACCGGAAGATTCTCCAAAATAGACTTGATTAACGTAACCCTACCTCCTAAAGATAGGAGCCTGGTTTCCAGCCAGCTAACCGGCCTTCGACAGTATCGATCATTTTTTCCAGCTATTATAGCGGTTCATATTTCCACCCACCTTAATCCCTAAATAGTCAAAAGGAACTTCACCCACCTTACAACGTAAGACATCCGCCATCTCAGCAACCTCTTCTCCACTCATACCAATTCCGAACAGCTGGGATTTATGAATATTAAACTTCAACCCAGAGCAAATATGAAAACATATGAGTACCCTGGCCAGTTTCTCAATGTTACTTTTCGACCACTTACCCACGACTAAGGCGTCGTCCACGTAAAACAAATGAGATAACATCATTCCCTCATTGTTCAATCCCACTCCCACAAATTCACCAACCGCCACCGTCTTATTAATAACACAAGATAAGGCTTCCATCACTATTAGAAATAAGAATGGGGATAGGGGGTCACCTTGCCTTAAACCTTTTTCACAATTGAATTCGAAGGTAGGAGTTCCATTGACCAAGACAGCAGATCTGGCCGACTCTAAAATGCCTTTGATCCAATTACACCAAATATTTGGGAATCCCATTTGATCCAATATGGATAATAAGAATCGTCAGTTGACGTTATCATATGCCTTTTCAAAGTCAATTTTAAAGAGAAAAGCCTTCTTTTTCCTATAATTTAGCCACTTTATCACTTCATTAACAATAAGCGGCCCTACCAAAATGTTTCGACCGTCAGAAACGCAGATTGAGTTTCTGATATCACTAAACCCATAACCTTCTTTATTCGCTCCGCTAGCACTTTAGAAATCACCTTACTTATAACTCCCACCAAAGTGATCGGCCTATAGTCTTTAAGGCCTTTAGGAACTTTGGTTTTAGGAATCAAAGTAATAAACGCGCGCTACATCCCTCACTAATCTTTCCTGACTCATGAAAATTAATAAGGATATTCACAAAATCCTCTTCTAAAAATCTCCAAAACTTCCTAACGAATCTGAAGTTAAAGCCATCCAGGCCCGGAGCCCTATCAGGGCCACAATCAAAGACAGCCGCCTTGATTTCTTCTTTCGTAAACTGTGCTATCAGCTGCTCTGCCTTATCTATCGAAACCTTATTTATGTCATCACAAACAAATCTGGGCGGATCATAACAGGATCAGAGAAATGACCTGTAAGTCCAAGATCTTCTCTACCAGGTATCAAACCAACCACTCAATGGATGCGGAATATCGATTGAATGGTGAAGAACAAGAAAGAGACTTAGAATGGAATGATTATATTATCAAGTGCACACGTCTTCTAAAGAGACGTCTGGTACACACACTAGCCGATTACAATATGAACCAAAGATAACTAAATGACTAGCAACCCCAAAACAACTAAGTAACCCCCTATTTATACTAACATAGGGCGGTCATATTACATGGGCCATAAGGGCCGAAAACCCACATACTACACTAATATCATCCAAGACAACGCAAACCTTCCAAAATATAGCCCAACAATATCCCCCTAGGTTTGTGTTGACTTGTAATGGCTTTAACGCTTTTTGGTGCTTTTGCTGCGCTTCTTTGAGCTTTTCTTCTTCTCTACCATAGCTCTCTTCCATTCTTCAGGTGACTTACCAACATACGGACCAAACAATTCTGTCTCCACCCTTCCTCTCTTATCGGATGCCAACCCCAGTCTATCCACTTGTGCTACAGCACTAGTGAATGATTTAGCACAGACCTCATATGTGGGGTCACACTGAATCTGATGTCTAGCTAGAACTTGAACATCTTCTGAATGCAGACTCATCAAATCTCTAGCATCAGATATCCTGAATTCGTCTGTATTACAAACAATCACCGCAGAAGAAGAAGTAGGATCATACACCCAGAATCTCATGTCCTTTAAGAAACCTCTATCCATTGGCTTAGTCAAGGGGATAGTCTTAAATTTCTCAGTCAGTGGCCATTGCACAGTCTTAAAAGGCTTTCCATCAGCACCTCGTACACCTTTATATTCCACCAATAGTGAACTGGCAGTTTTCATATCTCTGAAATTCACTTTTGCCTGCTCCTGAATCCTCTTATGAAACATGAGACCTATCTTATTCCTTGGATTCCTTGTCTGGTTTATGAAAGGAGATCTAGCAAGTTCAGTCAAATCAATTTTCGTCCAGGAGTTGAAAGCAGACGTAGAAGCGTAATATTCAACTGCTCCATTCTTTCTATGAACCACGAAAACTCCTTTATCATCATTATACCTCCAACACTCTATCCCAGTTCAATTACCGTACGTGTCATACCTATCACTGGTAATCATCACATATCTTTCTGGATGCTCTTCCATTGGATCAATAGACGGTTCAGCTAAATTCTTGAGAACGTATGCACTTCCAGGTCGACGATCTCTAACCCTGGGAACTTGATCTTCGAAATACTTCTTCTTGTGTTCTTCATGTTCTTTCTCTGATCTTTCACGTTCAGCTGGAGTCAATACCTTATCAACAAAAGAAGATGTTTCAGAGAACTCCTTTCCAAACTTGTTCTCGAGTTTTCGAGTCAAATTAAGTAATCTTGCTGAAACATCGCCCAAACCAGTCTCCAATTCAGCAATCTTCTTTTCCTTCTCAGTAACTGTCTCCATCAAGCTCTGCACCTGAGCTGTTAACCAAACATTTTCAGTCTCCAGTTTCAACACTTTAGCCTGTAACCTGTGAATGTCCACTTCTGCAAACACATCTTCATCACTCTCAACCTCTTCTTGACTTTTCTCTCTTTCTTCAGTCGTCAGAAATTCCACATTTACCTTCTTTCCTTGTTCTTTGTCTGCAAGAAAAGCCAGTTGAGCTTTCTGAAAGGCTTCTTCATCAAACAAAACCTTTCCAGAGCCAGAAGCACCAGAGGATTCAGTTTCCTCGCTAAGTCTCCCAGTGATAGGTGCATTGCTCATGAATTGAGAGAAAGCCTCAGTTGCAATCATTGGTGAAATAGAAGAACTAATAGTGCCAGCAGGAATATCAGGTGAAAGATCAGCATCTGTCATAGTAATGTCAGCAGCAGCAGCAGGAACAGTCTCTTCAACAAAAGCATCAGTAGTAACATTCATCCGTGGGTCTCTTTTACTTCGCTTTCTTGGCCGTAAATCAGAACCTGTATCTACAGCAACTTCATCATCAACAACTGTCTCAGCTGCAACAATGGATGGAGGAATCCTTTGTTCAGGCTCTCGAACAGTATCTAATATGCTGGACAACACCTCTGCTTGAGGAATAATTGATGCAGAAGTGGTAATATCAGTATCTTGAGTCACAATTTCTTCTCCAACCATCTCCTTTTCAGCATTAGTCACAGACTTTATCTCAGCATTCTCAAGAATAAAGTCATCTATCTCATCATCATTCAGATCATCAAACTCAAAGTTCTCAAACTGATCATCCTCATTTCCTGTAGTCAGTTTGTCATTTTTCAACTCCTCTTCATCTTCGCTTTCTATATCATCTTCACTTTCCACCTCAGTCAGGTCAACTTTCTCAGGAGGAGAACGTTGTTCAGCTGGTGGAGGGTCAATAATCTGAACATCATGCTCTTCAGCAACAAGAGCAGATGGCAATTCTGATGTTTCTTCCACAATCTCACTAAACTTTCCAAACTTGATAAGTGGAAATTTCCCAGCAAACACCTGTCTTGAGTCTTTGCGAACTTGTCTAATTATTCCGAAAATCAATGATGACATGCACTTGTTATCATATGTTTCAACTGTCCTCTCAATCTTGGGATACTTGCTTTCTAGAATCATCTGCACAAACCTCGGATACTTGAAAAAATACTTCTTGTTAAGCGTCTTCACATTTGTCAACATATCCTCAAAAATACTTTTTGAGTAATTGTAATCCCATCCTTCAATCAACGCCGCTATTCCAGAAGCATACCTCACTCCCATTTGATCTAATCCACTTTTATTTCCACTCAAGCATGCCAAATACATATGAACCAACAATCTCCAATAGCTCGGAAATAACTTCTTCAAATAAGGGGGAGTTGACAGTTCACCCTCATATCCCATCCTTTGCAATACTGGTACAAGTTTGTCTTTTGTAAAACTGACAGGGTCATCTGAAGAGTCACCAAAAAGTAGTACATCTCGAACATCTTGTTCTGTAATCGTCACCACTATTCCTCTAACCTTTGAACGAATCACAGTGTCTCCCTTGTTGGCCGCTGAATTGTTCCAAAACTCCATGATCCAGTCAGTGAGAACGACTGGATTTTCTCGCATGGCGTGTGAAATTCTACATGTGTTGAGTCCCACAGTCAAGGACTTGAATTCCTGCAAATACTCTTCAGGAGGATCAGATAAATAGCACACAACGTTCTCGAACTTGGGCACGTGAGAAGTTGTCATATCTGCACAAAACACACTGGATTAGACATCATTCGGGTCCATATTTATACAAATTCAAAGCCTATTAAGCTTCAAATGAACAAAACAGGCCCATATTCGTTGTAAAATTAACCCATTTGGGCTTTGGGTCAATAGAGAGTCCAACAGCAAGTGAGTTCGAGTGGCCTGAGGGTTTTCGAGGGTATTTTGGTAAAAAGACATGTAAATTCGAGGTGATGGATGAGTTCAAGGGTATTTTTGTCCTTTACTATCTGAGTTCGACCACCAGGTATGAGTCCGAGGGTATTTTGGTCATTTTCAGCTGAGTTCGATGATCATGTGTAAGTTCGAGGGCAAAACAGTCATTTTTCATTGGAGTTCAATGACTTTGTCTGAGTTCGAGGGTATTTTGGTTAAACTCCCATGAGTTCAATGAACAAGTCTGAGTTCGAGGGTATTTTGGTAAAACTCCCTTGAGTTCGATGAACAAGTCTGAGTTTGAGGGCAATCTTGTAATTTATCCTGATTGAGTTCGAACTCCACTCGCGTAAGATTCACGCGCCGCTTGATTTTGAAGTTTCCGGCGCGTGAGTCCCACGCTCCGCCGCCTGGGACATCAAACCGTCGATATCATCATCTCCAATGATCGTCTTTAGTCTTTCTGATCTCTCGTGTACCTGCAAATCACTCAGAGGGCACCATTTTCATAACACACAATCAAAACACTAAGGATTTACCTTTGGATTCGTTGATGATCTTGAATGAAGAGAATCGGCAAGTGTGTGTGTGTATGTGTGTGTAAAGTTGAAAGAAAAAAGAGACAATCTTTTGATTTGTTATGATGGAGAACCAACCGCCGCCCCACTTTTTGTTCACCCGAGATTTGGGGTGGCCCACCAAACGTGTGGTGGGCCTCTCTCACATACCAATGCTTATTTGAAAAATAATCTTGGTGTATTTTGTAACCGGGTCCAAATCAAATCGTGAACTGGCCTGACATAAACTTAACTAAATTATATCTAAATAAAATACTTGAAAATAATTTAGTCAAACGAGATCAAATCACTGTGTTTCGGGCCGAGCTACACTTATCAACTCTAATCTACTCCAGTTGGTCGTAGCAATTGCCAGTATATTTGTCCACTTAAACTTATTTCCTTAGGCCTTCTCGTATAGTGATCTGTGATATTATTTATCATGTTTTGGTATGTTGGTACGAACACTCAAGCAAGTTACAATCAAATCCTAGAATATCTAATGGTACACTCTATCATGCAAGCAGTTTCCCTACAGCATATTTTTCACAGTATCTGTTCTAGAATTCTGAAACCTTGACTGGGACTGGATTAAGAAAAGAAAAGAATAGATCAGTAAGAGATTTTAGATTAAAGTACAAGTCAGATGATTTTTCAAATGACAGGACTTTTGGGTTTTGGACTCTAGAGGGTCTCTTTTATGACATCCTGACTGTGTCCAGGTCAGCATATATCTGGATGCAGCAGAGGAGCAGTCAGGACATCTTTGGACACTGAGGTCTCTTTTTAGGTGAAGATCTATAGCACGACAACAAAAAACTAGGTCAGCATATATCTGGATGCAGCAGAAGTTTCTCATTGCCTAGCATCTCCAGGTCCTTGCTTACACAAAACAGAGGAGATACACGAGTTTTTCCAGAGAAGGTTTCAGACCTAGACCACAGTGTTATGCTTCAGGACATCACGCAAGCATTCAAATAGAGATTGTACCTGATTCTAAGTGATGTTCCTTACTAAGGCCGTGTCTTTATCTTTAAGTGCTTCACAAGATCATTAACATTTCAGCCTTCAGGACCAAGCCTATCAACATATCACACTAGAGCCAGACTGTTTCGATACACGTCTTACGTGTGTCAGCCTTAATCCAACTTGTGAAAGTTCATTTCATCTCTCGTTTTGAGACCAAAACTGTTTTGATCTTTTCTTAGGACACATCCCCCTAAATTTGTGCTTAAAATTTATAATTTAAAGAACAAATTTTCAAAAACAAGACTAAGAAAAAGCGCGAAACAAAAAATTTTTTTTTTCGACTTAGAAAAAATACCAGTTCAGTCCTCGAAATGGACCATTTTAAGCAGTGCAGAGAGAGCTTCAAAGCGAGCTCTATTAACAGGTTTTGTAAACAAATCTGCGACATTGTCGTCAGTGTGAATATGTGTGGGCACAATTAAACCTTGGTTAAAAGAGTCTCGGATGAAATGTTCTTTTATGGCAATATGTTTGACTTTTGAAAAGTAAACTGGATTTTTCACAATTTGGATAGCAGCATCATTATCGCAGTAAATAGGAGTAAGAGAGAAATCCAAACCGTAATCTACCAACTGATGTTGTATCCAGATGACTTGAGAACAGCATGCGGAGGCTGCCACATATTCAGCTTCCGCTGTTGAAACGGATACTGTTTGTTGTTTTTTGCATTGCCACGCAATCAGCCGATCGCCTAAGAATTGACACCCCGCAGAAGTAGATTTCCTGTCAATGTCACAACCTCCAAAATCGCTGTCAGAAAACGCATGTAAATCAAAAGGAGAATCCTTAGGATACCAAAGACCGAATCTGGGTTTCCCCTTAAGGTATCTAAAGATTCTCTTGACAGCATGTAAATGAGAAATTCGAGGATTAGCCTGATAATGTGCGCATTGACACACTGCGAACATGATGTCTGGTCTGCTAGCAGTCAGATACATTAGCGAACCAATCATTGAACGATAGAGTGTTTCTTCTACAGCCTCCCCGTCCAGATCTTGAGTATGACCTGGTCTTTCAGACATTGGTGTGTCGGCTGGCTTGATATCATTGAAGTTGAATTTTGCAAGAATGTCGTCCACGTATTTTCCTTGATGAATCAGGATACCCTTGGAATTCTGACGAACCTGCAAACCTAAGAAAAAGGTCATTTCACCCAGAGCACTCATCTCAAACTGCTTTTTCATCACCTCTTCAAATTCTTTACACAGCATCATTTGTAGAGCCAAAAATGATATCGTCCACATAAATCTGCACCAGAATACAATACGATCTTCATTTACTGTCTTGACGAATAGCGTCTGATCAATAACACCGCGAGTGTATCCATTTGCAAGCAAGTGTTCAGTCAAGGTAGCATACCAAGCACGCGGTGCCTGATGTAACCCATACAACGCTTTGTCGAGTTTGTACACATGCTCTGGATACTTTGGATTTGTAAAACCTGGTGGTTGACCAACATAAACTTCTTCCTTCACTGTTCCATAGAGGAACGCAGTTTTAACATCCATTTGATAGACAGTAAATCCTTTAAATGACGCGTATGCAAGAAAAATTCTGATTGCTTCCAATCTCGCCACCGGTGCATATACTTCATCATAGTCGAGTCCTTCAATCTGTCTGAACCCTTGTACGACTAACCTAGCTTTGTTTCTAACAATGACCCCGCTATCATCTCTTTTGTTTCTGTAGACCCATCTTGTGCCAAGTGGTCGTTTTCCCGGAGGTAATTCAACTAACTTCCAAACTTTCAATTTCTCAAACTGGTTCAATTCATCTTGCATTGCATCAACCCAACTTGGTTCTTTCATGGCCGTAGCGGTTGACTTTGGCTCAATTTGAGAAATGAAACACGAATACAAACATCTGTTGATGTCACCAGTTTGGCTCCTTGTGAGAACGCCTGCGTCTACTGGACCAATGATATTTTCTAGTGGGTGGTCTCGTTGAATGCTAGTGGGAATGACAATGTCTGGAACTGTGGAGGCTCCAGGGAGAAGTGTGATACTACCTGCTGCAGGCTCTTCCATAGAATCATGATCATTTGCGACTTCATCATTATGCTCCACCATGCAATCAGTAGGAATGGGGTCATGGAATGTGGGAATTGAAGCTTCATCAGACACATTTTCATCATCGGCCTGTGGCATAGAATCTGCGGATGATATGAATGGTTCGGCAGGAACTGAGAGTGGCTGTGGTAGTTGAGATGTGGGTGCTCCATCCCCCTCATCCGTTGCATTATCAGTCATGGAGGATGAGGATCCAGCAGTGAAAGTTGAGGAATCTGCAAAACCTGTATTTACACTACCAGAGACATCATCAAAAATATGAAAAGATCGAAAGAGAGATTCATAGTCAAACAACCAATCGAGGCCCACTCTAGCATCTGTTGCGTTTTCTTCAAGCCAACGTACGTCAAACGACTCTATGATTTGCCTAGTTTGTTTGTTATAGACCCTATATGCAGTTTTGCCAGCATAACCGACAAAATAGCAGTCGTCAGCTTTCGCATCAAACTTTGGTATAACGTCCAAGTGCAGCAGTGTACATGGACAGCCAAAATCACGAAAATGCTTGACGGAGGGTTTAATACCAAACAGCACTTCGTAGGGTGTCTTCATCCGAGCTTTGTTGACTTGAACTCGGTTTTGCACATAATAGGCTGTGTTGATAGCCTCTGCCCAAAAGAAAGTCGGAAGTTGTGAGTCACACAACATTGTGCGGGCAGCTTCAATTAAGGTGCGATTTCTTCTTTCTGCGACTCCATTTTGCTGCGGTGTCCTTGCTGAGCTAAATTGACGGGCAATTCCTTTTTTAGCACAGTAATAGTTTAACTCAGCATTCTTGAACTCAGTCCCGTTGTCACACCTAATACCCTTCACCTTCAAGTTGGTCTGATTCTCCATCAAAATTATAAACTGTTTGACTATTTCTGCAGTTTCACTCTTGTTAGCCAAAAAGAAAACCCAGGTAAAACGTGAGTAATCATCGGTTATTACCAAACAGTAGGCTTTACGAGAAATACTGAGTACATTCACTGGGCCAAATAGGTCCATATGAAGTAGCTGCAGTAAGGAATCAATTGTGTTTACCAACTTGGAATAATGTGGTTTTCGATGATGCTTTCCTCTTACGCAAGCAACACATTTTTCAATTGTTATAAAGTCACGTACTGGCAAATCCCTTACCAATCCCAGTTTAGCCACTCGGTTCAGATTCTTAGCATTTGCATGTCCAAGACGACGATGCCAAAGAATAGCAGTATTTTGAGAAACTTTAGAGAAAAGGCATGTGACGTTGTCGGAAGGAGGTTTGTTCATGTCAATGACATAAGCGTCACCTCGACGATCCGACTTCAATAAAACCCATTCATCTGGAATGACTACTCCAGGTTTCAATATTAAACAACCTTTATCAGTGAAATGAGTTGAGTAGCCATTGTCACAGATTTGTGATACACTAAGCAAACTATGCTTTAATTCAGGAACGTAATTTACCTTATTAAACTGAAGAGCACCATTTCTTACCGTTCCTCTTTGAGTTATCTGACCTTTCTCACCTCCTGCGAAGGAGACAAATCCACCATTGAAAAATTCAACCTCTGTGAGTTGGGACAAGTCTCCTGTCATGTGCCTTGAACAGCCACTATCAATGTACCAGAGACGAATGATAGTCCTCCACAGCCGTTCCTGCACATGATGCAGGATTAGTTAGTCATAGGTACCCAGGCCATGGTCGTTTTGGGTACACCATTAGTATCTGTATATTGGACTTTTATCCATTGCATGTCAACGTTTGAAACATTTGCACAATAATAAGATTTATCATTCACAGAACATGAAGAGCCTACAGACGGGGAAGAGATCGGAATAGAGCATTTTGGCTTCCAGTAAGATTTGAATTTAGAAAACCATCTTTTGTTTGAACTAAATGCTGTCATGCTAGGCATAGTCTGAGAATTGAATCTTTTATTAGATTGTTTGATCAGTTTATGTCTATTCCAATCACCATCAGAAGGCTTCACCTTGGATTTGTCATTCCACATTGCCTTAGGTTTTTCAACCTGCATGGGCTTGGTATGATTATGATTCCCGTTTGGAGCCTTCTGATGTTTCCAGCTTGCAAGATTTTGTTGAATAGTTGGACAATTTCTGGCAATATGTCCTGGGATTCCACATGTATAACATGTTTGACGTTTGACATGTGGATCCCCCTGAGATGTTGCATACTTTCCAGGCTCGGAAAGCTTGGAGACATTTCTATACCTGTGTGAAGCAGTTTTGGAATAATGAGTCTTTTGTTTTGAAAAGTTCTGTTTTTTATATTTTGGTAAAACCAGTTTTGGTGGGACATATTTCTCTGTCCTGTCCCTACTTGATTGTTTAACCAAAAGATTTTTCGTTTTATCACAAGCATGTGGCAAAATAACAGAATCTGAATGAACAAACAACGAATCAGATGAAAAGTCACAAGGTTTTATGCTCAAAACAAACGAGCCCACACAAATATTGTTGTCTTTATCAGAAATTGAGAAATCGTTTTTCTGATTTTTATTATTAAATGCAAGTAAATCAGTGTCATCGACTGCCTCCCCATCATCTACCCAATCCTCAACAATCACATTTTCTGCACAAGAATCAACCGAATTAGTAATGTTCTCATTGTTAGTAACATTTAAGCAATTTTCTGTGCAAAAGTTTTCATCCACAGAAGAAGTGGGAGATTCAGAAGATATTAAGCATGTTTGTTCTGAATTAAATGAGCTTGAAGTGGACACAGAGATACATTCACTTTCTTTTAGCATGTCTTCAGATGATTCTTTGGTCTCACATGACTTATGACTGGATGAGTCGGTCTTTTCTGAGTCTGAATCAGATTTAGACTCAGGTGCAGTCTTTTTTGAATCATCTGAATATGAGGGATCCTTACATTCCTGTTTAATCTCGACTGGCCTTGAGCATACAGATTCTTTAGATTCTGGCTCAGTCGAGAGTGTGACATTTGATTCAGATGAGCCACTTAATTCAGAAACATGTTGTGGCTCTGCTGAATCCCCCGTTGACTCAGAGTTGGTCAGATGATTTTCACTTTCTGCTATTTGCTTTAGACAAAGTTCTCTAATTTGCTTCATGAAATCAAACTCATAGTCCACACTAGAGTTTTGTTGAGTGGATGAATCAAAAATTTATTCATTTTCTTTTAAATCTTCATGTTTAGACTCTCTAGACACTCCTATGAATTTATCTGATTCAGATGAGGATGGAACCTCATCTTTGCTAACCTCAAAAACTCTGTCCACCTCTTTATTTTTCTCATAATTTAGTGTCTCAGTCTGCTTTGAAACATCTTGAGGCTTAACAAATGTTTTTGAGGGAGCCATCTCTGGTTTAGATTGTTTTTGTTTGGGTTTAGAGATTCTAATTGGGATCGATGCAGGTTTAGTAATTTCAACTTGATCCCTTGATGGTCGAATGGTTGGCTCTTCTATTGGTGGACCATATCCTTTCAAAGGAAGAGCCAACAGTTCTTCATCTGACATAGGAATTGAAGAATAGTTTTCATTGAAAGGTGGAGGAATTTCCACAAATCCAATTCCCTTATTCCTCACGTCCTTTGGTCTGAACCTTAACTGGGTATTGATCATTTTTTCAACTTTAGGACTGGAACAGTCAAATTTTTTAAAATGAAAATCTGCATTTTCGAATTTTGATTTTAAGTCGATCAATTCCGTGGTCAAGGTGTCAGAAAGTCGTTTGAAGTGCAAGTATCGACATTTATGATCACTCACCTCCTGATGCAAACGCTTGATATCAAGTTTTTGTTTTTCGACCATTTCTTTATAAGAGTTAAATTTCTTTTTAATGTCCCAAGAGGCCATTTTTTCATATTCAAGCTGTTTGAATGCGGAGAGAGTTTCTTCCTTAAAACCCTTAATTTTTCGTTTGCACCTTTCAGTGCAACATGATTCAGCTAAAGTTTCGGAAAATACCTCAGCTGCGGATGGAATATAGTCATCATCCATCTGTGCCATGAGAGCCTTGTACACAGTATCTTCAACAATTTTAAGATCTTCCATCTGAGAAGCCCAATCCCATCCCCCTCCTGATTGAACAACCATTGCCTTGTTGGAGTTAGAGGACTCAGATCTAGTGTGAGTGGTAGGTGATTGATTTCCTTGAGTAGCATTTGATGAGGCAGCTGCAGGAGTAGAATTATCTCCTTCTCTTTTTGGCTTGGTACACTCACGAGCAAAATGTCCAAGTTCATCGCAGTTGTAACAGCGCATCTTCATCTTGTCCCAACCCAGTTTCTTTGATGGGTTTTCCCACACATTTCTACCGGTCTTCTTTCTAAACTTGTTGGCTCTATGCACCACCATAGCTATCTGCCAAGTCAGGTACATTTCTTCAATGTCATCTTGATTAACGTCATTTAAGTCACATGCTCCAACATCTTTTGATGTAAGTTGACCTGTCAGAAATGCGTTATAACAGTTCATAAATCCAGCAAATAAGCCTAGATTATTTGCAAGCTCCTTTGGAATTTTAACTGCTGACTGAGTTGTTGTTGAAGAATGTGAAGCAGATGATGAGGACCCAGCATTAGTGATTGCAGAAGAAGCAGGCACAGCTGACCTTTTTGAAGCACTGGGTGCAAACATAGGTAGATACGAGGAGCCACTTGCTGGATAAGAGTACAATGATGGACGCGGAGTTTCTTGCTGAGACATTAAAGCATTGCTGGGAGTTGCAATGATTGCATTGTTGTAACTGGCAGTCTGAGTCATGTAACGTTGTCTGTCATCAAGGTCATAGGATTTGATCAAAGAGATGGTCTCAGAAAGAGTGAGTCTTGCTAGATCTTTAGTTCTCTTGATGAGGGTGACATTTGAGTCCCAACTCCTTGGAAGAGTATTGAGTAGCTTTTTGTTCATGACTGAGTTGTCTACCCTCATATCGTTGGCCTTCATTTCACTCACTAATGCCACGAAACGCTGAATCTGACTTTCAAGTGATTCTCCTGGAATGTGATTGAAGGCGTTAAACATTTGACTCCGCATCTCCCTCCTGCTTTCCTTCATTTCTTCATTTCCCTCATACAAATTTTCAAGAGCTTCCCAAAGTTCTTTGGCAGTGGCATTGTCACGAACTCCAATTGACACTTCAGGTGACAGTGCTTGATTAAGGTAAGCCATTGCCCTCTCATCAACGTCCTTTTTCTCTCGATCTTCATCGGTGTACATAGTCTCTGGCTTGATTGCAATGTCTCCAGTTGTTTCATTGGTCACATAGGTGATCACACACGGTCCATTCTGAATAGATCGTAGAGCCTTTGCATCTTTAATCTTCATGACTTGAATGAACCTGAACTTCCACTCAGAATAGGACATCCCAAGTTGGAGAACAGGTATTTTCTGATGTGTGCCAATGAGAGATTCCATAGCTTTGTCCACTTGAGCAGCCACAAGTAGTTGATCAGTATGTAGTCCATTCAAGTTTGTTTGGTTAACCATTTGATCCATTTCTGAAAGAAAAAACTCAAAATAATTAGTGCAAGATTATTTAAATTGGTCTTTTGTCCAGCAGTTATGCAAGTTCAGTGATCAGTTTGTCAGGTCGAACTCAGGCAACTAGGTCGAACTTAGACAGTCTGGTCGAACTCAGGCATTCAGGTCGAACTCAGGCAATCTTGGTCGAACTCAGGCAATATTGGTCGAACTCAGGCACTCAGGTCGAACTCAGGTAATCTTGGTCGAACTCAGCTGTATCGAACTCAGCTATGTCGAACTTAGCTATGTCGAACTCAGAAAGGTCGAACTCAGAAAGGTTGAACTCAAAAAGGTCGAACTCAGCTATGTCGAACTCAGCTATGTCGAACTCAGCTATGTCGAACTCAGCTATGTTGAACTCAGACAGGTCGAACTCAGCGATGTTGAACTCAGAGAGGTCGAACTCAGTGATGCTGAACTCAGAGAGGTCGAACTCAGCTATGTCGAACTCGGAACCCAGCTATGTCGAACTCTTTTCAATATGGATACCTGCATAAAACTTGCAACAAACTTTCCCGAAATTTAAAAAGATTTTAAAATTTTAAGGAGATAATGTTTTAATGAAAACATTTCCTTTTTGAAAAACCAATTATCTCCTTGATTTTAGGAAACACGTTTGACTTTTCATCAGTATGAATCAAATCTGAATTTTCTTTGAAAATTTTATGCGAAGAGAAACAAGAAAAAAAACAAGATTAGCGCAGAGGGTTAGCCATAACATATAATGATGAAACCAATATATATAAAAAAAACATAAAATCAACCTTTCTTGCAATGAAATCTTCCTTGATCTTCTCCTTTTTTATACCAAACCGAGCCTTCGAAAGACTTCTTAGGCTCTGATACCAATTGTAAGTCCAAGATCTTCTCTACCGGGTATCAAACCAACCACTCAATGGATGCGGAATATCGATTGAATGGTGAAGAACAAGAAAGAGACTTAGAATGGAATGATTATATTATCAAGTGCACACGTCTTCTAAAGAGACGTCTGGTACACACACTAGCCGATTACAATATGAACCAAAGATAACTAAATGACTAGCAACCCCAAAACAACTAAGTAACCCCCTATTTATACTAACATAGGGCGGTCATATTACATGGGCCATAAGGGCCGAAAACCCACATACTACACTAATATCATCCAAGACAACGCAAACCTTCCAAAATATAGCCCAACATGACCTCTAAAATGTTTGAGAACCACTTTCTTTACTAAGGATGGTTTTGAGACCCACACCCATCAATCATCAACCCAGGAATCGAGTTACTCGCTTTCCTCATATTAATACAAGAATGAAAGAATGTCGTGTTATCGTCACCAAACGTAGCCCACTTAACCTGGGATTTTCGCTTTAAATCACGGCATTGAAATAATTTAACTGTTCCAGCTCTTCTTTACTCTCTGTATATATCCAATCTTCTTCTTCTAAGTCCCTACTTTCCATGACAAGTTCCATCATCTCTATATCCTTCTACAGATTAACCATTCCCTCTCCTTCTTTTTTCACCATCTCTTTTACCCATTGCTTCATCACATGCTGAAGATATTGAAATTTTTGTATCATGACCTTGTCAGTAGCACCCGAAAAAGACAGTCTCTCGAAAGCCGAAACAATAACCTGCTCACACCCTTCCCTTTGAATCCACGAGTTATACCACCTAAATGGCTTGGGGCCATAATTATTATCAACAACGTTCACAACCAATGGACAATGATCAGACAACTCGCGTGGGAGAGCACGCAAACATGTTGAGCCAGTTGTTGAAATTATCACATACCAGGACCCGATCTATCTTGCTCAACTTTCTTTCATTTCCTTTCCCAGCCAGAAAAGTAAGTCTTCTACCCCTCATCACAAACTCCTTAAGCCCCATATCGCTATTAAAAGAATTAAAATCCGCAGCACTAACTACATTGAACTGAGTATTCTTTCTTTCCTCTTCACACCTGACTACATTGAAGTGTCCCATAAGAATCCACATTCCCTAAAATCTACCCATAGCCTCCCTCAATTCCAACCACAACTCCCTTTGTTTAGTACATTTTACGGTGCATAAACATTCACCACATTAATCCAAATGTCATTTTTCAATAGCTTCCCTGATGTTATCAAGAAGTTAGTGTTTCAAGGGAGCTAACTTTCTGAAACATCTTAGGGTCTGACATACTCACTAAACCCCATGAACGTCCTATAGAAGCAACAAAATGCCACTCGGCACCATCGCCCCCACAAAACATAGAGCAATTGAAGCTATTAACCTCAGCACACCTCGTCTCTTGTAAAGATATAAAAGAAATACCTTGCTCCTTTTTAATTCGCCTCACTCAGCCCGGTTTACCCTCCCCTAACCCCTCGAATATTTAGCGAATAGAAATTCATTGATTACCTCCCTATAGACCTTCTTCACCAATTGTTTGATCTACCAAAGCCTCAAAATTATGTAATTTGGCCCCAATCTTAGCTCCTAAAGCTATCGTGGTCGCCACCTCTGCTGCCCTGTAGATACTGGAATCCTCAAATTGAAGACCAACATCAGAATTTTTAGCCATAACTTCCTCCACTGGTTCTTCGATTGACACCATTTCAGGTCTTAAATTGAGATCAAATTGTTTCTCTTTCTCTGCCTCGTTCAACAAGTCTTCAAAAGATTTAAGGCCTTCATCTGTGTCCCTTTCGTTGTTATCCCTACCATCCTCAAGACCTTCAAGAACCATATTCGTATATGTTTCAGATTGACTTAAGCTAGAATAAGTTACTGGACTTGGCCTCCTTCTTACTTCCATAGGGCATATGAAACGCACCACATCAAATGGATCATCAGTGCTATTGGGCTGAATTTTATTCCTCTTCTTTTTTTTCAGGCCCATTACTTGACTTGGATTTCGACCCAGATCTGTTGACAAGTCCCTTCATCTTCCATTTTCTTGAAAATGCACAACTCACCCCTTTTTTAATCTTAATTCCACTAGACCCCCTTCCAACAATTTCTCCTTCTTCTATGCCCTCATCATTAATGTCCTTAATCCCATTCAAATTCGGTCAACAAATTTTCCCTGTTTTGTGTTAATAATTCGTAGATATTTATATTTTTTTTCTTATTGACAACTGAACACCACAAATAAATTATCACCAAGACCGTTAAAATATCTTTAATCTATTATAGGAAACCTTTTGACTGGTTAAGCAGGTTTCCAATCATGCCATTCATTACACTACTAGAAAACCTACTTTCAAGTTGGTAAAAGCTAATCTGGTGGATAGTAGTCAAACTTCGATTGATACTCAAGATGATATTTTTCTATACGACTATAACACGGTTCAAAACTGAATAACAAAGTTTGTGATTTAAAAAGGTTTGGTGTTCTCCCATTTCGAGAACCCTCTCTTGACAAGTGTGATACAAGACACGATTCAACCTCGTTACGAACATGTAAGTAGGGATAGAAATGGACCGGGTTTGGGACGAGCTTAGGTAATCCCAACCCCATACCCGATTAGGTATGCTTGTGCCAAACCGTCCCAAAGTCCGCCAAGTTTGTATGGGGTAATTACCCATTGGGTATTGGGTAGACCCGCGGGTTTCAGGGTAAACCCTTTAATATTAAAAAGTTACTTGTTGGGTATATCCGACCAAAAACCCTCGGGTATTTATTGGGTAACTACTAACCAATTACATTTACATTATCAAATACTAGTGGGAATGCCCGCGCGTTGCGGCGGGTGTCCCATCTTATATTAGATTCAATTATGTTGTCTATCGTACCGTAGATGCATACATTGATGTTGGTAAAGGTGAATATGAGAGCATGGGACCGATTTAGAATCTGTCGAATCTGCAAAATCCAATATGCAGTGAATCAAAATTAAAATCAAATTAACAAAAAAAGGACGAGCTTGGTTACCGATTTTGGTGTTGTAGATGATGAAATGTTACACGTTGGTTACAAGCATGAGACGATTGAAGAGGAGACGAGTGATATAATAAATGAAGTACAGGAAGAGACACTATCCTCTTCTTCTCTCACTCATCATCACTATTGTCAAGAAGGAATTGCCCAAATTACCCAAGTTAGTGTCTTAACTTATGAACAAGTGATCAATCTTCCCCTTTCAAATGCCTTTCTCTCCTTTATACATGTTCTTAAAACTTGTACGCGCTTCAAAATTACACTATTGTTCATCTAAAACGCTTTATAATGTATAGTGAGAAACCCATGTTTCGCCGCGAGGTATTATCGTTATGTTTCATGAGTTTAAATTGTTATTTTTTAAAACATTCTTTTGCAATTCCATATTCTTTCAATGTCTTTTTTTTATAGGTAATATGTTTGATATCAAATTATAAATTACAATTCCATGTCCTTTTCATGTCTTATCCAAATTATGAACAAATCCGTCCATGTTACTAAATGTGAAAAAAATAATAATATTAATGGTAGGAAATAGTGAAATAGTAGAGTTGTTTTGCAGCGGTGAATGAATCACACATAGGGTTGATTTTGTGTATATTGTGACTATGTGAGGTGGTTGTAGTGTGGCGAGTATGGTTTGAACCAGCGGAGGTGAGTCTATCAAGTCTATGAGTTGCAGGCTAGGTTTGATGAGGTTTATAGAAATAGTGTCATTCTTCCTTTCGGCGGTCCTCTTCTTTGGACCAAAAGGCATGCTTAATTGCTTACGCCACGCAATGTGATAACAGCTATTTGACTAATTGTGGGATGCCATTATAACATGAAGAGTTTCATAAAATGGAACTCAGAGGTGCAAATTTACCTATTTACTTATAAATGATTCGGTTTTGGGTTGTGTTTTAACAAAAAATGGCATAAATCAAAATATAATTAGCTAAAAGGGGAACGACCATTTTGATATTGTAACAATACTGGTTTTGTAACAAAGAACAATCCTTGGTTGTATGATTAAATGTATGATGAAAATGGAATAAAACCTTTTGAGCTTCTTTATCATTGTTGCCACATGACTGTAGTAACTTCAAACATGAAGCATGCATTCTATAAAATGGATCTATAGGTGTCAGATTCAAAGCAACAGCTTTTTCATATTATGCAAATGATGTTTAGCATATGAGTATTTAAGCTTTTCAATAAGTTTTTCCCAAGGAATAGACATAAGACCAATTGTCCCTGGTAACAAGAATAAATATTAATAAATTAATATTGTGATTAGGAATATCAGATTTGAAAGGAGGTAAATGAAAAAAGCAATACCTTTGAGCAAAAACCTTCTCAAAATGCTTCCTAGAATTCTGACAAAACATTGTCCATTTAGCATTTTTTTTTTTACTGGTAAATTCAATCTATGATTATAAATTCGCACCACATTCTGAACACCATCGTAATACACCAACACTAATAAATCAAGAATATGCCGCTGATATCATATAAAACTCAAATTATGATTACTTTGGTTTCAAAAAAAAAGAGGCTAGGTAACAAGACCAAACACGTAAGATCTTAATGTGCTGAAATAGATTTAATCAGGGTGGGTTAGGCCGCAAGCACCTTTTATGTCAATATCAATATTACGCAATAAAAAATGAATCTTTGATATCTTGTGATCAGTTTATGTTATAGGCGATTTTTTTATTTGGCCCGTTAGATAAAACGTAAACCCAATTAACTCATTCATAGATTTTTTTTATTTGGCCCGTTAGATAAAACGTAAACCCATATCGACTCATTCATAAGTAAACGACTCGAAGCACTCAACTCTAATTTGAACAATATTATGTGAAAGTTCTATTTATAATTACCATTTTAAGAAGACGCATAGCAGTAGACCGAGTGAATTTCCTAGCAAAAAGGAAGCAAGGGGACGGTTTTCCCTTGCTGGTGCACCATTCTCTTCGGAATTCTGTCTCGTAGTTGATATAGTCAATATCCTGAAAATTAGAATGCAAGAAAGATATATGGTGTCAAAGTGTAAATACCAAAAGTAGTGATATTGTTCACTTAAAGAATCATGTTGCGGTGTTCGGAACTGGCATAGCATGGCATTATCAATAACTAAGAACTCATAAGATGCAGATGACAATGGGCTAGTTGGTCAAAATGGTTCAAGATGAAACAAGTCATTTTTTAGTACGAGTTGTAACAGACAAGTTGGCCTGGGACGTCCAAACACCTTCTTTTCCTTTTTGTTTAATCTTTTTACTATAAATAACTAATAGTTAATTGTGATTATAATTTATGGATACAATATTATTACACAGCATTCTAAATCTATAAACATAACAATGTTGGGGTTATGTGCATCCAAAATAGCACTTAAGTGATTTTCAACATGATTGTTGTGTTCCCCTTTTGGCTAATGTTTTTAATCTGACCCATTAAGATTATACACGGCAAAATCCATCCATTTATATGCAAATGTGTCTTAACTTAACCTTTAGCATATGATCAAGTGCAAATGAGACGATTTAATGGAGTGTTCAAATAAATGATATAAATGAATGCAACCCGCTTCAATGAAACTTTGTTAGCGTTGACAGACATCAATTTTTCTAGCAAAATAAGGATAGACATAGATCTATCTAAATAGCCAAAAACAAAATGGACAAAAGTTAACCCGTAAATCTTTCTCCAACAATACCATGTAAAAGGAGCATTCTATCACAAGATAACATATGCAGTTTTCCTTTCTCACATTTATAGAGCATTAGCCAGCAGACCAAATATCAGCAATGCAAAATGCTAAATGTAGCATAACTTTTAAAATAAGCGAGTGACAAAAAGTGGTCTTAATTTGATAATAAGATGTAAACCGTTCGTGAATATATTGTATTTACCTTAATAGATTGAACAAGCATGGGAGTAGCATCAGCCAATTGGTAGGTTACAGGATGCCATCCTTGCCTCTCACGGCCTTTGTTTGATGAGATATCCCATGACGTGTGAGTTAATATCCTCCTTATGAATTCTCCTTCAAGGCCTTTTGCTGATTATTGTAAGCCAAAATTTAGAGATCATGAACATAAATGGTATGTAGAATTAGTTGCTTGTTATTCTAAAAGAAGGAAGCTACAGAGATCATGATAACAACATGAACATACTGCAAATAATGTTGCGACATAATGTTCATCAGGTATGCAATTATGCTCCTTTAAATTATCAACCGGCTGCAATGAAATAAAAAGATCTATTAGTGATAATCTTCTTTGAGAAGAAAGCGTGATCAGTTTTCTTGTTATTTGTTATTCATCGTTGAACTCATCAACAAAATTCCCGTTACAGTTGACGCCATAAATACATTAAAAAGGCTATAAGCAAAACGGAATCATGGAATAAATTAATAAACTGTACAAAAAATAACTAAATAAACTAAAATATATACTCACAACAGGTCGATCCGCCAAAACTCAGGTAGCGATTTCCTCTATAGGAAAGGAAAACTTGCCTGGCAATGCTGCTGGAACATAGGAAAAATATCATCATCTTTTACAATAATCTTTGCATGCTTTCTAGTCAAAATCACTCCCAAACCAAATGCAATCGTAAACAAATAAAAACAGAAACAGATTCCTACAATAAGAAAACGACTAAACTGACATGGAATCAACAACAAGCAAAGAGCTTCCACAAAATCAAATAAAGCAACAAAATTGGAGGTGCAAATTCAATGATTACTAACCCTAATCAATCTCTTGCAGAGAGGCAGTACGTGGCACGAAAACGATGTTGATGAGAAAGCTCACAGCATGGTCTAACGATGTGCTATGTTCTGATAAGCGTAGGAAACCTTTGGAGTTCTAGGTTGGGGACAAGGTTCTATTGAAGGTGTCACCTTGGAAGGGGGTGATACGCTTTGGAAAACTGGGAAAATTGAACCCACGATACGTTGGACCATTCGAGATTGTCGAAAGGATTGGTTCGGTAGCTTACAAGCTAAACTTGCCTGATGAACTCAGTGGAGTGCACAATGTATTCCACGTATCAAACCTCAAGAAATGCCTATCGGATACGACACTGCTAGTGCCACTGGAGGAGATTCTTGAGCAGGGCGTCAAGAAACTCAGACAAAGCACTATACCAATTGTTAAGGTACGGTGGAATTCCCGTCAAGGACCACCACGGCCGCGCAGGAGGCTTCGCCAAATCCTTCTCTTTCACCACCTCAAATCCTACTTTCTTCGCCACCTCTGCAATATCCGCATAACTCCTCAACCTGGGCAACGCGTCCCCTCTCTCAGTCCCATGAATAGCCTCCACATGTTCCGGATCCTCTCCCTTGTACAATTCAGTCGTAACCCACTCATACGATACATACATCGCCCCGGGATTCAACACCCTAAATATATCGCTATACACATCCTCTAGCTTAGGCGCATGACAAGTCGCCTCACGAATACGCCCCATCAAAACTATTGCAGTAGCAATTTTTTACTAGTTCCTACTATTCAAATATAACTCTTCCTACATTAGTACTTCATCAAGCAGTTATATTACATCACACACAATCAAAACTATTGCAGTAGCAATTTTTTACTAGTTGCACTCTAAAGTCCACTAAACTAACCAAACTTAGAACAACACTAAATCAAGTTCATAACCACGACATCAGAAAAAAAAAACGCAATCGAAACCGTTACACTGCAATTATATTATCACATAAAAAAACGCAAAAAAATAAAATAAAACTGGAAATCAGAAAGAAGAAGACAGAGATAGATCGAGGGAGGAAGAAACCTGCGGATGTCTTCTCTTTTACCCTCGTCTCCTGCTAGAATCGATTACCTCACCTTTAGGGTAGTCTTTTGTTCCAGCTCCTTTTTTTTCTGAACGCTTGAGTTATCAACGTTTCATAAAAGAGCTTTATCTCTTGAGTTAAAAGCTTGCAGCTTCTCATCCAAACGAGGTTTTTTGTTGGTTAAGAGCTTTTTCTTAAAAGCTTAAAGCTTAAAGCCCCTAAAAGCTTCTAAAAGCCTTGTGCCAAACATACCCTAAGTGTCTTAATTGTCACAACTATCCCCATAATACCCTTAATTTTCATGCTTAAATATCTTGTACATCTTGCTTCTTAAGTTGTACGAAAATAAAAATGACCATGTTGGCCATCACTCCTCCTTAATAAGATAATATAGATATATAAATGATTACAATGTATAAATATAAAATACTCAAAGACATAGATAACAAATATAGTACACGCCATTTTTCGGTGTTTTTTTAGCACTAGATAACAATCTAGATGGACAATTGGATATATTATACATATATATTTAAAAAGATATATTATACATATATATTTAAAAAGATATATAAGAAGTTATCGGGTTTCTAATCGGGTATACTTTATCGGAAAATCGGTTCAGGTAAATGGGTATCTCATCAAATCCCGAACCCGTCCCAAACCCGTGAAAAAAAAAAACTAAAAACTAATCCCATACTCTCGGACCCATACCCGATTTCCCGACCCCCAATCAGTCCCAAATGTGTCAGGTTTCGGGTTTACTCATCGGGTTCGGATTTGATTGACATCCTAACATGTAAGTTGTATTACTCTAAAATGCCAATGTATAAATTACGGAAACAAGTTAAAAAATATATAATTGTACTTTTTTCAAACTTACAAATCGGTGTGAACTTAACTACCTATGTATGGTCGACTGCTCATGGTTTATCAAAATCGTACATTTGCATCACCACTCATTAGATAGATCCCATGGTGTGGAAAATAATGAACAATACGATTGTGTTAGAAACAAAAAACATGTTTTCGATGTCGCTCGACAACGCGTCAAACAATATTAAAAATTTAAATATAATCTGATTTGCAAAGTGCTTTTTTTTACATACACGACATGTCGCACATATAATTAATTCAGTTGTGCAACATGGACTCGCGTTCCCGTTATTGAAATATTCAAATAAAGTTTAGATTTATGTTACATAATGTTTTTAAATCTAGTTGCAAACGATATAGCTAGGAAATATAAATTATAATGTATAGATATGAAATGTCCATTTTATGCCGGAACTGGGACGTACCGCATAGGTCACATTCGACCATTTCAATGTTTGAAAGTTCTTTGAAACAACAAGAACTCTACAACCTCTTTATAAACAGTTTGCTATGTGTGGTTATGTTACACCGTTTTCTATTGAGAGTTGGGCCTGTGTTGGATAACTCACTGAATTTCTTGAGGTTTTAAAACTGCAACTACAAAATTATCAAACAAACACTTTTATTTCCGCTTAAGCTTCCTCGTTTTCTATATGAAAGAGAGAGGTTGTAATCAATGGACCATAGGAGACTATGGTCACCTTGATTGATAGAAAAAAATTCTAAAATATATTTAAGAAATACTACACGTTTTTATTTGTGTCCTAGCTTTAAACTCATGCTTAAATGTTAAAAGGGTTAAAACTATAATCGATGAAATAAGTTTGTATTTACGATGGTATTTAGCAAAACCAAATTGGCCAACCAACACAAAAACTAATTCCAAATTCCAACAATGATTTTTATGCGATGTATGATAGTTATTTGGAAAGATATGGACCCAACTTAACAAACAAACACATAGAGGATCAACAGAATTTAAAGCAAGTCAGGGTAGCTCTACCCGTGATAAACTTGAAGTCTAATTTATTTAATAACGTGATAAACCAAACTAAAAAACAAAGTGGTGACATTCCAAGAAGTGAGCTAGGGAGGTATAGACATGTAAAAAAAAACCGATTTTTAGAACCGACCTGAAAGAAAAAACGGTAAACCGGTTTGAAAAAAAAAAAAAACGTTTTTTTATAAAAATCAATCCCAAACCAAACCTAAGGGTTGGTCCTGCATTCATTGGTGGGTTTCGAGGTTTGTATAGGACTGGAAACCAGTTTGGATAAGAAACCGGTCCTAGCCTTTGACAAAAAGAAAAAAAAAAAAAAAAAAAAAAAAAAAAAAAACGGTTTGTAAACCTGTTTGAAAAAGTAGCCATTATGTAACGGCCATATAGCCTTGGGAGCCTTTTTTGACCCTTTTTTTGGTTTTTTATTGTGTATTTTTGAGGCACAATCATAGTATAAATACCCTTTTATGTTTAGGATTCATCACAACATCAAAAACACTCATACACACTCTCTAATCTTTCTAGCAAACACTCTCTAATCTAAAAAAATGGCATCTTCTACACCTCAAAGTCAAACCAGTTCCGCTAATGTTGGTGCTTCTTCATCCCTACTAACGGTTAATAAGGTGGTTCCAACGAAACAAAACCCCAATGTTTGGAAACACTTTGATTTATGTGTTATGGGTAGCGGTCCCAACAAGGCGAGATGCAAGTATTGTCAAACTTTTCTTAAACACGATGATAACTCGACTTTGAAAGACCATGTGGAAAAACCGTATTGCAAAGTTTTGAAAGAACAAAAAAACTATCAAGGTAGAGCTTCGATCACACAAGAAGGCGAGTTGTGTGTTTACAATTTGGAAACAGTTCATGAAGGAATGGCGAATTATGTTATACAAAAAAGCTTGCCATTCAACCATTTCGACAACCCGCGTTTAACGAAGCTTATTCAAAGAACACTTTAACCTTGTTACACACATGTAAGTCGTGCTACCCTTAGACAAGATTGTTTAAAAAGATGGAGGGGAAATGGATTTAAATACTCCCAACTATCGCCTATTGGCGGATATCACTCCGAACTTTCACTTTGTCCAATGGCACTCCTAACTCCAACTTGTTTTCTTCCATCACCGCCAAACTAATAGGGGTCTAACCTGGTTAGTTTTCCTGGCCAAAATGTGAAAAACTAAACTTTGGGACATTTTTAAAACTTTTTGTTATTATTATTATTAAAATATTATTATAAACAAACCCCTCCCCCATTTCTCTCTCTGCCTCTTTCTCTCTCTAAACCACCACCACCACCATCACCTAACTTCGTCTCCACCTTCACCATCCCCCACCACCATCACTACCTAACTTCATCTCCACCCCTCTCTCTCTCTCTCTCTCTCTCTCTCTCTCTCTAAACCACCATCCAACCATCACCTAACTTCATCTCCATCAACCTTCACCGTCCACCGTCTCTCTAAGCACCACCATCACCTAAATCGCCTTAAATGAACCATTAATCAAAACCCACATGAACCATTAATCAAAACCCATACCTAAATCGCCTGAAATGAGTTAGGGATAACCTAGATATGTCAGGGCTTTAGTTTGGTGGGTTAAGACGAGTATGTGGGTAGTTTCACTACTTCGATTTGCTCCATGTTTAGTCGTTGGTGGCGGATATCAAGGAGCTGGAGCTCGAGATGAATCGTCGGGATAGAGAAACAGGGGATGAATCGGTACTTGATGACAGTCTCCGGAACCGGTGACTGTCCCATTATCGGTACAATAGAAACAGCGAGACAGGGTTGGTTACAGGTTTGGGTTTAGTTTCTCTCTCTCTCTCTCTCTTTCTTCGGTGGTGGTGTATGGTGGCAATTTGAAGATTATTTCTTTCAGGTGAGATTAGATTCATTTGGTAATAATGTTTATTCTAAATTTGTTGCTTTTTACTGTTGACGATTCTTTGTAATTTGATGAAATTAGCCCTTTTTATCTAGGGGAAATAGAGATCCGATTTTTGAAGGTGACGGTGGTGGTGGTGTTTTAGAGAGAAAGAGACATGGTGAGAAAGGTGGGTCTGTTACTAGAAAGGGGGGGTATATAAAATTTTATACTAATAATAATAATAATAATAATAATAAGTTTCAAAAAGGTTCCTTAAGTTTTGGTTTTTATATTTTGGCCACGTAGAAGTTTTGATTTTCACATTTTGGCCACGAAAACTAACCAGGTTAGATCCCCGTTAGTTTAGGGGTGATGGAAGAAAACAAGTTGGAAGTTGGGAGTGCCATTGGCCAAAGTGAAAGTTCGGAGTGATATCCGCCAATAGGCGATAGTTGGGAGTATTTAAATCTATTTCCCCAAAGACGGAAAGAAGCAAAAAATGAATTAATTAAATATTTTGAAAAATTACAAACCGGTGTTAACTTAACTAGCGATGTTTGGTCCACACCGCACGGTTCAGCCGACTCATATATTCACGACCCACTGGATTGAACCGTCTTCTTGGCAAATGATGAAACAAACTATTGCATTTCGATTGTTTGATCACCCTCACACCGGTACAAATATTTTCAATGTGATTGACAAGGGTATTCAAATGTATAAGTTAGAAAACAAGATTTTATCAATATCGTTTGCTAACGCATCGAATAATACCGCGGCTATCTCACAATTAAAATTAAAATACCAACCTATTTGTGGAGGGTTTTTTTTTCAAAGTCGTTGTGTCGCGCACATAATCAATTTGGTTGTTCAAGAAGGTCTAAAATGTATTGAAACACAAAGAGAGGGTTTTCGAAGAATGTTACACGATATATATATAGCAACAATCAAAGACATGCTAAATATATCAAATTTTACAAAAGTGTGAATGCCATTTGTTTGGGTCCAAATTGGGATTGTCCAACAAGATGGTGTTCCACTTGTAACATGTTTGAAAAACACGTTTTGCAAAAAGAAAGCTTAACTGCATATCATTATATTTTGGTGAGTCGGAAAAAAGCGGCACCATACCATCCTTCGCATTGGAATGTTATTGAAGTTGTTGCCGAAATGCTACAAGTTTTAAAAGCATCAACCATCGTTTTGTGGGGAGTTTATTATCTCATAAGTTCTATAACACTTCACAAATTATATAACATGACAAAAAAAATTAGGCGAAATGGAATGTAAAGGTAGCCCATACAAAGATATGGTGCCACCTATGAAGGAAAATTTTAGAAAATATTTTTTGGAATTACCGGCGGTTTTTACTTGTGCATCCGCTTTAAACCCATGTTACAATATAGAGGGGTTAAAAAATATAATTGATAAAATTGCCAACGGGTTGGACTTGAACACGGAAAAAGACCTGTTTTTTCATAAGGTTTAAAAGCAAGATTTAACAAACATCTCACCGATATGTATGATGTTTATTTTCAACGTTATGGTGAAATATCGTCCATTCATGTGGAAATGAGACAAGCTTCTCAAAATGTACAAGATACGGACATGGATTTATACAATGATTTGTTGGATGATTCTAATAAACGTGCACCAGGCAACGCTCCTAGTAGCGAACTTGGGAGGTATGGTGTCGAAAACTATTTAAGAACTTTTACTCCCAAACAATTTAAAGCTTTTGATGTGTTGGCTTGGTGGAAAAGTAAGGAAGATCAATTTCCGGTCTTAGCCCCCATGGCCTAAGATTTACTAACCGTCCAAGCTTCCACGGTAGCTTCAGAATCCGTTCTCTATTAGTGGCGGGGTCATATCGATACCTAGGACGCGACTTATAACTCCACCTTCGGTAGAGATGGCCATTTGCTTGAAGGATTATTTGGACGCGGTTGAGAGGGTGCAAGACATACGCTCACTTGAGGGAGAACTTGAATATGAAGGTGAAGTGTACGAGGACGAGGTCAACGTGGACTTAACCGAACCAATGTCAAAATATGAAGCCAAAATTGATGAATGTATAAGAAGCAACTCCGGTTCGGGTGAAGATGAGACGTCCACTTTGAAGATTTATTTCGTTTAAGACTATGTTTTCTATTTTGTTTCGATGTTATCGTTGGTTTCTATTTCGTTTTGATGTTATTTTCGATGTTTTCAATCAATGAAATCGTATTATTAAGTTATTTGGTTTTTGGTATTATTGATCTTAGATGAAACAATGTTGAAAAAAAAAATTTAAAAAGAAACTGTAGCAGCAATCTGCAAAACAGCAGCAAAAAAATTAAAATAAACCGTTTTTTTTTCAGTTTGTACCGTTTTTTTTTTAAACCGGTTCTAGACCTGGTTGTAATCGATTCCAATCAATGGTTCCATTTGGCCCACCAAACCGATCCCTAACCCGGTTCGGTTTTTCATAAAAAACGGTTTTTATAATTAAAAAAAATCGGTTCGTTTTTAACCCGGATCAGTTTGGGAAAAAAACCGGTCTGTCCATCTTTAGGGAGGTATAAAGATTCGGATTTTGCTTCGGGTATCACTGCTAATTTTGAAAATTTTGATATCTTGGCTTGGTGGAATAAAAAGGAATCCTAAATTCTGATCGTAGTCGCTATGGCCCGTAATCTAGTAAGCGTCTAAGCTTCTATAGTAGCTTCGGAATTAGATTTTTCTCTCAGTGGCTAGGTTTTATTGATACGAAGAACAAGACTAGCTACCCCTCGTTGGAGAAGTGCATATGTTTAAAACCCACTTGGACACGGTAGATCGGATACAACACCAAATAACTCTCGAAACCCAAACGGAAATCGAAGAACAAATATATGATGAAGAGAGACTAAGTGAACCCCTATCCGACGAAGAACTCGCTTACGATGCATTGATGCACAGAAGTAGTTCTGACGAAGAATAAAAGAAAAAAAAACGATTGTGATTGTTATAATCATTTTGTTGCATTCAATTTTTCTATTTTCTTGTTTCTTTTTGCCTTAAAATTTATTTAATAATTTACGTTCAAGAACGGGTTTACGAATCAAAACGGAACCCAATTGGTCTTTTAAACCGACAAAACTTCCGGTCGATCACCTAGGACCTCTGCAACTAAAGAATGCTAAAGAAGGTAAGATATGCTGGAGAGTGTAAGGTGATATATGGGTCGTCTAGATGTGTATTTTAGTGAGCTAGGAATTCAGGTCTTTAAATTTTATAAACCTAAGGCTTCTTGAAAATTTAATCAGTTTGTTTTTATAAACGAAGAGTTCTATCTACTAAGAAGAACAACTCATAGCTAATGTTTTAACTAATCTATATTTTAAAGTAAATGTTTTAAACGTTCAAGTCTAGTGAGAGAATGTCACACGATATAGTATGTGTTTTACCTATCTCTTCTCTCTATGACCTTTACTCAGTTCAGTTATTATGTATAATAAATTTCAATTGTCAACAACTAGGGTTGGACCCCGCGCTTCGCGGTGGGAAAGGAGGGTTGTAGGTTTGCTTTTGTTGAAGCTTTAACGTAGTTGGAATAACGATAAACATAGTAACATAAAAGTAGTTTATGGATAGTTACATGACCACTTTTATTTATCTACTACATGTCATTCTATATACAAAACTAAGGGCACATGTAATGGGTCATGGTTGTTGGATGTTTTGTTCATGTTCAAAAAGCATGGTTGCATCCGCGTCTATCCAGTACTACCAAAAGGTTTGGGTCGTAAGCATCTACTCGTCGGTGCAGCATCGCTTGACTTCTGTTTTGGAAGACATTATTGTTAGTATGATTGTGTATTGGGTGTATGGTGGGTAACAAAATTATTACCTGGCATGTCAAATTGTAGTTGGCGTTTCGTTGCGGTTGAACTACCTTCTCCTGCAAGTGGGTAAGAAAAGCATGTAGTTATGGGTTTGTATTGTAAAATATTGCTGCGTTTGTTGGGTTGCAGGATTTTGTACCTGGTAATATGTCTTGTAGTTTTGTTAATGTTGCTGCATTCATGACTGTCGGTACTGTTGGAAGATGATGTTAATGTGGGTATGTATTGAGTGTATACTGGTATTTGTTACTATCTAGGATTTACCTGGGGTATTTGCAGCCATCTGTTGGTTTGGTGGCAGTAAGGATGCTGGTGTTGTTATGGGTGGTGTTGCAGTGTTTGCTGTCCTACCTATATTTAGAAAATGGTTTTTAGTTGCTTTAGTTTTAGTTATAAGGAATGCATCAGGTGTAGTCGGAGAGGGTTACCTTGCTGAACTAGTTGTATTTCCTGGTCTTGTGTATCTGAGATAACTGGATTTTGAAGTATTTGATTACTTACAAACTTTGTGGATCCTTGCTGCTGACGGTTGTTGAATTGGAGCTGAAACACCTTTGTTTTGTCTACGATTTCGCGTAATGAGTCTGGGAGCATGTAGGGATCTTCAAAACCTTTTTCTATCACCATTGTCATTGCATTAATCTGTATCAACGAATAGACCGCTGTATCAAAGAGGGTTACTGTGGTACTGTCCGTTTCGTCTTCAATAATAACATTCACACAGTACCTGTTTTAAAAGTAGTGAAGCTATTCCTGAGGCAGCAACTGCAAGAACTATTTTGCTTGTAGAACGTAATGCGCAGATGATAGTGGTCCACAGGTATGTTTTACCTGTCCCGCCATGACCGTATACAAAAAGAAGCAGTTGTTGGTGTTGCGTGACTGCATTCATAATGGAGTTATATATATCTTTTTGGCCGACATGGAGGCCATTCATGAGCAGTTCATGTTGGGTTGCGAGTGCTTGTGTGTCATAATTTTTTTCCTCTAATAGAAGACGGTTTGTAAGTATAGATTCGAATTCTGTTGGTGGCATAGGTAAGCCATACTGATGTAAGGATGTTGAGCTGGCGCTTCCATTAAGAATAAGTTCTAATTCAAATAAGATTTGGTTCTGCAAATCCTCATCAAGTATGTGTGTCATATGAAGACCAGTAGCTGATCTAATGGTTAGTGGGATATCATCGCTCATTAGACGCCAATGTTTTTTCCATAAGGAAGACGGGTTGGATACCTCACAGAATAGTAACATGTGTGCAAATAAGAAACGCAATTCTTTGGAGGTAGCCCAGGAAGCAGCCTCAGTTAATGCATATGACCATTCATTATCACCTTGAAGCAAACCAAGCTTCTCGCATGCGGCCCGGTAAGTGGGGAAAGTTTCTCCGTTAATTGTCCACATGTCGGTGAATGTTCGACAACCTTTTTGGTGGTTTAGTAACATACGTAAGAAAAAAGTTTCACCGGAAGTCGGATGTATGTATACTAATCTACCTACAGCAGGAGTACGGTGTTGTGTCCTAGCAAGCCAACATTTTCCCGCATTGTCCCATCTGAAAGCCGATACATAATTGACATATGTAAGATGTCTACCTATACCGGCTCTGTCAGTTGTATTACTAACCAACCACTCAGTTAATGTTGTTCGTCCCGCAACAGGGTTGTTAGCAACATTTTCAAGTGCTTCAGAATCTTTAAAAGTAACACGCTGCATGTTTTCTAAATGGACCGCAAGAACCAAAACAGCAGGATTTCGGCTATGAATGGGGAATTCAAAAATTCTCCAGGCAGCCTCATGCGGACATATATACCTTCCATCGACAAAATTTTTAACTTCATCAACATGGTTGTCCGATCGTTGAGAGATAGCAGATTGAGCATCAGATCGTTTAATGATTGTAAAACGTTTACGGTCAGCGCCCTTTGAGATGTATTTGAATAAGTATTTAATAACCATATTCCAACCACAACACTCAACGTTAATATGCGCAGCGAACCGTGAAAGCAGGTTTCGGTTGTAAGGAACGACGTGTGAGTCGTCCATAGTGATGCCATTTTTTACAACAGAAAACCCATTGACTAATCTTTTGTAATGCACATAACCGTGTTTGTCATATCTTGTCACATCTTCGTATGTCTTCGGGTAATGCTTTGAACAATTACCATTAGACATACAAGAGGAATTCGGCTTTACTAACCCACACGGTCCGTGTAACATCATGTCAGTCACGATTTTGTACAATACAGGTTCCAGATTGGGGTCTGGTATCCGAGCGGATATAAAGTTATCGACCTCATTTGGAGCATTAATTTTGTATGGAGACTTAACCCATAAGAGTGTATGACAATGTGGAAGGCCTCTCTTCTGGAACTCAATGGTATATAAATCTGGTTTAGGAAAAAACTATAGTAAACAACGGTTGCCTATTTGTTCGATGGTAAACAGAAAGAATCTGATAAAGGCGGATGTACCTGCAGCGACCTCTCCAAAAGGATCACCAGATCTTAGATAATTAATAAACGCATCAACCTTTAGTTGAAAGAGTCGAGCAATAATATCTGGACGATCTTGTGGCTTAATACATGGAGTGCCGGCTAAGAACCTGCTCATTTCTGGCCACTTCGCATTACATGTAAACGTTATGAAGTACTGTGGATTACCGTAAACACGGCAAATAGCTAACGCATCTTGATAGTGTTTATACATGTATCGAGGTCCTCCGGTAAACGAAGAAGGCAAGATGGTGCGTTTGCCAATATCACGACCGATTGTGTCACCATGAGTCACAGCATCATGAATACCTTGTAAGTACTCACCTCTTAACTGCTTCTGATGTGATCGTACGTAGTCTAATCTGTTTTGTTCAATGCACACGTATGCGTCAACCAGAAATTGCTGGAAAAGACGACCACCTCTAAGCAAATGAGTATGTATATTGAAACGATCATGAAGACGATAGCTGTAAAACATACTCATTGTTAGTCGTCTATCTTTACTGCTACCGTCACTGGTTAGCTGTAGCGAAGGAGACCAACCGTGTTCACCGAATAAAAACAGCAGGGGGTATTGTAAAGACATGTACTGAGAATGTAGTTTACTAACCCTTTGAGGTACATCGTCCTTCATACGTATGACAATATCGTAATCAGACGACATATCATCAGTATGACACAGAATACCCCCAATAGTTCCTACGACGGGTGTATCATAACTTATCTCAGGAACGCTGTTATGCAACCGTATAATAAAGTTAGGAACATCAGATGAAGTACAAATATCGCGAGCAGTACGAAACAGTTTGACCAATGCATTAATTTCATCAAGTGTACGCATCAATAAAAGCACAACTTCTTGATCCAAAGAAGGGGCACCATGCTCGCCAAAACACCCAAGCCTATTTTGAAGCTCATATTCGGTATCATAGATATACATTTGTAGAAACCGTGGACTACAATCAGATGGAGGACAAAAAGAACCAATACGATGAAAAATTTGACCGCTTACTTTGAACACATAAGGGCCAGGTGTAAGATTGACCGACTCGTCCACGGTTGCACCAAAGGATGTCATAGCAAACATTGAGTTATACGCACGAATGTTCTTATGGAAATCATACGATTCAAAAAGCTTCTTAATGCAATCGGGAGGATCTAATGCCTTTGGAAGAACTACACGACCACCGTTACAACAACCTGTATATCTAATACCCATGCTAGCTGGGAAAGACTTTAAGCGTTCGTCAAACCAAAAAAGTGCCCCACAAAACTCACAAACAAAACGACAATCACCAACATCAATGTACAAGGAAGAAAAAATAGAAAGTTGTGAAAAGCGTTCAGCAGACGCAGAAACAGACGGACGATGAACATAAGAAGTATGCACACCCGCGTTAACAGAAGGTACTTGATGATGATAAGCATCAAGTGGACGTTTATTTTTTTCAAGAAGTGACAAACGTTTAGACGATAATGATTCTAAACAATTGGTGTTATTTCTTGAGGAATCCGAACTTGTATGGAAACCAAAAGTAGAGTTCGAAGGACGACCTCTTTTCCTATGCGAACCACTTGAATTAGGATTCATGAGATCAAATGTATACTAAGATTCAGATGGTAATCCTTAAATAAATATAATCATTATCGTCTAAGATTCAGATTGTAATCATTAAATAAATATAAAACGACGGTATGCAAAAGCCACTAAAATATGAAACGTAATTCGAGTTATACAGTATCAAAAGCTACTAAATTATAAACATATTTGGATTGATACGATATAAAAAGTATAAAAACATACCTAGACAAAATAAAGAGGCAAACTTCCAATGTAACACTTCATGTGTAGGAAACATAATTCAGTAAAGATGGAGATAATATTTAATAGAACGATACCAACATAAAAAGTAAGGTGAAAACTTCTAACTTTTATTTCAGCATATTATATCTTGAGACTCGAAAGCTAAGCACATTGTTGTAAACAAAATTTAAAATGCAGTCCAACAAAAGATGCACACAAATAATTTCGCATAATACAGGTTTATCTACTTGAAGAATATCAAGATTTGAAAATAAATTAGACATAGAAAAAAGCCAAACATCAGTATTAACCAAAATGACAAACATGTAGTACCTATATATCCATTTTAAATTGACCATACACACTTGCTGAAAAAAGAGAACATATTAAGGAGCACAAAAACCATAGAGCCACTAAGCTAAGGAGAATTTTTAGTACCTTTAGCCTACCATCAAAATACAAATAAGTGGAGGTATATTAGTCAACACAAATCCTTCCTTCACCAACTAATGTAACTATAGCATCCTATTAGTAAACATATGGTGTTTCAAAAGTCTTCTCCGTTAATTGTTCGTATGTCGGTGAATGTTCGACAACCTTTTTGGTGGTTTAGTAACATACGTAAGAAAAAAGTTTCACCGGAAGTCGGATGTATGTATACTAATCTACCTACAGCAGGAGTACGGTGTTGTGTCCTAGCAAGCGAACATTTTCCCGCATTGTCCCATCTGAAAGCCGATACATAATTGACATATGTAAGATGTCTACCTATACCGGCTCTATCAGTTGTATTACTAACCAACCACTCAGTTAATGTTGTTCGTCCCGCAACAGGGTTGTTAGCAACATTTTCAAGTGCTTCAGAATCTTTAAAAGTAACACGCTGCATGTTTTCTAAATGGACCGCAAGCACCTGAACAGCAGGATTTCGGCTATGAATGGGGAATTCAAAAATTCTCCAGGCAGCCTCATGCGGACATATATACCTTCCATCGACAAAATTTTTAACTTCATCAACATGGTTGTCCGATCGTTGAGAGATAGCAGATTGAGCATCAGATCGTTTATTGATTGTAAAACGTTTACGGTCAGCGCCCTTTGAGATGTATTTGAATAAGTATTTAATAACCATATTCCAACCACAACACTCAACGTTAATATGCGCAGCGAACCGTAAAAGAAGGTTTCGGTTGTAAGGAACGACGTGTGAGTCGTCCATAGTGATGCCATTTTTTACAACAGAAAACCCATTGACTAATCTTTTGTAATGCACATAACCGTGTTTGTCATATCTTGTCACATCTTCGTATGTCTTCGGGTAATGCTTTGAACAATTACCATTAGACATACAAGAGGAATTCGGCTTTACTAACCCACACGGTCCGTGTAACATCATGTCAGTCACGATTTTGTACAATACAGGTTCCAGATTGGGGTCTGGTATCCGAGCGGATATAAAGTTATCGACCTCATTTGGAGCATTAATTTTGTATGGAGACTTAACCCATAAGAGTGTATGACAATGTGGAAGGCCTCTCTTCTGGAACTCAATGGTATATAAATCTGGTTTAGGAAAAAACTATAGTAAACAACGGTTGCCTATTTGTTCGATGGTAAACAGAAAAGAATCTGATAAAGCCGGATGTACCTGCAGCGACCTCTCCAAAAGGATCACCAGATCTTAGATATTTAATAAACGCATCAACCTTTAGTTGAAAGAGTCGAGCAATAATATCTGGACGATCTTGTGGCTTAATACATGGTGTGTCGGCTAAGAACCTGCTCATTTCTGGCCACTTCGCATTACATGTAAACGTTATGAAGTACTGTGGATTACCGTAAACACGGCAAATAGCTAACGCATCTTGATAGTGTTTATACATGTATCGAGGTCCTCCGGTAAACGACGAAGGCAAGATGGTGCGTTTGCCAATATCACGACCGATTGTGTCACAACGAGTCACAGCATCATGAATACCTTGTAAGTACTCACCTCTTAACTACTTCTGATGTGATCGTACGTAGTCTAATCTGTTTTGTTCAATGCACACGTATGCGTCAACCAGAAATTGCTGGAAAAGACGACCACCTCTAAGCAAATGAGTATGTATATTGAAACGATCATGAAGACGATAGCTGTAAAACATAATCATTGTTAGTCGTCTATCTTTACTGCTACCGTCACCGGTTAGCTGTAGCGAAGGAGACCAACCGTGTTCACCGAATAAAAACAGTAGGGGGTACTGTTAAGACATGTACTGAGAATGTAGTTTTCTAACCCTTTGAGGTACATCGTCCTTCATACGTATGACAATATCATAATCAGACGACATATCATCAGTATGACACAGAATACCCCCAATAGTTCCTACGACGGGTGTATCATAACGTATCTCAGGAACGCTGTTATGCAACCGTATAATAAAGTTAGGAACATCAGATGAAGTACAAATATCGCGAGCAGTACGAAACAGTTTGACCAATGCATTAATTTCATCAAGTGTACGCATCAATAAAAGCACAACTTCTTGATCCAAAGAAGGGGCACCATGCTCGCCAAAACACCCAAGCCTATTTTGAAGCTCATATTCGGTATCATAGATATACATTCGTAGAAACCGTGGACGACAATCAGATAGAGGACAAAAAGAACCAATACGATGACAAATTTGACCGCTTACTTTGAACACATAAGGGCCAGGTGTAAGATTGACCGACTCGTCCACGGTTGCACCAAAGGATGTCATCGCAAACATTGAGTTATACGCACGAATGTTCTTATGGAAATCATACGATTCAAAAAGCTTCTTAATGCAATCGGGAGGATCTAATGCCTTTGGAAGAACTACATGACCACCGTTACAACAACCTGTATATCTAATACCCATGCTAGCTGGGAAAGACTTTAAGCGTTCGTCAAACCAAAAAAGTGCCGCACAAAACTCACAAACAAAACGACAATCACCAACATCAATGTACAAGGAAGAAAAAATAGAAAGTTGTGAAAAGCGTTCAGCAGACGTAGAAACAGACGGACGATGAACATAAGAAGTATGCACACCCGCGTTAACAGAAGGTACTTGATGATGATAAGCATCAAGTGGACGTTTATTTTTTTCAAGAAGTGACAAACGTTTAGACGATAACGATTCTAAACAATTGGTGTTATTTCCTGAGGAATCCGAACTTGTATGGAAACCAAAAGTAGAGTTCGAAGGACGACCACTTTTCCTATGCGAACCACTTGAATTAGGATTCATGAGATCAAATGTATACTAAGATTCAGATGGTAATCCTTAAATAAATATAATCATTATCGTCTAAGATTCAGATTGTAATCATTAAATAAATATAAAACGACGGTATGCAAAAGCCACTAAAATATGAAACGTAATTCGAGTTATACAGTATCAAAAGCTACTAAATTATAAACATATTTGGATTGATACGATATAAAAAGTATAAAAACATACCTAGACAAAATAAAGAGGCAAACTTCCAATGTAACACTGCATGTGTAGGAAACATAATTCAGTAAAGATGGAGATAATATTTAATAGAACGATACCAACATAAAAAGTAAGGTGAAAACTTCTAACTTTTATTTCAGCATATTATATCTTGAGACTCGAAAGCTAAGCACATTGTTGTAAACAAAATTTAAAATGCAGTCCAACAAAAGATGCACACAAATAATTTCGCATAATACAGGTTTATCTACTTGAAGAATATCAAGATTTGAAAATAAATTAAACATAGACAAAAGCCAAACATCAGTATTAACCAAAATGACAAACATGTAGTACCTATATATCCATTTTAAATTGACCATATACACTTGCTGAAAAAAGAGAACATATTAAGGAGCACAAAAACCATAGAGCCACTAAGCTAAGGAGAATTTTTAGTACCTTTAGCCTACCATCAAAATACAAATAAGTGGAGGTATATTAGTCAACACAAATCCTTCCTTCACCAACTAATGTAACTATAGCATCCTATTAATAAACATATGGTGTTTCAAAAGTCCAGAACCTCATTTGAATTTCAAAATCGTAACTTTATTTATGTAGAAACTCTTAGTTTTTTTTTTTTTTTAAATATAACCTACCTTCTACCCCAAATGGTAATAAATGCAATGCTCCACTTTTCACTTTTATACATAATTATAACAATGTGTGTAATTAATTTCATCCAGATCACATGATGATTTAAAAAACAATGCATTTAACAAATGGCGAGAAAATAATATGCCCAAAAGAAAGCAACAATTGAAGCAAAAGGCAAGTTTTTGTTTAGGCATTTTATCAAACACTTTTTGGGCATCCAATACCATGACAAAGAAATTTACTCAAACCAGTTTCTTAAATGTTGACTAATAATTAACATATGAAAAACAAAGTACCAACAGAAAGAAAACCCAGATTAAAAGCAAAAAAGCAAAAGTAGAGCTGAATTGAGAAGTTAGTGACCTGGAAAAGTAAGAGCTAGAAAAGAAGAGGACATCAGAATGGGCAGGAACATCTTAATAAGAACACGGTTGATAGCTACTAATGTAGGTTTGCTACGTGTTTAACTGAAAAGAACACAGCTAAGACCATAAGAAAACACGTGTAGCAGGTAAATAAGAAGGGAACGGCCCAATAATAATTAGTACTGTTCACAATCTGATTTGTTGTTATATAGAATAAGTTATGTCAAATCCATGTAATTCACCATTTCTAAAGAGGTCAATGTATCAATAAGACATAGACACTCTTCGTTTATTGTAATTGTGAATTCTCGTCATACAATAACTCTCCACAATGCTTATATGTAGTATGCCTTGAAAAGATGTTAAAAGTAGGGAAAATTGTCTCCATATATACATTCGTTAAACCCATCATGTTCGACAATTGAAATAAGAGGTTCATCAATTACTAGTCAACTATGCTTGTTTCTTAGTGAACTAGGACCACCTTGACATCATTATAACTCAGTTGACAAATTTTGTTGTCTTATAGCTTTCAAGATTTTTACACAGGTCAGTGTTCATTGTCGGTAGGTCACTAACAATCAGATCAACAACATATATATACACCACTTTATAAACGAAATTAATCTAATATCATAAAAACATGTGAATAATATATTTGTTTAAAGGTTAATTTCATTAATCTCAGGGTCTTTTGAGACTTGAACCCAATACCTTCCATGTAATTTTATGTCGATCATTCTTTGTGACACCCCACAAGTGGCAAAGCTTGAACTGAAACTTCGGGGGTCGGAAATCACTAGTTTCGGGGGGTCGAAACCGTATATACCAAAAAATTTATATACGAAAATACTATATAATCGGAACTTCTGAGCAAAAATTCGGGAGGGTTGGCCGCCCCTCCCCGCCCCTTAAGAGCTATGCCAATGCACCCCACAGCTTAAGGCGGAAACGTTGGCACAACAAATTGCATCAACAAGGAAACATATAATAAATATCCCATGGTGTATTACATCAACTAGCTAAGTCTTCCTCGAACCCTATGTGAGCATGCAACAATCCTTAACATTCATTACCTGGAAAACATGCTAGAATATATCAAGTAAAAATTTTGTAAGAACATAGGTTTGGTTTAATAACATTGCATAGTACAAACTCAAAAACAAGTTTAAACCATAGAAATAGTTAAAATGCATACATGTCATCCACAACCAACCCTTAGTGACTGTATAATGTTCCCACTAATGTATGACTCCTTGACACATGACGCCTAACTGTTGTAACTGTTTGTGTTGGGTTTCGAACATCCAGACCCCTACCCGGGAATACTGGATGTGTTTGTTAAACCAAGAGATTTATCAACATGTCACTCACTCACTCCAAGCCCGAGCCAGCCACTCCTGCTAAGTAATAGACCATTTTGTTGGTTTGAAAAGCAAACAAAGTATTTAGAGGTTGCGTTAGAGTTAGAGGAATTGTTGGCTTCGGGACGGAATTTGGGACGTTATGATAGCAAAGACGGGAGCTAAAAGGGTTACGGAGTTGCTATTTACCAAGTTTTTCTTTAGTATTAAGCTTTATGTTTATTTTATGAGGTATAAAGATATACATACGTTAAAAATTAAAAAAAAAATTACATAGTCATAGTTATACCTAAATAATAAATAATCACATAACGTCTTATAATTTTACTTCATGGTTTTTTTTTTTTTTTTTTTATTGTTGTTGAAACGGTCATATTTGTTATGTGTATCATATTGTAAAAATGTAAGTTAATGATAAAAATATTGAAAAGCCCAATAATTTGAATTCGTAGATGGGCTAATTACACCTAACATGGGCCCGATTTGTTTTTGGCAACACACTTTTTTGATTGAAAATGTTGTTTTTGTCTCTCTATATTCAATTCAAGAGCAATTTTATAATTGTTGGCATTAAAAACGTTTTGCAAACCCCAATGGCAAAATAGTAAAAATGACAATATATTTGAACGTTGCATATTCATGTTATTAAAAAGTAAACTTTAATGGTTAAATTGGTTTCTTACTCTTATGTCTAGTTGTGGCTTTTATTTAATAATGATATATAACAATATATTATACATTTAGAACATTACGAATAATAAAGATGAATATCTATATCTATACTTCTAGTCTAGATTTCTAAATTACCTTATCAGAGAGGAAGCATGTTCATGAAAGTAATTTTCTCTCAATTTTAAGATGGCATATGAAAAGTCTCTCTACAAATCTCTATATTTTTGTCATTTCCTACCCTTTGCCCATCATGTATAACATATTATGCACATTGTATATGTGTGTAATACACACTTTATATGTCTCTCAAGATGTAACCTACATTCATAACACCCAATAGAACCAATTTCTTACTCTTGAATACTCATTTTTCAAGAAACTCATCTTACTAATATCATTACTTGACATGTCTAGGTTACTCATGATGCAAACCATGACAAAGTTCATAGATTTCGCATACAGAAAGAAACGCCATTTAACCAATTCGAGGTATTTTTCATTGCTCGATTTGTTTTACTGTCGATTTATAATTTTTGTCATTTTACATTGTTAATAATATGCCTTTAGTTGTTGGAAACATACACTTACTTATATTCATCAAATATTTAGGGTGTACATGATGAGGTTGCTAAAGGATATGTTTGGCAAAACTAGCTGGAGGGGCTGGTAGCTGAAAGCTTTTTAAATATATTTTGGTGTTTGGCAAAGTAGCTGGAGCTATTTATAAAATGTATAAAATGACCAAAAAGGACATAATTAAAAGCTTGTAAGGAAGGTTTTTATTTTGTTTTTAAAATAGAATGGGTGTTTGTGTCATTTACTAATTAAAAGCTTGTAGCTAGTAGAGTTTTTTTCTTAAAAGCTAGAAGTAGTAGCTTTTCAATATAGAGCTTTTTCTCCTAACCTAAAAGCTTCCAGCTCTTCAACCAAAAAAGCCTTTTTATTGAGTAGGAGATTTTTCTTAAAACCTTGTAGCTTGAAGCTCCTAAAAGCTCATTACCAAACATACCCAAAGAATTGGTGTGCCTATTCAATTTCAACACTTCTTGTATGGACAAAGAGGCAGAACCACACACATCGTCCAAATCGACCTTCAACAGCTTTGTAGGAAACACAATTGGAATTTTTTTTCTTTAATTGCTAATATCTTTTATAAATGTTAATGTGTTTTATCTATAGAGTTGAGATCAATATTTATCATGTTGCTATTGGTTTTATTAACAAGCTGAACTCAAAACTGTTATTGGAACTGCAGGTTGTGTAATTGAAGGAAATTTCCAATAAGAATCACAACGCTAAACAGAAAATGTTCTTGGAGATCGAGATTGGATCGGTAATATCTTCCCATCGTTTTATTTCACTGCTGCTTTAATACAGTTTGTTTGGTTGAAACAGGCCGATTCAGGATTTGGTTGCCTTGCATACAATTTGTTTTTGGTCCAAGTTTTACCTTTATATAGTGTCCAATATTGCATATTCAATTATTAGGAAGTTGTATACATTGTAAATAGAATTTGAATGCCTTTCAAAGAGTTTGATAAATATTATGTATTTATGTCCAAAGATGTACACCATTGTAATTGTGTATTGTGTACAAATATTTAAGCATAATTTACAATACACTTAAAGCCAATTTAGAGGGATTAAAGTTGGACATTCATCAAACTTTTAAGACACTTTAAGGTCATCTTAGTCAATTCAATTCATACTAACCTTTCATCTTCCTTGGTGGTTCATCATAATGAATACAATATTAACTATACAAATGGTGATTAGTTCGCATTCCAATCATAATTCGCATAACATTGTTATAAAGAACAAATTCACTTTAACCAACAACTTAATTCGGAAATTCGAAATCGTCTCTTCGAGTTCCATAACTCCATCTTTTTGAAATTATAAGTTCTTCCATACCCATCACACCCAGATGTTTGCATCTTGTTGGTTCTTCTCTTCGATTGATAATCTGTTGATGCTGCTAAGGTTGGATTTCTATTTTATTGTTTTTATAGTTATATGTTCTTGATTTTTCTTGTGGTGTTTCTTTGCTTTTATAATACAAATTCAGTGTTATTTTTCAGGTGAGTGGTCTAAAGAAGTCGTCTGGACCGAGCAAGAGGAGTTCCAGTTGGAAGCAAGCTTTGTTGTTGTAGAAAAAAATTTCTAAATTTGTAGCAAACACATGAATTTATATGTTTTTTTTTTTGCTATTAATTATTTGTTTTTTTGTTGGTTATTGATCTCTGCTATGTCTGGTTAAGACTATAAAAATGTTTAAATCTTCAATCATGAGGATTGGTTCGGCCGTTTAGTTGTGTTGTATAACTACAACTAACAAATTTGATTAATAATTTATTAACATATTTCCTGTTTTGTTTTGATTGGTAACATCAATCTTTTAGTCTTAACTTAGACTAGAAATTGAGCTTTTAATTGGTTATTCATGCATGTTATGCTTTTTAAAATAATTATATCAAAGGTTACAATCATTTAGGTGTGCTGTATAATTAGAGTCTACAACTTTGATTAATAATTTTTGAACTCATTTCCTGTATTGATTAATAACATGAATCTTAAATTGAGCTTTTAATGGTTATTCATCTATGTTATGTTTTTTTAAAATAAGTATTGAAACATAGGGAAATTCATTCTCATTTAGAAGTGAGAATTTGATTAGAAGCATGGTTAGTTTGCTACATGGTTCATAGTGTTTTGCACACACATCGGATCCTCGTCGCAACAACAGTCAGGGATGACCCTTAAAACGGAAGGGGTTGGACACAATATTGCGTATAAAAATTTAGGCCGATGACACGTAAACTTACACTATTTAGCAAAGAAAATGAGAGTGGGGCGGGGCACCCTCAATCGACCACTAACCTCCACTCCTAATTTCAAACTTATTTAAACATGGAATTCGATTCTGAATTGATTAAAAAACTTATAATTTGAATGGTGGACATAATGATTTAGAGTATTTATAGTTACCAACACATGTATATGCATTCCACATAGTTTTAGCATATTTTTAAGGCTCGGTTAGGATACATAAATCCTCATCAACAAGATACACGAGAGAATTGATAAAACTAAATATAGAATATCACATTTTATATTATCGCTCCCGCGGCAACATGCGGGCTTCGTACCAGTACATTATAAAGGAGGAGCCATAGGCAAATATGTCCAAATTTTCCAAAGTTAAGATGGTATACCAATGGTCCTTAACAAGTCTCTAATTTTTTTATCATTTTCTTTCTTTTATGCCCTCATGTACAACCTTTAATACTAATTGTATATATCTCTTATGCACTCTTTGTATCCACATGAAGATGTAACCCCTTCATAAACACCATAAACACCCAATTGAATGTTGTAATCCTTGAAACCTCACAATGCTCTTCACTTTCACTTTCTTCAAGACCTCATAAATTTTCTTCAAGATATAGCTATGAAAGGCAATGAAAGGCAAAACCATTCTTTTAAACAAGTCTTGTTTTGAGTTCTTATGCATCATTGACTAAACATATTGTTTAATCTTTCATTTGTTTAATACTGCTAATCCTCTCCTCACATTTTGTTTGCAGAAATCAATAGACTTTTAGGCCAAAAAAGAACACCACATCATGAAGGTTACCTAACTACACAACATTGTACGTGATGGCAAGATGTTCCATGACCGCCTGGTCTATAAGCAGATGTATTATTTTTTGTACGCGTATAGAACTATAGATATATTGACATTGTGATGTACATATAGTTTACATAAATATTTTTAGGACATACTGGTAGGTTCTTCATTTTAAATTCATCTTATGTAGGTGTATGTTGAATGCAACCTTACCAAATTATTCTAATGCATGTCATTTTGATATCTTATCCCTCATAGTAGAATGTGAGCACAATATCTCTACAAGCAAATTTTAATAGATGTCAATATTGGTAAAGAGAGGCTGAACCAAGGAAGCGACCATACTGATTGAAGCCAGAAGAAGCGTGAGGACTGACTATCAGACCAGACGGAAGAGAGGGAAGGGAGCTCAACCGTCATTTGCGAAGCAAATAAAAAAAACGCTTAAACAAGCCCTCTAATCCTGAGGTGAGTATCTGATGCCTATCTAAATCACAAAAGGTGCAAAACCGGATCCGCGTCAAATGAAAAATGTCTTGGCATCGGCCGATTCCGTTTTCGAAAATAGCTTGTTATGATCCGGGGTTGGACTCTTTTATTTTAACCATTTTTGAAAAACTTATGATTGATTCTTGTAGAGCACATATGCAAAGCTTTGTTGTACTCAAGGCTGGTTTGCGACATCTCTCTTCCTACCTTTATCAAAGTGAGTTCTTAACTTGGAAAGTGTAATTATTAAAAAGAAAAGGAGACTCGAGTTGCAATCGGGTTGGTTAATATAATGCACACCGGAAATGATGACTAATTCAAGAAATGGGTTGATTTGGGTCTTATCAAATCATACATGAATCAAAATAAGTCGCTCTTATGAGATGGGCCCCAACTTGCTAAGGTTATGTTTGAATCCAAAATTTGTAGAATGGGTATTTTACTATTTAGTTAAAAAAAAATTAAACTTGATTTTTATTTTGTTTAGATACACCGAATAAGATTTGAGTTCCATAACGGTATAGCAGACTGCATATGTATGCGGATGGACGGGGAACCGTGGAAACAACCTCGCCCAGTAGTAGACGATGACAATGACATGACTGTTGATTTCTAACAACCTAAATGAGTGAGGATGCTTACAACAAAAAAATGCATTTTAAACAACGTAAAAGATTCATCAACAACATATTCTCATGATCAACATGTCAAGTTAAATTGTACTATCTAAAAGAGCTTCGTTAACATCCGCTGCATCACGCGGGCTAACCCACTAGTTTGTTAGCAATGTTTAGTTAAAGGAAATTGACTTAATACTCGATTGTAAAAGAACGTTGATCAATAAAAAGAAAAAAGTTGACATCATAATTGTTATTTTATTTTAAAGCTTGCTATATGCTGGTATTTAAGAATCTGAAAGTTTCATCACCACCCAATGAATGACCTTTTGCTTTTAGTCAATTATTATTTATTTTAATTTTTTGTATTTAAAACATGTTTTAGATGCTTCATAAGTCATAACGTAATTCCAAAGACTTGTATCATTTAGGTCACTTATTTCTGTCATTTCACACAAAAAAACCAACCAAGTATACATTGCATTGTTAATATAGGAAAGATCAATGAACCTATTATAACTAGTTATACATGTTATTGTATACATATAGAACATACTTTGCATAGTCTAATATTAAATAATGGCCATCGTATAGTAAAACTAGCACAACTTTTGTGTAAGTCCTTTCACAAACGTTGTGTATATATATTGTTTCTATGTGTGTTTAGTTTCTTTTATAATTACTAGTAGGAAGCCCGCGCGTTGTCGCGGGAGCTATAATATAAAGTATGATACTCCATATTAGTTTATCAAGTCCATATCCAATATTTTCATATACCAAATCATCAATGCGACAAGCTTTTCTACGTAAACATGTGTTCTTAAGCATTAAAAAAATCTTCGACTTTAAAGTCTAGCTTTCAAGAACTTAAGCAATATCACATCACTTCTTTCATCTTTAGATCCAGATGACTTCAGTCATATATTATACAAATTTTAACCTGGGTATAGTATTATAGCAGACTCCACAAGTTCAATTTTAATTCAATGAATTGGCGTTAAGCAAAGAAAACATAAGTTCTCACTATCACAATTATGATGAAACCAAAAGGTCTTGTTATCAATCAACATACCATACTCATTATCCATGAAAATTTAAGTGCGTGTTCAATCTATATTTCACATAGATGTATATAGATAATATAATGTTTGTGTTTGTAATGTTTGTAACATTAAATTATACATGTCTATTTATATATGAAGTATATCATTTACAAACCATCCAATTGAAAAACAAACAAAAATCTAGTTGCTTTACAGTTTTGTGTAAATATGACACAAATTAATAACTCTCAAAGAAGGAGAAAAGTAAACAAAAAAATGAGACTTCAATCAAAAAATGAGATTTTATGTTTTACAATTTACAAATTACACTTTGGCAAACTTTTGACCCATCCGACCTATTTGAACAACATTCTTCCTGTCTAATTTTATTTTATTTTACCTAGTTGGCCCATTAGAGAGTAAAATAACCAAATTCATAGGTCAAGAAATTACCTTTCGGTTTGCCCTAGAAGAAATTCAAGATGCTTATCAAGAGCTTTTTTCTTCTTTTGATCAAGCTCTAACCGATGCTTGTACAACACCTAAAATGACATGATATTTTATAGAAAATAAATATGTATCAAAATTATAATGTAAAACAAACCCCTCATATACTAAATTACATATATGACTTACCAGCTTCTCAATTTTTGTCCAAAATTTCTTCACCTTGGAGATATTTAGTGCAACTTTTTTTATCCGGAGCTCTTCTTCCTAACCATTAAAAATAATGAACTACAATATTAAGAAGATAACATATACACTTCATCAGAGGCACTCAAAGATCTCACCTTCCAATAAACACAATTAAAACAATTCTTAAAGATAATTCAATGGATAATTTATTAGTATGGTAATGAGGGCAAGATTGGAATAGAATCTTAAGATGTGAGTAAGATAATGATGGTAAAATTACAAACATATCCTCCCAAGTGTCTTAATGTTCACAATTATACCCATAATACCTTTAAATTTCTTGCTAAAATATGTTGTACATGTTGCTTCTTAAGTTGTGCGGAAATGAAAATAACTATGTTAGCCATCACTCCTCCTTAATAAGATAATATAGATATAGATATTAGCCATTAAAGAAAAAAAATTCCGATTGGGTTTCCTACAAAGCTGTTGAACGTCGATTAGGACGATGTGTGTGGTTCTGCCTCTTTGGCCATGCAAGAAGTATTGAAATTGAATAGGCACACCAATTCTTTAGCAACCTCATCCTGTACACCATAAATATTTGATGAATATAAGTAAGTGTATGTTTCCAACAACTAAAGGTATATTATTAACAATGTAAAAGGACAAAAAAATACAAATCGACAGTAAAACAAATCGAGCAATGAAAAATACCTCGAATTGGTTAAATGGCGTTTCTTTCTGTATGCGAAATCTATGAACTTTCTCATGGTTTGCATCATGAGTAACCTAGACATGTCAAGTAATGATATTAGTAAAATGAGTTTCTTGAAAAGTAAAATAAGTGTAGAAGACAAGAAAGCAATGACTATAAATGAGTATTCAAGAGTAAGGAAATGGATTTTATTGGATGTTATGAATGTAGGTTACATCTTGAGAGACATATAAAGTGTAGGAAATCACAAAAATATAGAGATTTGTAAAGAGGCTTTTCATATGCCATCTTAAAATTGAGAGGAAATTACTTTTATGGACATGTTTCCTTCTTAATATGGTAATCTAGAAATCTAGATATATGTGGTTAAATTTATGCTACCTAATAACATAGGTTTTGACCAAATAAAAAAAAACTAATTGGTTGTCTCTTAAAAGTAAAAACTTACCACAACATGATCCTGTTCACCTGTTAACATAGTAAATAAGTAGTATATGCTTATGAGTTTTGACATTTGACTTTTAAAATCATATATAGGTTTCATATATATAATAAAATTACCCACGCTATGTCGTCGTGTTATTTTTAAAATTGCTTTCGTTACGCACATGTGAATTGTTTTATGGCTCTCGTGAAGAACCCTTTCCGGTTGCCAAGTACTAAAGTTGAAATATGGACACATGGTACAAGAAGCAACAACAAACGAAAAGCGCACGTATAAGGACACATATAAACCCATATTGCACATCATGATGTTGCAATAAGCCGGATGGAGTGAACGATTGTAAGGCTTGCATCGAAAGTTGTAAAAAGCGTACACCAACATTTCATCCAAAAAAACCAATCATAACTTTGCTGAAGAAAAATAAAGATCCATTCATATATAAATACAACTGAATCCATTGATAAACGTCAAATTTTTATAAAACAAGTAGGTTTACAAATTCACCAATATACGAACACATGACTCATTTATAAACTCATTCACAAATTTTTTAAGAGATAAACAAAAAAATAATAATAATAAAGAACAACAACAATCGATTTAAACTAAAAGAAGGAGAATGAAGAACAAACACTAAACCGAGACCTGACAATCGACGAAGCAAATCAACAAAAGGGTGTGCGGCGATGGTGGCTTTCGAACGACAATTTTAATTGGGATTTAAGATAGCATTGTTGATTCATGATTTGTAGAGTAGAATTTTTCTTTGCATTTTCCTAGAATGGATGCTTGGAATTAGTTGCATTTTCTTTGATTGTTTGAATTTAATGTGTGAAAATAAATTGGGGGGTTTAAGAATATGAAAGGACAAGGAGAGAACTTGAAGGGATGAGAGGGGTATGAAGGGAATGGATTTTTAAGTTTTAACTAAAAATCAAAGATAAAATTACATTGCTACCCTTTCAAGTGTCTTAATTGTACAAAAAGTTCCAATTATACCCTCATTATATAAGCTTGATTCACTTGTACATGTTGTTGTAATAGTTGGATGGTGTACAAAATTACTATGTTGGTCATCACTCCTCCTTAATAAGATAATATAGATAATTTTTTAGTTATAACCGTTAACCATGTTGCTTGGATCGTCAAAGAGATCAATAACTTCACGTCACATAATCTATATCTATTTATATCTATAAATAATAAAGGAATAGGGGTGGAACACGTAACACTTGGTGAGACCATCCATACCTTTGAATTCCCTCAAAAACTACTAAAGTTGCATTTTTCTCTTTCATGTGCATAACACATGCAATTTTTGTAACACCCGACCACTCTCACCACCAATATTGTCCGCTTTGCCCCGATGGGTTGCCCATCCAGAGCTCACGGATTTGTTTTTGGGTGCCCGGTGGAGACTTCCTAGGTGGTCACCCATCCTGGTAGTGCTCCCACCTGAGCACGCTTAACTGTGAAGTTCTCCTCTCATCCACTAACATTAAGCCTCAAAACGCGTTGGTGATTTAAGAGGCATGACATTACTTATGAACCAAGGATCTCTCCTGGCCACGGCCGATGTGGGATTTTCCTGGGGTGTCACATTCACCCCCTGTTAAAGTCTCATCGTCCCTGATGAGGTATGCACCCACCATCCCGAACGGCACAGGAGTGGCTCTGATACCATCTGTAACACCCCGCCCCTCTCACCACCAATATTGTCCGCTTTGCCCATCCAGAGCTCACGGATTTGTTTTTGGGTGCCCTGGTGGAGACTTCCCAGGAGGTCACCCATCCTGGAATTTCTCCCACCTGAGCACGCTTAACTGTGGAGTTCTCCTCTCATCCACTAGACTTCCTAGGTGGTCACCCATCCTGGTAGTGCTCCCACCTGAGCACGCTTAACTGTGAAGTTCTCCTCTCATCCACTAACATTAAGCCCCAAAACGCGTTGGTGATTTAAGAGGCATGACATTACTTATGAACCAAGGATCTCTCCTGGCCACGGCCGATGTGGGATTTTCCTGGGGTGTCACACGCTTAACTGTGAAGTTCTCCTCTCATCCACTAACATTAAGCCCCAAAACGCGTTGGTGATTTAAGAGGCATGACATTACTTATGAACCAAGGATCTCTCCTGGCCACGGCCGATGTGGGATTTTCCTGGGGTGTCACAATTTTCCTCACGATTTTTAAATGTTAATAACTTTCCCTCATGATTTTTAAATGTTAATAATTTTTTTAGATTTGTCGATCTATCCCGGGGAAGCTCCCGAAGGATAACTAGTTATACAATACTAGTTTATACCCCGAGAGCGTCCCGGGTTGAGAAATCTAAGTAAAGTGAATAAAATTAGAAGTATCTAAACTATGAAAATGGCATCTACCAATATATGATTAATGAATATTATTATTATTATTATTATTATTATTATTATTATTATTATTATTATTATTATTATTAAACAAATCTCTGTCATAAGTTATCATATTCTAATATAAAAAAAAGGTAATTGGGTCGGGTATCACCTAATCCCAAGCCCGACCCAAACCCACAATTATTCCAAACCTGACACAATACCTGTCGGGTTACAAAAAAATAGTCGTTTTTTTCTCCGTTTTTTATAAAACACTATGGTACCCGTTGGAAAGATAATAAAACGCTCGTTAATTTCGTTTTTTCTGTCTTTATGTCATTTTCTTAGTAATTCGATAGTCATCTTATTACATTATTACATGCCAACAAACATTGCGATAGGGATTATAGAGTCGGGCAACGTATAGAGATTTGCCGGCATTTTTATTAAGATAGGGTTTCAATCTTATTAGTTTTTGTATTAATTTAAATTGAAGGACCAATTTGTCGCATCAAATAAACCATAAACGCATATGAATTACTAATTATATAAACAAAAGTTTTTTAATATGTACTCGTAAGTTGGGATGATTTAAAAAAATTTGAAAACCTTTAATTGAACTAACATCCAAACGGGCATCCAAAGCTTAATATATAATTGTTATTTTGTCAAAGCTACTTTAGTTGAAATAAAAATTATTAGTTCTTTTTATAAGTCTTGAATCACAATCCTCCGATATATATTTACAGATATATTGCTTTAAGATGTAGGAATGTTGAAGTTGATGTGCGAGTATTAAACATAAACAAACGTGTTTACTTTAATTAAATGGTCTTTGTTTTTTATATTCTATAAGTAGTCAAAAGTTATTCCGTATAACTTAAAACATCATTAGATTTTAATATATATATTACTTTGGAGGGTAGGATTCTAAGAGAACCAACCTTTATTTGAGAACTGAGAGAACCATTCTTGGTCACACATTTCATATTAAGGCAATTTTTTTTTTTTTTTTTTTTTGCATTAATCGCACATTTTTATGCAAGGAAAAAAAAATTATTTTTTTTGAATTTATTTTTCATTTATACATATATGTATATAGCAGTTATACATATGTGTATATAGCAATTATATATATGTGTATATAGCATTTTTCAGCTATACATATGTGTATATTTCAGTTATACACATGTGTATATTGAAAAAAAAAATTAAAAAAAAATTGTACATATAAAGCAGCGATTAAAGCAAAAAAAAAATATGTTTTTTTCTTAGAGAAATTTATGGTCCATAATGGTTCTCTTAGTTATCAATTTGAGAAAACGTTCTCATTTGAATCAAATCCTTACCTTGGATATATAAATTATCAGGATTTGTTATTATAGGAAAACATAAACTTTTGTCATATTGTGTGTGATTGTTGAAGTGTTTAGAGTAAAATTATTAGAATACATTCGTACCTAATTATGATCTTCAATTAGATTATTGTTGCCGAATTACCAACGGAACACTATCTAACAATTATATTGTTGCAAACTCGTCATGTAGTTAAAGAAAAAAAAAAAAATGGTCATGTAGTGGCAGATACGTACAGATTAACTAGAATTGTACGCCTTATCGTTTACTGGAGCATCCAAGTGTGCAAAATAATAAGGGTTGGCCCTGAAAATTTAAGTGTTCGAGCCGAGCTGTAAAAATTATGCCCCTTAGTTTTAGCTTTATGCCTTAACGAAATAAATAATGTAAACTATTTTTTTAAGCTACGATTAAAGTGATATTAAATTGATAGATCAAATTTTATTTCCCACTTAGGTTATAGTCTAATGGTAGAGGGATCAAACTCTTTTAGAGGAGGTTGGGAATTTGAATCCCACAAATTAAGAAAATATAAATGAGTGCAAGTTTTGAAATTAAAAAAAATGTTTCATAACAAAAATAAAGTTAAAAAGGAAGTCAAAACCAACAAGTCGCCCGGCTTAAATATATGTTGAGATGGAAATTCATCAAAATGAAATGGTAGTGATCACGAATAACATCTCAACAATCTAATTAGTAATCACTAGTCGCTCCATCATTGATAATTTTTTAACTTAGATAATGTAGTGGTGTTTGAAAACGTGTAGTAGTAAACAGTAAACTAAAAATAACATGTAAAATGAACACGACATCAACGAAAAAGATTCAAATCTATGTCTTCAACAAGTTCATGGTTGCAAAATGAGCAAACTAATCAATTAGCATTGAGTTAATAGCCAAAATCGTCCCTGAGGTTTGGTCACTTTCGAATCCTTTTACATTTGGGTCCTTCTGTTTTACATTTTTTTTTACATATTCGTCCCTGACACTAACCCAGTTAACTTATCTCGTTAACTCTGGGGGCATTTTTGACTTATTACCTACGAAATCGAGGGCATTTTAGACATTTTGTATTTAAAGGCTGAATAAATACAATAAAAAAAATAAAAAACAAAAACCTTTTAAGGGAGACAGAGAGCAGAGATAGAAAGAGAGAGAGGAGAGATAGAGAGAGGGCAGAGAGGAGAGAGATAAAGATGGGCGGAGCCTCGGTGGAGCAGCGACGAAGCTCCAGCAAGTCACCCCCAAAACACTTAAACCCCCACCCTTTTCTTCCTGATGAACCCATACACACACATATACCGAATCATAACCAGGAGAGAGAGGGGGAAAGAGAAGGCTGAGAAAGAGGAAAAGAAAAGGCTCGGCCACCACCAGTCACGGTAGCCTACGATGGTCCGATGATCACACACACACTTCACACCCATCTTCTGATTGAAAGACAAGCTTGAAAGAAAGAAAGAAAGAAAGAAAGAGAAGCTAGAGAGAGGGGGGAGAGGGAGAGAGAGACCGGATGAAGAGAGAAAGTAACAAAGGAGAGAAAGAATGGTAGAGAGAGTAGATCGAAGGAGGAGTAACCACTGAAACATTTGTTGATTTGGTCAAAGGCACATATTTGATACGATTCCGTTAAAAAAGGTTTCACAACTCCTTTTATACAAACGAGGATATCTCCTGCATAACAACTCGAACATTTATGTACTGCCAAAGATAGCTCTCACACTTGAAATTTACATCGTTTAGTTTTTTTCTTAAATGTAGGAAAAAAATTAAAGTTGTGAATGTATGTTGAGAGTGCCCCTCTCAGCTTGATGATATACTTCTTCAAGTCATTTTAAAAGTTAACAAAAAGCTCACTTATAAAATAACATAAGTTGTAATGTAACAAAACTTCGAAAATTAACATAGATTATTGTAGCACCCTAGGTATATTCGACGTTGATTTTGGTCATGAGAGATTCTTGGTCCATCATGAATGTCTTGCCTCTTAAATCAACAATGCGTTTTGGACGCTTTGATTGTGGAGAATATGAACCTCCATGGTTAAGCATGTTCAAGTGGGAGTAGTACTAAGATGGGTGAGCACCTAGGAAGTCTTCAATTGGGCAACAAAAAAAAATTTGTGAGCTCCTGTATGGGCAATCCATCGGGAACAAGACATACAATTTTGGTGGTATGAGAGGTCGAATGTTACAAATGGAATCAGAGTCCTTCCTAAGAGTTCAGGATGATGGGGAAAACCTTATCGAGGACATGAGTTCCTAAGAGGGGTGATAGTAACAATACACAGAAGATTAACATGGATCATAGTAACACCATAAGCAAATCACACATCAATCATGTTTTTGAGAGATTCTTGGTTCATAAGGAATGTTATGGCTCAAAAATCACTCATGTGTTTTGGGTTAACTAGCTATAGAGTATATGAAAACTCCATAGTTAAGCATGTTTAGATAATAGTAATATCATTTTACTTATGGCACGAGTTGAAAAGGCTTAGTTGACTAAGGTCAAACAACTAATGATAAGAATTGCAGATTAGTGGGAGTGAAAGGACTACACCTGGCAAAACAACTAATCATTTTTAGAGCAATTGATGGTGATGTCATCAGTCTTGAAACAACTACTGAATGCATCTGAGGTTCACTACTACAAATGATAGGAAAAGACGGGGTGAATATGCCCTTAAGACGGGGTTTACAAGCCCGTCTTATGCCCTCGCGTCTTTTGGTCATTTACCAAGAGACTTGTTGAACCCCGTCTTTTGCACTAAACCTCGTCTTTAAGTCTATACTATTATATAAAAATAATAAACCGTGTCTTTTAGTAGTCTTTTTTCTCTAAACCCCGTCTTTAAGTCTATACTATATATTATATAAAAATAACAAACCGCGTCTTTTTTTGCTCTAAACTCCGTCTTTATGTCTATACTGTTATTATATAAAAATAACAAACCGCGTCTTTTAGTATACTCTTGACCCGTCTTTAGCATAATTTAAAATAAATCAGGTTATTTATTACGGAACCTACTAAACCTGCTTATTCAATAAACCCAATTCGTCTAGCTTTTCATACCAAATCAAAACCTGCACAATAATTCAATCCGCCTAATACATCATTCCAAACTTGTTCAAAATAATCCAATACACATTCAATCCGAAAGTACAAACTTAATCTAGTATCTAAATACACATTCATCCGACAAAACTAATCAAGTGAGTTTTCAAAAAGCTAAAATCAATGTCTAAAGCTAATCTAAATAGGAATATCCAACTCACTAAGTAAAATCGAAATCAACTTCTTTACTAGAATATCAATCTCTTGGTCCGTGGCGAATTTGGTGTCGTTCCACATCTAAGATAAAAGTAAATACAAAAAGTTAAGTTATAACATACAAAGCAAACCAATATTAACAAAGTAACAAGAGTTGACCTCAAAAATCACACTCTTTATGCACAACTAGACATGAAGCAAGAACTTACATTTCAATTCTGAAAGCATACATGAGACATATCAAATTTACTACATATCATGCAGGATTTGACTTTTGAGGTCAACATTAACATTATACAAAATCAAAACAAATTTGGCTCCATTTCTGCCAAAAGTATCCATTTCCAAAATATTACTTGTCAACTTTAACATAATAGTTACAAAGTTCTCAAATGTGAAACCAATTGAATACTAGTTGACCTCAAAAGTCTAACTTTGGTATGCAATAAGTACACTAATACACTAATGTTGAACACGAAACCAAGACATCAAGCAAGAACTCACATTTCATACAAAAGCTTTAATTCAAATGACAAAACAAGATTTAAATTTTGAGTTCAAAATCAACACTTAACTTAAAGCTCATATTATTCTACTTGTAGTCAAACAATATCAAACAATTAAGAAATATTAAATTACTTACTCGTTGGGGAAATTGGCCTTTATAAAGTTCAAAAAAATCGAACATATATTGGATTACCATGCATCCGCATTCCCAACTGTTCATTTGTCTATAAATAGATGGGTTCATCCCACTATTTTAGACATTTCTTTTTGTAGTTATTATTTCCATTATATCTGAGAATCATTGAAGCATTTACTATTTTATTCATTAACTGTTTTTAGATTCTCACTTACTGCTTTAGTTTCATAACTCAAGGGGGAGTATTTATTACTGTTTAAAAGTACATCTTTAACTTGATAATCCGCCGTGCAAATCACTTTGATAGTTTAAATATACAAGTGTTCATGATAAGAACCTGTTAAAACAAGAAACTGATCCAACATCAAGGTTTGGTTATGGGCTCATGTCAGATCATATATTGTTTGTTGCCCTAGCTAGGCAATGATTTAGTCGGTTTTGGAGTACATGTCCACCATATAGAAAACCCGTGAACTCACCAACTTTATGTTGACCAATGCATGTTTTTTAGGAAATTAGCATGGATAATGGAACTTGCGGGGGTCGCGTGAGAGCATTTGTGGGATACCTTCTTTTGGACCGTTATGCTGTTGTTCTAATACTAGACATTTACATATAATGGCTTTGATTTTTAAACAATTAACTCTATTTTGAACAAATATGGTTGTTTAATGAAAGTTCCCGCGTTATTTTAGTCAATGCTCATGTGACCTTTGTGCTTGGAAATCTTTCAAAGTCGCACCTCGCGTTTCCGCCTTGGCGGGGTGTGACAGCTTTACACCTACGAGGATAATCCAGCGCCCGCGGGATATGACAGCAGACAGTGCAACATAACGGCGGGCGACAACAAGGTTCAGCTCCCCTAAAGCCCCACTTGCTGCACTACTTTCCAGGTGTCAGGTGTCACCTCAACTTGTCTTTTAGAAGAAGATAGTCGCCTGACACTCTCTGCCACCAGAAAGAAAATGGTGCCTCGGCAATCCACTACAATGCGCCACGTGTACCAGTGGCAGGGCGCCGCCCCTGACGACCAATCACAAGGCACCACGTGGACCAATCATAAGGCGTCATTCTTGGCTAGTTTGCTTTATTCAACTATGGATCTAAATCCAACCGAATGGGCTTCTGGAAGGCAGGCCCAACTCCTGGGCCCAAGCCCAGCGCTCCTAAAGTGGGTCGCAGGCATCCGACCCACATGACCTCTATAAAAGGGGAACTTCTACACCTTTTATGAGGTCGAATAATTCTATAATCTCACACACACACACACACACACACACACTTGCATCCCTGATTTGTATTCTTTCTTTACACTTGTAACCTTTCGAGTAATAAAGATCGTACTTTAACAGTGGACGTAGGTCAACGAGACCGAACCACTTAAACATTGTGTGTTTTGTGTATTGGTTATTAACTCAATTCTATATCTAATCGGACCACGGATCTATCATCGTTATGAGCGAAGGATTACCTCCTGTAGCAAGCACGAGTAGCCACCCCCTCATTATACTCGAGTCATACTCGTTGTTTCTTCAATAACCCATTATGGACTTTGTTGTGTAACGTTCGATATTGAATCGTGTTGTGTTTAGTTATATTAGATTCTAACCATCAATAACTTATGATGAATGCTCTAATCGCAAATCCTTATAATAAAAAACAATGTTGGTATCATTGTATATATTTATTATCACTATAAAGGTGCAAATACTTTATATTATTTGTTATGAGAAAAAAAAAACATTCCGTAGGAAGTCTGTAGGAAAATCTGACGCATTTCCGACAGATTTCCCACGAAATTGAACCTTATATCAAAATGCATAGAAAATGTGTCGGAAATTCCGACGGATTTCCCACAAAAACACTATTTTTGTTTTTTTATTATCTTTTAAAAGATAATGAAAAAACAAAAGTAATGTTTTGATTGTTTTTTACACATTTCCCACGGAATCGTAAAATAGGATACTATTATGTCCGAATTGCGTGGGAATTTTCACATGCGTTTCCTGCAAAAAAAAAAATTGTCGTTTTTTGTAGTTAGTTTTGGATTTCCATTTGTTTCGTAGTAATTTCGTGGGAAATTAGTAGGGGTAGACGTTCATGGGAAATCCGTAGGAACTTTTCATAGGAAAACACCCTAGTAGTGGGTGTTGGGTTGCATTTTTGAATATTTTATTAGGATAGCAAAAGACGGAGTTTCCTTTAAAGACGGTGTTTGAACTATTAGACGAGGTTTAGATTCAAAAGACGGGGGTTCGGTTGAATATTTTGAATATTTTTTATTAGGATAGCGGGGTTTCCTTTATAAAAGACGGTGTTTGGACTATTAGATGAGGTTTCGATTCTAAAGACAGGGTTGTGTTGATTTTTTTTAATATTTTATTACTTTGGCTTAACGGTCACCATCAAATGGCTACTATAATGAGTAAAAGACAGGGTTCACACCAAAAACCCCGTCTTTATTTTTTTTTTGACCCCGTCTTTTGCCCGGATTTGTAGTAGTGCTTACTAACGTCACCAAGTGAAAATGCTAATGTAATCAATTGTTTTAGACCCAACTCTATTTAACAGCTCCAAACCTAAACGACTGATGAGTGATATGCCACCACGAGCCAACCATACAAAATATTAGTGTTCTGAAAGTTGGCCTACTCGGCTTTGTATTTGGTCCTCGGACTACCTCCGAGGCGACTTTAAACTAGTTGGACTTGCCTAATCGACACGGTCAACATCGACCAACTCGGCCTTGTACACAGTCAACTCGGCATTGTGCTCGTCATTGTGTGGCTTGGTCATAGTCCTAGAATTTTGACTATAGTTTTCAAATTTCAATGTTTGCAAGCTTATACGTTTCCGGGTAGAAACACCATGGTCGAATCACATTCGACATATTCATAGTTCATGGAGCTTTTGCTCATTTATTTGTGAAGTTCTTTAGTTGATTTGGGATTTTGAAAAAAATAACACAAGATCATATAGCCACCTTTAGTTGGCATTTATATAATATAGTCCAATTTTTACCATCAAGTTAGATACATATATGTTGATGTGTACATGCATCAGCAAATACGATAATGGTTAATAATAAACGTATAAATACTAACATGATTTTTGAATGGCACTGTAAGCTCTAAAATAATTTCATAGGTTACCCAATCACAAATAGAGGTGATAAAAAAACTGGTTCCCGAACCGGGACCGGTAAAACCGGACCGAACCGGTTCGTCCACAAACCGGTTCTTACACGAACCGGTGCGGTTCCATATATAAACCGGCCGTTCTAGGGTCGATTCCACGTTTTTTCCATCAAAACCGAACCGAACCGGTTCCTACACGAACCGGTTCGAACCGTTGGACGATTAAAGACGTTAAAAACTAGCCGTTGGCTCAATTTTTGATGTTTTTGATCGTTAATTTGCACCCTAAGTCACAATTTTGCCACCCCAAATTAGTATAAATAGGTTTTAGATGTTTTGGGTTGATCCCAACACTCAAAAACGCAAAAAAACGAACCCGAAAACTGAAAAAACGCAATAGTATTCGCTCGTTTTTTTTTTCGCTTTGCTTCTTTACTACATCATTCCATAGCTTCATCAAACCCATCTCAAACGGGTTCCTCAAACCAACCCACCATTGTTAGTATTCTTGAGACGACACGAAACGCTGAACTATTTGGCCAAGAAACGGGTTTTTTCGACTTGTGTCTTTTGTCGAATGGCGAAAAAAAGACACGTTGTAGAAAGTGTGGTATCTTTCTCCAACCAAACGCAAACTCTACCTTCAGAAATCATAAAGCTAAGTATTGCAAGTTTGTTAAAGAAAATCCGCTCGAAAGTTCTCAAACAACTATTGGGACGTGCCGACTAGGTGGAATTCGACTTTTACAATGTTCGAAAGTGCTTTGAAACAAAAACAAATATTACAACATGACGAAGAGATGAAAAAAGGACTAAGTGAACCCCTATCGGATGAAGAACTCGCATACGATGCTTCGTTGCGCCAAAGTAGTTCGGACGAAGCTTAACAAAAAAAAATTGATTAAAATATTTTAAATCATGTTTTTATGTATTTCATTTTCCTAGTTTCTTATTTTGAAAACCGAAAAAAAAAATAATAAAAGTCGAATTTTTATGTTTATATTTTTTTCTTATCGGCCTATTTTTTTTCTAATTGTGTGTGAAAAAAACGATTAACCGAAACTGAAACAAAACGAAACCAAACCAAAACCGGTCTCCAAAACCGGTTTGAAAAAAAAAAAAAAAAAAAAAACTATTTAATCACCTCTAATCACAAATATGTTTTTTTTGAAAGGTTAATCACAAATATGTAGATTCCACGTTTAAACTCACACCATGGAATGATTATATCCGAGTCACATATCATTAACTCTGAGCATATCAAACGTTTCTTGACTACACGTTAGCCATAAACTACATACGGAGTATTATTCGTGTGGCTATAATTTCATATGTGTTTTTGTACCAACATCCGGATTATTATATATATATACACAATTAGCAACTTGGGTTACCTCTAATCATCACTACTTTTCTGTTGTCCAATATCCACCTTTTCACAATTTAACATGAATCTCCTTCAATAGTCACGACCCTTTACCCATCCATTGGCACCGTTTCACAAACTATACAAATTGCAACTTGGGTTACCTCTAATCATCACTACCTTTTGGTTGTCCAACCCACATTTTTCGCAATTGAACATGTATCTCATTCAATAGTCAAGACCCTTTACCCATCCATTGACACTATTTCACAAACTATATATTATCTATCCATAAAAAAAAAAACAAGTTTACTTACGATTTATTACGTTTAATTAATTTTAACCCATTTATTTAAGATTTAAAAACGAAGAACACATCAAATAAAATTTTCCCCTATTTTGCTCATCAAAATTCTGAAGCATATTGAATCCAAAATCAACATCCAAAAAAAGGTCCAATAAACCGTTTTTTAGATTATTTTTTACAATTTTTGTAAGGAAAAAACGAAATTTAAAAATTTTAAATAATAACAAAATATATTAATTTTATTTTTGAAGGAATTTGAATCGGTGTGAAAACTCCGACGGTTGGTAATTGCCATCCATTTAGAACCACTTTCTAATCGCCGGTCATCTAAATATCAATTACACACTCACCGGTTACGTCATTCGATCTACCTTACTCTTTGTTTCATTGTTGCAATTGTACACCGACTTTGACCGTAGTCGCCCATCACTATACATCACCGACAACCACCTCTATTTATCCATCAGACAAGAATCTATATACTTTTAGGTAATCAAGCGAGGTAATCGTTATGTACGTCAATCGCCGCCTTCTTAGTAGCCGATACGACCTCTCACATAACACTGAAACGCCATAGTCGATGTTGTAGTCATGGTCGGTACCATTTTTCTTCTCCAATCTCACCCGCTCCTTCTTCTCCACTCAATTTACCCGTCTATTTATTTCCTATCTAAAAAAGTTGAATAGTCCGACCTTTTTATCATTTTTAACTTACCCAAAACCACCTAATTTACATATGTGATAACCATTAACAAACTTCGCTAATTGTCTAGCCCCATGCGAACCCCTACCATTCTTGCTCAAATCGCGAATACCAATTAATTCACGATTCGAAAAACAACCAGATAGATATTAGAAATTTTCGCATATCATATAACAATACTAAACACATTCGACCCACTGTGTAACAACCGGCAAAATTAAGGTAATCCCGTACTAATTAACCATACGCGATTAACGTAATTAAACGTAATTATGTGTTGATTATTTAACTGAGGCCTTAGAAAAATAGCAATTCCCAAATAATGCATAGGAATGCATAAGTTTAATGACAAAACATGATAGGATCATGTGCAAGCAAATCTATCCGGTATGGACACTGGCGATTACCCGGTAAAAATTAATAAGCGAAACGAACCCCGGACACCTGGGATATAAAATAAAAGATAATTTCACAAAATATAATGAGTTTTGGAACCCCAAAGCCATACGTGAAAACTTGTCATACAAATCTCCCGGTAACGAATAAAGTGCGCGTACCGCACCCGATACGCGCGTAGCACGTAATTTCACCCGGCAAAAGCCGAAATAAATTATCAGTAATTTAACTGGGCAAAATTTAATGAATATTAATGGTATTTTAATATTCGGGTGACACACGGTTAAAAACCCAAGGATACCCGGACGGTACCCGAACGAAAGGGGATTAAACATAACTAATAATGGGGATTATTTAGCAAAGTGGACCCCACCAAAACACCCCTTGGGGCCGGCCTATGGCCCACCCAAGTGGAAGATATCTTGTGTTATCCTAATAAATCATTAAGATCTATATAAATCATGAGGTTGCATGGCTTGGGATTGGGCAATAGAATTCACCAAATCCTCCTCACTCTCTCTCTCTCAAAACTCACGGCCCAAGCACCCTCTTATGATCTTTCAAAGATTTTTTGTGATCTTACATGATCCTTGCAATCTCCCATAATCCAAGACAAAGATATTAGTAATCTTTGAAGATTTGAAGAGATATTATATACATACACAAGCATACTTGAACCAAGAAAAATCAAAAACACTTCTTCTCCTTCTTCTTGTGGTCGTGGCATTACACCCCCACACCAACATCATTCTTGCAATTTTTACACTTCTAAATCACCTCTAGATCATTATCCTTCAAAACCCCATTGTGTGTTTCAAGAGCTTGGAGCTTAACCCACTTGGAAGAACACATTAAACCTCACCCAAATCCAAGATCTTTGTCTTCCCTAGCCTTGAGCTAGTAGTAAGTACTACATTGTTTTATTTCTTAAATGTTCATGTTTTGTGCTATGGAGAGCAAGTTGTACATTAATGGGTAATAAAATGGATTTTACTAAGTTTTGTTAGAATAAAAATGGATGAACAATAATATGGGTAAATCTTGGATTTAATATTATTAATATGATATTTAAAGAGAATGTAGAAATATGAACATACTCTTGAGTAAGATGATGATTGGAACATGATTTTTTAGAAAGACTTGGATATGATCAAGGATGATCTTAATCATCATAGAATGATATATTAATGACAAAAATGAATTAAAATGGGTTAAATAATCATAGATGAAAAAGTTCCATCTTCAAAGTCCACTCACTTGGATAAGTGAAAAATGAATATTTTGGATGAAAGTATGGAACAATCATGTTAATGACATCTAGGATGAATTATAAGATCATTAAAAGTAAAATGAAGTAAAAGCAACTAAGCACCAAGAAAATGGATCTTCAAAGTCCACTACTTTAGGTGAAAAATGCTAACTTGGGAAGTTAGAGTAGAAAAATGCAACAATTGAAAGCTAAGGGATTAATGTTGTAACTTTGAAAGTTAGAGGACTAAAATGAATATTTTGGAAACTATTAGTCCAAAAACACAATAATGAAAAGCTTGGTGTCAAAAGTGTAAGTAATAATCTTCCAAGGTTGATTTGGTAAATACTAGTAACATACTTGGGCATTTTGTATAAAAAGTGTACTTTTATAAAAATGGAAGTTTATAAAAAAAAATATAAAAGGAGTAACACAAGGATTTTTAAAATAAGATTTTATAAAATAAAGACTTGGGAAGACTTGTACGAAAATGGATACTTTTATATGAATGGGAATATAAAAGTATCGGAAACATTTTTGGGTTACAAGTTGGACAAGTTGGGCTAAAGCGTACTAAGTATATTCTTCCAAGAAATAAACGTTCGGAATCGGAAGTAGGAACAATACTTCCATAAGGACGCGCAATGGAAACAAATATGAAAAACGCTAACTAACGAACTTAGTTACATGAGCTAACGTAAACGGACATATGAGAAAAATGCCACTACGGCAAGATAAAAATATACATATATATTTTAAGGAAATAAAATATATATAACAAGGGTGAAACGTGCGAAACACTTTCCTAAGTGTAGAAAGAATATTCGTGGGAAAGGAAAACACATTGTAACGAATTAAAAACGCTAAACGACACATGAACTTAACAAGTAGTATCCACGCGATGGTATATGTACATATGCTCGTTTTCGACGAAATTCTAATATATCTATTTGAATGAGAAAATAGATATGCGAGAAGGAAAACCGAGACGAGTAGGTGAAATATACCTATGAACGTGTGAGTGACCGACAAGATCCTAGTACATTTATTTAAATGGGAAAATAAATGTACGGTGTGGTGAGTCTAGTCGGGTGTTAGAAATATATTACCAAACGACAAGAACTCAGCATATTTATTTAAATGGGAAAATAAATATGTGGCAAAGTGAGTCGGGTCGGATAATAAGAAATCACATTATATCGAGCGAAACAATCCAAAGTATAATTATTTAAATGGGAAAATAATTATACGTTGGGTAGAGTCGCGTCGAGTATAATATTGTACAAGTCACAAAGAATATTAATAAGAATAATACATGACTTGTAAGGAAAGGGTAATCCATCGCCATTGAACCTAGGATACGAAACTATTAAACGGGAATTGGGATAAAGACGTGGTCGGGAAGTTGGGTGTACAACTTGCCAAGGAACATACACCATAGGTGTAGTGACTTATACGCCTAGAACATTTGTAGGTGCGGGATCACAAACTTTACTATTTTTCTCCTTTGAGCCGAGCACAGTTACAGGTGAGTTTCACGGCCCCATTTTACTGTTTTAACTGGGGGAAAGATATGTTTTGTCAAACGTTGTCACATGTTGAAATGTTTTCAAAGGTTAAAATGTGATAAGTGGTATGATGAGTACTTGAGCAGTGATCGCCACTCGGGGTTGAGTCCTCTCTTCTGTAATCATTAATTCAGGGAAATGAAACCGAAGGAATATTTGGATAGTACTATTGGTGCCTGACAAGGCCCACCCCTAATCGATAGCGTCGATTATGCATCGGCGTATGCCTGGGGTGCACGTATTCTGAAAATAAGTCGTTGGGTTCCGAGGAACGACTGGGAGCGGGGCATTATTATTAGTCTTGGTTTGGTTATGGGGCTCAAGGGATTGCTCATCATTATGGTTTGTAGGAGCTAGCTACTCCTTACAAAAGCCACAAGTTGTGCAGGTTTCGCACATGTTGTAAAAGAAAGGGAAATATCGATCGACAATATCCTAGTATAATTATTTAATGGGAAAATAATTATACGGTAAAGTGAGTCGAGTCGATGGTTGTGAAAATGATGTTGTTCTGAAACTAAAACCCGTGAACTCACCAATATTTTATATATTGACGTCTTTTTAAACATATCTTTCAGGTAACTAAGTGCTGAATAGATATGGGGCTAGTGCGGTGGAATTCGGGATGTCGGATACTGGTCGGGGTTTCATTCATTGTTACCATCGGGTTGGAACCTAAATGGAAATACCCCTACATTGAAACTTAATGTCCATCGTTTTATGTAATGCTTTGCGCAATATTGTAATGAGATACTCATTTTCGACATTCTAATAAATTGATCTTTTCTAATTAAATATAGTTTGTGTTAATCTTGACTTTGATATGCTTCGAGCGTTGCGCCACGTGTTTCCGCCATTGGCGTGGTGTGACAGAAGTGGTATCAGAGCCAAGGTTATAGCGAACTAGCATTTTTGAAAAATCTAGACTATAACCGGTTTCGGCTCGAAGACGAAGTTTTCAAAACTAAAACACAACAAAATATTTTTAGAAAAGAAAGAAATTGTACATGGGATGTACAAGGGGAAATTCCGACCGACTAGCCATGTGTGTCAATATATGAAGTATTAGAAAATACGGATAAGAAGGTTATGTTGCATAGGAATCCGATTCTCTAAGTTTAGTTAATGCATACACGTAGTACGGATATTTTGCCAGTAAGAATGTTGTGTCACGCTTCACATTAGTCCACACTCCTGCATCGATCATCGGTACCAGCAAGAGGGAAGGATGTTGTGGTCTACGATGAGCTCACTCGCTTACCTGTAGACAGGATGATCGGAAGGACTAATCTCTATCGCGCTAATGGATGTCGCCGTGTTGTTTATGATTTGAAAGCAAAACTAGACCAAGTCATTTGTTGTATGAAATCTCTGTTTTGGATCAGGAAGAGCTCGAACGTCTATTCATATGAGTAATCTGACGCAAACCCTCCCATCGGGAAGGGTCAGGAGACGAAAGCTTCCTTATATAGGAGTGAATGCCTCCGCCGCAAGTTCTTCCAAAGGAGCGGACGTACAAGAACACACGGCCTACCGAAGCAAGAAATGTCAAGTACAGGGCGTGGAAGGTTATACCCGGAACCCAGTGAAGACCGAGGGTGCGTCCCTGCTAGACCAGTGCGTTTTGAGAACAGGGACCCTGCGTGGATCAGATATGAGACCCATGAGACTCATGGCCGTGTGCTGCTGTGTCATCATGGTGAATAAGTCATGTTCGATCTAACGCATGCCCAAGTTGTCTTCAAGGGTCGAGTATTTTTTTTTTCTTTCTTTTCTTCTCCTGTAGGAAGACAGAATCGAAGTTGCTGAGTTAGGAAGCTTGGCCATTGTTATCTGGAAGGCTCAATAGCCCTCGTCTGAATCGACAGTATTGGTTGTTCCTGTGCAGTCATGGATTGATGATGAAATCAGCATGCCGCATTGCACATCCGCGAGTCATAGGGCTTTGATAAACTTCGATGGTGTCGAAATTTTCGGCCACTAATCACGACCGCGGCATTGTTTGCCAGTGTTATGATGACGGCGTATAGTGGAACAGCAAGCCCCAGTCGGCGTTTGGCTATGGACTCACTTGGAAGTGCATGCGATTAACTCTTGGGAAGCCACTGCTCGATGTGTTGAGTGTTCAAGTATGGATTAACACCCTTTGCAATAGCGCTGGATCGTATTCCGGAAGATGATTTGGGATGGGCTTAGCATATTGGTACTTATGTCATACTACCTTACTGAGGTGCAAAGGTTATCATAAGACTCCTCTATCTACCTCATGCTTGTTTTTCAAGGATTATTGGTAGTCTCGCTTCAGTCGATGAACGCCAGAGCAGGTTCGATACATGTACTGTGCCTGAATCCGTCGTAAATCCTAGGGAGTAGAACCACACTTGGGAAATCATAATCGTAAGGGTGTGTTCCTTTATTATCAAATGTCGCAAGACGCTTTTTGCTGACATTGAAATCCCCCTCGAAAATCAAATGACAGACTACTGGAAGTGGTCACGTTATTCTGTTAAATTAAACACACCCATGTGACGGCAATTCCATTGCTCTTGTTGCAATAACATTCGTCACCCTCGTCACAACGACGAGACTAGTTATAATTGTGGGGTGAAAATTGATGCGAAGTATTTTCCATCAATCCACATAGATACTGAGACGTTGCGTTCCCTCGCCACAGTAGCTGTAAACTAAGGTCGCGAGATCCATTCGTTATGGACACGGCGACCTATCTAATCTCTTGCCGTAGTATGATACTTTCACTGCGTGGCCTATCGGGAAGAAAGTTCACCAGTCCCGCTTAGGTGACAGAGAGGCATTTCAGTTGATGTCTATCGGTGCTAAGGCCAAAATAATATGCAAGAGGACTCTAATGAGAAGGATGACTCGGCTGGGTTGCCAGAGTCGGTATCATTTTCATTCTATCAAGGTGTCTCGATAAATCGTGATCCTTCTACTTCTACTCGCTATTTTTGTAATGACCATTATCCTTGATATTGGGATAGACGGTGGTTGGTTTCTAGGTCCTATGGATACTAGTTACCACACATATAATAACGACGACAAGTCTAAGACTCCGGTCGAGCCTGACGTTGTTGCCCCTGTTATTGTTCTATGACTCAAGCAAGTCCTGTTGACGCTGTTAAGTGTGTAGCTCTTGCTAAGTTTGTTGTTGTCAGTAATTCTGTAGCACTTATCGGGCTTGATGTCGTTGTTTCCGTATCTGTTGTCGATCTTATTGTTGTCGTTGTCGTTGTCTCTATAGTCTATGTTGGACTTGATGATGCTGTTTCTATAGCGTTTCTCGAGTTGATGATTGTTGATGTATTGTGGCTCCTGCAGAAGTCAATGTCGTTAACGAAGACGTCTCTATGACCTTGCCAAGCCGCTATGGCCATATCTGTGTCTTTGTGGAGTTCGTTGTTATTAGTTCCATTCTCTTTAAGGCTTTCATTGAACTACTCGTTATCATTCTCTGGGCCCTTAGCAAACCTAACATTGTCGATGGTTCACAGGCCTCGGTTGAGACTGTCGATGTAGTTGTTGCTATCGTTTAAGCGACACATACCAGGCCTACAGCCGTTCTCTCTATGAACAATATCGGCTTGAGAAGTCAGCTAAATTATGTGGAACCCATCGTTCCCATCTATGTTATGACGACTGATGCGCCGACCAATCTAACCATTCCTACCATTGAGCCTATGGAGGATAGGCTCGAGGCCGAAGGCATGAATACAAATCCCACCTCCACAAGTGATCTGAGACGTACGGGGATGCGAGCTCACCATAACAGAGCTTTCTGTTAATGTGGACCGTGGATTTTCCATAATGAGCGTCATATTGTCACTTGCATTCATGCTGCTGTGTTACCCCCAGCCATAGTGCATGGTCGCTGTTGCATTATAATTGCTGATTGCGTATCCATGTGGTTGCGCTACATTTCTGATGATGCATTCCTGTTGTTTACTGCTCCTACAGTAGTGTAGCCTTGCTGTCATATCTCGCTGTGTCATACGGTTCCTGTTGCAGTGTTGCGTTGTCGTCATGCTTCTATGTTGTCGTGTTGCTCCTGTGCGGTGTTCCCTTATTGATGTGTTTTGTGGATGTATTGTTGTGGCGGTTGGATGACCTTGATGACGTGATGACTTTTCATTGCTTCACTCTTGGCTTTCTCGGGATGGAGACATCACCTAGGCCCCTCGTTGTTGCCATTGTTCTATTTGTTTGATTGTGTAGTGCCAACATTGATTATGTGAGTTTTCGGGTGCCCAACATACTTTCTAGAAGTCATACTAAGACACTCTAGTCTGAGTGTTAGCCCATGAACTCCTTTGAGTCTCGTGATTGTTTGGGTAATTGACCGAATCATGTGTCGACCCCTTGATATGCTCACGCATTTCGTGAGCGTTACATCTCCAGAATCTGAGGCATCAGTGACGCCGTGTCTAGCCTTAACTTATTACTCGCACTTGGTCGACTAACCACACTCGAATCATGGCGGAAAGAAATCCCATGATCCACACATGCCGAGGCGAGGCTCATCTTTGTGATAAGGGATTCCGAATACGTCTCGAACCTGAAGGTATCGAGTAATTGTGAGCGGTATTATGACCCATACCTTTGGGACTAGTAAGAGTTGAGAAATTCAATTCATTTATTGCTCATCCAGTGGATTCATTTGACGTCGTACATGACGACGTGTCATACTGATGATTATAGAAATACCATTGTGGACCCACCCATGGGTGTACATTGGTGGAGTCCCTGGTACATGATTCGAAGGTCTTACGAAACCCTGAATCTAGAAGAGCGTGCAGCATTGACTACTCCATAAAGGTGATACCCTATCGTGTTGAGATGTTTGGACATCTCGGCCCTTTGATTTTTTTTTTTTACTATTCCCCTGATGGTAGGTTTATCTTACCTTGGTGTCATTGAGTATATTCTTGGAATAGTCGAACTCTTTCGAGCTTGGGTTTATAGTGGTGTTCCCAGTTATACTTCAACTGGCATTACTCGCGCTAGAGTAAAATCCTCGGTCCTCAACGGACACTGCTGGAGACACCATAGTGATATGAGCTGCCTGGTCAGGGCGTATGGCACCTGACTAATCAGGGCGAGCTTGAAGGCTTACATATTCCGCCCATATGTGTGACTACTGAGTCATTGAATGGGATGCCTTATGGGAAGGCTCAGGACCATTACTTGTGGTGCGATATCAGTCGCTCGCTTGTTTAAGTAACGACTTGAGCGCATGAAGCCGTCAAGCCAAATGCAAAATCTATGCCAAATGCATGCATCTATGACCCGATCTCACCATTTGCCTAGAAAGATTCCGAAAGGATGGAACCTTTGATGAGTGAGGGTTTCGGTTTCGGGACTCCTTTCACTCAGATCTCTGCATAAGATCTGAAAGTCAATTTGAGGGCATGTGACCGGTATTATTCAGAATTGACTTACTAGGTTGCTAATGACGATAGAACACTAGTGCCCATGAAGCACATACAACAGGACTGGTACTGGATACCCATGGTTGGGTAGCTACTGGTGTTCTGTATACTTGTCGCAATAGGGGCCAACGTGTTGATATACCTTAAGAAACCTTATACTCTGCTCATTGCGAAAACAACTTATGATGTTTCATATATCGCTTTCCGGTATTGACCTATGTGCTGGAAGCATCTGGTCATTGGTGTTTGAGTCGACTGGTAATTCTCGAGGATTGTGGAATAGTATGGCCCGGGTGTCGTATATACACTACTTACTGTCAGGGAGCTGAAGGGTGAAAGCGACGCAAAAATTTTCAACCACCATCAGTCCCTACTAGGCACCCTAGTACCATTTGCCACAATTGCTCAGGTGGAAGGTAGAAATTCAGTACCTAAAGGGTTCTACGGAAATAAAGTCCCATTTTAAATATAGTTGTTCGGTCGACAAGAACCTAGTATATTTATCTTAATGGGGAGGTAAATATATGGTAAAGTGAGTCGAGCCGAAGGGTAAACAAAATGGAATACCCGACGAGGTTCCCAAGGGAACTTTTATGTGGTACGGTAAGATCACCTGTTTGACATCACCATGACACGCAAGGTGTCCCGAGGTCGGATGTGACCCAAGTGATGATTGGTTGTTGTTTGGAACCCTCTCATTCCTTACTCACCATAGCTTCGAGACGAGGCATATGGATAGCTACCCATATTCTTGGAGAGTCGTGGCTAGACATTGGATTGCCGACTCACATTATATCAGATTGTAGTAGTCACTCTACCTCAAGTTCGACAAATTATGTACACTAGCCTGGGATACTCGATTTGAGACGAGTACGGCTTGTCACTCTCGGACTAATTGAATATACTAGACGGAACCGTTCCACGCTGACACGATTGATGTCCGTGGCACATCGAATCCACGAGTTTCGTCACCAAAAATTTCCTATGTGATAGGAATTATAATCCCAGTGTTCGGGGTGTACTACTTAAAGCCCTTGGAAGGCATACGTGTACATCTCCAATACGTCGAATGACAGATGGAGGTAGATACATAACCTGGTTTGAGTTGTTCGAGAGATGGCCATTAAATCTTGCAGTTTAGAGACTGCTTGGGTGACATGCGAACCTATTAAGAAGTCATACGGACAAGGCGTAGGCCTTAAGGACTTCGAACTAGTAATAGGCTTACACCGAGAGTCATGCTCGGGGAGAGTATTGGTAAGCATAAAAATTATAGTAGGCACGGAGATATCGATCAAATTTGGTCTCATGAGGATTAAGCTCGAACTATCGCAAGAGCTCAGTGGGACTCATGATGAATTCTGCAAGTCAAGACCAAGGAAGTGTTGTCAATTTCGCGCTCGACGGAGGTCCGGTTGACGATAAGCTCTACTATTCCGGGAAACCAATAGAGGTATCAAAGTGGGGTACCCAAGAGCTTAGTCGTAGTTGGACTATGATACTGTGCTCGTTAGAGCACTAAGCAGAAACCTAGCATGAACTTGGGTTCACTTAGGAAAGAGGAGATCTCGTGAAGCGCAAACAACCCGCCCTGTTCAAGGATACTATTGTCATGGACAACTTGGACGGAATTCCGGGACGGAATTCTCCTAACGGGGGGAGAATGTAACAACCGGCAAAATTAAGGTAATCCCGTACTAATTAACCATACGCGATTAACGTAATTAAACGTAATTATGTGTTGATTATTTAACTGAGGCCTTAGAAAAATAGCAATTCCCAAATAATGCATAGGAATGCATAAGTTTAATGACAAAACATGATAGGATCATGTGCAAGCAAATCTATCCGGTATGGACACTGGCGATTACCCGGTAAAAATTAATAAGCGAAACGAACCCCGGACACCTGGGATATAAAATAAAAGATAATTTCACAAAATATAATGAGTTTTGGAACCCCAAAGCCATACGTGAAAACTTGTCATACAAATCTCCCGGTAACGAATAAAGTGCGCGTACCGCACCCGATACGCGCGTAGCACGTAATTTCACCCGGCAAAAGCCGAAATAAATTATCAGTAATTTAACTGGGCAAAATTTAATGAATATTAATGGTATTTTAATATTCGGGTGACACACGGTTAAAAACCCAAGGATACCCGGACGGTACCCGAACGAAAGGGGATTAAACATAACTAATAATGGGGATTATTTAGCAAAGTGGACCCCACCAAAACACCCCTTGGGGCCGGCCTATGGCCCACCCAAGTGGAAGATATCTTGTGTTATCCTAATAAATCATTAAGATCTATATAAATCATGAGGTTGCATGGCTTGGGATTGGGCAATAGAATTCACCAAATCCTCCTCACTCTCTCTCTCTCAAAACTCACGGCCCAAGCACCCTCTTATGATCTTTCAAAGATTTTTTGTGATCTTACATGATCCTTGCAATCTCCCATAATCCAAGACAAAGATATTAGTAATCTTTGAAGATTTGAAGAGATATTATATACATACACAAGCATACTTGAACCAAGAAAAATCAAAAACACTTCTTCTCCTTCTTCTTGTGGTCGTGGCATTACACCCCCACACCAACATCATTCTTGCAATTTTTACACTTCTAAATCACCTCTAGATCATTATCCTTCAAAACCCCATTGTGTGTTTCAAGAGCTTGGAGCTTAACCCACTTGGAAGAACACATTAAACCTCACCCAAATCCAAGATCTTTGTCTTCCCTAGCCTTGAGCTAGTAGTAAGTACTACATTGTTTTATTTCTTAAATGTTCATGTTTTGTGCTATGGAGAGCAAGTTGTACATTAATGGGTAATAAAATGGATTTTACTAAGTTTTGTTAGAATAAAAATGGATGAACAATAATATGGGTAAATCTTGGATTTAATATTATTAATATGATATTTAAAGAGAATGTAGAAATATGAACATACTCTTGAGTAAGATGATGATTGGAACATGATTTTTTAGAAAGACTTGGATATGATCAAGGATGATCTTAATCATCATAGAATGATATATTAATGACAAAAATGAATTAAAATGGGTTAAATAATCATAGATGAAAAAGTTCCATCTTCAAAGTCCACTCACTTGGATAAGTGAAAAATGAATATTTTGGATGAAAGTATGGAACAATCATGTTAATGACATCTAGGATGAATTATAAGATCATTAAAAGTAAAATGAAGTAAAAGCAACTAAGCACCAAGAAAATGGATCTTCAAAGTCCACTACTTTAGGTGAAAAATGCTAACTTGGGAAGTTAGAGTAGAAAAATGCAACAATTGAAAGCTAAGGGATTAATGTTGTAACTTTGAAAGTTAGAGGACTAAAATGAATATTTTGGAAACTATTAGTCCAAAAACACAATAATGAAAAGCTTGGTGTCAAAAGTGTAAGTAATAATCTTCCAAGGTTGATTTGGTAAATACTAGTAACATACTTGGGCATTTTGTATAAAAAGTGTACTTTTATAAAAATGGAAGTTTATAAAAAAAAATATAAAAGGAGTAACACAAGGATTTTTAAAATAAGATTTTATAAAATAAAGACTTGGGAAGACTTGTACGAAAATGGATACTTTTATATAAATGGGAATATAAAAGTATCGGAAACATTTTTGGGTTACAAGTTGGACAAGTTGGGCTAAAGCGTACTAAGTATATTCTTCCAAGAAATAAACGTTCGGAATCGGAAGTAGGAACAATACTTCCATAAGGACGCGCAATGGAAACAAATATGAAAAACGCTAACTAACGAACTTAGTTACATGAGCTAACGTAAACGGACATATGAGAAAAATGCCACTACGGCAAGATAAAAATATACATATATATTTTAAGGAAATAAAATATATATAACAAGGGTGAAACGTGCGAAACACTTTCCTAAGTGTAGAAAGAATATTCGTGGGAAAGGAAAACACATTGTAACGAATTAAAAACGCTAAACGACACATGAACTTAACAAGTAGTATCCACGCGATGGTATATGTACATATGCTCGTTTTCGACGAAATTCTAATATATCTATTTGAATGAGAAAATAGATATGCGAGAAGGAAAACCGAGACGAGTAGGTGAAATATACCTATGAACGTGTGAGTGACCGACAAGATCCTAGTACATTTATTTAAATGGGAAAATAAATGTACGGTGTGGTGAGTCTAGTCGGGTGTTAGAAATATATTACCAAACGACAAGAACTCAGCATATTTATTTAAATGGGAAAATAAATATGTGGCAAAGTGAGTCGGGTCGGATAATAAGAAATCACATTATATCGAGCGAAACAATCCAAAGTATAATTATTTAAATGGGAAAATAATTATACGTTGGGTAGAGTCGCGTCGAGTATAATATTGTACAAGTCACAAAGAATATTAATAAGAATAATACATGACTTGTAAGGAAAGGGTAATCCATCGCCATTGAACCTAGGATACGAAACTATTAAACGGGAATTGGGATAAAGACGTGGTCGGGAAGTTGGGTGTACAACTTGCCAAGGAACATACACCATAGGTGTAGTGACTTATACGCCTAGAACATTTGTAGGTGCGGGATCACAAACTTTACTATTTTTCTCCTTTGAGCCGAGCACAGTTACAGGTGAGTTTCACGGCCCCATTTTACTGTTTTAACTGGGGGAAAGATATGTTTTGTCAAACGTTGTCACATGTTGAAATGTTTTCAAAGGTTAAAATGTGATAAGTGGTATGATGAGTACTTGAGCAGTGATCGCCACTCGGGGTTGAGTCCTCTCTTCTGTAATCATTAATTCAGGGAAATGAAACCGAAGGAATATTTGGATAGTACTATTGGTGCCTGACAAGGCCCACCCCTAATCGATAGCGTCGATTATGCATCGGCGTATGCCTGGGGTGCACGTATTCTGAAAATAAGTCGTTGGGTTCCGAGGAACGACTGGGAGCGGGGCATTATTATTAGTCTTGGTTTGGTTATGGGGCTCAAGGGATTGCTCATCATTATGGTTTGTAGGAGCTAGCTACTCCTTACAAAAGCCACAAGTTGTGCAGGTTTCGCACATGTTGTAAAAGAAAGGGAAATATCGATCGACAATATCCTAGTATAATTATTTAATGGGAAAATAATTATACGGTAAAGTGAGTCGAGTCGATGGTTGTGAAAATGATGTTGTTCTGAAACTAAAACCCGTGAACTCACCAATATTTTATATATTGACGTCTTTTTAAACATATCTTTCAGGTAACTAAGTGCTGAATAGATATGGGGCTAGTGCGGTGGAATTCGGGATGTCGGATACTGGTCGGGGTTTCATTCATTGTTACCATCGGGTTGGAACCTAAATGGAAATACCCCTACATTGAAACTTAATGTCCATCGTTTTATGTAATGCTTTGCGCAATATTGTAATGAGATACTCATTTTCGACATTCTAATAAATTGATCTTTTCTAATTAAATATAGTTTGTGTTAATCTTGACTTTGATATGCTTCGAGCGTTGCGCCACGTGTTTCCGCCATTGGCGTGGTGTGACACACTGTAACGTGCGGGGTGGCATAAATTCGTTAAATACAATTTACAAAAGTAAAACCCATACACGATCGTATTGTGGCGTAAGTTAATTATGACTACAGGTGCAAAATAATTGACATAACTTGTAAAAAATACAAAATTAAAACCAACCATACAAAAAAATAGTCGTTTTTTTTCTCCGTTTTTTACATAGCACTATGGTACTCGTTGGAAAGATAATAAAACGCTCGTTAATTTGGTGTAATTTTTTTTCTTTAAAAAAATCACGTGTATAAAAGATATTAACGTTTAAAAGTTATGGGAGAAAACATTAGAGATAAAAATCTAATTTTGTTTTTAAATTTTAAATTATTATTTTTCTAAAATAAAGGCATTGCCACATGGGATGACACATGGCACACTCAATAGAGAGAATACTCTCTTTGAATGTCATGTCATTAAAATGGCTTTGGTTTATTATATGTATTTATTTTCAAACAATTAATAGTTCACAAGACATAGGGTATGGTGCCTTTCACTTTTTTCTCTCCATTAACCACATCAGCGTCACGTCATTTCCCGCTTCTCCTCATTTTTTAAGAGAAATGGTTTTCCCTTCCCCTTCCTTTTTTTTTTAATTATTTTTCGTTTTTATTTATTTTTAGATTTTATATTTCATTAATATTTGTTTTCATTAAAATTAAAAAAACAAAATACATAGAAAATTAAAATAAAAAAAACCCGAAAATACATTAAAAATAACGAAAATACATTAAAAAAACTAAAAATTGAACGCTCCTCCAAGCCATCTTTTTACAATTTTGTCTTTTATTTTCTCCGCTATTTCACGTTCCGTCTCCAAAAGGCCATCGAGACTTTCTTTCATCAACGCAAATTCTATTCTATCCGGTTTCAAAAGATCCATTTCGAGGCGCTTCCTTTCCAACTGTAGCCTCTCCATATCCCTCACCGCGATTTCTTCCTTCTCCTTCTTTCTTTCCATGTACCTCTCCGCTTGCTCTTGCTTAAAGTCGTTAAAGTTTTTAAGCAACTCTTAAATTTTCTCCACCGCATTATCTTTTGAAGCGGAACCGGTATCAATACCCTTTCCTTTTGAGCTCGAGGCCGCTTTCTTGGCGCAGTCCCTTCCAATCGGCCTCTCGGTCTCAGGTGTTGGCGCCTCGTCTTCAAACTCTAGGTCGTCATTTATATTGATAGCACAACGCGCATCCAACCCACCACCACTATAACTCCCTGATGCGCTCGTTTTTGTCCTCTTCGTTTGTTCCACCTCATTAGGCACCACTTTAAACTTTTCACACTTGCTAAAAATCTCATACGCTTTCATGTATGTCCACACCCCGTGTTTTGCGGTGTATCTTTCAATAGCCAACTTCAACACGTTGTCATCACTTTGGCCCGTGGTACGATTATTCCAAACACTTTGATAGTAACCCACAAAAAGTTGGCATTTTCTCATCAACTCCCGACACTTGGTACTAACGGAGTAAACCTTTCGATATGGTTCACGTTGTAATAACTTGAAGAAATCAACAACAACTTGGTTCCAAAAACTATCCTCTTTCCGATTTGTAGCTACAATTATTTAAAAAAAGTTAGTAACAATTTATTAAAACCGAAAATATCTAAAAAAGAATTAAAGTTTTACCTAGTATTGGATCGGTTGAAACGTTAACACAAGCTCGTGCTAGCGCTTCCATACTAGGGCCTTCATCTTGGCCCCGTTTTTTCACTTTTTTTGCGGTTTTTTCCCGGTTGGGTTTCGAGCACGTGATCATTGTGCGTGACCAAACAAACGAAATCGTGCTCGTGTTGTGTTTGTGTTTCGGGTAGTGTTTTCCATTGGTGTTGTTGCATTTGCATTTGCCATGGATTAAGAGGGATGTTAAACGCGCCAAAAGGGAGTGGTTGTGTCGCGGGAGTACCGTTGTCGAGGGAAAACCGAACGGGGCTTGGCTCGAGAGGTTAGCGGGTGTGTTTGGGAAGAAAGGGCGCCTATGATCCATGAATAAATAAGTTGAAGGTTTATAAAATTTTAGTTTTTGAATGTGTATATGAGGTTGGTGTGGGTTAAAAATAAAAGGTAAAGTGTTTAAATATAGGAAAAAAGGGTTAACTTTTTTTTAAACAACCGTTGCAAACGTTCATCTGTCGAACGGTCAAATTTTTTTTAGGGATTTGGGACGGGGCGATTGGTGGAATGTTGCCGTTTGTGCCAAACCAAGATTGGGGGGGGGGGGGGGGGGTATTTCCAGAGGGGGAGGCTCTCCACGTCAGCCCACCGAACCCCTCCCCGCCCCACACCCCTCCGTCTAATAAAAGGGTTTTAAAAATAAGTGTATTTTATATAAGTTTAAGAGCTTTAATTTTTACAAATTACTTTAGTTACTCATCATTTCTTTCTACAAGTCATAACTTTAACGTACAAAAAATTATATTCAATAATTTTTTACTAAAAACAAAAAAAATCTATATTATGCTTTTTTTAATGGTATAAAGTGTAAACCAATTAAAGGAAAAATCAACAAACTAATTAAAGAAATTGAGCATCAAAGTTAATAAAATAGTCGTTCACTTTAACCTATGCTAGGACCATCAACAACTGAGGTTTGGAAATCAGACAGGTGTTAAGGGGACTTCATGCATTGGAGGGGACGTCGGGATGAGGTGGATGGTCTGGTTGTGATGTTGTCCGGTGCAGCGGATCGGTTTGAAATATGATGGTGGGCCTATTTACATATTAAGTAGTAGCTCATGTTTTACACTTGTTCCAATATGTAAGGCTATTATGTGAACCCTTTGTAATTGACGTGACATCCGGTAAACTCAGGTTAATACTTTTCACAAACATATAAGTCTATTTTAGCAAAACATTTTACATAACATATTTAACTGGTTTAGTTGAGCCGGTTCGATGATTCGAGGAATCATCTGGAGTTGATTCATACTTGCATAGTGTCTACAATTGTCCATAGTTAAATGATTCTGGGAATCATTGGAAAAACATACACGTACACACGAGTCTTGAGTCCCGTTGTTGGTGAAAATGTAACTTATCAAGTATTATATGTTCCATGGTCGATTAACTTGTAAATGCATGATTAGGTGATTTGATGTGTTAACATGTGTTAAAATGGCAGCTTGGGGTCGTGAATGCGAATGAGAAAGTAAGATTTCCCATTCGCATGGTATAGCATATACGAATGGGTATATTGGGATCCCATTCGCATGACAATCAACTCATTCGCACAGTTTAGTGCGAGAATGAGAGCAGACTATAAATACATCTATTTGCCTCATTTTCATCATTTCACAACCCTAATTCGCCTCCAAGTGCTCTCTCTCAAACCCCAGCCTGTAGAAACGAGTTTTTGCCCTTATTTCTTAGATCCTAATGCCAAAACAAGTTTTATATCAATATCAAGTGAAGATTCAAGGTGTGTTAATCTTCTAAACCCTTTTCAATACATTTTTATACATTTTTTTGATAAACCCTAAGTGTCCATATATGATTATAAAGAGTTTTCTTAAATAAAAACTTTTCTAACACCTTTCTAAAATAGATCTAGACATAAATAATGAGTTTTCTTACAAAAACCCAAGTGTAAATGATGTTGGTGACTATGTTATGTGTTTTGTATTAATGAAATAATGTGTGGATGATGTTTAGATGATTTAGGACTGATTTGGAACATAATATATGGATGTGTGAATGATTATTGGTTGTTTTATGAACTTTTACCCATTTTTGGGGTTTATGTTAGAAACCTAGGGTTTGTAATATGAACATGATGATGATAATATGATTAGGGATTCATTAGAGTGAGTTAATCTATGCTTGATGACCTGGAAATGATGTTATTTCAATACTTTCCTTTTTGTGTAAAATTCTTATGCAATTGATGTGACATCTCCATAATTTGCCATTTTAGGTAATGTTTGTGATTTGTTATGAAAAACAGACGGATTGATGATTGAAATAGGTGTCGCAACATGTTATTAGGGTAGATAAGGTTGACTGCAGTGTTTGGTTGCATTTCGTGAGGTTTTTTATTAGGTTTGAAGGGTTTATGTTCGTCAAAAAAGCTTAAAAATTGTGCAGATACGAATGGGAGGAAAAATTTCCTATTCTCATGATCAGAGTATGCGAATGGGAGAAACAAAACCCATTCTCAACATGTTAACTTATTCTTATCAAAAGTCCATTCTGATGATGAGAATGGCTAATCATAAAACCCATTCGCATGGTTTAAGTGTGCGAATGGGAGGAACAAAAACCCATTCTCATCGTATCAACTCATTCTTATAAAAAATCCATCCTGATGATGAGAATGGCTAATTTTAAAACCCATTCACATGGTCCAAGGATGTGAAATAGATTGCAATAGCCTCATTCTTACCAATGTAGAAGGTTATGAATCTTTGATATGAATTAAGTGTTTTATGTGTTGTACTTGTATGTAAACTGTATGTACTTGTTGAATTGATATAACGGGTCACCCACGGGATGTCGAGTCTTGTGTGGTCGTGTCAAGCATTCAAACACGTTTTCAAACATACACGGTCATAGTGTAGACAATTAGGGACTAGTTAACCTATGGGTTATTAGTCAGGACACTTATAAATACTTTATGATAGGTCGCCGGTATTAGGGACTATCATCACACGTGGTTAACTTATTTTGTAGAAACTCAACCTAAGGTGAGTTTCACAGCCCACTTTTATTGTTTTCGTTGTTGGGGGAGAAACATGCTACATATTTTGGATACGTAAAGATCGGGTTATACTGTTGTTATCTTTTGTTTACTATACAACCCATCTAAATCCCAAGGAAACCACTAATATGGGGGTACATAGCGGGGGAAATGTGGATAGATCTATTAGGCCTGACGAACCCCACCCGGGTCAACTGGGAGTTGGACGGGTGCATTTTGTCTCGAACTACAGGGTTTGCCGGGGATGACGATAGTCCGACGGGTAGCAACGTATGGAACATCTTTGTAAGCAATGGTTACTGATCGTAATAGTAACATACTTAACGTCTAGCTAACGTTCGCATAACATAGTAGTAACGAGACTGATCTTTCAAAACTTATGAAGCGTTTTTGTGAAAACCTGTGAAGTCACCAACATATTATGTTGACAATTTTAGCATGTTTTCTCAGGTTGCTAAGGTTGCGAAGTTGGAATAGGCGCATGGGGTCTCACTGCATCTATGATCATATGCATGGTTTTTGAACACTTTTAATCTATTGTCTTTTCCGTTTCGGGAATTGTAAACTTATTTATGCTCTCTGTTTTGTTGGTTAAACTTTTAAACTGCGTGGTTGGTTTTATTTCGTTATTTCCATATCATATAGTTGTCGTTTATTGTGACCGTTAACTTGGATTTTGGTATGTTACGCGCCTCGCGATAAAACCCCGCACATAGAATTTGAGGGTGTGACAATTGACCATAAGTTATTGTGTTTGCTAAGCCTTGGACGTACTCTCAGCCAATGGACAATTTTTGATTGTCCATTTAGACATGTTTATTTTAGAGCATTCACAACGAATGGACGAATGAACTGGTCCAGAATCTAGACTTGTTATATCAGCATGCCAAATAATTTCAAATTATAACCATTCTAAACCTTTGTTTTTAACACTCTCTTTTTACCTGCCAGTTGAATATATCCTATGTTTTTATTGGCTAGCCATAATTTCGTCATGCCATATCATTCACCGGTTGAATTTAGCTGTATTATTTTGATTGTTTTTTTTTTCTTTTTTTAAGTTCTTCTTGCTTTTGCAGGGTTTTTTTTATCCCTTTGTTTGTAGCTGCTAAATTTTGTCCTCCTAGCTAATCATAATTACCATCTTCTAATTTGCTAGTTTGGAAATATATATTTTATCAAAAGACCCGGCCAAGTCTATTTTGTTAACTTTTATTAACGACTTTTCCTAAAATGAATAATCAAATTATAATATATAAGAACTAGCTGATTACCCCGGGAGGGTCCCGGGGTTGAAAAATCTAATTTTACGTGATAACCTATTGCAAATAGCTCAAGTTAACTAACCACAAAATCTCCCAATCATAGCATGTTCATAGTATTCTAATCAGTAATAACTCATATTCCCTAATCTAAAACCTAATTAGTAATCATCTAAAGAATCACTTATGTAAGCTGCAACTATTAAAAAACTCATCACATCTCTCTAATTTCTCACATTCTAATGACTCTTATAATTCCTAACCTAATCAACTAAACAAACACTTAAGTTGAAAGTTGTAATCATTGCATCTCATTATGCCACGTGGCATAATCAAGAGATGGTTGAGGCCACCATTGAACGCCACGTCAGCAACTATCAATTCTTTCCGGAAGCATCCCGGGGTTGAAAAATATAACCATTCCAATAATACTAATACTAATAGTAATAATTATTACTCTTGTAATTAAATAAATAAAAAAATAACCTTGCTATAAGGTGACACCATGTGTTGCGCGATTCTTTCTCCTAACTTCTTTTGATTAAGTATACCTAGTAAAATTCCAATGATAACATGGCGATTGGGCTGATTTTCAACATCGTAGATAAGAACCTGGTTTAAAAGAAAAAACATGATTAATGAATAACATGAACACTTTGTGTGTTTTTTTCCTATATGAACGAAACCCCACAAAAAATAGTCGATTTTTCTCCGTTTTTTATACAGGACTATGGTACTCGTTGGAAAGATAATAAAACGCTCGTTAATTTGGTGTAATTTTTTTCTTTAAAAAATCTCGTATATAAAAGATATAAACGTTTAAAAATTATGGGAGGAAACATGAAAGAAAAAATTTAAATTTATTTTTAAATTCTTTTTTTCCTAAAATAACTCAATTTAATTTAGGGTTTTATGTTTATCTTTTTTTTAACTAAAAAAGGAAATAGTTCAAAAACACTAAAATCTTTCAATTATAATGCCACGTGGCACTCTCAAAGGGAGGTTGAGGCCTCCATTACACGCCACGTCAGCATATATGTTTTCTTTTATATATATAAATAGATAGATTCTTGAAGGTTAGCTACAATAGCTGCTTTATATTTTAAGTGTTTTTTTTATAACTTTTAGCATTGATATTTTCGTCCTCTTAACTTTATAAAACTTTTATAAAATGTCATTTTGACTCCCCATCCTCCTAAGTTTATCATATTTTAACTTTAAAAACATTAGTCTTGTATACTTATTTTTATGTATATGTCGCTATAAATTCAAGTTGGTTTACGATTTAAGGTAAATTTTTCGATAAATTGAGTCTGATCAAGTGTAATAGGTTTTATGTTTATTTTTATGCACACTTTCGGTTGGTCTATATTTTCATTTAATTTTTTCGCCTATTTTTCCGTGTTTATTTTATGTTTAGACATGTTTTTTTTTTTTCCCAAAATGAGTCAGGTGAGTTTTAATATGTTTTCGTGTTTATTTTTATATATGTTTTCAGTTAGCCTATGTTTTAACTTTAACCCTATTTGGAAATGAGACCTAACAAATATAATATGTTTTTGTTTGACAACAATGTTTTGAAACTCGTACCAAATCGGCCGATCGGACCGGGAACCTGATCCTTGGCCATAGGGGTGTTCATCGGTTTGGTTTACGGTTTATTTGGTTTATTCGATTCGGTTTATTCGGTTTTCAAAATTTTGTACCCCAAACCAAAAACCAAACCAAACCAAATTAGGAATATGAAAACCAAACCAAATTCAACCAAATTGAATTCGGTTTGGTTTCGGTTTAAAACCAAACAAACCAATTTCAACCAAATTGAAACGAAGTTTTTTTTTTCTCTAACTTATCTACCTCTGTGTTCCGAAATCTGAATAGAAAGATAGCAATTAATATAAATCAAACCACGCAAACACAAACATCATAGAAATTAGAAATAGTAAATAAGTCTTTTCAAATTCCACAAATTATAAATAAACTTCAAACTTAAATCTTTCTCCAACTCTAATAAAATTACATACGAAAATAAAGAGATATTAATACTAAACATATACTTGGGTTTATATATTATATACGGGTTATTAAATATTATTATTTTTATTTAATAATTAATTATTTTACCGGTTTATTCGGTTATCCAAATAAACCAAATAAAAAAAATGTAGAACCAAAAACCAAACCAAACACCGAATTAACAATTCGGTTTCGGTTAAAACAAAACCAAACACCAAATTCGTTGTTCGGATTGGTTTTTTCGGTTACGGTTACGGTTCGGTTTTTATTTGGTTTGCGGTTTTTCTGAACACCCCTACTTGGCCAGTCCGGATTAATGGGTTCGACCGCCTTAACATCTGTGTGAAGGAGCTGTAGAATCAGTCCTAGCTAGCTGATAATATCAGCTGGGATCACAAAAGAATAGCCAACCTAGTCCAGTAGCACAGTCCTATAAGCCAACGGTTGCTAACTTTCTTTTAAATAAGATCTGACGATCTGTCCCAGCTGGCATTATTCTTTAAACCACCTTCTCTTGATGCAGAAAAATCCCCTTTATTGAGGGTAATGCAGAATTAGCTCTATCTTATCCAATGGGAAACTTTAGAGTTCATCCTTTAGCTGTCCAGGCAGTGCACTACTTCCTCTTGAGATATTGGTGTATAGATCCTTCCCAGCTGGACAAGAAGCCTCCAGAAGCCTGTGTTTGGTTGTCGGACCGGAAAACCGGCCGGTTGGACCGATTTTTATTTTTTTATATTTTTTATGGTTTTTTATGCTTTCTTGGTCTGCTTATCGAACTGGTTGGACCGGTGATGGCTCTGGTTTAACATCCAGTCCGATTTTAAAAACATTACTTGACAGTATAAATTCGAATTATTTTAAGTTTCACTAGTTAAAAAAAAAAACACTAGTTAATTATAAAACAAAAAATATAAAAAAACAAAAGACATTCAAACACCAAAAAAAAAAAGTAAAAGCAGTCTCCGTCTCTTCCTTCTAAAAAAAAAAAAAAAAAAACTGTTGCTTAACGCCACGCCATCGTTCCCACGTTTCATCTCCACCTTACGTTTTCTTTTCATCTTTTCTTTTATAACAAACAAACCCAACCTCTTCATGTCATCTCCTTTTCTTTCTTAGATATTTTTATTTTTATTTTCTCTCTCCACCACTTGTCTCCTTAACCGTCGGTGGCTCCATGGACACCACCACCACCACAACCACCGTCCTCCACCTCCTCCATGACCCCACCAACCTCTCTTCCCATATTCAAGCCGCCAAAGATATCCGTCGCCTCACCAAAACCTCACACCGCTTCCGACGACAATTATCACCCGCCATCAAACCGCTTGTTTCCATGTTATGTTTCCAATCTGTTGAAGCCAACGAGGCAGCTTTGCTTGCTTTGCTTAATCTTGCTGTTAAGGATGAAACGTATGTTTTGTTTTTTTGTTTTAAATTTTGTTTGAATTGGTTTAGTTTGATTGTGTTTTTTTTTTGTTTTTTTTTTTTTTTTTTTAATAAGGATGGTCAATTTTGTTGTTTCTTTGCATATTTTTTTTTCATTGGTTTGATTAATATTTGGAAAAAAAAGTTGGTGGTCTCTCTCTGCTTTTTGATCATTTGTCTTTTGAGTTTGGTTGGTTTAGTAAGAATAAAGAGTTTGGTTTACTGAAATTAAAGATTTTGCTTTGGTTGATATAATGATTCCTTTGTTAATGAAGTTTTGCTTGGAATATGAGTAATCTTGTAATATTGTTTTTCGTACCAATTAATATTGTCTGTTTTGTTTTACGGATTTGTTTTTAGTTGTTCGTAATTTTGGCTACTAGGAAGTTATATATTTTATAACTTTAAATAAATTTGTAAGCTCTTAGATGGTTAAAAGTTAAAACGAATAATATTGCTTGATATAATAAATATTGTTTGCTTCGCTTACCGGGAGCTTATGAATTTATTTTTGCCTGCGGTAATTGACGATGGATAGACTTCTGGGAACTTTTTAAAAGTAGATTCGTAAGCTCTTAAATGGGCAAAACGAATACTATTGGTTTGGTTTTGGTATGAGGGGTCAGATGTTATAAAATTTGGGTTTTTCATGATGATTCAAATTTTTTTATTGGGATGGTTTTGGGTGCTCTTGAAATCCCAATTCGAAAAGTTTTTATTGTTTGTTTAATGTAATGATTGTGATATTTGTAGTTCTTTTAAACAATTTAAGATATCGATTGATTAATCTTCAAGTAAGTTGTGGTGGGAATTATAACTTGTCACTTTCTATGGTATACGTGCGCATTGTTACGTTAATCCATCAATTTAATAATGAACATAACGTTTTTCAACTTTGTTGTATTCTACTCTTCATTAATATCTTTCATTTTCGTAATTAAAATGGTTGTTCAAGAAAATTTTGTTTTTATAGCATAAAATAATACATTATTTTGCTAAATATCTATGACATTTTAGTTTGTTTATGTGTTGAAATGATATTTGTGCAAAAGAAAAATTTTAATGACAAATGTAACATCTTGTTATTGTTGTATGCAGCAACAAGATCAGTATTGTGGAAGCTGGTGCATTGGAACCTATAGTTAGTTTTCTTCAATCTGTTGATTCAGTTATGCAAGAACACGCGGTGGCGGCTTTAGTCACTCTGTCTGCATCTCCGGTGAAGAAGCGAGCCATCGGTGCATCCGGGTGCATCCCATGTCTCGTAAGAATCTTAAACCATGGTTCACTGCAGGCTAAGTTGGATGCAATCTTGGCTCTTTCGAATCTCTCAACCGAACCGGATAATCTAAAACTAATCCTGCAATCTAACCCGGTCCCTTGTTTAGTAAACATCCTTAAAAGTTCCAAAAAATCTTCGAAAATCACGGAACGGTGCATCTCGGTTCTCGAATTGTTGGTCGAGTTTGAAGACGCGAGGGTTTCGTTAACTACGGAAGAAGGTGGAGTGCTCGCGGTTGTGGAAGTTTTGGAGAGCGGGTCACATCAGAGCCGCGAACACGCGGTAGGGACGCTTTTAACTATGTGTCAAACTGATCGGTGTAAATATCGCGAACCGATACTAAAAGAAGGTGTGATCCCGGGACTTTTAGAACTAACGGTCCAAGGAACGCTAAAATCACGAACAAAAGCGCATACATTGCTTCGATTATTACGCGAATCGCCATACCAACGACCCGAGTTTGAATCGGAAACACTTGAGAACATCTTGGGCAATATAATTTCACAAATTGATGGTGAAGAACAATGTGGGAATGCTAAAAAGATGCTAGCTGAAATGGTGCAAGTGAGTATGGAGCAGAGTTTGAGACATCTGCAACAAAGGGCTTTGGTTTGTAGTTCATCTGATCTACCAATCACAGCTTCTTGTGCTTCTGAGGTGTCTTTGAAGTAAATCTTGGTCAGTCATAGGTTTTTTTTTTGGTCAGTTTGCTGTCCTGTTATTGATCAAAGAATATGTATGTTACTATTTACTAGCCAGTCCAGGCCTTGTGGTGATAGGGTATCATGAGACTGGTGTGTTGAATTTATTTTTCTTTTATCCAGGGAGTGTGTGGCTAAGTTCAGAGAATAGTGATACATTAGTCTTTTTTTTTTTTTTTTTTCTTTCAAACGGCTAACACACATTCACTAATTTTTTTTTAGTAAAATCGGTATTTATCATGTCTTTTATTCCAAACCAAGACAAAACAAGTTACATTTAGATGACGGGTAAGCGAGGAACAAGTTGCGCCGCTATCCCCTTTTGATAATACATAACTCTCAATCTATGGGAGAATAACACCACTTTGCATACTATGATATCACTAGGTTAGAGGGAGATTTTGCGGTTTGCGACCATCAAGAAGAGAAGTTTCTTTGAGATGGGCAAGAGAGAGAAATAGCGCCTAATGTTGTCTTGTTGGTGACAGAGTGTTGTTAATACTCTTTTAAGTTTGTTAGATATGTTAGACTTGAAAGTTTTGAAGGGTTGTAAATCATATTCTCATGGGTTGTTTTTAGGATTATTGGATTTTATTACTCCCAGCTATATGGTATTGGCTGCTGCCGCTCCCAACTATCACTCTGACGTGGCAAGTACCTCTGGAGTGACACAACAAAAAAAGTGTTAAGTTGAGAGTGTCAGGAGTCAAAGTGATGGGAGTAATAAAATCCAATAACCCTTTATGATAAGTATTAATATTTTTTTTTTCCGTTGATAAAGGTGGTCAAACTTAGCTATAGTATTTTGAATGATGATGTGTTGGTGTTTATATGGGTGGTTTCAAAGTTAGGGAGCCTAATAAAAGACCAAAGGCTGGTTGGGTGGAATTTGTTGGTACCAAAATGGAAGTTTTGTTGTTGAAGTGGTACAAATTTGTGATTTGAAGTCAAGATAAGCATTCGATTAGCACTAAAGGATTAGTGGATGTGATTTGTTAGACTAAAAGCGGGTAAGTCGGTTAGATCTTAAGGATTGGGCGATCTAGAATTGTCTAATTAGTTGGTTTGGTACGAAACTTCTATATGACCAAACAATTTCTTGTTGAACATTCTGGTTTAACCAAACCATGTGTAGTAGTGTATACTAATTAACATGTTAATACAAAATCTCTTTAGGTTTTTTTTTTTTTTATTTTATTTTATTTTATTTTATTTTTTTTCTAAAAAGTTTTGAACCCATGTCCTGTTCTTTTTCTTTTTCAGCGTTTTGATAGATGTGTTAGAAGTATTTTTTTAATAACCATAACAGAAATCTTCTTTTAAAGATATATGATTATGTAACTTATCATGTGTTACTTTGATGAATCTGAAATCCAAGTATATAATATATGTTCAGTTTAAGGAAATTGAATTTAAATACTCTAAACTATTACGCGTTGACCGATATCAATCTTAACTATCACTTTGACTATCAATACTCCCAACTTAACACTTCGTTTGTTATGTCACCTCTAAACTAACCAAAAACTAACTCCATTAGTGTTTTTGATGACGTGAGATTTTCTGCCTATGTGCCATGATAATGTCAGCATGTCACGTAGGAAAATTTTGCCATGTCTGCCACGTCATAAAAAAAAACTAACGGAGTTATTGTTTTGTGAATTTGGGGGATGATATAACAAACAAAGTGTAAAGTTTGGAGTATTGGTAGTCAAAGTGATATCGACAAACGAACAATTGTTTAAAATATTTAAAGGGTGGTTATAATAAAACTCCCTTGGTTCTATATTCACCCCATTTAAAGCGTCTCGCTTTGGCCAAAGTGAGGCACTTGGCTCCCTTTTCAACGACATCAGTACGAGGTCAGGAAAAACTGAAAAATTAAGACCAAAGCGCCTCGCTATGGCCAAAGCGAGGCGCTTTGGATCAGGGGGTGATTTTGTTTTTTTTTTAAATTTATTTTTTTGTGTTTTGAAGTGTTTTTTTTTATAATTTTTTTAATATAATTATTCTAAAAATGGAAAGAAATCAACAGTCGGATCGGCGCTAACAAACAGATGAAAATTAGACGAGTTTGTTTACCTTCCTATTGATTTCAAGTATGTTCTTTTTTCTTCTCCGACATTAAATTTTGTACAGGTGTGACCTTGTTTTACATCACCAAACAATTTCAAATAACTGTTCATGCAAGCAAGTAAAATTCAGTTGTTGGACATTGTGTAAGAATGTATAGTACAAAATTCTTTTAACAAACGTCTGGCTGACCTGAAATTCCTTTGCAACCTAGTTCCTTTAAATTATAAAGAACATTAAAGAAGGACTTGTGCTATTTCTTTTCAAATCCTTCCATCATATACCTAAAACACTACAATAATTCACAATTCTATACATACAACACACACATTCAACCCATTCCTCGTAAACCAGATTGATGATAGTCGTTTTCGGCATTGTAAAGCGATCGTTACTGTTCGTAATGGTTTATCCCCATCATTCATCCATCACTATTCAGACACATTATAAAAACCCACACCTCCAACACCCACCTCACACAAAATATTATTATTATTATTCTATACCAATGGATGATCGTTCCACTTCTGTAATGACCAGGAACATTCCAAATAATTGTTCAGTTATGGATCCTTTGATCAGAAAATATATTCTCAAACAAATTCCTAAAATAAATTTTCCGATAATTCACACCTTTCTCCTGAAGCAAAACCTCTCTAGGTTTAGCATCACCAAACGGATCCACCTTAGGCCTCGGTTTGTCCACTCCCTACAACATACCCGACACCTCAACCGAACTACCAGACTGCGCACTCCCCAGCCTACTATTCGAATGCAAACTCGTCGGCCGAGCATTCCCAAACAGATTCGGCCTATTCCCTTTAGTAGCGTGGAAAGCTTAAAACATTTCTCTCCATTGTATAGAAATCAAGCGGAAGCGATTTTATATTTGGTTTAGTATGTTTGCTTGTTTGAGCCCTGCAGCGGGAGGGCTGCTTGGTTTCTAAGCGCCAATGACTCTCAAAATGGTTAGGTGGTTTTGTATAAGAACTATAGAGATAGAATGATTGTTTTGTTATTGATTGAAATGTTTGATACACACAAATGAGGAGATAACCTCCTCTATAAATACATAAAAAATAACATAAAATAGGAAGTAGCTAATCTTGGGGCATAAGAGAAGGTGCTAGTCTTTGGGCATAATACATGGAGTCAAATATCTTGGACATAATGAAAGGAGGCACAAATCTTGGAAGAGCATGGTGGAGGAGAACAATGAGGAGAAATTATCTCTAATGCTCCCCCTCAAATTGGAGCGTGAAGATCACGAACGCTCAACTTGCCAAGTAATGTTTCGTTCTTTTCGAGCACACCCTTTCAAGTTAGAGTGCTTGTTTTTTTTTTTTTTTTTTTTTTTTTTTTTTTGCGGGCACATAGATTTTGACCCGACTTTTCTTCTTGCGGGTATAAAAACCCGACTTTTCTTCTTGCGAGTTTTAAAACCCGACTTTTTCTTCTTGCGGGTTCAAAGAAACCGATTTTTTTTTTCTTGCGAGTTCAAAGAAGTCGACTTTTTTTTCTCGCGGGCTCAAAGGAACCCGACTTTTTCTTCTTGCGGGTTCATAGAACCCGACTTTTCTTTTTCTCGCGAGTTCAAAAAACTCGACTTCTCTTCTCGCGGGCTCAAGGAACCCGACTTTTTCTTCTTGCGGGTTCAAGGAACCCGACTTTTGTTTTGTTTTTTTTTTTTTTTTTTTGTCTAATACTCCTCATGCTAACAGCATTCATCTCCTCCCTACTTGTGCCTTTTTTTTATTGGCTCCTCACATGCCTTTGCTTTTTTTTTTCTTATTGATATAGATCAGCTTCTTTCTTTCACCAAAACACCAAATCGTGATCAAGTTTTTTTTTTCCTAGCAAGATAGTAGCCTGCTCTGATACCATATAAATTTCGAGCGGAAGCGATTTTCTATTTAGTTTTATTTATTGGTTTCAACCCTGCAGCCAGAGGGCTGCTCGGTTTCTAGCCACCGACTATCAAAACGGCTAGGTGGCTTTATTTGTATAGGGGTATAGAGATAGAATATATAGATGGAAGAATTGTTTTATTTCTTAATTGAAATATTTGGTTGGTACAATACAAGGAGGAAACAACCTCCTATATAAATACATAAAAGAAGTACATAAAATGAGGAAGTGACTAAACTTTAGGGCATAATCCAAGGAGGCTAATCTCTAGTCTTGGTCAATGATCAATAATGTTGGTCAATGGTCAAGGTCAACATTATTGATCACTTGGGGCACAAAGCAAGCAAGACTTTGACTAGTCAAGTGGTCATAATCTCCAATACTCCCCCTCAAGTTGGAGCGTGAAGGTTACGAACGCCCAACTTGCCAAGTAATATTTTTTTTTGAACATTCCTCTTCAAGTTGGAGTGTTTTTTTATTCTTTTTTTTGCGGGCTCATAGTTTTGGACCCGACTTTTCTTCTTGCGGCTTCAAGAAAACCCGACTTTTATTCTTGCGGGCTCAAAGAAACCCGACTTTTCTTCTTGCGAGTTCAAAGAACTCGAGTTTTCTTTTCGCGGGCTCAAAGGAACCCGACTTTTCTTCTTGCGGGCTCAAAGGAACCCGACTTTTTCTTCTTGCGGGTTTAAAGAACCTGACTTTTTCTTCTTGCAGGTTTAAAGAACCCGACTTTTTCTTCTTGCGAGTTCAAAGAACTCGACTTTTCTTCTCGCGGGCTCAAAGGAACCCGACTTTTTCTTCTTGCAGGTTCAAATAACCTGAATTTTCTTTTTCTCGCGAGTTCAAAGAACTCCACTTTTTTTTTTGCGGGCTCGTAGATTTGAACCCGACTTTTCTTGCGAGCTCAGAGATTTGAACTCGACTTTTCTTCTTGGTCTTCGATTTCCTCCATCTTGCTTCCACCCCCCTCATTGCCTCCTTTATTTTTATTTTATTTTTTGAGCATGATCAGGAACACTGCTCTGATACCATATAGAATTTCGAGCGGAAGCGATTTTCTATTTGGTTTTATTTATTGGTTTCAACCCTGCAGCCAGAGGGCTGCTCGGTTTCTAGCCACCGACTATCAAAACGGCTAGGTGGCTTTATTTGTATAGGGGTATAGAGATAGAATATATAGATGGAAGAATTGTTTTATTTCTTAATTGAAATATTTGGTTGGTACAATACATGGAGGAAACAACCTCCTATATAAATACATAAAAGAAGTACATAAAATGAGGAAGTGACTAAACTTTAGGGCATAATCCAAGGAGGCTAATCTCTAGTCTTGGTCAATGATCAATAATGTTGGTCAATGGTCAAGGTCAACATTATTGATCACTTGGGGCACAAAGCAAGCAAGACTTTGACTAGTCAAGTGGTCATAATCTCCAATACTAGTCAAGGTCTTTCCCTCCCTTATTACTAACTTCATTCCATTTTCATTTCCAATGATTCCAATTCCAATTCCAATTCCCTGTTGTTCATTTTCTTCTTCTCAACTTTACAATGGAACTTCAGGTAAAGAGTCTGTCATTGTCATTATATAATAATAATGTAACTTATTAGTTTCAGGTTTATAACATTCCCACACACCATATAATACAATCAAAACTCTCTCTCCCTTTCGTTCTTCTCTTACCTGAAGACTAGATTCGGTGCAATCAGAATCTGAAGAGAATTTATCATCATCATCATCCTCCACAATGTTCTTACCTAAAATCAAGTTTTCCACCTTTACAATGGCTATCAAGAGTAACAATCAATCAATCTCAGCTGCAAGTAATAAATAAAGAATGTAAAATTTTATTTAATGAAATTTAATGCGTATACCGCATTCAAAGATCCTTGCATTGGACACAAACTCATGGAATGTAAAGATGATTAACCATGTGGACTTACCAGAAAAATAGATTTGGTGCAATCAGAATCTGAAGAGAAGTTATCATCATCATCATCATCATCCACAATGTTCTTACCTAAAATTAAGTTTTAGTCAGAAAAAAGAAACAATAACAAATTCTACGACTTTGTTAAACATGTTATGTCTGGCCGAAAATAATCGAATTGAAGTGTTTTCTATCGAGCTCGCATTTCGTGGAAAGGTTAGTCAGACGTTTGCGGTAAGCTTAGATTGTGGAAACCATATAGGTAGAAGAGCTTTAGAATTGCGCGTAGAGTTGCTTAAGCTTCTTCCTAGAGCTACCAGCCATCCTGAGATACATTTTCATGGAAATTGAACTCATTCTACAATTATGCAATGAACATATTCATATGTATTAAGCAATATGTTTGTACTCAGTCTTCTCTTTAGAATTATAAAATATCTTCATATTTATGGGGCGTTTACGAAAAGAATTTTGTACTATGCATCCTCACACAATATCCAACAACTGAATATTACTTGCTTGCATGAACAGTTGTTTTGGAATTGAGCAGTGGTCTAGTGGTGTGGTCTACCTTTTGCGTATGATGCCATCATGCGATATATAAAGCAAAAACAGACAGGTTTTATATGTTGCTTCAGGTTGCCTTTATCGTACAGATATTTCTCCGACAACAACTTCCTCCGTACCCGATCACAATGTCCAACAACTGAATTTTTACTTGCTTACATGAACAGTTGTTTAACTATTATAGCAACTTCCATAGGAATTCACCACGAAGGAATCTTTTAATTCTTTTGATTAGCTTAAATCTCTCTCTGATCCATGGTTGGATACTTTGATGACAAAGCTTGTGTTGAGGGCATGTGTGGATGTAACGATTTCCGTACGTTGCCCAAGTTCTATGACTTTGTTAAACATGTTTTGTCCGGCCGAAAAAAATCTAATTGAAGTGTCTTCTGTCGAGCTCGCATTTCGTGGAAAGGTCAGTCAGGTGTTTCAGGTTGCTTTCATCATTTTCAGATATCTCTTCGACAACAACTTCCTCCGTACCCGATCCATTTTTCCAACCAAACGTTACCAAAATAAATGTTCAGTCTTCCCCATTGGAGTGTTTTTGGTATCATAATCTTGTACGAAATCTTCTCATTCCATGTTCTCCATATCCATACCTTGTTTCAAGTATCTTGCAAAAGTCATTTAGACTTCAAGACTTCTAGGAGTCAGCAAAGGTTGACTTCTTTGAGCATTAACCAGATTTTAAATATGATTTGAAGCTAATTAAACTCATATCTCAAGCCGGTGCTCGTTGCTGGTTTTCAGAAGACACATCCGATCATTTAGACATGCAAAATTTGTATTTTAAAACCATAACTTATTACATTATTATTATTATTATTATTATTATTATTATTTACATTATTATTATATTTGCAACCTAGTTCCTTTGAATTATAAAGAACATTAAAGAAACTATCGACTGTATCGTCTGCGTAGCACGTACAATGATTTATGAAACTATCAAGAATAGGAAATTAGCAAATTTTATTCAACCTAGTTCCTGTTCTTGATTTAAACTTCTTGTTTGAAAAAAATAGCACAAGTCCTTCTTTATTGTTCTTTATAATTCTTTAAAACAAAATATTTTGATCAGATGTGACTTCTAAAAACCACCAACGATCAATTAAACATTCCGAAACACGTCAAACAGAGTCCGGAAGTCCAACATATCGATTAGACATGCAAAATTTGTATTTTGAAAAAATATGGGTATCGACTGTATAGTTCGAGCACCACGTACAATGATTTATGAAAGTTGTACAAACTCGGAAGTTTCTACCGAAAAACACAAACGAGCAATAAACGAACCGAAACGCCTCAAACGATTTTTTTTTTGGATTGGAAACAACTAAAAAGATTTAAAAATGAATTAAAAATATTTTTTAATCAATAACAAATATTTAAAACGAATTAAAACAAATTTATTTTTTTATAAAAAACTCTAAAGCGCCTGGCTATGGCCAAAGCGAGGCGCTTCAGATGCCTGATTTGACCCGAAGCACCTTGCTATGGTCATAGCCAGACGCTTTAGGGTTTTTTTTTTTTTTTTTAAAAAAAAAGTAAATTTGTTATAATTCGTTTTAAATATTTGTTGTTGATTAAAAAATATTTTTAATTCTTTTTTAATTCTTTTAAATTGTTTCCAATCCAAGAAAATTCGTTTGAGGCGTTTCGGTTTGTTTATTGATCGTTTGTGTTTTTCGGTAGAAACTTCCGAGTTTATAAAATTTTCATAAATCATTGTACGTGGTGCTTGGACTATACAGTCGATACCCATATGTTTTTTTAAATACAAATTTTTGCAAGTCTAATCGATATGCTGGACTTCCGAACTCTGTTTGACGCGTTTCAGAATGTTTAATTGACCGTTGCTGGTTTTCAGAAGTCACATCCGATCAATTAAACGTATCTAAACACGAAAAACATAGTCCGGAAGTTCATGATATCAATTAGACATGCAAAATATTTTGTTTTAAAGAATTATAAAGAACATTAAAGAAGGACTTGTGCTATTTCTTTTCAAACAAGAAGTTTAAACTAAGAACAGGAACCCTTGTTTGATTATAATCGTGTTCAGCCTTTGAACTTCGTTTGCCTTTGGATCGGTAGTCTGTGTAATATGTGATTTTGGGGCTTTCTTTGTTTGATACTGCATTTGATTTTATTATTGTTATTTTATTTATTTTTTGGAAGTAAATTAAGTCTTGTCATGGATTGATTAAATAAATTTTACTAATTTCCAATTCTTGATAGTTTTATAAATCATTTTACTAATTTTCGATTCTTGATAGTTTGATTATAATCATGTTCAGCCTTTGAACTTCGTTTGCCTTGGGATCTTGCGTTAATGTTAAAGAGATTATTCACACCATCTTCTGTCAAATCATCATCATCATCATTACACCCTCAAAACAGATACAACATTCATCATAATCATTGCTCCAACCTAACTTGCATGGGCTTGAGATATGAATTTGATTAGCTTAAATCTCTCTGATCCATGGTATCCACTAACTGTAGCGACAACGTGATCCACAATTCAAACATGGAGCTAAGTGATATCCTAAATCTAATATTAGACGTTAGGGTTTGATAAACACAAGACTTATTATTAAAAAGCAACACAAAACAAAATCGGAACCCTAAATCTTACCATGATATAAAGAGAGGCCTATTAGAAGTGCCGTGGAGGAAGATCGTCGGTTTGCTGTAGTCGATGATGGCGCAGAGGTTAGCGGGAAGTTGAAATTTTGAATGATCTTCATCGGTTTGCTCTTTGTATACTAATTCAAAACAGAGGTAGGAAAGTAAAGCTTCATGTGAAAGTGGATATCATGGATCAGAGAGATTTAAGTTAATCAAACTCATATCTCAAGCCGATGCAAGTTATGTCGGAGCACTGTTCATCTTCTTCTTCTACTTTCTTTCTCTTGATCTTCACATTTGCTTTTGGAGCTCTGATCTTCTTCCTATTATCTTGTTTATCACAACTTAAAGCTCTGATCATTGGTCGCATGATTGTGTTTATGTTCTTTTATAAGATGAAAATTGTGCCGGTCCGACTGTCGATTTCTTTTCGCAACCAGTACGACGAATCAGTACAACGAACTCTGTATGGATGATATCGATCAAACCTTCATAAAACAACCAAACCACCGTTCAAAACCATAACTTATAACATCATTATTTACATTATTATTATATTTGCAACACGCACCTTCAATCTATTCCTTGTAAACCAGGGTAAAAATGGCTATAGTAAAACACTTTAAGACGATGGTTTTGTTTTGTGGATCAGACGAGGACTTGCCTGTGTTGTTTGAGCCTTGCTGTGGCCATAACGAGGCGCTTTGAAGTGAGTCACTATTCATATATAAAGAACTTTAAAGAAAGATTTGTGCTATTTCTTTTCAATTATAGTGACCGGAAACTTCATGGCATATTTCACCAACAATTACTGTTTTCAATTATAGTGACCGGAAACTCTTGATCTTCACACTTGCTTTTGGAGCTCTGATCTTCTTCCTATTATCTTGCACTACTACAAAAATACCCTTTCTTGACACTTTTTTTATGACATGCCTTATTTAATGACATGCAAAAGTGCATGTCATAAAAAAAATGTCATCTTTGAAAAAAAATGATAATTTCTTGACATTTTTTTATGCGTGTCAATAATTTTCTGTCATAAAATAAAAAGCATGACATTTTTGAAATCAGCGTGTCATGATTTTGTGTCGCCTAAAATCTCAAAAGCTTCTCTCCCCGCGCCTTTTCAATATGCCTTCTCCCCTCTCTCTCATAAAAAAATCAAACCCTTCCCACCTGCTCAAATCAAACCCCTTTCTCTCTCGTAACAATCCATAACCTCCTGCTCATTCCAAAATCAACGATCCAAAATCACCACCTCCTGCTCGAATAAAACCCATCCAAAATCACCACCTCCTGCTCGTTGTACAATTATAATCGTGTGTTTACAGCTCTAGGAATCCATCCAAAATCGTGTGTGTACAAAATCAACGATCCAAAACCCATCCAAAATCATCCAAATCAATGACCGATGAAGCTCTAGGAATCCATCCGTACACTCGTTGCCACATTAAAACAATGAAATCTCTTCTAATCGAAGCTCTAGGGCGCCCTCTTTGTGCTCATGTATACACTCTTCGGCTCGGTAAGTTCCAATTCCTTCTGTATATAGGGTCGGTTTTGGATGTGCTACAAAAGCCCCATGAAATCGTTCTTACATTGCGTTAGGCAGTAGGTATACTATTATTACTATTATTATTATTATTATTATTATTATTATTATTAATTATCTATTTGTTGTTCATATGATGTACCATTACGTTCTCCTGATGCGCACATTTTAAAGGTAGTTAATGAATGCAACAGATATGATATGATCTGACTTTGGTGTTATTTTTCTTCAATCAAGTTTTTGATAATGGTTTATTGACGTGGTTATGGATTGGTTTATAATATGCTTAACATAATTCCTTTAGAAAATTAACACTCAAATTTAAGCTGACTGGTTTTAGTACATTACTCTGTTAAAAAGTTACTTATTTTGTGTCTAGTTTCTGAATCTTGCTTACAATTAAAGATTATAGTTGTTACCGAGTTTAAATCTTAAATAGGTACACCATGGAACGACCACGGTTTAGTGATCACCTGGAGGCAATCAAGTTCATCTGTAAAGATTTCTGGTCTGAGCTCAAAATGCTTATGCAGTTTTGACCCTTTTATGTACAAATGGGTTGATTTGGGTTTTGTCTCTAACAGGACAAAGGAGTTAAGATTAAAATTTGTACCAAGGTATAAATGGTTGAACAGATTGGAAGTCATCCAAAATCTATTTATTTACAAAAACCCTCCTACATGTTTTACTACAAAAAAAGATTATTATTTTAGGTAGTCAAAGGCTAAAGATGCACACACGGCGCAAAGGGTGAGCATGCTGCCTCGGCGCTTAAAAAGTGAGTGCCCGAGGCAAGCAAGGCGTGCGTGTATTCCAAGCTACTTTTAGACTTTTAGTCTTTAGACTAGTTTTTGGGCTAGTTTAGGCAAGTGCAGACATGTTTTTTTTTTCCAGATTTTGGCCTGTTTTTTTCCAATTAATATGCGCCTTTGCTGCGCTTGGGCGTCTTTGACTACTACACTATTAGTGTTATATTATTAACATCATCAAATTTACGTTCACGGTCTTTACGAGTGATCAGTTGCAACATGTTTGGTTCTTTTCACTATCTGTTGTTAAAAAAATATGTTAAGTTTGTGTTAAATGACCATTTTACCCTTGAATTTTATTTGTGTCAGGACAAGAACGTGGTGACGGTATTTAGTGCTCCAAACTACTGTTACAGGTGCGGAAACATGGCTGCGATACTTGAAATAGGAGAAAACATGGACCAAAACTTTCTTCAGTTCGACCCAGCGCCAAGACAGATTGAACCGGATACTACCCGCAAGACGCCAGATTATTTCTTGTAATCAGTGATAGCGGTTCGCTCATTACCTCGAATCGGTATGCCTTTATTTCCAGCTCTACTTTACGCGCATATATATCTTACTACCATGTCCTTACTGCTTCAGTATTTGATTTACATTCATAGGTTTCTTTTAGGATAGTATTTGCCATATATACCCATTTGGTTGATTGTTTGCTACCTGTTAAATGCATTGTGTTGGCGCCGCAAACTTCGGCGTCGGGTAAAAACCCGCTCAGTATGTCCATCGCGCGCCGCGGCAACGCGTGGCGACGGTAAAATACTAGTTAGAAAGAATTGTTAACACCCAGATAAGTAAATCACCATCTTTACTTGTAGTCCATTAGTAATTATTGAGGATAAATTGGGCTGCAACTATTGGCGAATTTAGGCTGTACAGACATCAAGTTAACAACCTCTGCTGCTGCTAGGTAAACGCTTCTTTGTTCACTAACAATACTTGATTAGCTGAGTTGTTTATGGAGTGTTGTTGTGTTACAAATTTCAATTTGTTTACTGGCCATTTTCTGCAACCCCATTTCATTGCCTTGAAAGACCACTTTTGCTGTACTTTATTGATGTAGTATGTTGTCTTTTTATGCTGTCAAAGGAGTTGATTAGTTATATTTTTTTGCTTTCAAAGGCGCATTCTTTAATGAATATCATTGCTGAGTTTTTTTATTACATATATTTCCAGTCAAGCTGTACATAAGGGGTGTTTTTATTACAATTCATGTTTTATGTTTAATTAGTAAGACTTAAAGAAAAATATTCCATATGGCTGAGTTTAAAACTAGAATGATTCCGCTGCAATCTATTCATGACATAGGTATAGTTAAAGTCGAAATACTTTTGAAAGTCAGAAGTTAAAGTCAAACATAGGTTTCTAACTGTGAGGATCATAGTTATCAAAAGCGCGCCTAGGCGCAAGGCGCAACCAGGCGCACCAAGTGCGCTGCGCCCTGATAGGCGCGCGCCCAGGAAAATCAGGTCCATTATTTTGCTTCTTAGATCACATTAGCGATGCACTATGATATATGTAAAATAATTGGCCGGCCTCGACTAATGTATTAATTTTATTTTTGTCTCAGGTCGGGGGAGGAGCGGATTATTAAGGGGATGAGGACATGGATGTCATTCGCGAATAATGGTCAAGCTACGCCACGAAATTTATTTTCAAAGGATCGAAACTTGTTTGAGGACAATGTATTGTCGATACAATATATTTTTGTAAACATTAAACGTTGTCCCGGATTAGTTTGTAATTAGATAAATATGAATTATATAATGAAATGATGTTTTTGTTATTAGTTTGCTAATTATTTTGCATATAATAAAATGGCAATAAATCCAGGAGGGTAAATATGTAATTTTACAGGAATTTTTTTTTTTGATTAAAAAACGTGTGTCAATAAATACTGTCATAAATGTGTGTCATAAACAGATGACACGCGAAAATATGTCATGTTAAATTTATGACACCGCCATCCTTGACGTTCTTTTTCCTGTCATCAGACCCCTTTCTTGACACGCAATGCGTGTCAAGAAAGGGCTTTTTTCTAGTAGTGTTGTTTATCATAAAGTAGGACATCCGTTTGTTAGCGCCGGTCCGACTGTTGATTTCTTTCCACAACCAGTACAACGAACTATGTATGGATGATACTGTATGGTGTGTGTTTTTACAATGCCGAAAACAACTATCATCAATATGTACAAACCAAATTATGACGTTAGAGCTGCAGAGGTAGCCTTGTGGTCTCTCAACAGGAGTGATATAGCTGGAAGATGAATGTTGCAACATGAGTTTGACCAAGATGACACGTCAAGCTTTAGATACCAAGCGGATCCCTTGATTGCCAACTCAGATCCCGTAGAACATAGGCCTGTACAAAGTTATACCAATTTGCCTTTTTCACTTATTTAATAAAATTTAACGCACATACCGTATTCGAAGATCAAGGTCTTCACATTTTAGTAACATTTCAGACTAACTGAGATTCGAGAACAACCACATTCTCTCTCAAACCTTTCTAAACGTTGAAAAAAACTAGAACAACATTAACAACTAACAATGATTGTAGAATAAAAGAAGAAAGTATTCCTCTCTGTTACCAAGCATGTCAAGAAATGATAATTTTCAAATATTGCAGATCAATGTCTTCATTAGTACTTTGGAAAGAGAGCAATGACCGGCCACATTAGTACTTTAGGTCAAAGATGTAATCAATGATAATAATTCACCTCACTTAACGATTATTTACGCATTTTATGTTTCTTAAGGTTAATAGCGGTGAACAATTTTTAGGAATTGAATTCTTAGAGATGATAAAGAATAACGAGGATTAATGTTGTATCTTTCCCAGAAGTACTTAATTTTCATTTAGGGTAGAATCTAGAAAGGTAGAATTTTCATTTTGGTTTATGATAGTTTGATTAGGGTTATTATTATTATTTTTTGTTAAAATCTATATCTATATCTATATCTATCTCTATATATATTATAAAAGAAAACCATTTTAATGACATGGCATTCAAGGAGGTATTCTCATCCTTGAGTGTGCCATGTGTTATGCCACGTGGCAAATAAAAAAAAAATAATAATACAAAACCTAATCTACTAAATTTAAATTGAGTTATTTTAGGAAAAAAGAATTTAAAAACAAATTTAAAGTTTTCTCTCTTATGTTTCTTCCCATAATTTTTAAACGTTAATATTTTTTATATACGAGATTTTTTAAATAAAAATTACACCAAATTAACGAGCGTTTTATTATCTTTCCAACGAGTAACATAGTGCTATATAAAAAACCGAGAAAAAACGACTATTTTTTGTGGGTTTCGTTCATACAGGAAAAAAAAATACAAAGTGTTCAGTTTATTCATCAATATATATATATTGCAAAGCTAATAATCCTACATGTTATAATATTTTGTAATCTCTCATTTGAGAGATGCCACATAGGATGTGATGTAGCAACTCTAGACCAATTAAAAAAAGGAATAAATATGGTTTAACATAATCTATTAAATACCTAATCTACTAAATGTAAATATTAAACATTTATTATTTTTTCTCTCAAGTTTTCTCCCATAACTTTTAAACGTTAATATCTTTTATATACGAGATTTTTTAAAGGAAAAAATTACAGCAAATTAACGAGCGTTTTATTATCTTTTCAACAAGTACCATAGTGCTATATAAAAAACGAAAAACAAAACGACTATTTTTTGTAACCCGACAGGTATTGTGTCAGGTTTGAGATTAGTTTAACAAAAATTGTAGGTTTTGGTCGGGCCTGGGATTAGGTGATACCCATGAATTTTTTAATATAATACTATGATAACTTATGGCAGAGATTTGTTTATAATAATAATAATAATAATAATAATAATAATAATAATAATAATAATAATAATAATAATAATAATAATAATAATAATAATTAATCATATATTGGCAAGTCATTAATTATGTTGTCATATTTTTTTTTTGAACGTTAACTTTCATTAAAACACAAGGGCGTCCTCAACATGAGGACAAAACCCAAAATTACAACATATACAAAGGACTAATACACCAATTTTCCCAAAGGAGATCGCTGAATTTGGTCCTATACTTCAGCCACAAAAACGACAAAGATTTGACACTACCAACCACTACCGAAACCTTTGGCTCAATACCTTTAAAAGTCTTCTCAATTCTGGCTCTCCATATCATCCAAAAGGTCACCACAATAATCCCATGAACAATCTTCTTATCCCATTTCCCTCCGGTCGCTTTCTTGTACAGAGAAAGAAGATCTTGTATGTTATCAACTAAACTCGTACTCAAACCACACCATCTCCATATATTAGCCCAAACCCCATACGAAAACCCACAACCCAAAAACAAGTGCTCCGAAGACTCCACAACCACCTCACATAACTTACAGCGATCGTTGGGGATGAAAATGTTTCGTCTAGTAAGGGCTGAAACGGTGGGGATCCTATCTAATTCAGCTCTCCAAGCAAGAACTAGACACTTCGCCGGAACCCAACTGACCCATTTGAACTTAAAGCAACTATCGTAAACCAACTGTTGTTTCACATAAGTCTTGACTTCAGCAACCGAAAACGAAGTAGAACCGTTCTATTCCCATTTATCTTTGTTAGCTGACATCTCAATCGGCCTCAACAGAGCGAACAAGTCTGACCATTCCTGAACCTCGGCCAAAGACATAGGCTTAGAGAAATCCACGGGACACCACGTATCAGCGAAACAACAATCTTTAACCAGCCTTCCTTTAGTGTTCGCTGACCTATACAATAAAGGAAAATGCGACATCAAGGGAATATCAAGCAACCACCTATCCTCCCAGAAACGAATTCGATTGCCATCACCAATCTTTCCTTTTAAGAGATCTAAAAAGAATTTATCCTCGCACTTGAATCTTTCGCAACTCAACACAATGGCGGACCATACTCCCCCTTTGCCTGAAAAACGAGGGAGCCCGGACCACCTTCTCCTACCATTATGGCAAGCCAAAATAATCGATTTCCACAAAGTACCTTCCTCCACATGAAAGCGCCACGCCCACTTTGAAAGGAGAGCCTCATTAACATCTTTTAGCTGACTTAACCCCAATCCACCTTTATCTTTATCCCGGGTCACCTTCTCCCAAGCCACCCAATGAATTTTATTTTTTACACTAGACGCCGACCAAAGGAACCTTTTCATAAGGCTCTCTAGTTTATCTATCACCCCCATCGGAGCCTTGTACAAAGAGAAGAAATAGATGGGTAAACTTTGAAGAACCGATTTGAGCAAGGTAATTCTCCCCCCAAAGGAAAGAAGATTAGCTTTCCAATGTGAAAGTCTACCTTCAAAAACCTCAATGATTTTACGCCAACCGTTAATTCGATTCATATTAGCACCAACCAAAACTCCTAGATACTCAAACGGGAAAGAACCAACTCGGCAACCTATCGACAAAGCTAGCTCTTCGACATCTTCAATCGGAACACCCGGTCCATATAAGAAGGACTTATGAATATTAAACTTGAGGCCGGAACAAATGTTGTCATATTAGATATTTTATTATGTCATATTAGATATTTCAACCCGGGACGCTCCCGGGATAAAAACTAGTATATATATATATATATATATTGCAAAGCTAATAATTCTACATGTCATAATATTATGCAATCTCTCCTTTGAGAAATGCCACATAGGATGTGATGTGACAACTCTAGACCAATTAAAAAAAAGGAATAAATATGGTTTAAATATAGTTTAACCTAATCTATTAAATACCTAATATACTAAATGTAAATATTAAACCTTTATTATTTCCTCTCTCATGTTTCCTCCCATAACTTTTAAACGTCAATATCTTTTATATACGACATTTTTTAAAGAAAAAAATTACACCAAATTAACGAGCGTTTTATTATCTTTCCAACGAGTACCATAGTGCTATATAAAAAACGAAAAAAACACGACTATTTTTTGTAACCCGACAGCTATTGTGTCAGGTTTGATATTAGTTTAACAAAAATTGTGGGTTTTGGTTGGGCCTGGGATTAGGTGATACCCATGAATTTTTTAAAATAATAATATGATAACTTATGGCAGAGATTAGTTTAAAATAATAATAATAATAATAATAATAATAATAATAATAATAATAATAATAATAATAATATTCATTAATCATATATTGGCAAGTCATTAATTATGTCATATTAGATATTTCAACCTGGTACGCTCTCGGGATAAAAACTAGTATATATATATATATATATATATATATAGGATTTGGTTCAAATGAGAACCTTTTCCCAAATTGAGAACTAGAGAACCATTCTGGGCCACACATTTCTCTAAGGCAAAAAAAAAAAAAAAAATTTTTTTTTTTTTTTTGCAAAAATCGCTGCTTTATATGTAAGGAAAATTTTTTTTTTTATTTTTTTTGTATTTTTTTTTTCAGTATACACATGTGTATAATTGCATTATACACATATGTATAATACTATATACACATATGTATAACTGAAATATACACATATGTATAGCTGAAAAATGCTATATACACATATGTATAATTGCTATATACACATATGTATATTTGTCATATACACATATGTATAAATGAAAAAAAAATTCAAAAAAAAAAAAAAAATTTTCCTTGCATAAAAATGTGCGATTAAAGCAAAAAAAAAAAAAAAAAAAAAAAAAAAATTTTTTTTTTTTTTTTTTTTTTGCCTTTATATGAAATGTGTGGCTCAGAATGGTTCTCTCAGTTCTCAAATAGGGGTTGGTTCTCTTAGGATCCCTACCCTATATATATATATATATATATTGCAAAGCTAATAATTCTACATGTCATAATATTATGCAATCTCTCATTTAAGAAATGCCACATAGGATGTGATGTGACAACTCTAGACCAATTAAAAAAAGGCATAAATATGGTTTAAATATAGTTTAACCTAATCTATTAAATACATAATATACTAAATGTAAATATTAAACCTTTATTATTTCCTCTCTCATGTTTCCTCCTATAACTTTTAAACGTTAATATCTTTTATATACGAGATTTTATAAAGAAAAAAATACACCAAGTTAACGAGCGTTTTATTATCTTTCCAACGAGTACCATAGTGCTATATAAAAAAACGAAGAAAAAAAACGACTATTTTTTGTAATCCGACAGGTATTGTGTCAGGTTTGTGATTAGTTAAAAAAAAATTGTGGGTTTGGGTCGGGGCTAGGATTAGGTGATACCCGACCCAATTACCCGAAACCACATACCCAAATACCCGAACTATATACCCGATCATATACCCATGAATTTTGAAACGCATCACATAACCCTTAGACTAATGCGTTCGATATTTCAATAAATAACTTTTTTTTTCCTTATTTCATGTTAGTTCTTTTTATAAATGATCAATTACAAACTTTCGAATTCATTTGACATTATATAATATTTTGTAATGGCACTAGATTTATACCGCGGCGTAGAGATTCGTTTTTTTTATATTATAATATGATAACTTATGGCAGAGATTTGTTTTAAATAGATATTATTATTATTATTATTATTATTATTATTATTATTCATTAATCATATATTGGCAAGTCATTAATTATGTTGTCATATTAGATATTTTATTAGGTCATATTAGACATTTCACCCCAGGACGCTCCCGAGATAAAAACTAGTAAAACATAAAAAATAAACACTTTTAGAGTTATTAATGATAGTTTAATTAGGGTTATTACTTTGTTTTTATTTTTTTTAATTTGTTTACAATAATTAAATTTAAAAAAAAACCACTTCAAAACACCAAAAAAGACCCAAAATAAACCCCTGATCCGAAGCGCCTCGCTATGGCCAAAGCGAGGCGGTTTTGTTGGGTTATATTGAGACCACAGTTACCAGATCATAGAGTTTTGATAGTTTGTTGAGTAGTTTGTAAGTGGAAGGGCTGTTTATGTAATTATGCCATAGTTTGTGTACAAAACCCTAGGCTGCGCACTTAATGGACGGGCCCTGCGCACATAGCTTAAGTGCGCAGGCCCATCTGACCTGCTATATAAAGGATGCTTGTGTGCAGCTCTAGGGTTAGGGTTTTGGATATTATCTTGGTAGCACAAGTTAAAGGGTGCGTACTTATTCTGTGTAATCCATGGTTCTTTGATGTTAATCAGTAATGGAAAGCTTGAATCTCTTTATCTTGTGCGTCGGTTTTGCTAGTATTATCTAGTATCTTTGTTTTTCAAGATTAATCACTTAAAACACCTAAAAAATAGGTGTTTCTAAGTGATAACAATCTCTTGCACTTAACAAGATCTAGTATTTGGGACTTACAGGTTTGGATTTAAATTTTCCGCTTTTCGTGCAGCCTCATACTGCCGTCATTCGATTTGACCCGAAGCGACTCGCTTTGACCATAACAAGACAATTCGAGAGAATTAAAATAGAACCAATGGTGTGTTAATAGTTGGAGCCTATTTAAATCCAATTTCCCTTCATTTTATTACTCATTCTATTACTTTTATAAATACCAAAGCGAATCAAACTAATTACCTCTTTTTAGATAGTCTTTTTTATGTTCTCTACACACATCACCGTCCCTTCTTCACCACCATCCCTGATTAACTCCCATTCTTCACCACCATCCCTGAAACCACCCACACCCTCACCCTCCTTCACCATTAATTGCCTTCGACCTTCTTCACCACCATCCCTGAAAACACCACCATTAATCGCCTGACCTGAAACCACCCACACCCTCACCCTCCTTCACCATTAATCGCCTTCACCCTCCTTCACCACCAACGCCCGAAAACTCCCCCTAACATCGATTAACTCCCCTACCCTCCGGCCAGACTTCGATTAACTCCCTAACGACTCTTTTTCAAAAAACCCAATCGCACACACCAACCCAATCACCCTCCTTTTTAGCTCAATCGCTCCAACGCACAGCTACTCGCCACCCCAGTTGCTACTCGCCCCTTTTTAACACAATCGCCACACCCTTTTTCACACAATCTCCACCCACACAATCGCCACACCCTTTTTAACTCAATCGCCACTTTTTGGCTCCCCCTCTACCAATCGCCCCTTTTCAACTTCTATTGTATTTCATTATTATTATTATTATTATTATTATTATTATTATTATTATTATAACAATAGTAATCGGGTTAAGTTATTTTGGGGTCTTGCGAATAACTGTACGTAGACGAGGTTACAAACTTTCAGATTAATAATAATAATTATTATAACAATAGATTGATACTAATTATTATAACTCTTATAATAATAATAATAATAATAATAATAATAATAATAATAATAATAATAATAATAATAATAATAATAATAATAATAATATAGTATAATGGTGTTATAAAGGTGTGGTGCAGTTCGGGTAGGAGGTGAGCAATTGTTGGTTGCTCCCCCTCTACTTTCCTGTTGTCTGCCTCGAGTTTTAAGTCTTTGTTTTCATTGTTTTATTGCCCCACCTCGTCTCGAGTAGGGGTCATTTGGGTTTTTCTTGCTTTTATATTTGGATTGGTTTGAATGTGTTTATGGCTCCTAAAAAAGGGTCCGGATTGGTAAACTAGAAGGTTCGGGCCCTGGCTCAAGTAGTGGGCTTAGAGCATGCCCCTTCAAGCATCTACATGAGTGTAAAGATGGTAAACCGGGGTCTTCGTGGTTTTTCCGCCTTCTCGAGCACATGCAGAGTCTCCATCTCAAGACAGAAAATCGGAAGGCGTCATTAAGAGATGCCATATCTCAGGACCTGGACCTTTTCATGGATGTTGGGGGTGCCCTTCAAGATGGGGCCAAATGGTTATGTGTGAGGTGCATGGTGATGCATGCTCTTAGCAAACGGTGTAATCACGGCGCTGATGATGTCTTCTCCTTCTCTGTGAATACAGGGATGTGGAAGATTTCATTGTGGGGATTCAGAAACCTCGTCGTGCGACTGTTAATTTGGAACCGGGTCCTTCAGGAAGGGTTGTCGGGGACTTGTCCTTCCTTGAAAAGGTTTTCTCTCTGTCCTTTCAAACTGTCAAGAGCATTCCCCCGAGCTGTCGATTGGCATTCGCCCGAGCCTTGACAGGTGCCTTACGAAAGGTGGTGGCCTCTCCAGGGTCTCTAGCAGGTTGGGTCAAATTGCTTTTATTGCCGAGGTGTACTCTGCGGGTGGTCAAACCATCCACTAGACAGGAGCGGAGGTCTGGGAATAGGAAATCCTTGCGGTGTAGTAGCATCCTGCAAGCGCTTTCCTTGTGGAAAGACGGTTTTGGGTTTGCAGATTTGGTTTCTTCCCTTTTTGATAGTGCGGGGGAAGGTGTTTTCTTTACACATGATGTAAGGGGGATTGAACCTTCTGAAGAGAGCCCCAATGTCAAACAATGCCTAAGGAAAGTTAGCGACGGTCACTTCACAGCTGCCGTCAAGGTGTTGTGTTCCAGTGGGGTTGCTCCTTTTGGGGAATCTACCATGAAAGCCTTTATTGACAAACATCCGGTGATGCCTCCTCCGTCCTTGCCCGCCAACTCTGACGTCATGCCCGCCCTTATTGTGGATATGGATTGTGTGCTTGGATGTCTCCGATCTTTTCCTAAAGGGACTTCTTGTAGGAGGGACGGTTTGAGGGCCCAACATTTGTTAGACGCTCTTACTGGAGAAGGGACAGTGACTTCCACGGGGTTGCTCTCAGCAATTACTGATGTCTTCAACCTTTGGCTAGGTGGTTTGTGCCCAAGGGTTCTAGCTGAATTCATTTCTTTGGCCCCCTTACCCCCTTTGTTGAAACCTGATAACGGGATTCGGGCCATTGCAGTACGGGCCATTTGGCGCAGATTAGTTTCTAAAGTGGCTATGAGGAAGGTTGGGAAGGAAATGGCTAAGTACCTTGGGGACTTTCAATTTGGGGTGGGAACTCCTAATGGGGCGGAGGCGATGCTTCACAGCGCGAACAGGTTCTTAAGCTCTTTCCATGCGGACGGGTCTTTGGCTATGCTCACGGTGGATTTTTCGAACGCATTTAATATGATTGACCGCACTGCCCTTCTTCGAGAGGTCCATCAACATTGCCCGTCTATCTATCCATGGGTCCAGTTCTTATGTGCCCGGCCAGCTAGGTTGTATGTTGGTAATGATTGTATAGGGACCGCTACGGGGGTTTAGCAGGGGGACCCTTTAGGTCCTCTCCTTTTCGCCTTTGCTTTACACCCTATGGTTCTCCGGGTACAAGAAAATTGTAAACTCCCATTTCATGCGTGATATCTGGATGATGGGACGATTATAGGGGATGCCACCAAAGTTGCTAAAGCCTTAGGTATTATCCAGCTGGAGGGGCCATCCTTGGGGCTTCAGCTTAATATTAAGAAAACAGAGGTTTTTTGGCCGTCTTGTAATGGGGTGAAACTTCGGGATGGACTTTTTCCTAGTGGGATTGGTAGGCCAGAGAAGGGGGTGAAGCACCTCGGAGGGGTCGTTAGCCGTGACTCTTATTTTATCCGCGAATTGGCAAGGCAGAGGGCATTGCGCGCGGTTGAACTTATGAAACTCTTGCCCTGCCTTAGAGATCCCCAGAGTGAACTCTTCTTGCTCAGGTCCTGTATGGGGGTTGCTAAGTTGCTTTTTGGGTTACGGACCTGCCAACCCCCCATGATGGATGAAGCAGTGTCATGTTTTGACAAGGGTCTAAGGGAAGCCATTGAGGACATTGTGGTATGTGGGGGGCTTTTTATGGTGACCTACAGTGGCGGATGGCAACTTTGCCGATGCGTATGGGAGGATTAGGGCTCCTCTCTGAGAAGGATGTCGGCATGTATGCATTTGTGGCGTCGCGAGCTCAGTCCTGGAACCTTCAAGACCACATCCTACGAAATAGCGGGGTTTTCGGTGCAGACTTGGACTACGTGCAAGCCCTCGAAAAGTTAAATGACTATCTTCCAGGTTTTGATATTCGCGGTTTTTCTAACAAGGACACCCCCCAAAGCCTTAGAAAACTTTGGCGAATGCCCTTTTTGGCAAAATTGTTCAGAGCCTGGGTGAAGTTTTTGGTCTGTCCCCCCGTCAGAGGGCAGTTATTGAATGCTTGCAAAGCCCCCACGCCCAAGATTTCCTGACTGTCATCCCGATCGAAGGTCTAGGCCAAAGCATGTCCGCTATTGAATACAGGGTCATTCTTAAATATCGTCTGATGATCCCCATGTACCAGGAGGATGAAATCTGTCCGATTTGTCGTAAGGCCTGCCTGGATGAATACGGGGAACATGCGGTTCATTGTAAGGAGTTACCCGGTTTCAAATATCGGCATGATTGGGTTCGAGACATTATGTGGGACATTTTAAGACGTGCTGGGATCTCAGCAAAAAAGGAGGCCCCTGTGAACTTCCTCTCGAATCCAGCAGAAGGGAGATCCACCCTACGACCAACAGATCTCCTTGTCTTTGGATGGGCTGAGGGGGGGGGGGGGAAGCATGCTCGTGTTGACCTGACAGGTGTATCTCCCCTAGTTGGGTTAAGGGATAGTGGCTTCGTAGTAGGGCAAGCGGTGCGGAAAGCAGAGGCAAAGAAGGTAGAAAACATGCTAAAGCCTGCGAGGAGAACCAACACGTTTTTGTACCATTGGTGTGACACCCCAGGAAAATCCCATATCGGCCGTGGCCAGGAGAGATCCTTGGTTCATAAGTAATGTCTTGCCTCTTAAATCACCAACGCGTTTTGGGGCTTAATGTTAGTGGATGAGAGGAGAACTCCACAGTTAAGCGTGCTCAGGTGGGAGTAGTTTCAGGATGGGTGACCTCCTGGGAAGTTTCCACCGGGGCACCCAAAAATAAATCCGTGAGCTCTGGGTGGGCAAAGCGGACAATATTGGTGGTGAGAGGGGCGGGGTGTTACAATTGGCTTTTGATACCTTTGGCTCATTGGCACCAGAGGCTACCCGTTTCCTGACCAGGGTACAATGGGTTATTCATAGTAGTGTCTAGGCTTCGGGTGGGCAGGGTTACGTTTTTAGTAGATTAGGATTTGCTATTCAGAAAGGGTTAGCGGCACAGCTTGTTGCCCGCCTGCCCGTTACCTTAATGTAATTTTCTTTGTCCGAGAATAAAAGAAAGTGGCTTAATTAAATAAAAAAGTTAAATATTAAAAAATAAATTAGGTTATTTTGGGGTAAGTTGTATCATCAATTCACTAAAAAAAGATCAGACCAAATTAATTTTTATATTATACCAGATTAATTTTTTTAATTGTTAAAATGGTTAATGGGCTTATTAATTAGATGATTATTGGGTTAAAATGTGTAACGGTTAAAATAGTTATATGAATTGTTAACTTTTTGAAAGGTTAATTTCTTTAAAATCCTGTAGTCTGTGGGACTTGAACCCAAGACCTTCCACAACCTAGGTGTTTTAAATCCTGTAGGTGTTTTATATGAATTGTTAATATTCTACAAAACATTCCGACTAAAACATTTTTATACAGTCTCTCGCTATCATCCATCGTAAAGTACTGCCAACCAAGACACATCACTGGTCGCCATTGTAACCCTATACGCTATTAATTGATGACCTTTGTTGCTTCATTGGGTCAACTTGGGACCTTATTTTGTTCTTTTCATGTTTTACATTTTATTAAAAGGTTACTTATATTTTATAGTAGTGTTGGTTAAGATTTGTGGCAAGGGGCATAACTTTTCTTCTTCTACGTATAAACCTTATGCCAACAATAATGCATGCAGCGTGTGCATCACATCAAAGTAACACAAAGAAGATGTAGAAGATGAATTCGTTGATACGTACATACTTACATACACTTGTTCAAACCCTATATATGCCAACACTAGGTGAGCTCGCCTAGGGTTGGTGATCTCACTAAAAAGACATATTCAAAATACCACAAATAACGCCCTATTAATAATGTAGACCAAGTAAGAAGACGCTTCACCTCAAACGCTTACTTCGCATCCCTTTGTGAGGTAGTCGCTCTCACCTCCTAGTAGATGCTCTTCTTTTGTTTGCTTCACCTTAAGCGCTCAATTGTAAAGTGTACGCCAATGACTTCATTTTCTACTTGTTGTTCTTGTCCATTTGATTGTTTTATTTCACGCACACCCGTCTCATTCCTTTATTGATTCAAGAGCATGTCCATTACCGATTGGAGGACTTACACACAATGTGAACTATGCTAAAAACATGATATCAAAACTTCACTAGACTTTATTAATCCCAAACCAAAAGATTACACCCAAGTAATATTCAAGAACAACATAAAACAGACTCACTTTCTACATCAAAACTCTCTCTGATAACAAGATCAGTATCATCTAATACAAAGGACAGATTCCACAAAACAAGATCAGGAACAAGTTATTCACTGATCTTAATCTAACCCTAGACGAAGAATGAGAAAAATGAAGTACAAAAACAAAACGAGTAAAATATCTGGACTGACTCAAAGAAGAGAGATAAGCTCCTTTTATACAAGAGTTGATGAAGAAGCCTCGGGATCCGTGTGCAGAACATCTGAGCCATTCAGAGAAAACACAAAATGATCTCGTATGTTGATTAATAATAAACTTATACACCTGGGCTTCAAGAGCTTTGACTAAACACCAGTAATGGGCCGAAAGGTATTGGGCTTGACAAACATGTGGGCATTATATTTAACTTAGATAAGCCCAATAATCCAATAGTGTCCAATAGCCTATCCAGCAACCATCTCGACCTGTCCACCTAAGCCTGTCCACCTAAGTTCCTTGTCAGCATCCACATAAGATCCTTGTCAGCATCCACATATGCTCCTTGTCATCAATTATGTACAACCTGCAAATATACTTATGCAAGATGTTCAAATAACCATTTCACAAAGATACTCTTGACCCGTTTGGTTATAAATTGAAGTAATGTTTATCATTTTAACACCCCCCCATAATTTACTAACCAAAGGGATCTTCTAATCTTAGCAACTTACACATATCCTCATGATAACCTACACCAAGCCCCTTTGTCATGATATTAGCAATCTGCCAATCTGAACTTATTTTAACAGTTTGAATAAAACTTTTGTAATCAAATCTCTTAAAAAGAACAAGTCCAATTCAAAATGTTTTGTCTTATCAAAGAATACAGGATTAGATGCAATAGACAAAGCAGCACTATTATCACAAAACAATGTAATAGGTAATTTAACCTCAATGTTTAACTCTGAAAGCAAAATTTTAAACCATAAGATTTCACATGCAGTAGTACACATTGCTCTAAATTATGCTTCTGCAGATGACCTAGCAATTGTAGACTGCTTCTTGCTTTTCCAGGACACAATAGACTCTCCTAGAAATACACATAATCCAGTCACTGATTTTCTGGTGATTATGCATTTTGCCCAGTCAGAATCTGAATAAGCAATGAGATTAAATTATGCACTTTTCTTAAAGGAAATCCCTTTTCCAGGTGCCAGTTTCAAATATCTTAACAACCTTAAAGCTGTTCTAGAATGACCAACAGTTGGACTATGCATAAACTGGCTCAAGTAATGTACAACATATGAAATATCTGGTCTTGTATGAGACAGATATATCAATTTTCCCACTAATTGCTGATAACCAGTTACGTTAGTCAACGTCTCAAGATGGTCATTACAAGAATTGGTTAAGATATGATTAGGCTCTAGTGGATTGTTAACTGGTTTGCATCCTAGCATGCCATAATCGGTTAACAAATCCATACAGTATTTCCTTTGAGACAAACATAAGTTGTCCTTTAAAGAAACAACCTCAAGACCTAAGAAGTATCTTAATTCTCCTAGGTCTTTGATTAGGAATTTTTCTTTAAGACACAACTTAACCTCATTTATTTCATCTATGCTATTACTAGTCAAAACTATATCATCTACATAAACAAGAAATAACACAATAGTTCATTTAGATATTCTAATAAACAAAGGATAATCACGTTTGCTTTATTGAAAACCAAGACTAGACAAAACACTTACAAGCTTTTCATTCCACATTCTAGGGGCCTATTTCAGCTGTTGGGTCTGCTGACCCGGAGAAGAACAGATGATTAGAAAGCCAAAATATACTACATATTGATCCTTTATAAAAACAACATTTACAAGTTACTTCTCCTAAAAGACTGTTGACTCTAACATCTGCTGTACCCTAACAACTGCTGGAACAACTGCTGCTTACAAAGGTCTGATAGAGAACAACTACTGATCAAAGGTCTGATGAAGAACAACTGTTGATCAAAGTACTGAAGACTAAAGGTCTGTTGGAGCCAACAACACTTAGGCTCCAATAAATGATTCAAGACCATCAGAGGTTTACTTATCAGTTGTTTACCTATCAGTGGTTTCCAATGTAACAGTATTTATGTCATCAGATGTTTTATGTTGTTATTATGTTAGATGTCACTGTCTTAGGTGACAACAGCCAAGGTCATCAGTAGTTTAGATTGTCTATAAATAGAACAGTGCATGTACTGTTCTATTCATCACTCAAAACATTCTCTTAGACAAACTTACACGAGTGATCAGGCTGAGGGGGAGTAATTGTAAATTGTTTGTAATCATTCAATCATATATGAAAGCTTTCGATTCTAAAACAATTATTCTCTTGTTTTGATTTATAGTTTATCATTCCACTGCACTTTCCATTTATAGTTTACTTCTTTCATCATTCATTTACTTAAACAATCAAAACAATCAAACTCAGATCCTAACAATTGGTATTAGAGCTTGGTCAATTAAATTCGATCTAACCAGTCAATTTAATACAAACAGATCAGCTCACATTTATTGATATCGTTTGTTTGTCGGATTGAAAACAGAGTAATAGTTTATTTTCGATTCAACCGTTTATAAACAGATTTTGTTTTAGAAACAATCAGAGAATGGCTTCAATCAATCACGATCCACAAAACACTGGCACGAACACCAAGCCACCGATGCTTGTCAGATTTGAATACAATATCTGGCAACGTCAGATGAGCCATGTTCTAGCTGAAAAGAACACTGGGTGCTGGAAGTCAGTTATCTTCAGACCACATGTTCCGATGGTGCTGAGTACCGAAGATCCCAAGATTCAAGAGCCTAAGAATCTTGAAAACTACCCCGAGCAGGATTTTTAGAAAATTGAGTTAGATGCTAAAGCCTTCAGTATTGTGGCCATGGCTCTACCCAATGATATCTATGCTGGGCTGTTACACTGTAACAGTGCAAAAGAGTTGTGGGATGCATTGAAAAAACAATTTGGTGGGACTGTAGAGGTTATTGAAAACAACCGTGAAAGACTTAACCAACAATATGAAACATTCAGTCATGTAAAGGGAGAGTCATTAACTCAACAATTTGAGAGGTTTAACTGTCTCATTAGTGAACTAAAACTTGTCGGTCTAACTTATCCTAATTCAACTTTGAACCATAAGTTTTTAAGATCATTACCAAACAAATGGGACACTATTGCTATAGTTATGAGAAACTCAATTGGATTTAAGGACCTATCACTGACCCAGCTTCATGGTAAGCTCTTGACCTATGAGAGAGAGCTTAACCAGAAAAGAAAGCTTCAGGACTCTGGAAAAGTGTCTGATGATTATGTTTTTGGTAATACAACACTTTTGGGTCATGATGAGGTGTCTGGTTACAATAAAGATCAGAGTTATGATCATTTCATTGACATAACTTCAGGTTTTAACTCTGATTCTTATTCACCCAACTTTGCTTTTACAGCAAGTGGTGGTGATATCCAGGCATCTGATAACATATCCTTTGAGTATGATGACTTAAAATACTTTGACCCTGATGATTTGGAAGAAATGGACATTATGCACCAATTGGCTCTGCTCAGTGTAAGAACTAACAATTTTTACCAGAAAACTGGTAGAAGATTTCCAGGGTTGACTGGCAGGTCAAAGGTGGGGTTGGATTAATCAAAGATTAAGTGTTATAAATGTCATAGACTTGGTCATTTTGCTATGGAATGTAGGAGTCAACATGGTACACCTATGATTACCTATGCAAATCAAAGGCCACAGACCAACACTTATCAGGTTTCCCATAATACGCCTGGACCAAATGTGCAAAACACTGTTCATTTTGCACAGTCCTCAAACACTGTTCCTGTCCAGTATGTCCAAACCACTGTTCCTCAGATTCACTATGTGCAAATCCCTGTTGCTTAGGCACATGTGCCAATGACTGCTGCTTCACCCTCTGCTCCTAAAGAGACCAGTCAACAGAGTTTCTTCACACAAGGCTTTGTTGATTGGAGCAGTCTACCAGATGAGTTAACAGATGAATATTTTGCTCTTGTAGCCAAAGCTGAAAACGAACCAGAAAATTTTTGTTTCATGGCTATGGTTGAAGAGGTTGAATCTGAGGATATGGTAACAGAATCTGATAATGTGACTGATGATATTGTTGATGAAGTAGTTGTAGATGAAAAATCTAAAGAAGAGGTCGTGAATCTCTCAGACCCCTGGGATGCATTTGATTATTGTGAGTGCAAGTGTGATTGTGCATTGATGGCTGCTGCTAAGGTATCTCCTCAAATCCTAAAAGATTTGTGTTCAAACAAATGTGTAATATCATTTGCTAACATTAAAGAGGTGAATGAAAACCTTAGGAAGAAAATTTTAGATGATGAAGTTCAATTTGAAAAACTTTCAAAAGAGTTAAAATTAAAATTGACTGAAAAAGAATTTGAAATCAGCAGTTTAAAACATGAAGCAACTATAACCAAAGACCAGCTCCAAGCTATGATAACTAAATATCATAATTGTAAAAAGGAGCTTGAGGCCACCCAAGTTGAATGTGAAAAATGGGTGGAATAATGTAAAGGTTTTGAGATGCTCCTAAACAAACAAACCAAAAGTCATGTGAAGTTTGGTTTTGGTTTTGGAACCACTACCCCAGCTTTTGAAAACACTGACAAAAGGGAACAAAAGTTAGTTAAGATAGTACCAACTAATTTGGAGGGTCAAGAGATTAAAATCACTGAACCTAATGGAAAGAAAATCATTCTTGAAAAGCCTTAAGGCTCCTCATCATTCATTGAACTTGAAAATATGAATTTAAACCTACTTGGTCTGATGAGTTTGATACTCTTGAGAACTTCAAACCAGTTGATTTCAAAACCCCTGATGGTAAGAAAGCACCACAGGCAAAGGTCATTCCCTTGAAAGACCTTCCAGTAGATGCTCAAACATCTGTTGAAAAGAAGGTTGATAAAGGGAAAAAGAAAGAAAAGTCTGTCAACTTGTTTTGTGATTTCTGTGAAAAGAAGAATCATGTTACTAAAAACTGTTTTCTTCTAAAAGCATATGATATCAACAAAGGAACAAGTGTATGTGATTCTAAGACCACATGCTCAATATGTGGTAAAAAGAATCACAAAACCAAAGAGTGTCTGTATCTCAAAAATTTTGATGTCAAAATATAAGAGTACAAGGCTAAAACTCTTGCAAGTCAAGTGGTGTGTACTCCAAAAGGAAAACCCAAACAGACTTATGTTCCAGCGCAAACATCTGTTACCAAAAGTCTTGAAACATCTGCTCCCAGGGATATCCAAGTAACAGATGCTCCACCCACAAACAAGTACCTAAGAGGATATGGACAACCACCTTGTCATAGTCTGTCAAATGTTTATGAAGAACCCAAGAGGCCTTCAAAACCAATTGTGAACAGAAACCCCTATGGTTACTATCATCTGACAGGAAATGATCAACCATCTGTTCAACCAAGTGTTGACATCTAAGCATTGGCAAATGGTCAGCAACAGTTGTTGAACTTGGTTCAAAAACTAGTTCAAACCACTGATCATCTTCCTAAGCTTGAGGCTGAAAAGTCTTTGGACCCATCTAAAGCCAGCTTGGCTTTGGACACTCACCAAAACTAATCCATTACTGATGTGCAGGGAGCTTCTGCTTGCTTAGATAGTCTTTGGTATGTAGATAGTGGAGGCTCCAGGCACATGACAGGATGTAGAGCCCTTCTTCTGGACTTCTTAGCTCATGGAGGGGGTGATATATCCTTTGGTAATGATTCAAAAGGCAAGGTGTTGGGTTTAGGGACTCTTCAGGCTGGGAAACTCAAGTTTAAAAAATGTCAATCTTATTGATAATCTTAAATTTAATCTTCTTAGTGTATCACAAATGAGTGACAAAGGGTATGGCTCATTCTTCACTAAGAAAACTTGTAAGATTATTGGGCCAGAAGTGGTGAAAAAGATTGACAACATCATTGCTGAGAGCAAAGCACAACTTGTTGCTCATAGGAGTGGCAATGTGTATGTAGTTGATATGTTGAAGGACAATCCTATGGCAAATGTCTGTTTGTTTTCTGCTGCCTCCACTAAAGAGACAGACATGTGGCATAGGAGACTGGGTCACACTAACCTTCAAACTATCAACTCACTCTCCAAACAAAGCCTTGTAAGAGGTCTACCATCAAAAGAATTTAAGTGTGATGAGCATTGCGTTTTCTGCTTAAAGGGGAAACAACATAAAAGCTCTTACAAATCCATTGATGAGTCCAAAACAAGTCAATGTCTTCAATTGTTGCACATGGACTTGTTTGGCCCAGTTAAAATCATGAGTCTATGAAGAAAAAGATTTTGACTTGTCATAGTTGATGATTTTTCTAGGTTTACATGGACTTACTTTTTACACTCTAAGGATGAGACTGCAGGTATCTTGAAGGACTTTATCACCAAAGTTGAAAAACAATATGACTTGCCAGTAAAAGTCTTTAGAAGTGACAATGGATCAGAGTTTAAAAATAAGGAGTTGGATGACTTCTGTGTGTCAAAAGGAATTGTGAGGCAGTACAACATTCCAAGAACACCAGAACAAAATGGGGTGGTTGAAAGGAAAAATAGAACTCTCATTGAGGCTGCAAGAACCATGCTAGCAGATTCTGGCTTGCCACTTTCCTTCTGGGCAGAAGCTGTAAACACTTCTTGCTATGTTCAAAACAGAGTTTTAATCAACCCAAGACATCAAAAGACTGGTTATGAAATTTTGTTCAAAATCAAACCATTAATCTCATTTTTCAAAATCTTTGGATGCCCATGTTTCATTTTAAATCTTAAAGATTCCATTTCAAAATTTTCAGCCAAAGTAGATTGTTGGTATTTTCTAGGATATTCTTCTACTGCCAAGGCCTACAAAGTGTTTAACACAAGGACCAGGACAATAGAAGAAACTCTGAATGTAAAGTTCAATGAACTTTCATCCTTAAAAATCCCAGCAAATCCTGCTGAACTGTTTCATTTATACAAATTCAAATTTGAAGATATTACTGCTAAAGCTGACAGTGCAGGTATTCCACAGTCTCCACAACAAGACTATAGAATGGATGTTGTGATTCCAAGTCACTACAAAGTCTATTCTATATCAGGGGAAGAAGATGTTCATAACACCTTTCAAAACTCTACCACTACTGTGTCAACCACTGTTGGCCAGTCTTACCCTCAAATCACTGCCTCACCAACCTCATTCGCTGTTCAATCATCTGTTGACAAAAGTCCAACCTCTGTTGACCAAAGTCAGTCCAATTTTACATCACTTGGACCCATCCCCCCACCTCCATTTCAAACATCTGTTGGGACTATAGAAGTGCAAACAGATGTTACATCAACAGGGTCACCAAACCTCTGTCCTTCACCTCAAAATGCCATCATACCATATTAGGGAGATTTAATCTACCTAAGAGCTCATCCACCAGACCAAATCATTGGCAACATCAGAGAGGGTGTGCTCACAAGAAGCCAATCCTCAAACATCTGTCTTTTTGCAGGCTTTCTATCTCACACACAACCTGTCAAGTACCAAGAGGCACTAAAAGACAATAGTTGGGTAGAAGCTATGCAGGAAGAGCTCCTTCAGTTTAAAAGACAACAAGTATGGGAACTTGTACCACTGCCAAAGGATGTTTGTCCAATTGGCACAAAGTGGGTCTTCAAAAACAAAACTGATGAAAGGGGTATAACTGTCAAGAATAAAGATAGGCTTGTGGTTCAAGGCTTCAGACAAGAAGAGGGGATAGACTATGATGAAACCTTTGCTCCTGTAGCTAGGCTAGAAGCTATCAGACTCTTCCTAGCCTTTGCTGTCAACCACAACATCAAGGTGTATCATATGGACATTAAATGTGCATTCCTTTATGGCAAAATTCAGGAGGAGGTCTATGTATGTCAACCACCTTGTTAGGACAAAAAGGATTGAGGAAACCACTTTTGTAAACCTTAGTCTAATTCATACTTTTGTAAATATTCTAAGTATAGAACTACTGAAGAAAAAAGACTAAAGTACTGAAGAAGGATTCAACAAGTACTGAAGAAGAAGTATCAGAAGTTCTGATGTCTAACCAGACAAGTTCACTGAAGAACTACTGAAGACAAACTACTCATCAGTAGTTTGTCATTCATCAGCACTTGTACAAGAATCTTTCCACCGCCTTATGTTTCAGTAGTTTATTTGTTTAGTATTACTTTATCTTTTTGTGCAAGTTCCAAGAATGCAACTTGTTGCAACTTGTTACAGACTTGCTTTTTTGGCAAGGTTCATGTATTTGTAAAGTCTATAAATAGATGGGTTCATCCCTCTGTTTTAGACATTGATTTTAATTGAAACTGAAATCCTTCAAAGCTTATTATTGTTATTTCCATTTCATTTATTGAGAATCCGTTTGAGTATTTATTATCATTCACATTCAATACATAGATTCTCATTAAACTTGTGTTTAGTTTTCAAACATCCACGGGGTGTAATAACTCCTGTTGATAGTGTAACTTTACTTACTCATTCCGTTGTGCAAATTTGATTGAACTTGCTAAACACATAAGTGTTCACTAGCAAGCAATACATCAAGAGCATTACTGATCCAACACACCTGGTTTTGAAAACACATTCCATCCTGATTAGTCTACAAGCTCAACAAAGCTTTGTATGGACTCAAACAAGCACCTAGGGCCTGGTATGAAACTCTTTCTACCTTTCTCTTATCCATTGGTTTCACAAGAGGTAAAATTGATAAAATTTTATTTCTAAAATGGAGAGAAAAAGATTTAATGATTGTTTAAATATATGTGGATGACATCATTTTTGGATCCACATGTAACAAAATGTGTGAATAGTTTAGGGAACTCATGACAGCAGAGTTTGAGATGAGTGCTATGGGTGAACTTCAGTGCTTCCTTGGTCTCCAAGTGAAGCAGCTGCAAAATGGCACATTCATTCATCAAAACAAGTATGTTAAAAACTTACTAACCAGATTTGAGATGAATGATTGTAAGCCATGTAGTACACCCATGAGCACAGCCAAGCTACTCACTATTTATGATTGGGTCTTTATTGTATTTAACTGCATCTACGCTAGACATTATGTTTGCCACTTGTGTTTGTGCAAGATCCCAGGCTTCACCTAGAAAGTCAAACATTATTGCTGTGAAAAGGATATTCAGATACCTAAAAGGTGCTCCCACACTTGGTATCTGGTATCCTGCTAATGGAAACATTGAGCTTTCAGGTTATTCAGATAGTGATTTTGCTGGCTGCTACACTACAAGGAAGTCTGCATCAGGAGGGTGTCAATTTCTAGGGAATGCCTTAGTCTCATGGCAAAGCAAAAAGCAAGCAGTGTTTCAACTTCAACAGCAAAGGCTGAATACATTGCTGCTGCAAGCTGTACAGCCTAACTCATGTGGCTTCAAAATCAACTGCTGGAGGAATTGAAGAGGTGATTGCCTAAAAGAACAGTTTGGAGGAATTGACGAGGTGATTGCCAACACCAGAGAAATCCTGGCTCAACAATATGAAACTTTTGCTCATATAAATGGGAAAACTTTAACTCAACAATTTGAAAGATTCTCCTTATTCATATCTGAGCTAAAATTAAATGGTCAGACCTACACAACTGTATATATGCTTCATAGATTTTTAAGGTCTTTACCTGAAAAATGGGAAACATACTCTATAGTCCTCAGATCCTCACCAGACTTTAGCTCCCTCACTCTTACAAAATTTTATGGGAGATTGCTAACTTTTGAAAGAGAAATCGATCAAAAGAAGAAACTGCAAAGTTCTGGTAAAACTGCTGATGACTATCTACCAGGTAGTACAACATTATTGGGACAAGATTCACCTACTTGTTCAAATAGTTTTGGATCTTTTGACCACATTGACATAACTGCTGGGATCTCATCAGAAAGATCATTCCCAGGTTATGACATTGATGAATATAGTCAAACTGCTGATAACATGTGTTTTATCATGGATGATTTAAAAAATTTCAGCAATGATGACTTAGAAGAAATGGACATCTTACATCAACTGGCCATGTTAAGTATTAAAACAAACAAATTTTATAAAAGGTTAGGAAGGAAATTTCCAGGACTAAACAGTTCTACAAAAATTGGTTTTGACAAGTCTAAACTTAGATGTCACAAGTGTCAGAAGTTGGGAGACTTTGCTAGAGAATGTAGAAGCACTAGCTACAACCAATCCCAGTCTGGAAATCAGTTTAACCCTAGTTATAATAGGAATAATGGAACACAGGGGAGTGCACACTTTGTACAGGCACAAGCTCCACAAATCTAATATGTGCCACAAGTACAATATGTACAGATGCCTGCTCAACTAATGCAGAGCCAACAATCAATCCCTCCCATTCCAGCTGCTCAACAACCTCCACAGACTCAACAACCCTCACAACAAAGCTTGTTCACCTCAGGGTATGTTGACTGGAGCAGTCTTCCTTTTGACACTACTGAGTGTAATCCTGATGCAGACAACAAATGTTTGACATCAACTGGGGAGAACCTGACAATGGCAGAAAGAATTTTGCCTTAATGGCATTTAAGGGCTGCACCTCAAAATCTGCCCTGTCTCAGGTATCAAAAGAATCTATAACAAAACTTTGTTCAACTTCATGTAAAGAATCTTTTACTCTCATAAGAGAGACTAATGTGCACTTACAAGGCAAAGCAAATGACTCTGAGAGAAAATTCACTCAGATGAAATGTGATTTAGAAAGAAAACTTGCTGCAAAGGCAAAAGAAAATTCTAAATTAACTAATAATGCTATTGAAACCCAAGCACAACTTAAAATCATGATAGATGACCTAGGAAATGTCAGAAAAGAGCTTGCTGACACAAAGGTTGTTTGTGAAAAATGGGTAGAATCTTGTAAAGGGTACCAACTGCTGCTTAACAAACAAAGTGCTTCAAATGTTAGGTTTGGCATAGGGTACAATCATACTGAAACACCAATAGATTTTCCCCCCAAAACTACTGAATATGGGAGAAAAATTGTTTCAGGTGAAACTTCTGAAGAGAAAGAATGCACATCTTTTCATGAAAACTTTCTAATAACTCACAAAGAAAGTTCTTCAGAAGTACTGATAAAATCTGACTTTAAGCCATCAGTAGTTTCATCTACATCAGGAGTTGAGAACCTGAAACTACTGATGACCTAAAACAAATCAAAACAGTCAGAAATTTGCCTTCAAATGAAAAAGAAAAGGCAAAAGAATGTGAAATCCGTGGTTTGTTTAACCACAAGACAGAAATTTGTAGATATAGAAAAGGAATTCAGTACAACAAGAAAATTTCACAACTGGTTGTGGGAAAACAAATCAAAAATGATTTTGAAGAAACTTTTTCTCCCAAGAAACAACAACCAGCAAACACCTTTTCTCATAAAAAGATGAAATCTCAATAAAAATCATTTTCTCAAAATTCTCTTTCAGTAGTTAGACCTACATCATCAGCAGTTTCACAAACTGCTGAGATTAAAGATCTCATGTATATGGTACAACTACTGATGACCAAGGTTGATGGTGGTCCTCAAAAGGATACCACCATTGCTCTTAATAAAAAATCCATTGCCAAAAAGACATGGATTCGTCAACCTGGTCAAGAACAAACTGTTAATGTTCTCAAGAGCAAACCCAAAGCCAAACTGGCTTGGGTTCCTAAATCTAACTAATTTGCTACTTTGTGTAGAGGGTCTCCAGAGGCTTAAATAGTATTTGGTATGTTGACAGCGGAGGCTCAATGCACATGACAGGATGCAGATTCCTGATAAACAACTTTATCAGTCAAAGAGAAGGATCTGTATCCTTTGGGAACAATGCCAAGGGATATGTGCTAGGACATGGGAATGTCTCTTCTGGCAAAATACAGTTTGACAAGGTCAATCTGGTTGAAAACCTTGAGTACAATTTGCTGAGTGTGTCACAAATGTGTGATAAAGGATATTCTTTCTTTTTTCACAAAGACAACATGCAAGATCATATCACCAGAAGGCCAGAAGTTGATAGAGAAGATCATTGAAGATCATACTTTGTTGATAGCCAAAAGATGTGGCAATGTCTATGCAATGGACATTGAAAAAGACAAAGTACTGAACAACACTGCCTGTTTCTTCTCAAAGGCATCAACTTTAGAGACTGATCTCTGGCACAGGAGACTTGGCCATGTGAACTTTAAAACCATAAATAAAGTCACAAAAATGGGCTTGGTCAGAGGTCTACCCTTGAAAGTATACCAGTGTCAAGAACACTGTGTATCCTGTTTAAAGGGAAAGAAGCAAAAGTCCACCTATAAGTCTATTGAAGAATAAAAAACAACTACATATCTTCAACTACTCCATATGGACTTATTTGGGCTAATAAAAATCATGAGCCTTGGTAAGAAGAAGTACTGCTTGGTCATCATTGATGACTATTCAAGATTCACATGGGTATTCTTCTTATTTTCCAAGGATGAGGCAGCTGAAATCCTCAAGTTCTTCATTCTACAAGTAGAGAAACAATATTCTCTATCTGTCAAATCCATTAGAAGTGATAATGGGACAGAGTTCAGGAACAAAACTCTGGATGAATTCTGTTTGTCTAAAGGGATTATTAGACAATTCAGTGTTCCCAGAACTCCTGAACAAAATGGTGTGGTAGAAAGGAAGAACAGGACATTGATTGAAGCAGCAAGAACTATGTTAGCTGATTCAGGCCTACCATTGTATTTCTGGGCTGAAGCAGTTAACACTGCATGCTATGTTCAAAATAGAGTCCTTGTCAACAAGAGACACTCCAAGACTGCCTATGAAGTTATTCATGGCATAAATCCCCTTATCTCCTTTTTCAGGGCTTTTGGATGTCAATGTTTCATTCTAAACATTAAAGACTCTATTTCAAAGTTTACTGCTAAAGTTGACTCAGGTTACTTTCTTGGTTATTCTTCCACTAGAAAAGCCTACACGGTTTTTAATTCAAGAACCAAGATAGTAGAAGAAACACTGAATGTCAAGTTCAATGAGTCAAAACACACTCTTATTCCAGCACATCCTGCTGAACTCTTTGACCTTGACAGCTTCCACTTTGGACTTGAAAAGACTGTCACTTCATCTAAACCTACATATTATGGTGATCAGAGATTTGATGATGAGGATCCATCACCATGGACTCCTCAAACAGTCATTTAGTCAACTTTCAAGCCTTCAGAAGTTTTACAAACTTCTGATTCAACAACTGCTGATGTACAAACTCAAACATCTGCTTCAGCTCCTACAACTACTGAAGATGTTCAAACAGCTGAACCAGACATTATAAACCTCAGTGGTTTATTTGATGAAGTACAAGAGCCACCTACACCTGTCAGTGGTTTACAACAACTGATTGAACAGAAAGATCATCCATTGGAACAAATCATGGGTGATATTGCATCAGGTGTACTCATAAGAAACCAGCTTTCCAACTTTTGCTTCTTCTCAGCATTCATTTCTTAGTTGGAACCTAAGAAGTACCAAGAAGCCCTCAAAGACAACAATTGGGTGGAAGCTATGCAAGATGAGTTGCTTCAATTCAAGAAGCAACAGGTTTGGGAAATCTGTCCCTTACCACCAAACAAGCTACCAATTGGCACAAGATGGGTTTTCAGGAACAAACAAGATGAAGCTGGTATGATCATTAAGAACAAGGCAAGACTGGTGGTACAAGGTTACTCTCAAGAAGAAGGAATTGATTATGATGAAACCTTTGCTCCAGTTGCAAGGCTTGAGGCCATCAGGTTTTTTCTGGCCTATGCCATTTCCAACAAAATAAAAGTTTTTCAAATGGATATTAAGAGTGCATTTTTGTATGGAAAGATCAAAGAGGAAGTGTATGTTTGTCAGCCACCTGGGTTTGAGGATACTTCTCATCATGAGTGGGTGTACAAGCTTGACAAAGCTCTTTATGGGCTAAAACAGGCTTCAAGAGCCTGATATGAAACACTTTCTAACTTTTTGCTCAAAAATAACTTTACAAAAGGCTCCATTGATAAAAATCTTTTCATTAAAAATGTTGGAAATCATGTCTTACTTGTTCAAATTTATGTTGATGATTTCATATTTGGTTCAACAAACACAAAATTGTGTGATGAATTTAAGAAACTCATGCAATCAAAATTTGAGATGAGTACAATGGGAGAACTGCAGTACTTTTTAGGACTGCAGATTAAACAACAAACAAATGGAACTTTTATAAATCAATATAAATATGTTAAAGAATTATTGAACAAATTTTCTTTACAAGACTGTAAATCATGTTCCACTCCCATGACACCTACCACACAAGTTGAACCAGATGATCAAGGAAAACAGGTTGATCGAACCATGTATAGATGTATGATAGGTTCCCTTTTGTATCTAACTGCTTCTAGACCGGATATTATGTTTTCAACATGTGTCTGTGCTAGATAGCAATAAGCTCCTAGGGAATCACACCTAATTGCAGTCAAAAGAATCTTTAGATATCTCAAAGGAACTCCTACACTTGGAATTTGGCATCCTGCTTCTAGCAATACCACGTTATCAGCTTTTTCAGATAATGACTATGCAGGGTGCAAAATGATAAGAAAATCAACATCTGGTGGTTGTCAATTTTTGGGAAACTGTCTAGTGTCCTGGCAATCAAAGAAGCAAACATCTGTTGCAACTTCAACTGCTGAAGCTAAATACATTGCAGCTGCATGTTGTACATCACAGATACAATGGCTCCAATATCAACTTCTTGATTATGGAATCAAAGAGACCAAGACACCATTGCTTGTAGACAACAAATCTTCCATTAGCATCATTCAAAATCCTGTTCAGTTCTCAAAAACTAAACATATTGAAATCAGGTATCATTTCATCAGGGATTGCTATGAAAAAGGCAAGATTGAAGTGAAGCATGTGACAACAGCTAATCAGATAGCTGACATATTCACAAAACCCCTAGACGCATCAACATTTCAGAAGTTAGTATCCATGCTTGGGATGCTAAATTTGTAAGTGTTCGTTTTCTTTTCCTGCACATATTTTATTGTTCACTTACATCTGTTTTTAGTCTAAAACTTTTGAAAACAAAAAGACAGAAACTACTGATGAACAAAAACATCAGTATGGGAATATTTTCTGAAAAATGATTAACTTCTGATAAAATAATCTTCAGAAGTTATGAATAAAGTGTTTATAAACATTCTCATCAGTTCTTAACAAACTACTGTAGAGAAAATGGGAACTACTGATGATAATTGTTCTTCATCAGCAGTTTTGCCATTAAGGGCAAATCACACATTTCCCACTTCGGAAGTTTGACCTAGGGCGGTTACAAACTTCTGATAAACACCTTTTCCAACATTTATCCTTTCAAAAAGCAAAATTCCCTCCTTCTCTCTCAAAAACACTCTCAAAACCCTTAACCTGCAAAAATACTGTTCGATCCACACACACACAAACCACATGGCTCTAATACTGAAACAAGGACACAATCAAAGAGGCTACTTTGAGAAACATGAAGCCTGGTCCCAATACGACGAAATCATTGATTTAGTCGTTAAATCCCAATACTTCGCTGCCCTCACCATTGATCCTCCAATCCACACGGAAACTCCAAATGAGTTCTGGGCTAATGCGGAGACGGTGACAGTGAATGATCAAGTGATCTCCCTCAATTCAACAATCCAAGGGAGAAGAATGGCAATCACACCAGCAACTTTGGGAATTAGACTGGGTCTAGATGATGTGGGTGCCCCAGATCAATTTCCAAACTCTGAAATTCATCTGACCATGACAGAGTGTGGTTACCAAGGTACTCTCTCACATGCAACCATCTTTAAGAAATTCTTTGAACCAAAATATAAACTTTTGTTTCATTACATAATAATGTGTTTGAGTCCAAAAAATGGATCTTATGATCAGATGCCCTCTACTTTTCAACCTATTTTTCATTCCACTGTGAATGAAACAAAATTTAGGGCATTAGCACTTTTGTTTAATGAGTTGGTGTTACCTCATCTCAATTCTAAAAAGAAGTTTTTGTTGTATTCAAGGTTCATTATGCAATGCATAATAAAAGAACTTGGAGAAGAGGTGCTTGTGGGTAAAACAATTGTTTTAAACCCATAAACCTCACAAGCATACTCTAGGCACAATAAACCAGCTGCCTGGCCAGAAGATGACCAAGGGGAACATACAACAGTCCCCATGGAACCCTCATCTTCCAAACCCTCACCCAAAAAGGCCAAGAAACCTAAACAGCAAAAACAAAAACCCACCAACCTTAAAAGAAAGGCAGTTCAGGATGTTGAGATGCCTGAACTTGCCAATGTGCAATCTGCACTTGATAAAGATGTGACTGAAACATCCTCCCAGTCTCATCCATCTCAAACCCCCACTAGAGCACCAATCACATTTCTATTCAAAAGAAAGAAATTTAAGAAAACAATCCCCATTGACTCTTCTTTTGAAACTACTGAACCCTTAGACCAAACTACTGAACCAGTACCACAAATTTCTGAACTTGAAGCACTAGAAATTGCCAAACTTCTCTCTGGGCTAAAAGAAACCATCCCATCAGAACATGTCACTCCTCAACAACCACATCAAATAGGGGACATACCTTCAGACTTTGACATGGATATGGATGTCCATAGCCCTAACCCAAGAGATGAGGATGAACCAGGGTTTCTAAGCCCAAACTTAGAGACTTTAGGTACATTTGAGGCTGCTACTACTCATATACCACCCAGTGGTGGATCTGAGGACAAAGGCAACATTGTTAAGACCTCATTTGTGGCAACTACTGATGAAGGCTTAATGCCTGAGGTAGGAAATCCTCTGAACCAAGAACAAGAGGTACATGAGACAACTGGGTTGGGCCCAGCTCATGATATAACTGATACTGTCCTCATTGAGGAAGTAAGCAGGGATTCAGATGATTCCATTGATTTGGATGATGATTCACACTCCACCAAACTTGAATTGATGGCTACTAGTGAAGGTCTTGCACCTGATGTCTCTAAGCTCAAAGAGCTGGTCACACCAGATCAGGTTAAAGACCACTTGATCCCTGATTCCCCTAAAGTGGCATCTACTGTACAACATGAAGATCACCTAAAAACACACTCCTCACTAAAAATGGCTACCCAATTTCCTGGGTCATCCAGCATAGACCTGAACCAACTATGCAGTCCAGATGGTCCCCTATACCAGTTGATGAACACCCTCATTGCCAATCACCTCAAATCTTTCACAACTGCTTTGGAGTTGTCAACTAAAACTCAATTTGAGGTGATCAACAAGAAACTTGGTGAGCTGTCCAACAAGATTGACAACAACTCAAGCCAGCTTGCTGAACTCACTGGTAGAACTTCTAAACCTAGCAGGCTTCCAGAAGTGGATGAAGCCAAAAAGGGGGAGAAGATTAAGGAACCTAAGGAGTCACTGGAAGCCAGAATAAAGGTAAGAGTGGCTCTACAACAACAACAACTTCTAGAAAAAGCCCAAAACAAAAAGAAGATCAACAAAGGCTTATTTCTGGAACTGAAGTTGAAGCTGAAACTTCCCAAGGCCATAATGAAGAAACTGCTGAAGACTCTGAAAGTACTGAAGACAATCCTTCAGTAGTTGACACTTCTGTCAACACTTCAGCAGTTAACACTTCCAACATACAAACATCTGAAGAGCCTCCCAAAACAACTGAGCAACAACAACCAACTCCTATTCCAAGGCCTACAACAACAACAACAACAACAATGACTCTGCTGAACCCTTCTCCAATTTCAACGTCCAAAGAACTACTAGAGAAGAGTTTAATTGCAGCCCAAAGAAAGGCTAAGGAAGAAGAGATCTGGAACAATTTAGAAGCAAGGGAAGACTTAAGCTTAAATGAAAAGCTTCAAGCTTATGAAGCAGAGTTGAATAGACAAGCTGAAACAGAGAGAGTTGCTGAAGAAGACAAAAGACAACAACTGGTGTCTTTTATAACAAAGAACAGCAAAACAAAAGCCTATTCACTCAAAGGGCTCTCAATGGATGAGCTAACCAGAAGAGCTCAACTTGTTGCTGACAAACTTGCAACAGACAAAGATAGAAAAGCCAAGAGAGCAGAAATGATTGTAGAACTGGTAGCTAATGACTATGGTTGAAAAGCCTCTGTGTCAAAATGGAGAGAAGACAAACTACTGGACGTCCAAGGCTGCTAATCCAGAGAAGTTCAAAACTTCTGAAGTATCAACATCAGTAGTTAGAACTTTTGGTGTCAAACAAAGACCAGCTACCAAGAGAAAGCCAGAGGACAATACAAAGACTGACTTCAAGATGGTGTTGCTAGAAGGCAACACAGTTGTGCAAGGAGACTTTGATATTGAAGAAAAATCTCTGATAACACAATTTAGGGATCCTTCAACATTTGCTTACCAAATCCAGAAAATTATAACTGATAAGCTGCACACAAAGGTAGTCACTGAACATCATTTACTTACTTTTAAATTACCTAATGTGGTGCAAACAGAAGACAGAAGTGAATCCCACCTGAGAGTCACAGAAATAGAAAACATCCAACACTCAGGAACATCCCAGGGATCCAGCATGGTTCCCTATACTTCAGATTTTGACAAATCTAAAGTGCTGATCATTAGATGGTCCTTTACTGATGACAACTCAGTATTGGTGACAAGAAGAGATCTTACAAGCAAGGCCTACAAATCCATGAATGAACTGAAGAATCTATCAACTCAGAACTTTCTTACAATTCAACATTTGGAACCTCAAAAGGGATCTCTCATTGATGAACAGCTGAATCAACTGAAGAATTCCATGTTCAAAGAGATATGGAAGATTGTGAATGATAGAAGAAAACAATAAGGAATTAGAAAAGGTTTTGGCTTCATTAATCCAGGGGGAGATTGTTAGGACAAAAAGGATTGAGGAAACCACTTTTGTAAACCTTAGTCTAATTCATACTTCTGCAAATATTCTAAGTATAAAACTACTGAAGAAAGAAGACTAAAGTACTGAAGAAGGATTCAACAAGTACTGAAGAAGAAGTATCAGAAGTTCTGAAGTCTAACCAGACAAGTTCACTGAAAAACTACTGAAGACAAATTACTCATCAGTAGTTTGTCATTCATCAGCACTTGTACAAGAATCTTTCCACCGCCTTATGTTTCAGTAGTTTATTTGTTTAGTATTACTTTATCTTTTTGCGCAAGTTCCAAGAATGCAACTTGTTACAAACTTGCTTTTTGGCAAGGTTCTGGGTTCATCCCTCTGTTTTAGACATTGTTTTTAATTGAAACTGAAATCCTTCAAAGCTTATTATTGTTATTTCCATTTCATTTATTGAGAATCCGTTTGAGTATTTATTATCATTCACATTCAATACTTAGATTCTCATTAAACTTGTCTTTAGTTTTCAAACATCCAGGGGGAGTAATAACTCCTGTTGATAGTGTAACTTTACTTACTAATTTTGCTGTGCAAATCTGATTGAACTTGCTAAACACATAAGTGTTCACTAGCAAGCAATACATCAAGAGCATTACTGATCCAACACACCTGGTTTTGAAGACACATTCCATCTTGATTAGTCTACAAGCTCAACAAAGCTTTGTATGGACTCAAACAAGCACCTAGGGCCTGGTATGAAACTCTTTCCACCTTTCTCTTATCCATTGGTTTCACAAGAGGTAAAATTGATAAAATTTTATTTCTAAAATGGAGAGGGAAAGATTTAATGATTGTTCAAATATATGTGGATGACATCATTTTTGGATCCACATGTAACAAAATGTATGAATAGTTTAGGGAACTCATGACAGCAGAGTTTGAGCTGAGTGCTATGGGTGAACTTCAGTGCTTCCTTGGTCTCCAAGTGAAGCAGCTACAAAATGGCACATTCATTCATCAAAACAAGTATGTTAAAAACTTACTAACCAGATTTGAGATGAATGATTGTAAGCCATGTAGTACACCCATGAGCACAGCCAAGCTACTCACAATTTATGATTGGGTCTTTATTGTACTTAACTGCATCTAGGCTAGACATTATGTTTGCCACTTGTGTTTGTGCAAGATCCCAGGCTTCACCTAGAAAGTCAAACCTTATTGCTGTGAAAAGGATATTCAGATACCTAAAAGGTGCTCCCACACTTGGTATCTGGTATCCTGCTAATGTAAACATTGAGTTTTCAGGTTATTCAGATAGTGATTTTGCTGGCTGCCACACCACAAGAAAGTCTACATCAGGAGGGTGTCAATTTCTAGGGAATGCCTTAGTCTCATGGCAAAGCAAAAAGCAAGCAGCTGTTTCAACTTCAATAGCAGAGGCTGAATACATTGCTGCTATATGTTGGTCAGCCCAACTCATTTGGCTTCAAAATCAACTGCTGGATTTTGGTTTAACTGCACTAAAGACTTCACTCATGCTGGACAATCAAACTGCTGAAAATATCATCAAAAATCCAGTCTCTCATTCAACCACAAAGCACATAGACATCAGACACCACTTTGTTAGAGATAGCTATGAAAAAGGTTTGATTTCTCTGCACCATGTTCCAACAGAGGATCAGTTGGCAGATGTGTTGACAAAAGCTTTAGACACATCTACCTTTGAAAAACTGATTTCTAGGATTGGTCTGCTAAAGATGGATTAAACACCAAAAATGTTTTAAATCAAAACATTAAAATGTTTCTGAAAATCAAAATCCATCCTTAAAAATAGCATTTTGGTTGAAAAATCTGCTAAGGATAAAACAACCACTGTTTCATTCATTCTATCCACTGTTAGTTGAAAAATCTGTTACAAACATCTGATCAGATAAAACAACCACTGTTGGTTGAAAAATCTGTTTTCAAACGTCTGATCAGCTAAAAAAACTGTTTCCATTATATATATATATATATATATATATATATTTAAAAAAAACCAAGTGATGTTCGCATCAGCACTTTGGTAATACAACAGATGTTTGCATCAGTCCTTTGGCAACAACTGTATGCCACCAGATGTTTGCCACGTCTGCTCTCAAAAGCAGAGTTTTGGCCACATCAGCGGTTTCACCAGAGGCTATAAAAACCTTGTTTTACCACAACAGATGTTACATTGTCTCATCATATTCAAAATACTGAAACCGCCTTCTTCAACCTCTAACCCCCATTCTAATTCCTTTCATCCTCACACTCGAAATCCATTACAATGAATCTTCAAGCTAAATCCACCCACAATTACCTTCCCTATCTGGTTAAAACAGATGAAAACATCCCGTTCCATACCACCATCGACATTATTCTCAAATCCAAATACCTGACAATACTAACCGCTGATGCACCTATCTACATCGACACTCTCCAAGAATTTTGGTTAAATGCTGATGTCCTTTTATACGACAAAAAGCCTACTACCATTATCTAAAAAATTGGAGATACAAATATCACCATTACCCCCAACTGATATCCACTACCTTCTCATTGAATGACTTGTCAGGTAACGACTCTTTCCCTAAGGCTGAACTTCACACTGAGTTTCAGGAAAGGGGTTATGATTCACAAATGACTCGTTCAACTCTTTTCAAAAAGTTTTTCCCACCAGTCATGAAATTTTTCTTTCAAACAATCCTTCTCTGTATCTCTGCTAAATCCACTTCTTTTAATGAAATCTCATTGAAAGTTCAGTACTTGGGATATGCTATGTTGTCAGAATCTGACTACAATCTATCCCAAGCCCTATTCTTGGATTTGGTAGCAAATGTGAAGGGAATAAAGTCTGGGTCAAACAATGCTTTTCTGATATACCCAAGACTTTTAAGTGTAATCCTACAAAAGGTTTTGCCTGAAAAATAGTTTAAAAAGGGTAAATCATTTCAAATGAAGAGTCTAACAGATGAAACTTTTACAAGAATGCTGGGTCTAAACACCCAAGAAAAGGTGTCAAAAGTTAAAGTTTCTAAAACACAAGCAAAGAGTGTTAAGATAACAACTGTTTCCAAAACCTCTGTTGCTGAGCACACTGCTCCTGGTGATCATGGCACTACATCCAGTACTGTGAAACCCACACCAGCCACCTCCAAAAGAAAACATCCATCCACTAAACTACCAAGAAAACCAAAAAGGTACCTCTGGAAGATGAGATACCAGAGGTAATCCCTGTTGTATCACAAAAGCAACAAGAAACCACTGTTGTTACTTCCTCACAACAATTGGAGATATCTCAACGTGACCTACCTCCTCCTGAATCCTCTCAAAAAGATCATGTTGTAAGCCAAGGGGAAACACATCATGTGGCATATGATTCACTTGACCATATGCTCATAAACCCTTCTCCCAGGGTTACTTCTCTTTTCACCCCTCAACCCTCACCATCACATGTCCTTCCAACAATGAAACCATTGTTCGAAGCTATTGATAAAATTCAAGATATTCCCAATTCCTCTCCATCACCTATCACTGAGAGCATAATTCAACAAGTGACTGGGACTAAGAAAAATCAATTAGCTAGCCCACGAATAGAGGAGGTTACACCCCTTGAGTTCAATGAAACTCAAGGTGAGTTTTCAAGTGAAGCAGCCAATACTGATGTAGAGACCATTGTCTCACAACAGGACAGTGGTTACATAGCTAAGATTTCCTTGAAGGCAACAACTGATGAGGCCACTATAGTGACCCCAATATCAGTTGGAAGTCCCCAGAACCAAGACAAAGGGGCATCTGGTTCTCATTCTATGGATTCACCTCCTAGGACTGAACCAATTACAACTACCACTAGTAGGAATCCAGATGATCCTATTAATTTATGTGATGGGTTAAAATACCAAGAATTGACAGATAGAGTTCACTCCATTGAAAGTTCTGTTGCTGATATCAAGACAGATCTCAAGACAATCATGGTATCCTTGGCTGCTCTAACTAAAAGTCAACCATCCACAGAAGAAATTGCTAGTGAGCTTTGGAAATCAGTTTCCCCCATCATCATAGCTCATAGGAAACTAGTAGACCAAAATCATGAAAGCTATATAGCTCAGATCAGGACAATGGTAGATGCTAGGTACATAGATACCCAAGAAGATATCAAAGCCATAAAAGACCATCTGCTGAAAACCACTGGCTCTGCCCCTACCACCATTAGAAGAGATGAAGATGATGATGAGTTCACAGCTGATGATGCCAAAAGGGGGGAGAGTGGTAGAGATAGATTGAAAAAGTTAAAGCCCTTTGGATGTCCACCGTCAAAAGAAGGTCAATCACCAAAGTTTGCTGCCATAAAACCAGGGTCTGCACCACCAGCACAACAACCCAATGTTCAATCCACTACTGATACTGAAGCTGTCAATGCAGGCAAAGCAAAAGAAATTAATCACTCTGCTAATGTCTTTGCTGAAAAGGCTGCTGAAGAAAAGCAAAAGAGGCTTGACACATTGGAAGTCAAGGCAGAGGCTCTAGTGCAAAGAAAGAAAGAGCAACAACAGGAAGTAAAGGATGTTGACTCCTCTAAAAGGAAGAAAATGTCTGCAAAACATACCCAACAACCTCCATCCAAAACTACTGCTAAAACTGCTGCTGCTAAAACAACTGCCACTAGAACCACTACTGCCACCAAAACCACTGCTACCACCAAAACAACAGAACCTACAACCACAACCACTAAACCAACAACTGAACCTACCACCACAACTACCAATACACCACCTATAACCACTTCACCACCTAAATCCCAAACATCTGCTGGTCCTACACAACTGCCAACAGATGTTAACACAACCAGTGCTACAACACCACCATCACCACTTATCTTGTACAAAAGAAAGAGAAAATCAACCTTTGTGGTACAAGATGAGAACATACAAACATCACCACCTTCCACTTCAACAACCAAATCTGCACCTATACCATCCATTCCACTTACATCATTCTCTCCACACACCACTCAATTCACATCTCACAGACCACAACCATCCATCATACCATTGGCTGCTTAGTATCCTCTTGAGCTTGGTCTACTCAAGGGGGAAATTCAATCCTTCTATAATACTAAGGATCCATCAGAAAAAACTTTCCAATCTCTCCTAAGTTTCCCTGTCCCAAGAAACATAGATCAATATCTAAAATTCAAAACTGAACAGGCAGATTTGATCATCAAGGAGAGATGTAAAGGAAAGGATGATAGGACTGCTCAGGGCATCCATTTAGCAGAGCTAAGCAAACTGAGAAGGATTGAAGATTTTGCTAAGACCCTGAGCAACTCCATGTCCACCATGCCCCTTAGCAATGATTTGGAAAGGGTGGTAAGGGAATCTATACTTGATCAGATCTTGGCAACCATGCCCTACAAAGCAAGCAAGAAACAGTTTACAGGCTGGACCACTCATGCTCTTCAAGAAGAACTTCTAAGAATTGAAGAAATGGCCAAGAATCCTCCAGTGAAAGTCTTTGCCCCTGATTTTAGGAAAGGCAGAGATCCAGCCAGAGCTTTGAAATTCAAAAGAATGAGAGAAGAGATTGTGGCTGCTAAATATGGGGAGATTAGGTCAGTTGCAAGATGGGCTGAGCTAAGGCTGGTTGAAACATACAAGAAGTTGGAAGAGATTAGAAAGATTGATCCTACACTGCCCAGAAAACCAATTTACTCAGATGCTCCCATGGTTAAAAGACCTCAACAGGCCTTTACACTTGACAGCTTGCTTGATACTTCTGACCTATCTGTTGCTGGAAAGAGACAGTTCAAAAGACAGAAGGAAATGTCTGAAGAAGACCAGAAGAAGTTTGCTGATACATTTGTAAAAGAGGGTATCTACAACCAAGTCCACTATTTCTCTGATCCCATAACTGATGAACTCAGAAAACTCATTGGGAGACCTCCATCACAAAACTCATCTAGAATAAACTTGTAGCTCAACAAATCCTCTGGTTCAAAAATTCTAAAATAGAAGGTCAACAAAGACACCCATGAATTGACATTGCTCAGATTAGATCGAGAAGCCCAGAAGTTGAGTATGGATGATGCACATGGCCTATGTGCAGATGATCTCCAAACATTGCTGAGCTTAGAGCTTGAAAGAGATGAAAAAGACGTTTTCTCATTGAACTTTGAATTACAATTCAAAGGGCAAATCAGAGAAAGTCTGATGAGGAATAAAGATCAACAATAAAGCTTAGTTTTAGCATCATCTGTTCTAGGGGGAGATTGTTGGGTCTGCTGACCTGGAGAAGAACAGATGATTGGAAAGCTAAAATATACTACATATTGATCCTTAATAAAAATAGCATTTACAAGTTACTTCTCCCAAAAGACTGTTGACTCTAACATCTGCTGTACCCTAACAACTGCTGGAACAACTGCTGCTTACAAAGTTCTGATAAAGAACAACTGCTGATCAAAGGTCTGATGAAGAACAACTATTGATCAAAGTACTAAAGACTAAAGGTCTGTTGGAGCCCACAACACTTAGGCTCAATAGATTATTCAAGACCATCAGAGGTTTACTTATCAGCTGTTTACCTATCAGTGGTTTCCAATGTAACAGTATTTGTGTCATCAGATGTTTTATGTTGTTATTCTGTTAGATGTCACTATCTTAGGTGACGTCAGCCTAGGTCATCAGTAGTTTAGATTGTCTACAAATAGAACAGTGCATGTACAGTTCTATTCATCACTCAAAACATTCTCTTAGACAAACTTACATGAGTAATCAGGCTGAGGGAGAGTAATTGTAAATCGTTTGTAATTATTCAATCATATATGAAAGCTTTCGATTCTAAAACAATTATTCTCTTGTTTTGATTTATAGTTTATCATTCCGCTGCACTTTCCATTTATAGTTTACTTCTTTCATCATTCATTCACTTAAACAATCAAAACAATCAAACTCAGATCCTAACATCAGCCCATACAAGGACTTGTTTAACTTGCATGCTTTTGTTTCATTATCAGAAAAATATCATTCTGGTAAACTCATATATATATCCTCATTAAGATCACCATAAAGAAATGCATTGTTAATGTCTAATTGGAACATTTTCCAGCTGTTTTGTACAGCTATTGACATTACAGTTTTAACAGTGACAAATTTTTCACTACAGGAGAGAATGTTTCATCAAAATCAACACCCTCTTTTTGACTGTAACCTTTAGCAACAAGCCTAGACTTGAACCTCTCTATCTCACCACTAGACTTATACTTGATCTTGTAGATCCATTTGCATCCTACCAATCTTCTACCCTTAGGAAGATCTACCAAAGACCAAGTATTATTCCTGTTCAAGGCTTCTATTTCCTCATTCATTGCAATGACCCAGTTAGGATCATGCACAGCTTGTTTATATGTTTTAGGCTCAACATTCTTATTTAACACACTTGCAAACACTCTACTTTCACAAGTTAGATTAGCATAATTGACAGACCTTTCTATTCCATACTTAAACTTTCCTTCTATGATAAAATCATCAAGTTTTCTAGGAATGGAAGTCCCCCTAGTGCTTCTTCTAACACTTTGTATTATTGAATCATTGCCCTCAGAACTAGAAGTATTTTCATCTTCAGTCCTCACATGAACAGCCTTGTCAACACTTTTATTTTTTACCAGGACTTGGTGATTCTAAAGAACCACCTGTCTTAGTATTAACAAAAGTGGACTGCTGTGATTCATTTGTCCTTGAATCACCTATACCTGAGCCCCTTCCTTCATCATTGGGCTCTTTAGGGTGATTGGATGTTTGAGTTTCTAGTTCATAATCATTGAAAAAGTTTAAAGAACCTATATTAACTATGTTATTATCATTGAACCTTTGAAAAACATTTTTCTTTAAAAGGGAATATTGTTTCATAAAACCTCACATCTCTTGAATAAGAGATGGTTTTTGATTCCAAACTATAAACCTTATATCATTTTTTCTCATTTGAGTATCCAATGAAAACACATTTTTCAGCACTTTCACTTAATTTGTTAGATTCATTTAAAACAGTTGAGAAACACGAACACCCAAACACTTTTAAGTGACCTAGGAAGGGTTAAAACCAAACATAAGCTCATAAGGGGTCTTGCCATCCAAAACAGAAGAAGGAGTCCTATTGATTAAGTAGGCAGCAGTTAATACACAATCAGACCAAAATCTAATAGGTAAATTGCTTTGAAATAGCAATGACCTAGTAACATTCAACAAGTGCCTATGCTTCCTTTCTGCTATTCCATTCTGTTGAGGTGTTTAAGCACAAGTAGTTTGATGGAAAATTCCCAAGTTTTTACAATAATTTGACATCTGATTGTTAACAAATTCTAAACCATTATCACTTCTGAAACATTTAATGGTTTTACTAAACTGATTTTTAATTATGTTAACAAATTCTTGTATGTCATCAAAAACTTCAGACTTGTGCTTCATTAAACATACCTAAACAGTCCTAGAATAATCATCAACTATAGTAGGGAAGTATCTAAAACCTTCTCTACTTGGCACCCGATAGTGTCCCCAAACATCTAGATGAACTAGATCTCCTACTACTAGGGACTTATGGTCACTCAATGGAAAAGGTTCCCTATGTTGCTTTGCTTTGTGACATATGTCACAAGGCAACTCAGAGCCTTTAGGACTAATGGTTCCTACTATAGATTCTAACTTATGAATGACAACATCATTAGGATAACCTAATCTAGCATGCCAAAGATCAAATTGTTTATTGGAAAGACCTACCTTATTACAAACATATGATCCACCACAGAAATATAAACCCTCAAGTTGACTACCAGTCACCAGGGTTTTCTTTGTTGACAAATCCTGAATATAACAATTATGTTCATCAAACCCAACAAACAAGTGATTATCATTTACAAGTTTGTGCACAGAAATTAGATTAACACAATACTCAGGAATAACAAAGACATCTTGTAACACAACATTTATACCAAGTTTTAAGGTTCCAATTTTAGTAACCAAAGCATTTGTACCATTAGGATGTTTGACTTGTATATTTAAATCAGAAACATCAATGTAATCAGATAGTTCATGTTCATTGGTAACCATGTGTTAGTTTGCTCCTGAATCTATTATCCAACCCACACTAACCTTATTCCCAGTTACATTAAAACAGAAAACAGGTTTAACACATGCATTAGCACAAAAAGGATGATTTAACATACTACCTGATGCATTATGACTCTTAGGAAGGTCTACACTCTTATCAGAGATCAAACTTAAGAGTTTAGACACTTGCTCTCTAGTCAAAGAAGAAAGCTGAACATCAGGTTTATCACAACTAGCATTATTAACATTTGCCTTACTATTTTGCATACCCCTGGCCTTAGCCCATGGAGGATACCCAATTAGCTGAAAATATTTATCAGCTGAGTGCCCAGTCTTGTTATAGTGTGTACATTGAGGTGTTTGACCTACTGTTTTATCATTAATGAAACACATAACAACTAGCAATCAACACACCATATTTACACACATAGCAATACAAGAAAAAAGAACACACAATCAATCAACAATAACAATCAAAATACCAAAACTAGACACAGGCGAAGCCAAGCCAGTGATCCAGATAAGTGGTTCATCTTAAGGACCCCACCGCAGGTCTTAACTTGAGAGCCTCTAGACCTAGACAGACACACTCAACCAAGAATAGTCAAATAATGAGCCAACACCGCCCCAATAACCCAGACAGTGCTCCTAGACACAACAATACAAAAGTAAAGAGAATGGAACGATCACACCAAGAGGTTTGCCCAAGTTAGGGTTCGCCAATAAACTCGTAATACTTAACCTTCACTTAGGGTTAAGTATCAAAGAGCAAAGAAGAACAGAAAACCACGATCCAAGCTCTCACCAGCTTTATCCAGATCCAAAACTTCTAGAATCAAACAATCACAGATATACAGCAGAAGATCAAACCCAAATCTATAACTAGATCGAGACAGAGCCCCAAATCAATCAATATCAGGACTCGATCTAGAACCTATAGCTCTGATACCATGTTAAAATCATTATATCAAAACTTCACTAGACTTTATTAATCCCAAACCAAAAGATTACACCCAAGTAATATTCAAGAACAACATTAAACAGACTCACTTTCTACCTCAAAATTCTCTCTGATCACAAGATCACTATCATCTAATAGAAAGGACAGATTCCACAAAACAAGATCAGGAACAAGTTATTCACTGATCTTAATCTAACCCTAGACGAAGAATGAGAAAGATGAAGTACAAAAAGAAAACGAGTAAAATATCTGGACTGACTCCTTTTATACAAGAGCTGATGAAGAAGCCTCGGGATCCGTGTGCAGAAGATCCGAGCCATTCACAGAAAACAGAAAATGATCTCGTACGTTGATTAATAACAAACTTACACACCAGGGCTTCAAGGACTTTGACAAAGCACCAGTAATGGGCCGAAAGGTATTGGGCTTGACAAACATGTGGACATTATATTTAACTCGGATAAGCCCAATAATCCAATAGTGTCCAATAGCCTATCCAATAACCATCTCGACCTGTCCACCTAAGCTCCTTGTCAGCATCCACATAAGCTCCTTGTCATCAATTATGTACAACCTGCAAATATACTTATGCAAGATGTTCAAGTAACTATTTCACAAAGATACTCTTGACCCATTTGGTTATAAATTGAAGTAATGTTTATCATTTTAACAAACTATCTATAACCAACATTATAATTCAAGGGTTTTAATACATGTTAAGGAGTTATATACGTTACACCACATCTTATCAGATTGTAACAAATCATTTTATTAGTAACCTATGTATCATTATAATTAAGTCAGTCAGTCCACCATTAATACTCCTTATAATGTGTGAAGAGTTATACTATAGGTTACACCATGTTTCATTATGTTTTATAACAAGTCATTTAGGTGTTAACGTCCTATGATGATGAGAAATCAACTAATGCATAGATAATGAGATTTAATTTGTTCTAGTGACTTATTTTAGCTAGGTAGTGCTAAGTCGTTTTCCATCATAGAAAGTTATATAGGAGTTACTAACTTATGTTGGGCAACAAACCACTAATTTATTGTTGATGGAACTTAATATGTGTTAATGAGTTGTATTAAGTTACAAGAAGTTTCATTAGGTTGTAACATGTCATTAAGGGTTAATGACATATGTTTGATGATAAGTTCATTAATTGCCTTATCATGATTTAATAACCTAGATTAGGCTATACCATGTCAATTTGGGTTATAGAAAGTCATTTATGTGTTAATAAAACATGTTTGACGACACGTTCCTTAACATATTGATTATGGGTCTTAATATGTGTTAATGAGTTGTCTGATGTGACACTGGTTATTTTATGTTATAACTAGTCATTGAGATGTTAACAACTGACTAACCCTGCCCACTAAGTATTCACTATCGGATCTTATTTATGTTAATTACTTATTTTAGGTTGCAGTGCGTTGTTTTAGGTTAGACCATGTCATGTAATATTAGTTTTGTTTGTGACACTAAGTGTAATACAACAAATATTCCAAAATAACAACACATTCGTACTACATTATATTTTCAAGAGTTATACACGGTTAGTCCTTGTTGTTAATGGCTAGAAAGTGAAAAAGGTTAAGTACTAAAAGCTTAAAGGAACAATTTGAGGTAGATGGATTTTGCATTCAATAGACCCAAATATTTAATTCGATATGGGGACATACATAGGCCCAAAAATTAAAAATATGCCCATACAAGTGCCTAGACGGTCATATTGGTACTATCTCATGTGAAAGATACATAACATGTTTTCACAAACATTAGCACAAACCAAAATTCTGTTGGGTTATTTTTGCCCATGAGAATACCCAACCCATTTATGTCATGAGTTATTATTAAAGGCCTACACAAATTCTTTGTGTGTGGGCTTTCCTTTTCTTTTTTAGGGCGTCAAATACAACCCATAGGGTTTGAATATAAAACTATTTTTGAGAAAAGAAGCTGTTGTGTGAGAGCAGAGAAAAGAAAGAAAAACAAAAGAATATTTTCGTCACTCTTGACCTACCTGCAGAGATTGTCAATTTCCCGAAGATTGAACCGTTGGATCGATATGATTTTTGGACAGAGTCTTCTCTACATCTGGGCGACCTTATTCAACGGTTGAGATGTGTTTATCACGTTTCTAAATCAGGTTTTTCAGACTCTGTTTGTTGCTGCAGATTTGTGTGATAGTCTCATCTTTTGTTTTTGTTTTGGTTCCATATGCTTGATGTTGTTTGTTCCAAGTGTATGATGATTTGTGTATACCTCTAGTTTTATCTGGGGAAGACTTTGTGTTGCTTGATTTGGTGATAGTGGATTGGAAGCGACTCTAGTAGTCCCGTGGTTTTTACTCTCCTTTTTTGAGAGGTTTTCCACAATAAAATTCGGTGTCTCGTTATTATTGTTTTGGGGTTGTTTTGATTGCATTTAGTATACCCTATTTGTTTGCATCCTCACAGGTTCATTTGGGTCGGGAAAATATTTGGTCTAACGAAGATAATTCCGCATTTACTTATTTACCGTTTGTGCTGGTTTCACGTTTTTTTTTCCATCAGAGTGGTATCAGAGTAATTGGCTCTTGTTCTTGGTTTGAGACATGTTTGAACGATGGAAGCTAATACAAGTAGGATTGTTAACTTAAATGGTTCTAATTATCATATTTGTAAAGGCAAGATGGAAGACCTCCTTTATGTGAAAGATTATTATATGCATTTATTTAATATTGATAAACCTAAGGGTAAAACAGATGAAGAGTGGAATATCTTAGACAGGAAGCTTTGTGGTTATATTCACCAGTGGGTTGATTATAATGTTTTGAACCATATTTGTGGTGAGACTCATGCTCGTACTTTATGGAACAAGCTTGAGGAGTTGTATGCTCGAAAGACTGGGAATAATAAATTGTTTTTGATTAAACAGTTGATAAACTTGAAGTACAATGATGGAACTCCTATTACAGATCACTTGAATGCTTTTCAGGGTATTATTAATCAGCTTGCAGGAATGGGTTTTAATTTTGAAGATGAGGTACATGGCTTATGGCTTCTAGGTACTTTACTGGATTCGTGGGAGACTTTTAGGACATCATTGTCTAACTCTGCAGCAAATGGTATTATTACTATGGAATTGGCTAAAGGCGGTATTTTAAATGAAGAGATGAGAAGAAAATCGCAGGGTTCCTCTTCACATTCCGATGTCTTAGTCACAGAGAACAGAGGGAGAAGTTAGAGTAGAGGTCGAAGTAATAAAAGGGAAGCATCGTAGTAAGTCCAGAGGTAAGTTTGCTGATTATGAGTGTCATCATTGTGGTAGGAAAGGGCACACTATCATATTCTACAGACAACTGAACAAGGAGAACAAGAAGGCTAATTACAACAATCAAAAGAATTATTGGAAATTTAGTAAACTAAACTTTCAATAAATATGTATTATTGTATATTTAATAGTATTTGTAATAGGATTAGTTAACATGGCAGTTAAAAGTTAGTTATAATAACCGCCACAACCATACTATATATAGGAATGCATTGTAAACATTTGAGTGTGTGGGATTTGTATACGATTTCTGTATACAATCCTCTCCACCGTCACATATCAATATTATTTCATATGTTCTTCATGATGTTCTTGCATATTACACAAAGATGATGATAATCCGATTATGATAATGTCAATCCGCTGCATAATATGATGATCACGGTCCAACATGTGGTATCAGAGCCAGATTTATAGACTGTTATGATCATCATCATGAAGAATAATTAATCGGAACATTACTCTGTTCCGTTACAGAAAACAGAGACGAAAGGAATCATCGCACGAACACCGAAAGATAGATTACTGGCCAACCAGAAAAGAAGAATTAAACGAAACGAATCATTGTTCTTGTTTATTACAATCAAACCAAAAAAAAAAAAAAACAGAGATTGAACAAAATTCACATATCATTCGATAGAACGTCATAAAGATCATATCACGAACAGAGAAAGAATCATCGCTGTATCCAACGAAGAATCGTAAATTTGAATCGAAAAATTGCTTGTAAAGTCTCTTGATCTCCCTAAGTTTTCGGTATTATTCGAAATTGATAAAACAGAGTATATATATAAATATTGTTTCATATTCTATTCGATTGTATCTAAAGATATCGATTCATATAGAAACGATATAAAGATCGTTTCTTATTAACTATTTTATCTAATCATTGAAGAGATCAAGTTTTTTGAAAAAAAAAATTTGAAAAAATTGTTCGTGGCATAATGAAGAAGAAGAAATTCTGTATAATAATATTATATTATTATATTATTAATAATATAATAATCCTTTTTGTCACAAAGGGTTTGAAAAAAAAAGTCAATGTTTTTTTTGGATCTTTCTTTTTCAAAATTCATTTTCGATATTTAATTCAGAATGATTACAAAAGTTTTTTTTAATTATACACACATTTCATTTAAGAAAAATGTGAACCTCATTATTGATGATCATTTAAATTGGAATTGCCGAGATAAAATGTGATATAAAACATAAGAACAAGACAAACAACAAGAATTGTGGAGAAAAATTAAAGGGATACATGCGGAAGCCAGTAATTGCAAAAGAATGCAAGAAATTGAGAAAGAAATTACGACTCAACAAGTGAAGTATTGCTCCGACTATTCAAGAGATAAATAAATGGGTGACTACGAGAAAAGAATGCAAGAAACTAAAACAATGCAGCAAGAAGATGTGCGAATACTGCACGATAATAAACATGGATTAATTTGATTCATATATGACACCGAGTTCACACTCTCATATATGGAAAAAGCAATTAATCGGATTCATAAATGATACCGAGTTCATACTCTCATATATGAATGGCCACCCAAGAAGATAGAGAAAGCGACAAAGCGGAGCTGAATTAGAATGATGAAAAGATATTATATTGAGTCAAGAAATGAAGAAGACACAAAACAAAATGAAGAACATCAAGAGACGGAGATAAAGACTCTTACTGAAAATTCATGAAAGTTTAGTTTAGGGGCGAGTATTGGAAATTTAGTAAACTAAACTTTCAATATATATGTAATATTGTATATTTAATAGTATTTGTAATAGGATTAGTTAACATGGCGGTTAAAAGTTAGTTATTATAACCGCCACAACCATACTATATATAGGAATGTATTGTAAACATTTGAGTGTGTGGGATTTGTATACGATTTCTGTATACAATCCTCTCCACCGTCACATATCAATAATATTTCATATGTTCTTCATGATGTTCTTGCATATTACACAAAGATAATGATAATCCGATTATGATAATGTCAATCCGCTGCATAATATGATGATCACGGTCCAACAAGAATAACCATAAGAAAGATGATGGTGGCAACGACACTGCTGAAGTTAATACTGCTACTAAAGAGTTCTTTATTTGTTGTGATTATGATATGGTGAACATTACACATGATGGTTCGAGTTGGGTTGTTGACAATGGTGCTACTTGTCATGTGACATCACAAAGGGAATTTTTCTCATCTTATACCACTGGTGACTTCGGGATTGTTAAGATGGTAATAATGGGCTATCAAAGATTGTATGTGTTGGGGATATTTGTTTGAAGTTTGATACTGGGATAGAGTTGGTTTTACACAATGTAAAACATGTTCCAGATATTAGACTTAGTTTGATCTCCGCAGATTTACTTGATGATGATGGTTATCACTGTTGGGCTAGATTTAAAGATTTACGCTTGTCTTTATTAAGCCTGTTTGTGTTAATTGGGCTTAGTTTAATTAATGGGCTTGGGTTAGGCCATGTGGGCCAAGGCTTTAGTGAACCCTATATAATGTTTTGTTTAAGTTCATTTTAGGGTTAGACTTTCATTAGACTTTCATAAGACTCTCATTTGTAACACAAGAGCCACCACCTTGTACCAGACAATCCTTGAGATTGTGTGCAAGGTGAAGCAGCAATAATATATTGTTCATCGATTTAATCTTTTGTTCTTCACATTCAATCTTGTTTTCCACACTCGATTGTTTGTTTGATACCCAGTAGAGAAGATTCTGGACTAACAATTGGTATTAGAGCCTAGGTTGTCTTCTTAAGGCTCGGTTGCGGTATCATTCGAAGATCAAAAGAAGATTTGCTGCTGCGTTTTTATTCGATTTTACAGGTTTATGCGCTATCTCATTCAATATATTTATGTTACTAATTTTTTTTTGTGTTTAGAATTTTTTCGCAGATTTAGTTCTTGTCAAAATTCTGAAGAACATCAAGAACATTTGAAGAACAGTGAAAAATAGGGTATTTCATTTGTTTTGGAGGATGTTAATTGTGTTTGCAAGATTATAGGAATTCTAGTTTGGAAGATTATTATCACAAAGAATCTTCTAAAATTGGAAAAATAAAGGTGCATTCATATTTGGTGGTCCCCACATTTAAAAAAAAAGATCTGTCAACTCATTAATCTCATCAACTACACATCTTAAAAAAAAAAAAAACAAACCTTGGCCTGAGTTCGACCTTGGCATGAGTTCGACCTTGGCCTGAGTTCAACAGAGAGAGGGGGCAGGTCATAAAAGGAGCAAAATTTTTTGTTTTGTGGTGTCTAGCATCACGTGGGTCAACAAATAATAATAATAATAATAATAATAATAATAATAATAATAATAATAATAATAATAATAATAATAATAATAATAATAATAATAGTTGTATTAGTATTATTTTGGAGTGCACTTGCTTGATTTGGGGGGATCAACCTTACGGCATACGGTTTGATTCGGTTGACTACGGTGGACTGGACTTTGTACTATTTTTGACGGTTGACTACGTTTGGACGTCCTGTGCTCGGTCTAAAATTTTTCCTGGAATGACTAGATTTTTGGGGGATCACTATTAAAGATTAAAATGTCGTCTCAAAGTGAGGTGTTTGAGCAAACACTTGAGAGTTTCAGTTACACTCCTGGTGAAACTGTGGGAGCACTTATTGGCAGATTTACTGAACTACTGTCTGACATGAAAAATGCTGAAATTGTAGTGTCAAATCGTAGGGTCAACAAGATTCTTTTGGACGCATTGAAAAGAATCCCAAATCAGCCATCATGCAGCTGGTTTATGAATGTCAATCGGATCATTTTGGAAACAAACTGGTCCAAAATGACTCCGGATGAGTTAATATCACTTATCAAAGAATTGGATAACATCACCTCTGCTGCAACATGCTCATCCAATTCTGCTGCTCCATCTTCGAATTCAGATTCAAAATGTTCCGCCATTCCAACTGCTCCTACCGCTCCCGCCGCTTCTGCCGCTCCTGCTGCTTATGTCACACCTGCTGCTCCTATCACTTCTGCTGCTCATGCCGCTCAAGCTCTCATGGCACAACTGAATGACCACGTGCCATCCGCATCTGAGGTACACGCTGAAATTTTAGCTGAATCATGTTGTACTGAACGATGCATGTTAAAAACTAAGGGCTTTAGAGAAGAAACTCTCTCTGCATACAAGCAGCTTGAATACGAGAAAATGGCCACTTAGGACATTAAAAAGAAATTTAATTCTTATAAAGAAATGGTCGAACAACAAAAACTCGATATCAAGCGCTTGCATCAGGAGGTGAGTGATCACAAGTGTCGATATTTATACTTCAAACGACTGTCTGATACTTTAACCGCGGAATTGATCGACTTAAAATCTAAATTTGAGAATGCCGATTTTCATTTTAAAAAGTTCGATTGTTCTAGTCCCAAAGTTGAAAAAATGATCAATACGCAGTTAAAGTTCAGACCAAAGGAAGTGAGGAATAAAGGTCTGGGGTTTGTGGAAATTCCACCACCTTTTAATGAAAACTATTCCTCAATTCCCATGTCGGATGAAGAATTGTTGGCTCTGCCTGTTAAAGGATACGGTCCTCCAATAGAAGAGCCAACCAGTCAACCATCGAGGGATCAAGTTGAGATCTCCAAACCTAAATCAGTCCCTGTAAAAATCTCTAAACCAAAGAACAAACAACATAAGCACGAGCACGCCCCATCAAAAACTTTTGTCAAGTCTCAAGATGCTTCAAAGCAGACCGAGACGTTAAATTTTGAGAAAAATAAAGAAATTGACAGAGTTTTTGAATGTGAAGAGAGATGAAGTTCCAGTTTCCAATGACACAACTAAGTTGAATGATGTCTTAAAAGAAACTGTTTTTGAAACTGAACCGAAAATTGAGCAAATTGAAACGACAGGCCAATCAGACTCAAATGTGCTCTTTGAGTTTGATTTCATGAAAACACTAAAAAAGATCTATGAAGAGTACAGGGCACCACAAACCGTTGAACAAGCTGCCTCACCAACTTCTGAAGTGACTCCAAATGTGAATCACCCGAAACAACCGAATCTGAGAAATCAGTATCCGTTGAATTGAGTGAATCCAGCTGTGAGTCCTCTAGAGCAGCTGAGTCAACAGAGGATTCAGCAGAGCCACCACAAGTATCTGAATCAAGTGGCTCGTCTAAATCAAATGTCACACCCTCGACTGAGCCAAAATTTGAAGAATTTGTGTGCTCAAGGCCAGTCGAGATTAAGCAAGAATGTAAGGATCCCTCATCCAATACTGTTGGCACAGGTGTGGTAAAGCCAATAGTCCCTGAATTTAAATGTGTGAACGTTACTAATGCTTCTACTTCATGTGTAGATTTAGTAAAGGTAGAAGTTAAGGTTGAGGGGGATGATGTTGTTTGCACTCAAACTGCTGATGTTTGTTCTAAAACATCAAAATTATCTGCTAATGCTGTACCATACGTACAAATGGTTGTCTCTAAGCTATCTGTTAATGGAACGACCGATAAATATGTGCCACCACATAGAAAAACTACCTGTGCTAACTCTCATGTACAGGTTCCTGAAGTTAAACAGAAAGCTCAAGGACAGTCATCATCACAAGCACAATATTGTTCACACGGGTGTTCAAGATGCTCTAAGTAGAGCGGAAACTTTAAGAAGCCTGCAAACAAATCATCCAACATATCCCATCACTCACATTCATCAGTAGGATCTAATAGACCGGGATATGCTCCTTTTGCAAAGAAGCAGACATGCTACACCTGTGGAAGACCCGGTCACATTGCAAGAAACTGCGCACATCGTCCTTATGTGCCCTATTATCGACAACATCAGAAGGTTATGTCTAGGGATAACTACTACTCCAAGTCAATGAAGGTTGATAAACCTAAGGCAAGGAAGAAAATTAATCCCAAAGTTAAACCGTCTGATGGAGACTGGAATGCTGCCAAGAGCAAACAGAAGGTTGTTCAACCACATAAATTGAAGCAACCTGAGAAACAGAAAGCTGCTACTCCGAAAGTAGCAAAACCGTGTGCAAAGCCTAAACAAGTCTGGAAAGCAAAAGCAAAAGCGGCAACAACACCATGTCTAAATGAGAAAAAGGACATATGCTTGAGGGAAGTGTCTTTCATAGATGCTTCAGGAGTGCCTAGGACTGCGATGGCCTGGGTACCAATGTTTAACTAATCTCCTTTCTTAGTGCAGGACATCCAAGGAGGATTGTCGACGACCACTTGTATGTTGATAATGGTTGTTCCATGCACATGACAGGTGACATCTCTCTGTTATACATTTATTTTAATTTCTTAAACAGTTAGTATGTTTCCTTTGAAGGAGAAAATGGAGGTAAAATCAGTTAGAGAGGTACGCTCAAAACCTGATGCGTTAAAATTTTGAAATTGTTTGGTCATTAATTCGAGAATGGTTTTAGAAAAACACAAAAAGATTTTTCTTAGTTTTAGGTTGTAAATTTGTTCTTTAAATTTTCAATTTTAAGCACAAATTTAGGGGGATATATATCCTCAGAAAAATACAAATACAATAGAAAATTCAAAAAATGAGATTTCATGGTGCGAAAAAGAAGAAATGATAGTACATCAACTGTTGAACTGTCACACCTTAAAATTGAAAAGAAAAGTAAATTGAGTGTGATTGCAGCTCCATTATATGATGTATTGGCAGGCAAGCTGCACAACGAACTCAGTCCATGAATGCATACTAAAGATAAAGGACTGTGTAGCTTGTGGGTAACACATCATCGGCGTATGATTTTATGGTCTTAAATCTTGCGTTGATATATTTGCCATGATGTGAAATTTCAGGTCTTTAAATTGTTGATACATCTGGGGATGTCCTGGCTGCCCTTCTGCTGCATCCAGATATATGTTGACCTAGGCACAGTCAGGACGTCTTAAAAGAGCAATAAGGAAAATGCCAAAACCCATAATTCTCAAAGAGAATTCAAGCTAAAGGCACAAATCAAAAGCCTAAAGCGATAATCATACCGAAACATTTATTATTTGCCATAACCCTGGTCGGGAATCCATCAGTCTCTTTGTTGCATCCAGATATATGCAGACCTGATCACCGATGATCTTGACCTTGTAAAACATACAGATGTCAGCAATTTACTCACCTGTTATGAAGAAGCTTTGTGCATACCTTGATCACGGGGGTATGCCATGATGTGGGACACATAGTTATTTCAGTCTAACACACGCTAAGAAAATAAGAAAAATATCGGACCTGAAGACGTGTGTGTATGTTTGTTTAAGTGGATAAACAATGCTGGTAATCGTCTTGGACTGCTTTCTGGCACTTTAATAAGTTTATCAGAACATATATACTAACGGTGTGTTACATTTTGACAAAGCTGATATGATCTTCTTGCACATGATTCTCACTAAAAAGATGCATTGTAATTAGTTTGAATTTTTATTTTTGTTTGTTTTCTTTTATAAAAATTAACCGTTCTCGAGGATTTGACCGATTCTCGAAGGAAATTCAGGTTTTGAGAATTTAAAATGGAAGTACACTGATGTACTTGGTGTTCTGTTCAGGGGTTGATGAAGAATAAGAGAGTTCCAGTTGCTGACAAGCATGAATCACCACACTAAGAAGATGTACCTGAGTCAGAAGAACCTGAAGTTAATCATCTTTTGACAATGAAAGTACAACTGAAGAAGTACCTGTGAAGTTACTTGAAAGAGAAAATTGACAAAGAAAAGAGCTTCTGGGAATCCTCCTCACACGTTCTCTTTTAACAATATGTTCAAGCAAAAGCTGATGATGATTAAAGTTGTGAAGCTACCTCCAAGAGAACAAGAAAAAACCCAAGATTGGAAGATCAAGATCTGAAGATTCTTCCTACTAAGCCATGATAAAGACAGCATAAACCTAGGGGGATATTGTTGGGCTAGATTTAAAGGTTTACGCTTGTCTTTATTAAGCCTGTTTGTGTTAATTGGGCTTAGTTTAATTAATGGGCTTGGGTTAGGCCATGTGGGCCAAGGCTTTAGTGAACCCTATATAATGTTTTGTTTAAGTTCATTTTAGGGTTAGACTTTCATTAGACTTTCATAAGACTCTCATTTGTTACACAAGAGCCACCACCTTGTACCAGACAATCCTAGAGATTGTGTGCAAGGTGAAGCAGCAATAATATATTGTTTATCGATTTAATCTTTTGTTCTTCACATTCAATCTTGTTTTCCGCACTCGATTGTTTGTTTGATACCCGGTAGAGAAGATTCTGGACTAACAATCACAGTACCTTTGGTGATGGAGTTTGGAAACTCACTCATGGCTCTTTGATCGTGGAAAGAGGTGAAAGAAGTTCAAAAGTTATACAGAACACATCCAAAGATCTCCAAAGACAATCAATTTACTAACGAATGCTGATATGACTGACTTATGGCATAAGAGACTTGCTCACATGAGTGAAAAGGGGATGTGTATATTATTGAAGAAAGATGCATTGCCTAATTTGAATGATGTTCAATTGAAGAAGTGTTCTCATTCTGTAGCTGGTAAGCAAAGGAGAGATTCCTATAAGATCCATCCTCCTCATAGGAGAGATGGTGTACTTGACTTATTACATTCAGATGTTTGTGGTCCTATGAAGACTAGAACACTTGGGGGCTGCTTATATTTTGTCACATTTATTGATGATCATTCTAGGAAGGTATGGGCTTATACCTTGAAGTCTAAAGATCAAGTACTAGTTGTGTTTAAGTAGTTTCATGCCTTGGTTGAGAGGCAAACTAGTAAGAAGCTCAAGTGTATTCGAACAGATAATGGAGGTGAATAGATTGGTCCTTTTGATGCTTATTATAGAGAGAAAGGTATTCGACACCAAAAGACTCCTCCAAAGACCCCACAGTTGAATGGTTTAGCCGAACAAATTAAAAGAACATTGGATGAGAGGGTTAGATGTATGCTATCACACGCAGGGTTGCCTAATTCTTTTTGGGGTGAAGCTTTGAACACCGCGGTACATGTTATTAATCTTACTCCTTGTGTTCCTTTGCCTTTTGATGTTCCTAACAGGGTTTGGAGCGGCAAAGATGTTTCATATGAGGATTTGAGGGTCTTTAGATGCAAGGCTATTGTGCATATTCCCAAAGATGAATGAACAAAGCTTGATGTGAAGATCAGGCCATGTATATTCCTTGGTTATGGGGGAGATGAGTTTGGATACAGGTTTTATGATCCAGTTCAGAAGAAACTTGTAAGAAGTTTTGATGTTGAGTTTGTAGAAGATCAAAGTTTAAAATATATTGAGAAGACACCGATAGTTCCTCAACATACTGATGATCTTATTCATTTGGATTTGTTTCCTCCTCAGCACACTAAACCACATAATGAAGATAATATTCAGAATGATGAACATGGTACAAATAATGATGATGTTCAAGAGGAGCAAGAGTCAAATGAGGGTTCTCATCCAGAGTTACCAGTACCAGGTATGCCAACATTTTTCCCACTCAGGCGGTCTACCAGAGACCGTCATCCTTCTACCCATTTTTCTGCTGATGAGTATGTCTTACTCGCTGACAGGGGAGAGCCCGAGTGTTATGAAGAGGCTATGGAAGATGAGCATAAAAGGGAGAGGGTTGAAGCCATGCAAGATGAGATGAATTCCTTGTATTAGAACAATACCTTTGAGTTAGTGAAGTTGCCTAAGGGTAACTTGATCTTGAGATGAGTTCCATTCGAGTGATTCTTGGTTTGGCTGCTAGTCTTGATGTTGAGGTTGAGCAAATCGATGTCAAGACAACTTTCCTTCATGGTGACTTGGATAAGGAAATCTTTATGGAGCAACCTGAAGGTTTTCATGTTAAAGGTAAAGAAGACAATGCTTGTAAGCTTCAGAAAAGTCTTTATGGGTTGAAACAAGCATCGAGACAGTGGTACAAGAAATTTGAGTCTGTTATGGGGAAGCAAGGCGACCGAAAGACTATGTCTGATCACTGTGTTTTCTTTCAGAGGTTTGGTGATGATGATTTTATCATTGTATTACTTTATGCTGATGACATGTTGATTGTAGGCTAAACATGAAAACCTTCAGAAAAGATTGTTCAGCTGAAGAAAGAATTAAGTAAGTCTTTTTCTATGAAAGACTTAGGGCCAGTAAAACAGATTCTTGGCATTCGGATTACTAGAGATAGAGCTTCAAAGAAGATTCACATGTCACAAGAGCAATACATTGAGAATGTGCTTTGCAGATTCAACATGGCTAAAGCCAAAGCAGTTAGTGCATCTCTTACTCCCAACTTTAAACTAACCGATAAGGATTGCCCTTCTTCAAAGGAGGAGATTGAAGATATGGATAGAGTTCCATATGCATCAGCAGTAGGAAGCTTGATGTATGCAATGGTGTGCACGAGGCCTGATATTGCACATGCAGTAGGTATTGTTAGTCGGTTCCTGTCTAATCCATGTAAAAGGAATTGGGATGTAGTTAAGTGGATCCTTAGATATCTACATGGTACTTCCAAAATGGGTATAACATGTAACACCCCAACCGATGGCGGAAACATCGGGATGTCACGTATTGATGATTGTTCAGTAGCTCATGGTGAATAATAAATGTCATTAAATAATTTAAATACGTTACATACAATTGTTCTACAAGAATTCGTACATCAAATTGAATAAAACTATGCACATATCCTCAAGCATCAATTCAAATCTCCAAGCAAGTAGAACCTGAAACATGTTAAGTTGAAAATGTTTTGGGTCAACAAAAGTTGGTGAGAATTACATAGGTTTTGATAATTGAATAAAATTGTTGTGCAATTCATGTGTCATGGCAATCTAGTCCATATGCGAAAACATACTAGAAGTAAATCGAGTGCATAATCAACCTTGTTGACTGTTGTATTGTGGTACATCCCATACGCTCATGGTTCACTCGTTTATATTGCAGTAACAAGCACCCACGTAACCTTTGTAGGAGGCACGTATCCGAGTGGGATTGTCAGTCCAATAGATCTATCAATGTATACCATTTGGTTGATGAATGTTTATGCTAGAATTGTGCTTACCCTAGTCATGTTCAAGACATAATGCAACATAGAAATACACAAACACACATTGATGATTGAATTGCATAAATATTGTTGTAACATGTTTCACCCCAAAAATGGTGATAAATAGAAAAGGGGCTATGTAAAACTCACCTTAGCAAAATGTTGTATTTGTTGATAAATAGAATAGTGTGTTGCCCAAATATGTCAAGTATCACCCTATAATAAAGTAATAAATATGTCTAAGTCTATCAAGTCTACAAATGTATAAGTTTCTAGGGCTTCGAATTAGGGATAAATGCTTGTTTGATTAATATGAAAATTGTTTGATAAATGAGAGAATATTAGTAAATAAATAACCAAAAATCTTTTATAAGAATTTTAATTTAAGATGGTCACAATAATGTGTTTAAAGTATAAAAATATTTTTTATAAAATTATTTTCTTTAAAATAGAATATTAATTCTATTTATAACAATTTGTCAAAATTTAACTTTAATATTTAAAAATACAAAAGTTAAAGAATTATTAGTTTAAATATCATATTTCTGTTCTAAATATTCAGAAATAATTTGTATAAAATTTTGGTGCAAAAATACCAAAAATTGAATTTATTATGATTTAATTATGATTAAAATTAACAAAAATTGATTAAAAATATTAAATAAATGATTTTTCAGAAATAAAAATCATTTCTGAAAAGCTTAATGTTATAAAAGCTCAGGATAATTTTTGTGGAAATTAATAAGATCGTTTTGGTATTTTTATAGATTTTTATAAATAAAATAGAATAAACTTGATTTATTTATTATATATATTAAATAAATAAATTTTTGAAAACTAAAAATTGTAAGTTGAACTTTTACATCAGATTAATACAAGATAATTTTTGTAGAATTTTTAAAAATGTTTTAGCATTTTAAAATGAATTTATAAGATTATAAGTATTATATATATATATTTGATTTGTTTAAAAACAAAAACAAGAAAAAAGTTTGTCCAACCCGGGACTCGAACCCGCGTGGACCAGCAGACGAGCACCAGACACAACCACCTGGTCTAGACCAGTGGTTGCGATTATTTTCTGTTCGTTTAATATAAAAGAGTTAACTGAATCGTTGTTCTTCCCCAAATCTAGCTTCGAAACCCTAGTTTTCCAATCAATCAATCCACACAACATTAACCCGATTAACCTTAGGGTTTATGTTGTGTGGGTGCCGATCATTAAAACCCACAAACAAAATCAAACTTACGATCACGTTTTGAACTCGCACGATCAGTCAACGGCTCGGTCAAAGATACGAACAAAAATCCAAGAACAGCGGATCATTAAGGAGAATTGGGGATTGGGAAAGGTGTATGAGCGAATTGTGATGGTTTGTGAACGTCCAATTTATAGGGAACGAGTCTGAATCGTTAATTTGGCACTAGTTGACTTCGCTTTAATGTTTGGCGCGTCATTTAACAATAATTGGTATGTTTTAATTTCTAATTGAACGCGTAGGGACTTGTTTTAGGCCGGTAATCACGATTCCTAAGTCAAACCATGATTAACTACACGTTAATCTAGCTAATTGATTGGTCAAAGCATGAAGTCTCATGCCATATCTGCTGCTGCTCGCTAACAGGAAAGAAGGAAAGGGAGATGAGAGTGTGTTTATATGTTTTTAAAGTTGGGTTAAAACCAAATAAAGGGTGTGGTGCAGATGGATAGTGCGCGCGTGTGTGTGTGATGTGACCCCGGTTCGAAACCCGGCTGAGGCGTTTATATATTTTTTTTTATTTAAAACAGAATAAGGAGGGGGGGGGGGGGGTTGGCTAATGGGCCGAGTTTCTACTGGGCTGGCCACTGTTGGGCCAGTTTGGTGGGTTTTTCACTTGGGTTTAACAACACAACAATAGGGTTTGGACTCAAAAGAGATATTGGGTTTGAGTTGGACAAATTCACAAGCCCACTACAAAATATATTATATATATATATATATATATATATATATGTATAAGTATGAATAGTTATCATTGTATTAGGGTTCTAAATATCACCAAAAATAATAATAATAAAACTTGTCGTTTTAATCCGTAACGTACGATTATTTAAGGCGAAATGTTACATAACATTTGGGAATGGAAAGCCGATGCTTGTTGGTTATACGGATGTTGATATGGCGGGTAATAAGGACAACATGAAATCTACTTCGGGTTATTTAATGACTTTTGCAGGGGGAGCCATGTCATGGCAGTCAAGACTGCAAAAGTGTGTTGCTTTGTCTACTACAGAGGCGAAGTATATAGCAGCAACAAAAGCAGGCAAAGAACTATTGCGGTTGAAAAGATTTATGCAAGAGCGCTACATGGTGCTTTGTGATAATCAAAGTACTATTCACCTTGCAAAGAATCCTACGCTTTACAAAAAGGCAAAACATATTGATGTAAGGTAATATTGGATTAGAGATGCTACGTAGATATGCTATTTGAACTGGATAAAGTTCACACCGATGATAATGGTTCCGATATGTTTACTAAATCTTTAGCAAGGGAAAAGTTGAAGATATGTTGCTCCATCGCCGGGATGGCAAACTCTTTCTCATAGACAAAAATGGGGAGATTTGTTGGGTTATTTTTGCCCATGAGAATACCCAACCCATTTATGTCATGGGTTATTATTAAAGGCCCAAACAAATTTTTTGTGTGTGGGCTTTCCATTTCTCTTTAGGGCATCAAATACAACCCATAGGGTTTGAATATAAACCTATTTTTGAAAAAAGAAGCTGCTGTGTGAGAGCAGAGAAAGAAAGAAAAACAAAAGAATATTTTCGTCACTCTTGACGTACCTGCAGAGATTGTCAATTTCCTAAAGATTGAACGGTTGGATCGATCTGATTTTTGGACAGAGTCTTCTCTACATCTGGGCGAACTTATTCAATGGTTGAAATGTGTTTATCACGTTTCTAAGTCAGTTTTTACAGACTCTGTTTGTTGCTGCAGATTTGTGTGATAGTCTCATCTTTTGTTTTTGTTTTGGTTCCATATGCTTGATGTTGTTTGTTCCAAGTGTATGACGATTTGTGTATACATCTAATTTTATCTAGGGAAAACTTTGTATTGCTTGATTTGGTGATAATGGATTGGAAGCGGCTCTAGTAGTCCCGTGGTTTTTACTCTCCTTTTTTGAGAGGTTTTCCACGCTAAAATTCGGTGTCTCGTTATTATTGTTTTGGGGCTGTTTTGATTGCATTTAGTATACCTTATTTGTTTGCATCCTCACAGGTTCAATCGGACCGGGAAAATATTTGGTCAAACGAAGATAATTCCGCATTTATTTATTTACCGTTTGTGTTGGTTTCGCGTTTTTTTCCCATCAAATTCAACGTCACGAATCACAAACTTTTGCTCCAAAACAAATGATTACAACAAATAAGGAGATATCCACAATTTGTCTTCACGGGACAACAAATAGAAACCCTGAAAAGAAATATCATCCGATATTTTATCATCAGGTTTACCAATCAATCATAGACGAATCACCCAAAGCAAAATGCACGCACTTGACAATGACTGAAGAGATTCGAACAAAATTTTATGCAAAATATAATACTTAAAATCCACTTGTAATCATCAACACTTTCCTCAAGATCCGTCGATTATTTCTCTCATATGACGCCGATCAAAAAAAATTTCTCTAACCAAGTTTGCTAACTGTTCCAATTAAGTCACTCAAACTTTTTTTAGTGTTCCAATACTATGTAATTATCAGGTTTTCAGGTAAAAGTGATGATGTGTCAGGTTTTAATATTTTTTAATAAATTTTTTAAACATGTAAAATTTAAAAAAAAATATTTTTTTTTTAAATCTTCATTTTATAAAATTCACCTAATAAAAATAATATCCACATAAGCATTAAAATGAAAGAAAAATAAAAATAAAAAAAGAAGGTGACCTGATAACCTGGTAATTACATAGTATTAGAATAACAAATGAAACTTGAATGACTTTAAAGAGACAAAAAAAGTTTGAGTGACTTAATTAGAACACCAAGCAAACTTGGTTACATTTGTGTGACGTTTCTCCTTTTACTTTATATATTATTGCGGTTTTAATTTACGGTCGATAATTTGTCAATGAGTAACGGTAGAAACCTCTATTAGTGAAAATTAAATTTCGGGTGGTGAAGAAAACCAAAAATTGATAACGAATAAGAAACTTACGTGATATTTAACATTAATAACAAATTAACATGAATAATATATAGTTAATGAATTTGGAATAGCGGATGGCACGATATTCGTCTAATATTAACAAATCAACATGCATTAGTATTTTCTTTTTTCGTACTATTTGTTATTTTTACTTAGACAATAAAACTTCTTTGACACCCAATCCGTTGCTTTATATATAACCTGTATTTGGACATGTGTTATATATAATATTTGATACTCGTTTCTTTATGCATTACTTATATATCACTAATTTACATACAATAGTCGATGTATTTTTGAAGAGTGACGTACGTGCAAGACATAATTCTGGCTAAGAAAACAGAATGCAAATAAATGTGTTATTTCGTTAACAATTAATCAACAAAGGGAATGCAACAAAATAGAAGCAAGTAAATGAAAAATTCAACTAATTACGCTAGTACTACCTTAAATCAACACCCATTGTAAAACTACACAACCAATTACCACAATCCAACAAGTAACACCACCACCAAAACCGGAGTAAATTTGCAAGGGAAAAGGATGATACACACTCGAAGGGGGGCTGGTGACATAAATAAAGCGCGGTGGAGGCGGTGGTTTTACTACAACTGGTTGACAACATTGAGTGGCTGGTGGCGGTGGTGGTGGTGGGAGCGGTGGTGGAGGTGGTGGTGGTGATGGACATGGAAGGGGTGGTGGAGGTGGTGGTGGTGATGGACATGGAAGTGGCGGTGGTGGTGGCGGCGGAAGGGGTTCGCAAGGGTTTGCGCAAGGGCATGAACCACATTTGATCGATGAGTCCGGCATGGGAGGCACCATGTTTGTTTCTTCAAAGTTGTCACCATTGATAGATAGTAATGTTGCAAGAATAATCATGATCAAAGCAAAAGATTGAATTGATGATTTCATATTTCAACACCTCACCTTTAATGTGTGTGTGTGTGTGTTAGAATGCTTAGAGAGAGGGGGAGGGGGATACAATGGTAAGAAATAGAACTCATAAAACATGGGAGTAACATGTACATATATAATGTAAATTTGTATGTTTGAGTTCAAGAAAATAAAAGGAAAACAAAAATTTAATGGTTGAAAAAGAAGCATTTGAAAAGTGAAGAAGTGATAGGATGTGGGAATCATATACCCTTGTAAAGAAGTGATGATCAAAGGCTAACTAGCCTGCCTTTCCTATATGCTCATCAAAGGCAAAAGAACCTTATTTCTTCCTTTCCATTATTATTATTCCATTCCACAATCTATTGTGTTTGTGGTTTTAGTAAACCATGTGAACTGTTTCGAATTCTTTTATGTTATACCGTTTTATGTTCGCTCTGAAACATTTTTTGTTTAAAGATGCATATCTAAAGAGTGGTCGCCATTAGATTCATATATACTTACATTTTTCTAGAATAAAATCGAGACCCTTAAACGCTTTTCTAATGTCTTCCAGTTGTGCGAAAAAGAAAGAAACGCTAACCTTATGCATATCGTATATCCTTATTTGTATGTTATTCAGGTTTGATATCTTATGTTAAAGCTTTTCCATTTTTGAATATCGTATGCTAGCTTAATGTTTGTGATGTTTCATTATAACAACTTAAGGGTCTATTCTTAGCCTAAATCTTTCACTCACTTTTGTGCAATTAGACGTTTAGAATTAGGGTTAATTGTGCACTAGCTATGTTTATTAATCTTGCTTGTTAGGTGTGGTGTGTTAAGGATAAAAACCCTATTTAAGGGTCATTTCTGTTATCATAATTTATTGTTATCTTTACCGAGTTCCTACTATAATTACCTCTTGAAGGTTATGTGTCCTATTGGTTAGCTAACAGATGGGACTCATGAGATTTTGGATAACGGTTCAAACAGTTAACGAAAAAAAAAAATCAACTTTGTCGGGGAATTACAATTAGGATATGTAGCCGATTCACGCGCCTCAACGTTACCACACCTATGTCGGAGCCAAGTTGACCAACACCCCTCCCAACCTCCCCTTCATGCCCCATCCCTCCACTCATTAGGCCTTAGGGTATACTTTAACCTTTCTTAACTCCACCTAGATGCCACATCATTCATTTTTTCCCATTTGACTCCACTTCATTCTAAGGAAATGACTTAATCTCATTAACTTCACCTAATCATATATTTTTAGTGGTTTTTGATTTATAAAAGGAAAAAAATTAATGTGGACTTTTAACACCATGTTAACATGTTAACACATAACCTCTTTAACACCCTTTAACACAAGAAGGGAGTGGTGTGCAATACAAGTTAACATGCCATGTCACCTTTAACACCACATATGTTAGAGTATACCCCATGGCCTTAGGTGTTACTAGGCTAACGCCCAGCCTCTTTGTGCCCCTCCACGCTATCGACAAGTTGACACGTCCCCGAAACACCCCAAGTCCTACAAAAGTGGTGCCATACGCCCATACATGTTGGCAATGATGTGGCCGTGGGCGTGAGTTTGCTACACATAGCCTTACTAAATGAAACCTTTATAAATCGGCCACATGTAATCATTTACACACTTAGAATTTAGTATACAAAATATTATCTTGCTTCTTTATCGACAATATATTAACTAAACAAGTTCAAAGGCAAGTATCCAGGAGAAACACAATTTTTAGTGTCTTACTAATTTTATTTTTCTAAATAACTAAACATTTGAATAACGATAAGTAATATGTAATATTAGCAACTGTCACGCATTTTTAGGCATATTCTTTTTCCAGTTTTGTAACTTTTGTTGGTCCCTTCTGTTTGTGCGATTGGGCTGGAGCAAACATTCTGTGCTAGTTTGGGCCATTGAACTATTAAAGTATTAATTTTGTTTATATGGTTTGATAAGCCCAATATTTGAAGTGACATAGTAATGTTGTTGAGATATAACTCAAGTTCTGTTCCGAAGATTATGCATGCACATGCAATTGGTTGAGTCAATAAAGACGTTGCTATGCAGTTAGCATTTGTCCTGGTTTTATGGTATCTTCCTATTTCCTTGATTAGCCGTTATTCTTGAGTCTATTTAAGTTGTTTAGTTGATTTCAAGTTATGTACTCTCAATTATCAGTTACAGTGAATCTTTGTTGAGTATTTGAGTGTTCATCTTATTCTTGAGTGAGTTTAAATTGCCTGTGCCAACACGTGGTATCAGAGCAAGGTGTGTTAATCAATGGCTGAAACAAACAATGTCAATCATCCAAACTCTACTCCCATTCCAGTGTTCAAAGGTGAAGGATATGAACACTGGAGTGTGAGAATGAGAACAATACTCCGATCCAGAGATCTGTGGGAGTTGGTGAACTTGGCCATGACTGAACATGGTGAAAACGTTGATGCAATCAGAAGAGAGAAGAAAAGGGATGCTCAGGCCATGGCTGTAATACAACAAGGTGTCCATGACACCTTGTTTTCTCGTATTGCTAGGGCTGAGACTTCCCAAGAGACATGGGACATCCTTAAAATGGAGTTCCAAGGCGACTCACAAGTCCAATCTGTGAAATTGCAAGGTCTGAGAAGAGAGTTTGAAAATCTCAGCATGAAAGAAGGAGAAGTTGTTGGTGACTATTTCTCACGTGTTATAGGAATAGTTATACAACAAAGATCATTTGGAGAAGAGGTTCCTAATCAAAAGATTGTAAAGGATTTTGAGAAGTCTTACTGCCAAATTTGATTTTGTAGTTCCTTCCATTGAGGTTGCCTATGATCTCACTACTTTGAATCCTGTCAAACTAATGGGATCAATGCAATCACAGGAAGAGAGACTAAATGGTAGATCCAGTAATGAAACTAAGAATTTTGAAAAGGAAAAGTCTGATGAACAGGCTTTACAAGCCTATCAACCTAGTAGGAGGTTTGATCAAAATTCAAGAGGAAGAGGTCGTGGAAATGTGAGAGGAAGAGGAAGAGGAAGACCAAGCAGTGAAAGAGGAAAAGGGCCCCAATGTTATCAATGAAACCGGTTTGGGCATGTACAAAGAGATTGCTGGTTTAATGAAGATGGACAGACTAGGGTGGCTGCTAATGCAAAAGAAGAAGAACAAGGTAATGAAGAAACACCCTACTTATTTATGGCTTTATGTGCTAACGAACCAGAGAATCCGAGTCTTTGGTTTATAGACTCAGGATGCTCAAACCACATGACAAGTGTGAAGTCCAGCTTTGTAAAATTGGATGATACATTCAAGCTTGGTGTCAAACTTGGTGACAAAAAGAACCTTGCTGTTGAAGGTAAAGGTACAATTAAAATCAAGATGAGTAATGGAATTTGAAATATTTAGATGATGTATACTTTGCACCAAATCTTGAATATAATCTTATGAGTGTGGGGCAACTCATGAGAAAAGGCTATGCTCTTTTGTTTGATGATGATGCTTGTTCAATTATTCATAAAGAAACACAAACAGAGTTAATGAAAGTGCGGCTTGCAGCAAACAACATGTTTCCTCTTGATGCTACCAAGGTCAAGGCAGGAAACGCTACAAAGAATCAAGAAGAGACCAAACTCTGGCATTGTAGGTTTTGGTCATTTACATGCTCAAGGGCTGCAACAACTATACAATAAACAGATGGTAAGTGGTCTGCCTCAAATGAGAGAATATGGCAGATGTGAAGGTTGTGCTCTTGGAAAAATGCACAAACTTCCTTTTCAGTCAAGCACCAAAAGAGCATCACAAGTCCTTGAACTTGTGCACACAGATGTGTGTGGTCCAATGCCTGTCAAACTTCCTTTAGGTGGAAGCCGGTATTTTGTTCTATTCATTGATGATTTTTCAAGGATGACCTGTATATATTTTACTGAAAGGAAGTGTGAAGTTTTTTCCAAATTCAAAGTATTTAAAGATCTTGTTAAGAAACAAAGTTGCAGGTTTATCAAAGTTCTCAGGAGTGATAGGGGAGGAGAATACTGCTCACATGAATTCAACGTATTCTGTGAGCTTCATGGAATTAAAAGGCATCTCACAACTCCCTACACTCCTGAGCAAAATGGAGTTAGTGAGAGGAGAAATAGAACTATTGTAGAAAGGGCTCAATGCATGTTGCAAGCCAAGGGAATGCCAAGCTATTTTTGGGCAGAAGCTGTGTCTACAGCTGTGCATATTCTGAATGTCTCTCCAACCAAAGTCCTTGATGCAAAGACTCCACTTCATTTATGGACAGGCAAGAAACCAGAGGTAGATGATCTAAGTGTGTTTGGAAGCATTGCTTATGGATTGAAGCCTGGCCAATTGAATCCTAAGTTTGAAGAAAATCAGCTAAGTGTATTCTAATTGGTCTGTCTTATCCATCTAAGGGTTATAGATTGTATAATCTTGTCACTAAGCAGATTATTATTAGAAGAGATGTAAAATGTTTTGAAGAGCAGGAATGGGACTGGTCCAAAGTGAGAAATTCTCAAAATGAGCATCTTTGGGACCTGAGTGTGTTTGATGCACTGCTGGACATTGGTGATGAACAAGATGAGCCTACAACTTCTACTACAAGTCAACAGTCTGAACCTGAGTCAAGTGCAGCTGCTGCCAGCAGAAATTCTCAGGCTGCTACAAACAATGCTGGATCATCTCACGAAACAGGAGAAAGTGTGGAGGCCACCGTTGATGCATCTTCATCTGTCTTAAAAACAAAGTCCCTCACTGAAGTCTACAATCAGACAACTCCTATGGAACACTACATGGTATGTGAATTTGCATTAACCATTAGTGATCCTATGTATTTTGAAGATGCAGTGATTAAGGAAGAATGGAGAGCAGCTATGAATGAAGAAATTATGTCAATTGAAAGAAATGGCACATAGCAACTTGTAGATGCTCCTCTTAATAAGAACATTGTGGGATTGAAGTGGTTATTCAAAACCAAACTTGGTCCAAGTGGTGAAATATTGAAGTATAAAGCAAGGCTTGTGGCTAAGGGGTACTCACAAAGGAAAGGAGTTGATTTTCAAGATACCTTTTCCCCTGTAGCCAGATTTGAAACTATAAGAACAGTTCTAGCTGCTGCTGCTCATCAAGGTTGGTTGATTTATCAATTGGATGTCAAGTCTGCCTTCGTAAATGGCAGACTTGAAGAAGAGATTTATGTTGCTCAACCTCAAGGTTTTGAAGTGGAAGGGCAAGAAGGGAAAGTATACAGGTTGTTTAAAGCTCTATATGGCCTCAAATAGGCCCCTAGAGCATGGTATGCTCGAATAGATGAATATTTCACAAGTCATGGCTTTATTAGAAGTTTGAATGAGCCCACTTCGTATGTTAAAAGAAATACTGAAGGAGGACTGATCTATGTTTGCTTGTATGTTGATGATATCATCTATACTAGCCATGATGCAGGTTTACTTCAAGAATTCAAGAAGGGAATGATGAAAGAATTTGAGATGACTGATATGGGTCATCCCAAATACTTTCTAGGACTGGAAGTTCAACAAACCTCTGATGGTGTCTTTGTTTGTCAAAACAAATATGCCACAGAAGTGATTAAAAGAGCTGGAATGATGGGGTATAAAGTGGAAGATACTCCAATGAATCCAAATGATAAACTTAGAAGTAATGATGGATCTGAAGCTGCTGACGAAGTTGCATACATAAGCTTAATTGGAGGTCTAATGTATCTTCAACACACTAGACCTGATATTAGCTTTGCTGTAAATATGTTATCCAGGTTCATGCAAAGGCCAAGTAAAGTTCATTTTGGTGCTGCTAAAAGAGTGATTAAATATGTTGCAGGAACTATTAATCATGGATTATGGTTTGCAAGAAGTAAGGAAGTCAAGTTAGTTGGTTTCACTGACAGTGATTGGGCTGGAAGCTTGGATGATAGGAAAAGTGTTTAGCAACTGCTTTCAGTATGGGAAGTGGTGTTGTTTCTTGGAGCACAAAGAAACAACATTCTATAGCCTTATCTAGCACGGAAGCAGAATATATCTCAGCAACAAGTGCTGCTTGTCAAGCCATCTGGCTTAGAAGAATTTTATGTGATTTGGGACTCAATCAGTTGGAAGCTACTATAATATGGTGTGATAGTAAGTCTACTATACATCTATCAAAAAGTCCTGTTCTTGATGGGAAATCCAAGCATATTGAGTTGAAACATCATTTCATTAGAGACCTGGTAGCTCAAAAGCAAGTGACCATGGAGTATTGTAATACAAATGAGCAAGTAGCTAATGTGCTAACTAAAGTTCTTTGCAAGGAGAAATTTCTGAAGTTCAAGAAGTTGATGGGAGTTCGGGAACTTGAGTTAAGGGAGGGTGTTGAGATATAACTTAAGTTTTGTTCCGAATATTATGCATGCACATGCAGTTGGTTGAGTCAATAAAGACATTGCTATGCGGTTAGCATTTGTCTTGGTTTTATGGTCTGTTCCTATTTCCTTGATTAGCCGTAATTCTTGAGTCTATTTAAGCTGTTTAGTTGTTTCATTTCAAGTTATGTACTCTCAATTATCAGTTAATAAAACAGTGAATCTGTGTTGAGTATTTGAGTGTTCATCTTATTCTTGAGTGTGTTTAAATTGTCTGTGCCAACAAATGTAGCCTATGTTGCGAAAAACAAGTCCGGCGTCACAGATACTGGATTCTACTTTCTAGCCTTTCCCAAGCCCATATTATGGACATGTTAGAAGGGGTTTCGGGGATTGTAGTCTTAAGAACCACTTTTTGACAAACAGGATAGTAATTTAGTATGATACCAATAACAACAAACAATGCTATTGCTAATAAGCTAACAAATTTTATAATAGTGATGCATCTTCAGTTTTGACCATAATGCGTAATTAGCGTGACTCATATAAACACTATACGGTTCATTTTTCTCAAATCAGTTCACTTTTTTTTTTTAAATTGTGAGTGCTAGCTATAATCAACATTTGTGTTTTTAACAACAAATACCAGATATTCCTCGAATAAATACACCGCAACCTACTGAACTTCCAACCTGACAACTTACCACCAGAATGTCCCATTGAAGACCACAGTTGTGCTGTCAAAAACGAAAATATATAAGTGCATTTACCCTATAATAAATTGTTCAACTTATGAGTCATACTGAAACTTAGCGGACAACATCTCGGAACTCTATCTAAAAAAACTTAAAACTAAAATATTGTAAAAATGAAAAAAATGCTTTAGTCAAAGAACTAATAAAAAAAAATGCTCTAGGAGGTTTGGTTTATTTTGGGCCTTTAGCTTGTGCTGATTTGGCCAAAGAACTTAAACTTGTTCAATCCGAATTGGTTTGAGAAAAAAAAAAGAGGTTTATCTCTAGACTAATTTAATGTAATAGACACTTTTTGAGCCTTTTTTTTTCTTTCGATTTTGATGTCAAAGAACTTGGAATATAAGTTTCTTAAAATATCACTTCAACATCTATTTAATATAAAAAATTCCATGTATTCGAAAGCACGTATAGAGAACTTGAGCCAATATGAATATCCAGTAATAATTGCAACGAACACATCTCCTCATGTACTTTTAAATTCTATTATGCGCAAGGGTAATTTTTTTTTATATAATGTTCCTAATAAGTAATACAATGCTTTTTAGGACCGTTAGTACAAAAAAAAGTATAATTTATAGTTAGATTTAGTTGACAAGTTATATTTTAAACATTTGATAATTTTTTTTTAACAGTGACTTTCTTCAAAGCGAAAGTGGCAGAAGTCCATCACACCTGCCTAATCAGCAGGCCCTAACCCTTTCCACATGCCCAGACTATGTTGTCTGAACCGGGTCCACGCATGCACGGTGGGGGCTTCGGTGTTCGCCCAGAAACATTTGATAAATGGTTAAATAACTTAATATTCCCTATTATATATCATATTATATATTGTTATTTTAATTTAAAGAATATAATGCATTTGATAAACTGTTAAATAACTTATTTTTATTAGATATAATTCCCTTGTAATGTTATTTTAATTTAAAGAATATAATATTTTCAATTTTATATGTCGTGTCAACAGTATGATATTTAGAAATAGATAACGGGCAAGTTTATTTATTTGCTCCTTAGTTATAGCATAATACTATTACTAATTTTGTTTTTATGAAATTCTTTAATTTTTTTGTTCTAATTATATATGTATTTCTAGAATTAGAATTAGAAGTTTATTAAATAAAGTAGAAATTTATTAAATAAAGTATTAATTAATTAGATGTTTATATTAAATAATGTATAAATGTGAATTAAGATTTGAGGTAAATTACAATGATGCCTCCCTCCAATGAAATTAAATTACATTTTTGTCTAGGGATGACAATCAAACCCGAACCCGATGGGTTTACCCGAAACCCGATACATTTGGGACGTGTTTAGGGTCGGGTATCGGGTATGGGATTAGTTTTTATTTTTTTCGTGGGTTTGGGATTTGATGATATACCCGTTTACGCGACCCGATTACCCGATAAAGTATACCCATTTACCCGATTAGATACCCAATATAATTTCTAGTATATGTTTGTAAATATGTATGCATAATATATCAAATTGTCCATCTAGACTGTCATCTTGTGCTAAAAATTACAAAAAATTAGTGTATACTATTTGTTATCTATGTCTTTGCATGTTTTTATAAGATTTAAGTATTTTATATTTATACATTGTAATCATTTACATATATATTTAATAATGGTAAATGTAATTGGTTAATAGTTACCTAATAGATCGATACTCGTCGGGTCTTTGGTCGGATACACTCAATAGGTAAGTTTTAAAAAATTAGTGGGTTTACCCAAAACTCGCGGGTATACCCGATACCCGATGGGTAATTACCCGACACAAACCCGACGGGTTTTGGGCCGGGTTTGGGACAAGCAAACCCAATCGGGTATGGGGTTGGGATTACCTAAACCCGTCTCAAAGCCGACCCATTGTCATCTCTATTTTTGTCAATTTAGAATGCATTATATAGTAGTAGTATAGAAGTATAGATAAATAACTTTAGTAGGGCTGCAAACGAACTAAACTTTCAGCGGACAGTTCATGAACCGTTCGGTGGGAAGTTCGTTTGTGTTTATTCGTTTAATAAATGAACGAACACGAACAAAAAAATCCGTTCGTTTAGTTAAACGAACGAACAAGAACAGATGTCGAGTTCGTTCATTTATGTTCATGAACGTTCGGTAACATGTTCGTTTTTTAATAAGGTTTTAGTTTTTATATGTTTTTTATATTCTTTTATTTTTATTTATTTTACCCAATAAATAATATATATGAGGTAGATATATAACTATATGAGATCAATAAACTTACTTTTTGTATCTAAGCTCATTATATGTTTCCACATTTCAGTATTGATGCCCTCCACCTCCAACGTCCTTCTCCAGAATTAAGTATGTTTGGACAATTAGATTATATTTTGGATGGATCTAGCTAATGTCTTGATGTATGTGAATTCAATGTTATTCAAAAGTTAATATATGTTCGTTTGTGTTTGTGTCCGTTCATGAACACTTGTTTGTGTTCATTAATGTTCGTTTGTGTTCGTATGTGTTCATGAACAAAATTAACAAACTAACAAGAAGATGAGTATTTTCTTAACAAACGAACATGAACAGAAAATCGTGTTCGGTAAGTGTTCATAAACTGTTCGTAAACACATAATTTTCTTAACAAACGAACACGAAGAAGGCATTGTTCATGTTCGTTCGTTCGGTTCGTTTATAGCCCTATTACTTTAGTATGGGCAAATATGTAAATAACCTTAATATTGTAATACAAAATATTAGAACTTTAATTTAAAAAATAATAATAACAATAAATAAAATAGTGGCTTCTCTAATCCCGAAGAGCCTTAACAATCACACCTGCCTTCGTATGCTCGCCACAATGGTCCTACATCTAAGTTATTACAAAAAAAATATAAATATTTATAAACTATGTGTAAATATTTCATTTGAAGATTTGGTACAAATATGATAGGTTTTACGAAGAAAAACCTACAAAAACTCCCAAGAACACAAGATAGAGAAAAGGTCAAGCCAAAGCTTTCTTCAAATAATTTTCTTCTTCTTAATACCTTAAACATACTTGCCTATTTATAGGCTTACAAGGACATACAAAACTAACCACTAATAATAACTATTGAACCAACTAAATGAAAATGCCTACTAAAAAGGAAATGCATGGAATTGTGGAAGAGTGGTGTGCATGTCAACATGTGATAACTGTGAAATCGGAAAACATGAAGCAAGAATATGTCATGTGAACGTGGGTTCATTTGTGCACGTAACATTCCCGCGCGCCTCAAAACGTTCTTGTCCTCAAGAACGGAACGAGTTAACCATGGTGGTCGCCATTCAACTCTTCCGGCTGCATTTGGAGCGGTCTCAACGGGACGCCATGGTGGGCGCCACTCTCGTTTCTCTTCTCCACTTATACGACCATACCCCATGGATAAAAAGAATGGAATGGTAAGTTTGTTGTGCATACTTTCCATAATGCTTTGTCCACTGCTTTGACGTAGAGACCATATCCAATGGGTGTTGGTGCCAATATAACCATTAAAAGTCATCCTCCAAGTGGAAGTTGGCCATATAAACCGTCTTACAGTACTCGCATGATGCCATGAACAATTACAATTTGAAACTCCAACTGTAAGATTCATACTATTATCATTAGTAAAACTTAACGGGCCTGAACTATGATTGTAACATGTGTTTAAATATTCGGGTGTTGGAACCAGAATCAATGATCTGGTATGGTTGGTTCGTGGTGGCGTCAACGGTTTGGTGCGAAGAACGTCGGAAAGGGCTGGTGATGGAGGTAGTAGGGGTGATGGTGGTAGCGGTTGTGGAAATGGTGGGAGGTTTGGCGGTGTGACCGTTTTTGGCAAGGGGAGTGTTTTTGGTACCGGAACGAGGGCTGTTGCGGGTAGTGATGGTGATGGGTCGGTTTCGTTTGGCAACCACGGTGGTTTCCATTCGAGTCGTACCATACTTTGATTGTAAATCAAGCTTGAATACTCAGGCGTTTGAACCAAAGAAGGTAGTCGGGTATGTTGGGTTAGTGGTACGAAAGTTTTGGTTTGTGGCGGTGTAGGTTGTCTAGTAGGGGATTCGGTTTCTTGGTTGGGTAGTTAGGTCGATTTGAGTTTGGCTCTAGGTGGTGGCAGTGGTTCGATGACAGAAACAGTTGGAGGTTTTAGTTCCGGTTTCGGTGGTGGGTCGGTTTCAATACGGGTGGGCGTGTGGGTGAAGATGGGGACCAAGTTCTGTGAAGATTGTGCAAAGTCATATTGTGTCGGGGTGGGAATATTTTGGGACGGTTTTGTGATGGAAGTAAGAAGGGTAATGGAAGATGAAAGCTTGTCGGTATTTTTAGTGATTGTGGCGGTGAGGGAGGTTATTGTGGTGTGTAGGGCTTCGATGGCGACGGCTTGTGCTGCTTGTTGAGCGGCGATTGTGCGGTGGAGGATAAGTAGTCGGTCGAGTCCCGCGGCCAAGGCTCGGAGATCTTCCTTGGAAAGTGAAGTACCGGTCGGCATAGATGGAGGTGAATTCGTCAATGAAAGCACCAATTGATAGGTTTTACGGAGAAAAACCTACAAAAACTCCCAAGAACACAAGATAGAGAAAAGATCAAGCCAAAGCTTTCTTCAAATAATTTTCTTCTTCTTAATACCTTAAACATACTTGCCTATTTATAGGCTTACAAGGACATACAAAACTAACCACTAATAATAACTAATGAACCAACTAAATGAAAATGCCTACTAAAAAGGAAATGCATGGAATTGTGGAAGAGTGGTGTGCATGTCAACATGTGATAACTGTGAAATCGGAAAACATGAAACAAGAATATGTCATGTGAACGTGGGTTCATTTGTGCACGTAACAAAATACCTCCACTTCGAAGTGGGTTGGTGGGCCAAGCAATTAGATGAACCCAATTGTTGAAGGTTTCGCTCTAACATTGATCTCCAAATTCTTTAGTTCTGAGCATAATGTCCACGTAACGATTCACCCAAACCGTGCAGGCCAATGCCATTCTTCAACGTCAGTTCAAAATCTTCGTGTCATTTTGCGATATTTTGTTAAAAAATATATGAAGAAGATAGATTGATAATTTAAGAGAGGGATACAAATATGAGTGTATCAACTTCTCAATGATTCATTGAACAAAAGAAGGTTACATATATATAAGGTATAGTCAAAACTAAAATAGGAAGCTAATAATGTGCAGTAACTATTATACACCAATTAAGCAATGAGAATAAAGGTTATGTCTTTGACTTTGAATCTTTTGCATGATTTGTGGAATTGCAGCTGATATTATGCTTGACATGCCTCTGCAAGATGGACGATCGTGAGAGGAAACCAATCTTGGAAATTAGTAGTTGAAACCGTTGTCGTAGTAGTGGCTTGGTAAGTGCATCGGCTAGTTGGTCATCTCCTGAAATGTGAGTTACACGAATAATACCATCATGGACTTTTTCACGGACAAAGTGTAAGTCCAAGGCTAAGTGCTTCATTCTTGAGTGAAAAACAGGGTTGGCCGAGTAATGAGTAGCACTTAGATTGTCACAAGATATTGCTGGAGTGACTATGGATTTGTAACCAAGTTCGACCAGTAATGAAATTAACCATTGGACTTCGGTAGTGGTGGAAGAAACGGCCCGAAATTCAGCTTCGGTGGATGAACGAGCAAGGGTCGGTTGGCGTTTGGAGCTCCAAGAAATCGGGTTGTGGCCGAGATACACAATATATCCTATGGTGCTTCGGTAAATTGGGCGATCACCGGCCCAATCTGCGTCTGTAAATGCATGGAGCTGTAAATGAGAGTTGCATCTAAAAAATATTCCATAATGTAAGGTGCCATTAAGGTATCAGAATAATCTTTTTAGGGCGTCCCAATGTGTGGTGGTCGGTTTGTGCATAAACTGGGAGAGTTTATTAACCGTGAAGCTAATGTCGGGTCGAGTTAAAGACAAATATTGCATTGCTCCAACAAATTCACGGTATTTCGTTGGTGAGGGTAGAGGGTCACCATCCGAAATAGCGATGGTGGAGGAACTCGACATGGGTGTGGTGGAGGGCTTGCAATTACTCATGTTGGCTCTATTTAGGATGTCAAGAATATATTTAGATTGGGAGAGGAAAAGACCGTTGGTGTGAGGAATGACCTCAATGCCAAGGAAGTAGGAAAGATTGCCAAGGTCTTTTAGAGAGAATCGAGTGGCCAGAGTTTTGATGAAGGAGTGGATAAGAGAAGAGTTTTCCCAGTGATGATGATGTCATCAACATAGACTAGAACAAAGATAGGGGAGGAAGTAATTTTGTTGATGAATAAACAGGGGTCAGAGATGGAAGGTTTGAAGTGGACCGAAAGTAGGTAGGTTTTGAGTTCATCGTACCAAGCACGTGAAGCTTGACGAAGACCATAGATGGCTTTGTTGAGTTTGCAAACATGGTTTGGATGAGAGGGGTCTACAAAGCCGGGTGGTTGAGACATGTAGACGGATTCGGATAAGGTGCCTTGGAGGAAGGTATTGTTGATGTCAAGTTGGCGAAGAGGCCAATTGAAAGAGGTGGCGATAGCAAGAATTAGACGAAGGGTGGCTGGTTTGACGACGGGGCTAAAAGTTTCAATATAATCTAAGCCGGGTCGTTGGTGGAAGCCTTTAGCAACGAGTCGTGCTTTAAGACGATCAACTGAGCCATCGGGTTTGAATTTGGTGCGGTAGACCCATTTGCATCCCACAAGATTGGGAGCATGGGTAGCGGGAACAAGGGTCCAAGTGTTATTGTGTTTAAGTGCATCAAATTCGAATTTCATGGCGACACGCCATAATGGCTGTTTAAGAGCTTGAGTGATGTTTGTGGGTTCGGAAAGCGAGTGAGGTGTGGAGTGGAAAAGGACAAAATCAGAGTTGTGGTATTTTGGTTTTGGTTTACGGTTAGGCCGAGTCTGGTAGGGTGGGTTAGGTTTGGGTGGTGGAGTTGTGTTTGTGGGAGTAGTTTGTGGGGATGGAGATGAATTGGAAGGAGGTGTAGAAGGCCCAACAGAATCGAAAGTTAGTGGGCTGGACGGCCCAAATGAATCGGACGGGGTTGGGCTTAGGGTTGGGTTTGGGGTGTTATCGATTGTGACGGAGGTGGTGGTTAGAGGTGACCATGTGTCGGGAGAAGGTGTTGGAGTGGTGGTTGTTTGAGAGAGTGTCTCGTAAGGAAAAATATGGTCGAAGAATTTAACATGGCGAGAGGTGTAGACCCGATTTGTGAGAGGGTCTAAAAGGTGGAAAGCACTTTGTAATGAAGAGTAGCCAACAAAGATACATGGTTTTAAGCGATAGTCAAGTTTGTGTTTGGAATATGGGCGTAACCATGGGTATGAAAGGCATCCAAAACTATGAAGTTTTTCATAGTTGGGGAGAGTGTTAAAAAGACGGAAGTAGGGAAAATCATTATTTAGTGTGGGTGTTGGTAGGCGGTTAATGAGATAGGTGGCTGTGGTGAAAGCAAAAGGCCAAAATTTAGAGGTAGTTTGGCCTGGGAGAGTAGGGAGAGACCCGTTTCAACAATATGACGATGACGACGTTCGGCATATCCATTGTGTTCGGGTGTGTGGGGAGGGGAGGTGAGATGAGAGATGCCACAAGATGATAAGTGAGAAGAGAGTTTAATGTATTCGCCACCATTATCAGAAAATAGTTGTATAATGTTTGCTTTGAAATAATTTTCAACAAGTTTTTGAAAGCGAATGAAGATTTGGAGAGAATCTTATTTATGCTTGTAACATTTGCGTATTCCTTAACTTTATCATATTTGTGTTTTAAACCCCGTGTTTGTCTTTTGAAGTTTGTAATAAAATTTGCCTTGCATTGGTCGTTACATTTTCATTATCTATATGTCATTGTTAACTTGCTAGTGAACGTGTCGAGGGACGTTAGAAAACGTCTAGGTTTTACAAGAAAACGGGATTAAAACTTAATAATATTGTGTGAAATTTTATAAAAGATGAAAAAAAAATATAGTTTTAAAGTTTTAAAAGGTTTGGTTAAAAAAAAAAAATATTAACTCTGGTTAAGTTTTATAAGAAATACCAAACTAACTTGAGGGACCAAAATTGCCATGTTTCAAAAAAAATAAAAAAATCTGAACTGGTACTGTAGCAGCGCGATCCGGCGGCCGGAATTTACTCCAGCGAACTCGTTTTAGGCGTTTTAGGGCATTTCAAGTTGTTTTATTTATGTGATTTACGTTTCTCCATCTTAACCTTTCAATTCCCGCTATTAATTGAGTCAAAAACGCGTCTTTTCCTCCTTTGATTTCGGGTTCAACGTGAGTCAACCGGATCTTTCTTAAAGCTTATAAAGCTCCTTAATTACAAGACCATTATAAAAGCCGGTCGTTTCAAATGAATTCTGCACTCATTACCTTCAAAACCCCTAAACATACCCACTTGAAAACGTCCAGAAAGCCTCCAAATTGCGAAAACGTGTTCGGGTCTTGAAGCTTTGTTTACGACTTCATTACACATTGTGAGTCCAACATTTTGATGCCATTCTATTCCTTTAATCGTAGTCTTTGAAAGCCCTCTTGAATTGGGCTCTAATCATGGCGAATTAAAAGTCGTAAAAATCTAGGGTTAGGGTTTATGGCTTAGGGAAGAAGATGAAGTGTGAATATTGTTTAGGTATTTTATGTTTGAAACTTTTAACAAGATGTGGTGTGGGTCTAGTGGTTGAGTCTGTGTGTGGAAAACATACTGACTCGGGTTCGAGACCCCTTCACAGCACCTTTTGTTCCTTTATTTCTTTTTGGTTTCTTTTCCTTTATATATATCTGTTAATAATTATATATATATATATATATATATTAACCATAATCTTGAAATATTCATAGAAAATTCATTTTTACTCTAAAAATTATGAAAATTTAGGGGAAACATCTTGACACTCTAAAGAAAATTATCACATTTTTGTTTTCTGAAAATTACATTATTTTCCTATTTTTCTTGAATTAATTTTTTTTATCATAATTAAATGATTAAAAATTCATTTTAAGTGATTTTAATCTCAAATTTTTTGGAGGTTTACTTTTATGTATAATAAACTGAAATAAAATATAATTTCTCAGAAAAAGATTATTTTTGTTATTTTTACTATTTTTAATCATTAAAACATTATTTAAACTCATTAAATATGTTTTAAATACAAATAAATTTACAGAAATTATGAAAATAATATTTCCACTATCTTACATCAGAAAAATAATTAGTTTTATAAAAACATAATTTTTTTGATCATCTCCTATATTATTTATTTTAATTTATATTTAATTAGATATAATATATTGTTTAGTTAAATATAAATCATAAAATCTATTTTGTGGATGTTTTTTATAAAGTAGAAAATGTTCTAATTGTGGGATACATAAGTGTTTTAGTCGCTTATTCAATTAATCGTGATATATTTATTTCGAAACTGTCGTTCAAGTTACTATTAAAAATTTCATCTTCCCTATACAAGTCTAGCAAACCCTAATGCCTTAGATTTTGGATACCTTAGGCTTTTAAGTCACTTTCCTCATTAGTATTTTTTATATATATAGGTTGAGTTCTTCGGAATTCTTAAGCCTTTACGACGCACTTTCTCGGAATTTACACTTAGCGAAACAGTGAGTATAGCTTTCCCCTTTTTATTTTACTTTTGGGGCTACTCATGTACTTACTATCATGTTTCTATTTCCTTTTACTAAAATAGCAATTCTTATGTGTGTTTGCTTGTGTTATTTTGCGTATCCATGACTTGTCAAATCATTAACCGTTGCGGCCTAGCATTTCAATAAATAGATCTATGGTATATACCCCTGTGACTCTGTTGAGAGTCCTCGTCATTGCTATGTATTTCATTACTACTAGCGCATACTATATATATCTGCTTTTCCTTTCACAGGGTTGATTTGACCCGGATACCAATTACTACATTTTGTAAACACTAAGTTACATATGAATTGCTAAATTTTGCCTACTATATATATCAAACGGATGTACTCACCAATACATTATATGTGTTGACAAATAATTTTGTACATGTTTCAGGTGACGTTTGATCTTACATGCTTGCACGCTTAGGCTGGACCTAGTGCTTAAATAAAAGATTGAATAATTATTTATCTATGTTTCAGATTTCTATTAAGACTTTTGTATTCCCTTTTGGATAATGAAAGTTTGTTTGCTAATAATATTTACAATTTAGTCCATGTGCTATTGAACTATCGTCACTACGTGACACCTCGATGTTTCCGCCATCGGTTGGGGTGTTACAGATTGGTATCAGAGCCATGGGTATAGGGAATTAGGTTATTAGTATATTCTTTTGACCTAGACTATAACTAAGCTACCTTTTATATGATTTCTTTTATCCTCATATTTCTTTAGATAGTTTTTCTCCTATTACTTTATATTCGAAGAATATCATATTCCACAAATGAAACGAAAACACCAAGTTAGGAGTGATATCCATATCTTGATGAATAGTTTCACTCTTTATATGTTTTATTTATTTATCTTGGAATGTTTTCCTTTCGAGATAGGAGACGTCCAAATCTCAAGGAATATATCCCTCCAAAAGAAACTTAAATCACTAAGCTAGGAGTGATATCCTTATCTTAGTGACCAGTTTCACTTCATCGTATTTTTTTTTTACTTTTTGAAAGTATATCTTTGAGTTAGGAGTGAAATCCACATCTCAAGGATATATATTTCCACATCTCAAGATCCACTAGAGTTTTGAAATTTATTTGTGACGGGGCACGTGCAATCTGGAAGGGTGAGCGCCTGTATTCTGAGTTTTCTGTCTAGGCCTGGCATTTCGCATAAATCCCAATCAGACGAGGGACCCGTATGCTGACCTAGGAACTCTCGGGATGAGCATTCACTTATAGGCTAAAGTACACCCCCACAAGTCACAAATAATATTTCAATTACTTTAGTTAGTCAACAGTTTCCTTGGAAACACTCTTATATCTCATTTTATACTTGGTATTGCTTTTCACTTGAAGTTTATCATGGATTTCCTTATGATATTCATTTATAATTACTATATTTCCCTGTTATGAGTTACTTGTCTTGATATAAACTATGACATTTCCAAGTTTTTGGAATCAAATCTCATAATTTCTGTTGCAAATTTGTAGATGTCTGATCGTGAATTTCGTAAGAGAATCTCGAAGCATTAGGCTAAGTTGAAATCTGATCATCGTATCGCGTCCATGCTTAATGATAAGTTGGAAACACTTGTTCCTAGCATCATTAATGCTATTATCCCCAACCTTAATTCAAACGGTAGCTCGAATGGAAACTCTAGCGGGAATGCGGGTGGCAATGGTGGAGCTAGTAAGAATAAGTGCACTTTCAAGCACTTTAACTCTTGTCATCCCAACAAGTTTAATGGCACTGAGGGAGCCACTAGATTACTTGAATGGTTCGAAAGTATGGAGAATACGTTCATTAATAGTGACTGTCCAGACAACTTACGTGTTCGTCATGCCACGAGTGTTCTTCAAAAGAGAGCACTCATTTGGTGGAACGGTGAAAAACATGCTCGAGGGGCGGAAGCTGCTTTGGCTATGTCTTGGAATGATTTCAAGGTTGCCATGACTACTGAGTTCTGTCCTCATCGTGAGATGAAGAAATTGGAGGATGAGTTCTATCACCTCAAGCAGGATAGTGGAAACAATGTTCCCTATAACAACCGTTACCACGAGTTGAGCTTACTGATTCCTCGTATGGTGACCCCGCTACCCTTAGCCATTGAGAAGTATATTGAGGGACTACCACCTCAGATCCATGATATAGTTATGGGAAGTAAACCTGCTACTGTAGAGGATGCCATTCGTCTTGCAGCATCTCTTACCGACAAGCACGTCAAGGATGGTACTTTAACTCGTAAGGGTACTAAACGGCCTTCTGAACCCACTTCAACCCCTGCTACCACCGAACCTTCCAAAGCAACCTCTGCCACTACATCTAGTTCCAATAAGAAAAGAAAAGGTAGAAACCAGAACTATGCTGTTGTTACACCCCTTAACCAGGTTCCTGTTGCAAACACACCTACTGCACCCCAAAAGGTTCAGGGAAACTACTCAGGTTCGTACCCTAAATGCACTTCATGCAACTTTCACCATCCAACTACTCAACCCTGCTATAAATGTGACACTTGCGGCAAAGCGAGCCATACTGCCTCTCATTGCCGAGAAACTAAACCTGGGAATGCTCAAAACTAGAGGACTAGTCAACCCAGAACTTGCTATGCTTGTGGTGATCCTAACCACGGGCAAGATAGGTGTCCTCACCTGGCTGCTTTTATTCAGTCTCGCCAGCAGACTCCAGCAGCCCCAGCAGTTCCAGCAATCCAAGCAGCTCCAGCTCGTAGTCGTGCCTTCAACATCAATGCTAATCAAGCTCAAGTTGCCAATGATGTGGTCAATGGTACATTTCTTATTAATAACTTATATGCTTCGATTTTGTTTGATACCGGTGCAGATAAGAGTTTTTTCTCATTAGAATTTGAACCTTTGCTTGCTCGCGCTCGTTCTCATCTTGCACATCCTTTCACTATGGAGGTTGCTGATTGTAATCCCATTGTTATAAAATCTGTGATCCGCAATTGCATGTTGAATCTTAATGACTATGATTTCTCTATTGACCTTGTACCCATGAGATTGGGTAGTTTCGATGTCATAGTAGGCATGGATTGGCTTTCTAAACACCATGCCGAGGTTGTTTGCTTTGAAAAGTTTATTCGAATTCACTTTCATCTGGTGAATTTCTACGCGTTTATGGGGAAAAGACATCGAAGGGTTTGAAACTTATGTCTTGCACTCAAGCTCAAAGATATCTTCGTAAGAAGTATGTGTCTTTCTTGGCTCACGTTGTGGAAAAGAAGGACAAGGGCAAGAGTATCCTAGAGGTTCCAGTTGTGTGTGATTTCCCAGAGGTTTTTCCTGAGGATTTATCTGGTTTGCCTCCTGTTCGCTTTGTTGATTTTCGTATCGACCTTGTCCCTGGTGCCACTCCAGTTGCTAAAGCCCCATATCGCCTTGCACCTTTGGAAATGCAAGAACTTGCCAGCCAACTTCAAGAATTGACTGACAAGGGTTTCATTCATCCAAGATCATCGCCTTGGGGAGCTCCAGTTTTGTTCGTTAAGAAGAAGGATGGGACTTTTCGTATGTGCATCGACTATCGCGAGCTTAATAAGCTTACGATAAAGAATCGATACCCTTTACCTCGCTTCGATGATCTTTTTGATCAACTTCAAGGTGTAGTTTGTTTTTCGAAGATCGACCTTCGTTCGGGATATCATCAACTTCGAGTTCATGAGGACGACATTCCCAAAACCGCCTTTCGAACTCGTTACGGACACTACGAGTTCATGGTTATGCCTTTCGGTCTAACCAATACACCCGCGGTTTTTATGGATCTTATGAATCGAGTTTGTAAACCTTTCTTGGACAAATTCGTAATTGTTTTCATCGATGATATCCTCATTTACTCCAAATCCAGGACTACCCATGAACAACATCTTCGTCAAGTTTTGAGCCTTCTTCGTGATGAACAACTGTATGCCAAGTTCTCCAAATGTGAATTTTGGCTTAAGGAAGTTCAATTCCTTGGACACGTAATAGACGACAAAGGAATACACGTAGACCCTGCTAAGATTGAAGCCATAGAAAGCTGGATTGTACCCAAAACTCCCACTGAGGTTCGTTCGTTTCTTGGACTTGCTGGTTACTACCGTCGTTTCATTGCCAATTTTTCAATGATCGCGGTTCCACTTACCTCTTTGACTCACAAAGATAAACCTTTCATATGGGGATCCAGTCAAGAAGAAGCTTTTCAAACTTTGAAACGAAAGCTTTGCGATGCTCCTATTCTTTCTCTTCCTGATGGTGTTGAAGATTTCGTGGTGTACTGTGATGCATCCAACCTAGGTCTTGGTTGTGTTCTCATGCAACGAGGCAAGGTCGTCGCTTATGCATCGCGACAATTGAAAACATCAGAGAAAAACTAGACCACCCATGATCTTGAACAGGGAGCCGTTGTGTTCGCATTGAAAATTTGGAGACACTACCTTTATGGTACTAAATGCGTGGTTTTCACTAATCACAAAAGTCTTCAACATATTTTCAATCAAAAAGATCTAAATATGCGTCAACGTCGATGGGTTGAATTTCTAAATGATTATGATTGTGAGATTCGCTATCATCCTGGAAAAGCGAATGTTGTTGCTGACGCTCTTAGTCGCAAGGCGTATACTCAACTTAACTACATTCAAACCCATGAGCTCAAACTTCGAATCTATGAAGCCCAACATATTTCGGTCACTGAAGGCAACATGTACAATGAAATGTCATGTGGAACTGAAAATCTTTTGGAGACGAAACATGGATTGCTCTATCTTTCTAATTGTCTATGGATTCCTGATCGTGATAACCTTCAAACCTTTATCATGGACGGGGCTCATAAGTCTCGTTAATCCATTCACCCTGGTGCTGATAAGACGTATCAGGATCCGCGTCCCATGTATTGGTGGCCTGGTATGAAAAAGGATATAGCTCACTACGTGGCTAAATGCCTTACTTGTGCCAAAGTCAAAGTTGAACATCAACGTCCATCTAGTTTGCTTGTGCAACCAGAGATCCCCGTGTGGAAATGGGAGAACATTGCTATGGACTTCATTACTAAATTACCCCGCACTGCACGAGGTCATGATAGTATTTGGGTCATTGTGGATCGTTTAACCAAATCTGCACACTTTTTACCCATTCATGAGACTTATTCGGCCGAGAAATTGGCAAATCTTTATATCGCCGAGATCATTAGTCGTCATGGAACCCCTTTGAGCATCATTTCTGATCGGGATATCAAGTTCACCTCTCGTTTCTGGCAAACCCTTCATGACGCGTTGGGAACTAAACTAAATATTAGCACAGCATACCATCCTCAGACAGATGGTCAAACGGAGCGTACTATTCAAACGTTAGAAGATATGCTTCGAGCTTGTGTCATAGATTTTGGTGGTAATTGGGATTCACACTTGCCTTTGGTCAAGTTTTCATATAATAACAGCTATCATGCCAGTATCCGTATGGCACCTTTTGAGGCTCTTTATGGTCGCAAATGTCGTTCTCCTGTGTGCTGGAGCAAGGTCAGTGATACTCTCATTACCGGTCCTGAACTTGTCCAGGAAACAATAGACAAGATTGCGGTTATTTGTGGATCCTTACTGGCAGCTCAGAGTAGACAGAAGAGTTACGATGATCAAAGGCGTAAACCCTTGGAGTTTCAAGTTGGTGACATGGTCCTTCTTAAGGTTTCACCTTGGAAAGGCGTGTTTCAGTTCGGGAAAAAGGGAAAGCTTGCTCCAAGATATGTAGGCCCATTCAAGATTTTGGAAAGAGTTGGAAAAGTGGCTTACAAGCTAGACCTTCCCGACAAACTCGGCAACGTTCATCCTACCTTCCATGTATCGAAGTTGAAAAAGTGTCTGGCCGATAAGAATTTACATCTTCCACTAGAGGATATTCAAGTTGACGAATCGATGCGTTTCACAGAGAAACCTGTGGAAATCATGGATCGTGAAGTCAAGACTCTTAAGCGTAGCCGTATTCCTATTGTCAAAGTTCGTTGGTAGTCTAAACGTGGCCCAGAATTTACTTGGGAACGTGAAGATCAAATGAAGACGAAGTACCCTCATCTCTTCACATAAACCTCCACTTGAAATAATTTCGAGACGGAATTTTCTAAAGAAGGGGAGACTGTAACATTTGCGTATTCCTTAACTTTATCGTATTTGTGTTTTAAACCACGTGCTTGTCTTTTGAAGTTTGTAATAAAATTTACCTTGTATTGGTCGTTACACTTTCATTATCTATATGTCATTGTTAACTTGCTAGTGAACGTGTCGAGGGACGTTAGAAAACGTCTAGGTTTTACAAGAAAAAGGGATTAAAACTTAATAATATTGTGTGAAATTTTATAAAAGATGAAAAAAATATAGTTTTAAAGTTTTCAAAGGTTTGGTTAAAAAAAATATTAACTTTGGTTAAGTTTTATAAGAAATACCAAACTAACTTGAGGGACCAAAATTGTCATGTTTCAAAAAAAAAAATTCTGAACTGGTACTATAGCAGCGCGATCCGGCGGCCGGAATTTACTCCGGCGAACTCGTTTTAGGCGTTTTAGGGTGTTTCAAGTTGTTTTATTTATGGGATTTACGTTTCTCCATCTTAACCTTTCAATTCCCGCTATTAATTGAGTAAAAAACGCGTCTTTTCCTCCTTTGATTCCGGGTTCAACGCGAGTCAACCGGAGCTTTCTTAAAGCTTGTAAAGCTCCTTAATTACAAGACCATTATAAAAGCCGGTTGTTGCAAATGAATTCTGCACTCATTACCTTCAAAACCCCTAAACATACCCACTTGAAAACGTCCAGAAAGCCTCCAAATTGCGAAAACGTGTTCGGGTCTTGAAGCTTTGTTTACGACTTCATTACACATTGTGAGTCCAACTTTTTGATGCCATTCTATTCCTTTAATCGTAGTCTTTGAAAGCCCTCTTGAATTGGGCTCTAATCATGGCGAATTAAAAGTCCTAAAAATCTTGGGTTAGTGTTTATGGCTTAGGGAAGAAGATGAAGTGTGAATATTGTTTAGGTATTTTATGTTTGAAACTTTTAACAAGATGTGGTGTGGGTCTAGTGGTTGAGTCTGTGTGTGGAAAACAAACTGACTCGGGTTCAAGTCCCCTTCACAGCACCTTTTGTTCCTTTATTTCTTTTTGGTTTCTTTTCTTTTATATTTATTTGTTAATAATTATATATATATTAGTCATAATCTTGAAATATTCATAGAAAATTCATTTTTAATCCAAAAATTATGAAAGTTTAGGGGAAACATCTTGAAACTCTAAAGAAAATTATCATATTTTTGTTTTCTGTAAATTACATTATTTACCTATTTTTCTTGAATTAAATTGTTTTTATCATAATTAAATGATTAAAAATTCATTTTAAGTGATTTTAATCTCAAATTTTCTGGAGGTTTACTTTTATGTATAATAAACTGAAATAAAATATAATTTCTCAGAAAAAGATTATTTTTGTTATTTTTACTATTTTTAATCATTAAAACATCATTTAAACTCATTAAATATGTTTTAAATACAAATAAATTGACAGAAATTATGAAAATAATATTTCCACTATCTTACATCAGAAAAATAATTAGTTTTATAAAAACATAATTTTTTTGATCATCTCCTATATTATTTACTTTAATTTATATTTAATTAGATATAATATATTGTTTAGTTAAATATAAATCATAAAATCTATTTTGTGGATGTTTTCTATAAAGTAGAAAATGTTCTAAATGTGGGATACATAAGTGTTTTAGTCTCTTATTCAATTAATCGTGATATATTTATTTCGAAACTGTCGTTCAAGTTACTATTAAAAATTTCATCTTCCCTATACAAGTCTAGCAAACCCTAATGCCTTAGATTTTGGATACCTTAGGCTTTTAAGTCACTTTCCTCATTAGTATTTTTTATATATATAGGTTGAGTTCTTCGGAATTCTTAAGCCTTTACGACGCACTTTCTCGGAATTTACACTTAGCGAAACAGTGAGTATAGCTTTCCCCTTTTTATTTTACTTTTGGGGCTACTCATGTACTTAGTATCAAGTTTCTATTTCATTTTACTAAAATAGCAATTCTTATGTGTGTTTGCTTGTGTTATTTTGCGTATGTATGACTTGTCAAATCATTAACCGTTGCGGCATAGCATTTCAATGAAAAGATCTATGGTATATACCCCTATGACTTTGTTGAGAGTCCTTGTCATTGCTATGTATTTCATTACTACTAGCGCATACTATATATATATATATCTGCTTTTCCTTTCACATGGTTGATTTGACCCAGATACCAATTACTACATTTTGTAAACACTAAGTTACATATGAATTGCTAAATTTTGCCTACTATATATATCAAACGGATGTACTCACCAATACATTATGTGTTGATAAATTATTTTGTACATGTTTCAGGTGACGTTTGATCTTACATGCTTTCACGCTTAGGCTGGACCTAGTGCTTAAATAAAAGATTGAATAATTATTTATCTATGTTTGAAATTTCTATTAAGACTTTTGTATTCCCTTTTGGATAATGAAAGTTTGTTTGCTAATAATATTTACAATTTAGTCCATGTGCTATTGAACAATTGTCACTACGTGACACCTCGATGTTTCCGCCATCGGTTGGGGTGTTACAATGCTTTAAAGGATAAATCCAAATGTATTTTGTGAAATGGTCTACAAAAATGATGTAGTATTTGTAGCCATCAAAAGAGGTGATTGGGGAAGACCAAACATCCGAAAATAATAATTCAAGAGGTTTGTTTGATTTTAGGGAAGATATATGAAATGGAAGTTTATGACTTTTATTGATATGACATGAGTTACATGGCTCATTTTTGCTAGAAATAAAAGGAACAAAAGAAGATAAATGTTGTAAAACTTGTAAGTTGGGGTGTCCTAGGCGATGATGCCAAGAGGATGCCTTGTGTGTTTGCAAGTGAAACAGCTGTGGAGATTTGGTAGAGGAGAGTTGATAAAGACCATGGCTAGATGTTCCCCGAAGAATGGTTCGTTGAGTTTGGAAGTCCTTGATAATGAAATAAGAAGAGAAAAAGAGGATTAGTATATTGTTATCAATGCATAAACGCGATATAGAAATTATATTGCGAGAGATAGAAGGAATGCAAAGAACATTTTTTAGGATAATAGGGACGTTAGAAAAAATATAGAGTGATAGTGCCAACGTGAGTAATTTTAAGTGACGAACCATCACCAATGATGAGTTCCTCGGTTCCATCATATGGGCTACGCATTGAGAGAGCATTCAAGTCATTGGTGATGTGGTGAGAAGCACCACTATCCTTCAACCCTGATAAATCAGAATCCACATTGGAATGAGTTGCCATCATCTATGCTTGGGGTTTGTTGTGGTTTCGGTTGTAGGTTGGGAGGGCAATGGTGGTATGAGACTGTTTGAAGGAAGGGCATGATGTCAAGGACTGTCCTTTAACAAAACACCATTGACATTTACCGAGGAAGGGGCGGTGGGCGTTGGTGGAGTTTGGAGTGGGTAAGAGGCCGGGGCTTGGGTATGGTTGTCGTGAGGTCCATGGCTTAGATACATGACGGCTGTGGGTGGCGAAGGCGGTAGCCGGTTGGTGTATAGAGACAGGTTCGGTGGGAGTTTGAGTGAGGGTGAGTTCATGGTTAATTAATTTTTCATGTAGTTCGTGGAAAGATATGGGGTGGTCACGAGCATGAATGGATTCAATGACCGGTTTGTAGGTTTTGGAGTCTAAGCCATTGAGGATGATGTCTGTGACATCTTCGGTATCCATTGGCTTGCCAAGGATGGCGAGTTCATCAACGAGAATCTTGACCGATTGCATGAAAGTGGTAATCGATTGGTCAGAGGATTTTTTTGATTGTTTGAGTCTATGGTTGAGTTGTTTTATGTGGCCTCAAGAGGGGGAGGCATAGGTGGAAACAAGGATTTTGCAAGCATCTAACGAGGTTTTAGCGTTAGTGATGAGAGGTACAATTTTGGGTGAAAGACTACCTACAATAGCACCGAAGAGGAGGCGGTCTTTGCGGTACCAAATGGAATAGTCGGGGTGTGGAGTAGTTGTGACATCGGTGTAGGTGGTCGGAGAAGGAGCAAGGTAGGAACCATCAATGAATTTGTAGAGGTCCAAGCCTTGAAGGATACAGTCGGTTTTGGGGTAGGTGTGGTGGGGATGTTGGTGAGAATAGTGCCTTCGGTCATGGTTGCTGGGTGGTGGATACCATATGAGTGTATCAACTTCTCAATGATTCATTGAACAAAAGGAGGTTACATATATACAAGGTGTAGTCAAAACTAAAATAGGAAGCTAATAATGTGCATTAACTATTATACAACAATTAAGCAATGAGAATAAAGGTTATGTCTTTGACTTTGAATCTCGTGCAGTTTTTGACTTTGAATCTTGTGCATGATTTATGGAATTGGAGCTGATATTATGCTTGACAACAAATTGTTGGCTTAGGTTATATATATATATATATATATATATATATATATATATATATATAGGGAAGTGGAAAATTTATATTTGATAATTAAATTGGTTTTTTAGTAAATATTCTTGTTATACAACTGTTGAATATAGCGTGCTAGAGATTACACGGGAAACACAATTGGCTTTTTTAGAATTCTGGATCGCATTGAATCTGGTGTTAGCATTCACATCCCCTCCATCAAACAACCTCTCCCTATCTCTAAAATTTAAAAACATTTACTAAAAACACCCTACATCTCATCTATCATTTTATACCCCATCTTTTATTTTGAAAAATCAATCTTCTAGCTTTTTATATATAAAAAGCCACTATTCACCCCATCAAATTATTGTGAGTGTATTTTAACGAGGAATATAATAAAATAAGTGTTTGTGAGTAAGATAAAAGTAAATATGGTGGAAGGGATGTGAAGGGTTTTTTAAAATGAGAGATAAATTTTGAAAAGTATGATTTTTTGTTATATTATAGGGTATAAAATGGTGGAGGGGTGTGAATGCTCTTAGAAAGTGTAAAACCCAAACAATATCAAAAATAACAATAAACGCACGAACCAACACAGATCCAATGATACCAAAAGAGTTTACGTTAACACACTTACATAAGGAACCCCCCACCCACCGCACACGCACCGCTCAACATGGTTCTTTGTCTACAGGGTTTTGACGACGAAAGGGGTAGGAGAAGAGACTGTGAAAACGGGGAATGATTGGGTTTTAATACTTGGAGCTTATTCATTAAGATTCTTAGGGAATGAGCTGCATCAATTACATTGAATAGCCGATAACAATCACTAAAACCCCATTTTACAACGAAATTAGATATTCTACACACGATAACGACTAGTCCATTCGTACATCGATGGACATACATAAATGAACTAACACTTTTTGTATAGACACTCGGTGGGTTGGACGAAAATGGCTAAAAATTACAAACGTCAGAGACACAGAAACAAAATTATTAAAACCTTTTGGACTGAAGTAGCAAATGTGCACAACCCGTAGGACTTAAGATTAATGGGAAGATATACCTTAATTTATAAAGGTTAAAGTGGATGTTAACAAAGAAAGTCTTTCCTTGATTCTCCAATCAAGAGTTTCGCCACTAAAACGTCCCTGATCTCTCTAGAAAGTTATATATTACTGGTATATTTCATTAAGGATATGTAGTACCCACTTTGCAACTTGTGTCACTATAAGATTAAAGGGACTGAGGGGTGGGGGTGGGGGGGGGTAGCCTTTTGGGCAGGGAAGGTTTCACCGGCGTAGGGTGGGGGTGGGGACGATGTGATTGGCTGATTTTTTTTTAAATTCTAACACACAAACTAATAATAATACAGTAATAATTTTATTACCTTCAAACCCCCCCCCCCCTTTACTCCCCAATGAAGAAACAACGAGTGATAATGGGTACAATAGTTAGCTTTAAGGGTGTTCAAAACCGGATATCTGAAATTCAGATATCCGAATTTCGGATATCCGAAATCTTCGGATAGCTAGTTTCACTATCCGAATCCGCATCTGGTTACCATTTACCCATAACCACGATGATGGGCTTGGGCCCGGGTTATGGGTTAACATTCCTTTCAGCCCAACTAGTTAAATTTGGACTAAGGAAAACATAAATCAAACTAAATATAATAAATACGGGAGAGAGAAAGAGGTACCCGCCCTTCCATTGGTCTACGTGGCCCGTTTATATGGTTGGAAGCGGATCTTTCTCTGTCTGCGTCAGTATGTGTCAGGCGACGTCAGTCTGTCAGCCTGCCCCTTCCAGAAGATTGTCTGAGGTGACGCCTGGCACAAAGGGGATCTTTTTAGCAAGTGGGGATAAGGGGGCTACACCTTACCTGCTGGCGCGCCATCCTGGCGGGCCACGCCTGACACACGTCAGGATGTGACTTGTCCACGGGAGACCATCGCTGAGTTGGGCGCAAGGTCTCACACGGGTGGATTGCATTCCACGTGTGATCTTGTGAGGATTCAGTTCCGCAGAGGTCCAAGCTCCACGAAGGGAGTTTCGCGGAGATCTGTTATCTTCACATACTTGGCCATTTCAAGTGGTCTTTTCTTCGCGGAGATCTTGTGATGATGATCTTGTGGGGTATGGTCCACTTATGCGCTAGGAATTAGAACTCTACCCCCTTCACCCAACATTTTTGGGCTTGAAAAGTGAAGCCCACATGTGCCACATGACACATCATGCTCCCCACCCCTTATAGTCTAAGAGTAAGTGGAACACAGTCAGGACATGACGGGATGGTCACGTGGAGGATCGAAACTAAGGGGAACACCATCTTGCGCATCTTGTTACCGAGTTTGAGGTTGGAATTTAGGATGGCCATGTTGATCATATTGAAGATTGTTGAAATAACATATGTTATATAATTCAATTACTTATTATTGATTATTGGGCTTATGGATATTCTGTGTGAATGATGTTGTGCTCAGGAATACCTTAGACTTATAATGAAACACTTTAGTCTGATGGGCTTGTGGTTTTATAATGATTAGCATATTATATATGTGGCCCATGGCCCATTATTAGTGAAGGTTGTTTGCAGGTTGTTCGAGTGATATATGAGCCATTAGATTAAAAGAGTTATGATCGTTGGATTGCAGGTGGGTGGAAGCTTTGAGAGTTGAGTATATAAACACTCAGCTTTTCTCTCTTCCATTGATCAGTCACATTTTTTTTTTGTTATTTTTGTTTCTCTGTATCCTTGGTTCTACGTATTCGTCTAGGGTTTTTCCTGTATTTGTCTAGGGTTTTTGATATATTCTAAAATACATCTATTTCCAGTGTAAAATTTGTATAGTTTTCGAGTCGTTTAAATGTACTTTTATTAGTTTTAGGCTTGTATCGGTCTATTTTATTTAGTATAGGTTTTTATAGATTTTTATTAGTTTTGAGTCAGTTTTAGTGCTTATTTATTTATTTTATATTTTGGTAGGTGTTCGAATGGACATTGGAGCATAAACGAGCAAATTTGGTCAAGTCAAAAACACTCGAGTCAAGAGCACGAAATAATAATAATAATAATAGAAAAAAAAATTGAAAAGGAAACGTGATTTTGGGTTTCACATCCCTAAGCCCAACAAAACACAAAACAAAAGAATGCAGAATATTATTTTCGTCGACATCAGGAGGCGGCCGCAAAAGATTATTATTATTTTTTTAACGGCAACCTTCTTTATAGCTGAATATAAAGCGCCAGCAAGAAGCTGGAAATACATCAAAAGCCCCGACAAACGAAGGCAAAAGATTATTAAAAGGAGAAGAGGGCCGAAGAAAAATATATTATAAGGAGGCGGCGATAATTATTCACGGAGGGACATTATTTTGTGAAGGAAAAAGAGAGCCACATCGAGGTCAGCGCACAGGAGCAAAATATATTTAGAGGGAGGCAGGCCAAGGAATCAAAGGTTCTAAGCTAGGGAGCGAGTATTCGGGTGTCAATCATTTGGTTTTTTCGTTCCTTTATTATCTTTGTTCTAGACCATGATTGCTGAATTTTTATTTGTCTTTGTTTCTCTTTTCAAGATGATTTGTGGCTAAAACTTTTATAGCTACCTAGACTAAGACAAATAACTATGTTTTGATTTGCTTTTTTCTATGGTTTTTGAAACGTGTTTTGGATTTATGATTCAGTAAAGATTTTGATTTCCATAGATCTGGTGTATGTACGTATCTATTATTTTTTTATTGTCACTTATTCACTCCACTTGCACTTTTGTGAATGTCTTTCATGTATGAGTGCTAGTTAGGTTGCATACTTTGTGTAGCAACTAGTTTATGGTCAATAGTCGCGAGTTTACCATAGGAGTGATATTTGGTGGTTAGAAGATTTTAGGTATTCTTCCAAGTTCAATAGCTGTGAGGTGAGGACTTGTTGGTATGTCTAGGTTGTTAAATTGCTAGGTTAGAGGCTTTGTGAGAAGATCTGCCTAGTTTCCCTTTCAACTCCTGCATATCAAGTTAGATCTAGGCTTCAATAATTACCCCTTGCACTAGTGTAATGAGGCTTTCGCGCTGTGAGGTAGATTGTCTAGCGGGTACTCAATCATAAGAGTTAGATAACCTGTGAGGGTTTGTACTCCAACCGGTGGTTTAACAACACAAAAATATTCTAGGGTTTCCCCTTGAGAAGGGTCGAGGGTGTCTAGTTTATTCTTGATGTTTAGTATTTTAAGATCCCGGTTCCAAATCAGTTCCATAACCATAGAAACTTGTCTGGCATAGTTAGGAGTCTGGTCTAGGTAGTGTCTTGTCATCATCTGAATCCAGCTTAGCTAAGTTCTCGTTTTTAGTTCACTTTAGCTCGTCTTAGTTAATCATTATTTTATTGAAATTTATTTTTCAGTTAGAAACATCCTTTAAGCAACAAAACATTATCAAGTCAGTTTGTAGATAAGTAGTCGAGTCTATTTTTCGTTTTTCATTAGAGTCTCGTGGGTTCGATATCCGGACTTACTTTAGCTATACTAGAGTCGATAGGTTCACTTGCCTGTCAGTAGTTTAATTTTAGAGAGTCTAGAGTATAACTAGGTGTCTAGTTTTAGGTTTAATTTAGTTGTTTTTATTAAACTACTTTTAGCATATCAATTTGCTCCTTGTATTCTTCATCTTTGTAAGTTTGTTTAGTCTTGTTTCATAGTCTTTATCTACTGATCTTGCTAATCAGCATATTATAGACAACTTTGTAATGGTTTATTGATCTTAGTGATTTGCTGAGATCTGGGTACTGGTTGGGTATTTTTTAGTTTGTGTTAAATAAGATTTTGTTACCGTTTTGTCGCCTACCTCTTGTGTTCATTGTTGTGAGTTTATATATGTTGGGTCAGTGTTAGTTCTTGTGTGTTGATACGTAAATTTCTACAAAGATAGTGGTGATCGAGAGGGAACCAACTCATTTTATATTTGTTTAACATTTTAAAAATGTGATGAGGGATTTCATAGTTTACATGAATTGAGGATGAAAACAATAAGAAGCAAAATGTTGATTTTGTGCTAATTTATGTGACTTAAGGATAAGGAGAATAAGGTAATGCATTCCATCCACCCTTACAAACTAGTGATCACCTTCTCAAACTTGATATTATTCATATATTCTTATAAACCCTATCTTATGGTAAAACTCATACAAATTAAATCCTCTAAAAAAATAGAAAGTACACTAAAATAACAATTAGACGGATAACAAATTGCATCGTCACCCTCTTTTGAATGGAAAAACTAATCCTACTAAAAACATAACTTTGATTCTTGAACGACTGCACTCTATCAAGAAATTTGAACAACTTCAAAAGCGAAAGAGCCCAAAGAGTTTAAACAAAGCTTCACATCATTTTCTTGAAAAAAAAAAAAAAACTAAATCCAACCATGCAAATAAAATATACATACATTCAAATCATACATTTTCCATAACATTCCAAATTTCTTATCTACAATTTTACACACCACCACAAACACCCCTAACCACCCCTCATCTCCACCCTACCCAACCCGCGACCATCATCACCACCTTTCTTCTTAACATAAACATCCACAATCCTCTCCGCCAGCTCCACCTCATCTCGACTTTCTCCTATCATCTTTTCGACTTCCGCCTTCGGCACCCTCACCTTCACCCGAACCGGACCACCATTCTCTTCCCTTGTACTTGTTTCCGGCAGCTTTGGTAATTCCACAAGAAAATAAATCTTCCCAGCTTCCAAATATTCATCCGAGCCCAATGGATTAGCTCGAATACCAAATCGCTTAAACGCCTTTGATTCCAATATAACATGACCCGGGTAATCTTTGATGGCTTCAAACACCTTTATAGGTGTTTTCAGTTTAAAGATTTGACCGTCGATCTTCATCACTTTGGCTTTCTTATTATCTCCACATGCAACTGTTAAAGTGTTTCCCATATTAGTTACATATATGGAGATTTAGGGGATTTGTTGGTGGTTGTTTTATGGTTGATAATATAAACTAGAAGTTTGATTACAAGATGGAAGGATTGTGTTTGGATGAGATTGATTGGGAAGGAAGTGGGGTAGGCCAATTACTCCTTGTCTACTTCTTTATTTGATTCACACTTGAAGTGGTACCGGTTTGGTTTTTTTTATAAAATTTTAAACAAAACCGTTGGATTTGAAAAAAGAAAAGAAAAACATGGGTGTTTATCTATATCTATGTCTATATATATCTTGATAGGAATAGGAACTTTACCAAGATGCATTTAAAATCACAAAACATCCTAGAAGTTTTATGCAACGTTTTTTTCACATAATAGTTAGCATATTAATTATTCGTACTTATATGCGGACATACAAAAATTCAATGTCAAGGTTCTTTTTCGTCACCTTGTGAAATCTTATGTAGTTTGGCTTGTTCCAAGTGTTAACTTTATGGTTAATTTGGTGTACTTTAAAAGAAATATTATCGTATGAAAAAGTTATGTCGTGTACAAAATGGGGGAGTTGAAAAGTCTTTTAGACATCTGCGGATTAAAGCCTCTGAATTTAGACGCCTAAACTTGAAGCTCTTAAATTTGGCCGTCTCACGTATTAACTTGTGATTGGCTCCCTAAATTTAGACGTTTCGTTGCATCATTTTTATTGATGCGTGCAACTTTAGACATCTCATACGTCTATTTTCGAAAAATGGGAAAGTAAATATCCATTTTTTTATTTTCTCTTACCTATTTTTTTTTAACGGCCAATGCGAAATTCACTAAGAACTTCCTTCAGAGTCCCTAATCAGTCAAATCAGGACCCCTTCAACCCGGCATAGCCAGACATGTAAGGGAGTTCCTGGTTTCATCAAGTGCACCAGTTCCGTGGAAAACCCGACTATCCACCCACCTGAAAACACGACAATAGAATAATCGGTAAAACCCGGCGCTCTCAAGAATCGAATTTATGACCCTTCAGCCATGGGTTTTCAATCATTGAGCCTCCATACTACTCCACAACAAGGTGGTTGGTTTTCTCTAACCTAAATTGTTCTCTTTATCTTCGAGCTTCAAAACTTCTAGCGTACCCTTGACTTATTTTGTCGGTTTTTCTTTCAAATTACAAAATATAAACTAGTGGGTAACCTGAACATTGCAGCGGAGTCGACAATACGCGGTAGGAACATGATATGCATCAGACACAAGTATTTTGCATGTATTTTAACTGAGTCTCTTTTCGCCATTCGAGGAGACAACATGTCCTTCTTCACTCGCAATATTGCTAATGCAAAAAGAAGATCACCAAAGTGTACTTCAAATGCATTGTTAAAGGAGTTAGATTATATAATTGTAAACAAACACATAATATTGCCAAGAATAATATTTCTTTTTGGAGTACTAAAAATATACATTGGGTAAAAATATGTATATGTTATGAGGAATTTGAGCAAGTTATTACCTTTTGAATCCATTTGGGTAAAACCGTAAAATGCTACTTGTAAATGTAACCTCTAAATATAACAATGTCAATAAATCAAATTAAAAAATATATAACATTTAAAACTCAAAACTCAAAGCATGTAGGTAGATTTCACTGTTTTGTCCCTACACTATCATAAGGATAAAAAAAATTATGTTGCTTTCTGTTAACCCATGAACATTTAGGGAAGAAAAATGGTAAAATTTAGAAAATTGTAAAGAAACCTTTGATATACCATTTTAACTTTGAACAATTTAGACATATTTATCAATGCTTCCTCCTTTATAATGTAGTATAGATAACTATTAAGTTAATTCAGATTAAAAAACTTTTAATATACTTTAGAATGTTGTGGATCGCGAGTTACTAACTTAATATTATAAGACCATTATATCATTAGATATGTTTCAATTCATGTTCAACTATTTTACCTTTATACGTGCATGGAAAAATGGATTATCAGTACTTCAATTTCTATAAACTTTTATATATTGTATGATGCACGTACTATCGTTAGTTCGTATATTTAAGTAACATTTATATACAGAGCTTGATATAACTTCACACGCCCTTAGTTCGATAAATCTTTTTTTAAAAGACTGGAGTTATAAACCTCACAAATTAAATAGGGATGTTTAAAATACAATTTGATACTGTCTGATTGAATTGTAGAATAAATTTTTTCTACATATGATAATAGATATACAAATCTCAAGTCAATCAAATGTAGTAAATTGAACAAGGGTCAGAAAACTTGTTAGGGAACGAAGAAGAAGTCATGATTATCAATCTTATTAAAAGTCTCGTTTGGCTCAATTTGTTGTGTTTGAATTGCATATGTTTTCGATGGATTTGAATTACATATGTTTTTATGGATTTGATGGATTTGAATTACATATGTTTTTATGGATTTGAGTTACATTTGTTTTCCTTAGAAGGATAACAAGGATTTAAAAAAACTCAATACTCGGCTCAAACGAACTCCAATTAAACTCATTTCACCGATACTGAAATCGGCTTGTCAAACCCTAAACCCTAAAACGAAACCCTAAGGCTAGCTAAACCCTAAACAGTGTTTCCTAAAGCTAAACCTGAAAACCTTATTATTTGAAGAGTAAACTGCACAGATGGTTTCTGTGGTTTGCACGAATTGCAGAGATGCCCCATCTATTTTTAATGGTCCCCAACGTTGACATTTTATAACATTTTGGTTGTTACCGGCTAACGTTGTTAAGTTTTGTTAGTTAAGTCATGTAAAATGACCAAAATACCCTCACCCTATAAAAAATAAAGCCTCCTTTTTCTTTCACCTGTCGACTCCATCACACCCCCCTCTCAAACCACCAACACCATCTCCTCCAATCACCACCACCCTACCTGAACTGATGGAACAAATTGATATTCAAGAGTAACTTACGATTGAAAGTGCATACTTTATTGAATGATCAAAGGCCATATATATATGGCAAACTCCAACGTACAGAAAAAACTTATTCAAAAAGCAAACAAACTTGACCTAGTAAATGGGAGATAAACAAACAGACTTAGCTGTCCTAGAGACCAGGACCTATTTACCCTACCAATTCTTTATTCAAATGAAACCTACTAACAAACCAACGGTTACAATCTTTGAATTACCCTCCAATATCCTCCCATAATTCAAAGCTTCTTAACTCCCAATCTTCCACGCAAGAAACAGAACTGACTTGTACCAATTGCTTTAGTGAGAATATCAGCAACTTGATCTTGTATATGACATTTAACCAACTCCACTTGACCCGTTTCAACCAAGCCCTTGATGTAGTGATACCTAATATCAACATGTTTAACCTTTTTGTGTAAAGCAGCATTTTTGGATAAAAAAAATAGCTGAGTTATTATCACAGAATATAGGTGTTGCAGACTCTTGTTCATAACCCAGTTCACTTAACAATTGCCTCATCCAAATTGCTTGAGAAGCACCTTCATTTGCTGCAACAAATTCAGCTTCGGTCGATATGAGAGCTACAACTGTTTGCTTCTTAGAACTCCAAGATACTGCACCTGTTCCAATTGAAAACACATTACCAGAAATACTTTTTCTGTCATCAACCAACCCGGCCCAGTCACTATCCGAGTATCCAGTTAACTTGACTTCGTTTCCTGCTTCATACCACAACCCATAGTCTATAGTTCATGCCACATACCTCAATATACGCTTTGCTGCACCAAGGTGACATGCTGTGGGATTTTGCATGTATCGAGCGATAAATCCCACCGAGAAAGCTAGTTCAGGCCTTGTATGAGTCAAATACAACAACCCACCAACCAAACTTCTAAAACTGTACCCACCAACTTCACTAGTATCATTACTTGCTTGAAGTTTTTCACCCCAATTCATGGGTGTTAGAGTAGCCTTGCATTGTCCCATTCCAAATCATTTTAACAGATCCATAGCATATTTCTTTTGAGACACAAAAATCCCTTCGCTTTTCTGTGTAACTTCTAATCCAAGAAAATAACTTAGCTTCCCAAGATCCGTCATTTCAAACTCATTAACCATCTTGAATTTAAACTCGTCTAATAAGGTTTGTGAAGAGCTTGTATAAATTATGTCATCAACATACAAGCATATAATAATCAACTCAGAATCACTAACCTTTTTCATGTAGACTGTAGGCTCACTCTTTATTCTTGTATACGCATGATGTTGTAAATATGCATCAATTCGGCTATACCATGCTCTCGGGACCTGTTTCAGCCCATAGAGTGCTTTGTGCAACTTGTAAACTTTATCTTCATGTCCTTGAATCTCAAAACCCAGAGGTTGAGTGACATAAAATTTTTCTTGAAGCGGGCCATTCAAGAATGCAGATTTCACATCAAACTGATAAATCTCCCAACTTTGTTGAGCTGCAAGAGACAAAATAACTCTTATAGTTTCAAACCTGGCAACCGGAGAGGAAATTTCTTCATAATCCACACCGTATTCTTGTGCGTACCCTTTAGCTACCAGCCTCGCTTTGTATTTTTGAACTTGAGCATCTGCTGCAATTTTAGTTTTGTAGACCCATTTTAAACTGATAGGCCGTTTCCCATCCGGAAGCTCAACCAAGGACCAAGTGTTGTGTTTTTTCAAAGCTTGTAGTTCAATTTCCATGGCTTGGACCCATTCTTTATACACAGTTGCTTCCTTATAAGTTGTTGACTCAATAGATACAAGTGCAAACTGACAAGCTTGATAGTCCTTTATGGGTACAATGGATTTATAAAGATCCTTGATGGACCGAATTTTGGGAGTTGCACCACTTCCTTGATTTAAATATGTATTGTCACCACTTTTGCTTTGAGTAGGAGAAGGACTTGTACTAGAATTGTTGCTTCCTCCAACATCCATAATACCACTGTTACCTCCACTTTTTGACCCCACACTTAAAGTGTTGTCACTTTCTTCAATTTGACTAGATCCATTCATTGAGTCACCATCACTCCCATCACTTGACTCATTGGATAAGCCATTATTATCCTCTGTGTTCTCAAAAAATTCACTTGGTAACCCATATTTATCTTCTTGATTAGGTGTCCACCTAGCAAATTCATCAAAAATTTCTACTTGTTAGTACACTTTTCTTGACTGGATCGTACAACCTATAGGCTTTGGAATTGGGAGCATAGCCTATAAAGATACACTTTATTGCCTTACTATCCAGCTTCCTTCGTTGTTGCTTTGGTATTAATCCATAAGAAACGCACCCGAAAATCTTGAGGTGGTGCACAGATGGGATACGTTTGTACCAAACTTCATGAGGAGTGGCTTCATCTAAAGCTTTTGTAGGTGAGATATTACGCAGGTATATAGATGTGGCGACCGCTTCACCCCAAAAAACTTTGCTTAAATTCTTTTCATGCAACATGCTTATGGCCATCTCTTCGATAGTGCGATGTTTTCTCTCCGACACTCCGTTTTGCTCTGGAGTGTAAGGAGCGGTAATATCTCTTCGTATTCCTTCCCGCTCACAAAAAAACATAAAATCCTTCGAATAGAACTCCCCTTCTCTATCAGTTCTAAGGGCCTTGATAATAGCACCCGACTCTTTTTCCACTTTTACTTTGAACAACTTAAATTTTGTAAACGCCTCTGACTTTTCACTTAAAAAATATACCCATGTCATGTGACTAAAATCATCAGTAAACATCAAAAAATACGTACTACCTCCCAACGATTGTGTAGGCATAGGCCCACATATATCGGCATACACAAGATCAAGAATATGTGAAGTTCTAAATGGATGAGTTGGAAATGGTACCTTTGATTGCTTCCCTTGAACACAGCTTTCACACACGTTCCATTTCCATATTCCTGGCAACCCATGTACCAGCCGATTAACACTAAGACTCATCAAACTTCTCTCATTTAAGTGTCCAAATCGTAAATGCCACAACACTGATTCATCTTCCATTGTAGCAAATGCAGCTTCATGATAAGTTCCAGTAACATCAAGAGGAAAAGTATTGTTACCTGACATGGGAATCATGCACACTATGTCACCATTTTTTGTTCGTAATCGTACATGCGCCGTTGTCAAAAACCAACTTATGACCAGCCTTCATTAACTGCCCTACACTCAGAAGATTGTAACTGAGTTCTGGTGCATATTGAACATCATTAAGAATCTTGTGCTTTCCAGCGGCCACTTCGATTCTAGCATTACCTTTCCCTTCTACTTGAATCCGTTTTCCATTGCACATTCTCACTTTTACCTTTTTTGAATCATCCATATCTTTAAACAATTCTCGTTCCCTTGTCATGTGGTTTGAACAACCACTATCCAAAAACCACACACCTTTTGATTCACTACTTGAATCACCAATGGCCATAAAACTTTTGTCATCATCATTTCCTTCATCAACTTCTTGGACACATGTATCATTTATAGTGGTAAAGAGTTGACCCTCTTCTTCTTCTTGATTATCTTCCCCCAAGGCCGGATTAGCTTGGGGTTTATTCAAACAGTCTCGACTCATATGATCATATTGTTTACAATTGTAACACTGAATGTTACCTCTTCCTCTGCCATAACCTCTACCTCGTCCACGTCCACGACTACGGTTGGCCCCTCTACCTCTACCTCGAGTACTGGACCCAGTACTTTCATCTTCTCTAGCCTGAAAGGCTTGTTCTTCAGTCATATTTTGGCTGCCCCGGTTCACCCTAGCCTCATGTGATTGCAAAGATCCCATGAGTTGATCAAATCTAAGGTGACTAAAGTCCTTGGACTCCTCAATTGCAGCCACTACATGGTCCCATTTGACCGGTAAACTTCGAAGCACTTTCTCAACCATAGTCTGATCCGGTACCACCTCTCCATAAGCACGCTTTTGATTAACAATCTTCATAACTTTTGAGAGAATGTCTGCAACTGCCTCTCCATCCTTCATTTGAATTGTCTCGAATTCACGTCTGAGTCCCTGCAACTTGACCATTTTAACCTTTGAGTCTCCTTCATACTCGTTTTGCAGAAGCGTCCACGCTTGCTTAGACGTAGTTGCTCGCCGATTGTATGAGTGATAGAGCTCTCGCATCCTTCTTTCTATTTTCGCGCAGCTTATTCCGATCACCATCTTGTTCATTAAAGCCCGTTCCCACGAAATCCCAGAGATCTTGTGACAGTAGAATTGTCTTCATGCGTATCTTCCAAAACTCGTAACCTTCACCTTTGAAGATTGGCAAGGGGGTAGTTGGAAGACCACTCGTGTTTGTCGACATGACCAGAGTAACAAAAAACAGTACAAGATGAAATAAATTAGCCGTAAGTGAGGTGTTTTTATTGATCTCAGAACCTGGATGCTCTGATACCAATTTGATGGAACAAATTGATATTCAAGAGTAATTTACGATTGAAAGTGCATACTTTATTGAATGATCAAAGGCCATATATATATATGGCAAACTCCAACGTACAGAAAAAACTTATTCAAAAAGCTAAGAAACTTGACCTAGTAAATAGGAGATAAACAAACAGACTTAGCTGGCCTAGAGACCAGGACCTATTGACCATACCAATTCTTTATTCAAATGAAACCTATTTACAAACCAACGGTTACAATCTTTAAATTACCCTCCAATATGAACCGTCCCTGTCACTGTCTCCGGCTTCCCGATGATTGGTGAATGTACCGACAAACAAATAAAACCTCGGTAAAACCACGCTAATTAGAAATTGCAGAAGCTACGGTTGAAGACGATGGTTGTGACCAATTCAAACACCAAGTCATCACCTTCATCTTCTAGACAGAGAAAGAAGACAAAATTATTATGGAGATTGAATATGGGTCAACGAAAAGCACTGACCTTGAAAAGATTTTTTTCTATAATACCGGAAGTTATGGTGATTTTTCGGCGACCGAAGCCCAGCTCAACCGAACAAAGGTGAGATATATATACGCCCATGAGGATACAACGGCGCTGTGTTGGTTGGAAGTGGAAACGACAAAAGGCACTGGCTATGATGGTGGTTGTGTTGTTGTAGGTGATGGCGTAGGTGGTTGGTTTGGTGGTATTGGTGGTGGCCGATGATGGTTGTTGTCCGGGGCTTTGGTTGTGGTAGATGGTTTGCAAGTATGGTGTTGCAGGTTTGTGGTGACATAATTAACAAAATTGTTGTCATTTTTGTTTAGATGGTGAGTTGATGTAAAGGAAGTATGAGATTGATGAGATGATGTTGTCATGATAATGGGGGTATCAGGTGGGCCTAGATGGTGAGTTGTTAGGATTAAGGAACAACAATGGTGATGGATGTTTGAGAAGGAAGATTGTGATGATAGTGGTTGAGAAGGAAGAGTTTATAATATTTTGGCTTTTTTAAATATATGGGTATTTTAGTAATTTCACATGGACTTAACTGAAAAATTAACCTCCCTTCAAGTCAGGGACAATCGATGCAATAAAATTCAAACCACAGATACCATTTATATAATTTTAAAAAGTTAGGGAGTATACTTTAAATTTAGGCAAACCATAGAAACCATCCGTATAATTTAATTACTCTTATTTGAACCTACCTCTAGATTAGATACCCTAAGTATAGGGACGGTAATTGTTGAAGGTTAAATGCTATTTAAGATATTTCTAACACAAATGTCTACATTTTGTTTTATTTGTTGTAAATTTTGTGGTAAATTGGCGTTTGCAAGCAATCCAAAAAACATACGACTTTAAATGAATACGCATGAGCATGATTTCAAAGAGTAGGCCACTTATCACATCTCAAATCTCCGAAGTCATTCCAACTTGTTAATAATGTAACTAGAGGTGATAAAAAAACGGTTTGGGAACCGGATCGGGAAAACTGAACTGAACCGGTTTATAAAAAAACCGGTCCGGTTTCTACAAGAACCGGATGTTATAGGATCGGTTCCTCATCTCTACGATAAAACCGAACCGAACCGGTTTCGGAACCGGTTCCAAAAAAACCGGTATTTTTTAATAAAAAACTGAATTTTATATTATATATATATATATATATATATATATATATAGGGGAAAGATCCTGTACAAAGTGTTTTTTGGTAAGAACTGTGAGAATCAAAGGAGGGTATTTTTTTTATTTTTTTTGTCAAATTTTTTTTTCCCATATTATTAAACATGTATTATAGTATTGAAAACTAAAAAAAATTGGTATAGAGTAATTATGTGTAGAGTAATTACATAATTACTCTAGTGTAAACTAGTGTATTTACTTTAATGGCGTAATTACACTAAAAAAAATTTTAATTTCTTTTTTTGTATTATTCATCTAGAAAGTATGTTTAAGTACATGGGAAAAAAAATTCTAAAAAATAAAATAAATTTTTCCCCCCTTTGATTCTCACAGTTCTTACCGAAAAACACTTTGTATTTGATCTTTACTATATATATATATATATATATATATATATATATATATATATATATATATATATATATATATATATATATATATATATAGGGGTTGGTTCAATGGGGAACCACAAAAAAATGGAGAACTGGGGAACAAGGGGTATTTTTTTCCAAATTCTAAAAATCTAAAATAACCTTCACAAACAAATTACATCTTCTTCCACTTTCTCTCCCCAAACCCTTTCTCTCTTTAAACACCTTCTCTCTCTCTAAGCATCTTCTCTCATTACAGTCTTCTCTGGCATTCTTCTCCGATGGTCTTCTTCGGCAGCCTTCTCCGACGATCTTCTCCAGCGGTCTTCTCCGATGGTCTTTCACTGCAATCTATTATGTTTTATTTTGTTAGACATCTGCTTAAGATTTGTTCCAGATATGATTCTAGGGATTCTAGTAAACAACATCAAGCTATACCATTGTAATCTATTCCAGATCTGCTTCAGCTCCAGATTTGTTCCTGATCTGATACTAGAGTTTGTACCTTCAGTGAGTAAACACATACTTACTGCATAATCTCCTAAACATTTTCAATGATCTAACTTCTATAATGAAATTTGGTTATTATTAATTCCAGATTTGTTTTTGTTCCATATCTATTTCTGTTCCGGAAAATCTTTTGATTTATGTTGTTTGTTCTTTGGTTTATGATTTTTCATAACATAATAAGTATAATGTTTCTGTGATTTTTGATTTAGTTGAATTTTTCAGATTCGTATTAAGTTGATCTATTGTATTGTTGAATAAGTAATTAGGTTTTGATTTGTAAGAACATGTATAGTAAGATTGTTACAATTTGGAGTTTCATGAAACAAAAATTCGATTCAACATGTTTACTTTTTTTTTTTATTTTGCCAACTTTAGTTTCAAACAGAAACATGCTACTTAAAAGCTTTAACATGTTAAACTATTTTATCAAAAATATTTAACTAGTTATAATATGTGACGTTTGGGAAAGTTTACCATAGACTTAAGCATGTGAAATCAATGACTTTCCTAGAAGTCTAAAGTGTGTTAATTGCTACCAGTTTAACTGTTGTTTGATCCATAAATAATTGAATTGGAGCTGGAGTTTATTTTTTATGTGAACAAATTAAATGTAGAGAGACTAGTTGTTTGTTGAATATTGCTGTGATTAACTGGGCGGCTTACTGATTAAGTGATACTCTACTAGTTCAACTACGTTCAGCTTTGTTAAAAAATTGATTTAACATGTTAAAAATTATTTTATATCAGGTTTAGTTTCAAATAGATTTGAAAAACACAGTATGCTACTTACAAGGTTTAACATGTTAAATTATTTTATTGAAAATATTAACTTGTTAATATGTATAAATTTTTATACAAATTATTTTAATTTTTGAAAAAAAAAGAATTGTGATTTAAGATGTTAAATTCTTTTAATTATCAGTTTAATTATGTACGTGTGTACTGTTAAAAGCTTACCTAAGGGTGTATGTTGAATACTGTTAAATTTTATCTCGTTTTGTATAACTTGTTAATTTGATGATGGTATGGGGTTTGGATACAAGTAGGCTAGTGAATAGTGATAGAGCTTGATAGCTTGTGTGTATCATCTGACATTTAGTTATGTTTATAGTGTTAACCGTTAACTACAGATAAGCTGCATTACATAGGACTTTGTGGTTTATAGCCTTTTAAAGTTTAAGCTATGACCTATAAAAAGCCTAATTATTTATAACTATTCATAACTGATAAGCATACTAGTTATTGAAAGAATACCGGTTATTAAAGGAATACCATATTATTCCATTTCAGTATTTTGGGTCGTAAATAGAGGTATAGCTAGCTTTTTTTATGAATAAGAAACACGAAACACGAAAGAAGAAGAAGATATGTGAAAAGAAAGATTTGAGGAAAATGATAGTGACACGTTTTCAGTGAAGCAACAAACGCATTAAAAATACGTAAGTGTTTTATTTGAGAAAAACATCAAACCCTTTTGTTAGGTTTTTGTTTGTTACGTTAAATGTGATATTTTATTTTTATTCGTAGTGTTTTATAAGGATATTGATGTACCTATTCTTGATATAACTCTAGATCTGGAACATATTAGTAGTACAAGGTTTCAGACTGTTTTAATAAACCTCGTCTGATCTGTAAGGATGGTTTGTTTAACAACAACAACAACATATTGTATGTGAAGATGTTGTTTTTGGGATGGAAACCGTTGACATAAGTGATGATTTTGATGTTACTTGAGGTGAGAACCATTAGATGATTAAAAACAAGGTCGTGGGGAATATTTCTTTAAGGTTAATTGAGGAGGAAGTTAAGGATGTGCTGGAAATGGATGATGGTATGGTTTTGGATGTTGGTGGAAGTCAGTATCCGCCGGCTCTGCCGATGAAGCCATCGTCGAGCGGTTTGAATTCCAGAAGATTTGGTAATTCTTCTAGGAGGCCACTACATGGCCGGTTGTTATCCGAGGGCATCATTGGTGGAGGCAAAGTCTTTGTCGCATTATGAGGATGGTGGATATAATAGTGCTGATGAGCAGAATCCCTGTTATGGATTGTCTTATGGTGATGCCGTGGGCTGTAGTCCTTTTATGTCCTACAATCCGTTGAATCTTAATTAAGATAATATGGTATGCCTTTAATAAAACGTTGAATTATTAAGAAAAAATGTGCACATTTAGCCTATGCCCTAGTGTACCCTTTAGTGGCAGATAAGTAAATTTTAGCGTTTGTGTAATTTGATTATACGATCATCTAGGGGTCAAATGATCAAATATCATTTCTTATTGTTTGGTTATGATTGTTGAATTATTAAGGAATAAGGAGTCAGTTCATTAGTTTGGGGATAGTAGTAGAGGAAATGCTCCTGGTTACTTGATGATTAAACTGTTCCAGACAGTCTGTTGCAATCTATTCTGTTTTGATCCCCGACTTGTAATTTTTATGTATCATTCTATTCTAGATCTGATTCTAGGGTTTGTTCCTTCATTGAGTAAACACATACCTGATCTAAAATCTTCTAAACCTATTAATTGATTTAGTACATTTTATTTCTGTTTTTGTTAAAAGAAAATTCAATTTAACAAAATTCAATTTAACAAGGTAAATAGTTTTGTATTAGCAATCTTGTGAGCCGGTTTGAGTTTCAAACAACTTTTAAAACATAATATGCTGCTTAAACTGTTTAACATGTTAAATTATTTTATTCCAGCATTAGTTTTAAACAGATTAAAATCATAATTTAATTTGCTACTTAACAGCTTTAACATGTTAAAATATTTTAGCAAATTTGCATAATGGTTTCAAGTACTTATTATTGCTGGTTTTGTCAAAAGAACATTCAGTTTAACATGGATGTTTAATAGTTTTATTTTTTCAATCTTGTGAAACAGCTTGAGTTTCAAACATATTTTAAGACATAATATGTTGCTCAAAAGTTTTAACATGTTAAATTATTTTAACAGAAGTGCATAATAGATTCAAGTACATTTTATTTCCAGTTTTGTCAAAAAGAAATTCTGTTTAACATGTTAAATAGTTTGGTTTTAACACTCTTTAAAATACAATTTGAGTTTCAAATAGATTTTAAAACATAATATGTTGCTTAAAAGGTTTAACATGTAAAGTTATTTTATTTCTTCTTTAGTTTCAAACAAATTTAAAACATAATATGCTACTTAAAAGATTTAACATGTTAAATTAATTTTGCAAATATGCATAATGGGTTCAAATACATATTATTGCTAGTTTTGTCAAAAATAAAATTCAGTTTAACATGTTAAATAGTATTATTTTATTAATCTTGTGAAACAACTTGAGTTTCAAACAAATTTTAAAACATAATATGCTTGTTAAAAGGTTTAACATGTTAAATTATTTTAACAAAAGTGCATAATGGATTCAAGTACATTTTATTTCTGATTCTGTCAAAAGAAAATTTTGTTTAACATGTTAAATAGTTTTGTTTTAGCACTCTTTGTGAAATAGCTTGAGTTTCAAAGAGATTTCAAAACTAAATATATTGCTTAAAAGGTTTAACATGTTAAATTATTTTTAAACAAATTTAAAACATAATTTGCTACTTTAATGGTTTCACATGGTAAATTATTTTAGCAAATATGCAGAATGGGTTCAAGTACATATTATTGTTGGTTTTGTCAAAAGAAAATTCAGTTTAACATGTTAAATAATTTTATTTTTATCAATGTTGTGAAACATGTTGAGTTTCAAATAGATTCTAAAACATAATATGTTGCTTAAAAGGTTTAACATGTTAAATTATTTTAACAAAAGTCTAAAATGGGTTCAAGTACATTTTATTTTTAGCTTTGTCAAAAGAAAATTCAGTTTAACATGTTAAATTATTTTATTTTAGCAATTGTGTTAAACAGCTTGAGTTTAAAACAGATTCAAAACATAATATGTTACTTAAAAAGGTTTAACATGTTAAATCATTTAACAAAACATCATGAGTTTTAAACAGAATGTAAAAGGTTAGGTGTTATTCATCTGCAGGTATATACATATTGTTGATATTTTCATATATCGTATTATCCTTTTAAACCAGGTAAACGTGTTATATAAAAATCAAACCATGGACGGAGAAAATGATAATCAGCCAACAACAAACAATCAACTTGAAGGAGATGATTATTTAAAAATTATATTGAATACTTGTTGCATTATTATTTTAGGTTTATGAAAATGAAATATAAATATTTTGATTGAAATTTTTTTGCAGCATCGAATGATAATTCAACGACTGATTCATATTATAGTTTTGCAAGTACTACACCTCAAAGTTCTTTAGTTTGGATACCGCAAGTGCCAAAAGATCAAAAATCTTTTGTCGACCAAGATTTTACAACAGTAGAAAGTGCAAAAAAAATGTATTCTGGTTATGCACAAAAATGTGGATTTGACATTAGGCTTTTGACACAAAAGACATGAGCAAATTACTATGAAACACATTAAAAATGTGATAAACTCTTTAATAGTTAGGCTATTTAACATGTCAAATAATTTTAATTTAACATGTTAAATCTTGTAAATGTTAGTTTTACAAAAAGGTAGGAAACTCAAACATAAATAAAATAATTTAACATGTTAATATCATTTTTCTTGACTCCACAAAATAATTTGACTTGTGTCACCATTATCTGCTTAATACAAGCTTCCGCACTACCTGGAATCATCAAATCAGCCATCCGTTAAGAAATATGATTTGTTGCAACAGAAAAGCAATAATTAAATTTCACGCAAGCAGTTTCAAATGGAGTAAGTTGGTCTCATAAACCTAATATAAGTAGCAAAAAGCGCACCATCCATACATGTTTAAAACAAGCACGCTTGCATGCTCTTTATCAATATGTGTTTTTCTACATTCTTACAATAAAAAAAAATTGAAAATGATATTGTGAGGAATGTTTCAGCCAGATTACTATAAAACACATTGTAAATCTAGAAAACTATTTAATATCAAGGCTATCTAACATGTTAATTTTTTTTACTTAGCATGTTAAATCTTTTAAATGTTCAGTTTTACAAGAAGGTAGGAAACTCATATAGAAATAAAATAATTTAACATGTTAAATTCATTTTTCTTGAATTGACAAAATAATTTAACTTGTGCCGCCATTTTTTTAAAGGAGAAGATCAAAGACTGTCAAAATAATCATGTTCAAACACAAACATCAAACATTTCAATTTAGCATGTTAAATATTTTTAATGATAAGTTTTTAAAATCAGGATGAAACTAGAATTGAAATAAAAAAATTAACATGTTAAATTGATTGATATCTAGAACTATCAATGAACTGCTTAAAGAAAAACCTAGATCATAATATTCGACCTCAAATCTAAAGAATTATGATCAATATAAATTGAAAGAAATTGAACTATAATCAAAGAATAATGATCAAAGTGAACACGACGAAAGTGAAAAAACTGAACAATGTTACCTCGTAGATGGTTTTGCCATTGATTAAGCAAAGTAAACACAAATAACAACAAAATTTTCACTAGATACATATTAGATTACATCGGAGACAGATCAGAGACATAATGGATTGCATTGGCTACCAAGTATGCAATAGTTCTCTCCGCGACCAGGTCTTTAATGGTTGTGTCATGGTTGGGAAATTACCAAAATGCCATTTCTTTTCTTCCATGACAAGGCGATGATCATTGTTTCTTCGAGACAATGCACTACAGGAACCAAAAAGCTCACAACATTATCGGCTTAATACAAGCTTCTACACCATCACAAATCATCAAATTAGCCAGCCGTTTATAGATATGATTTGCTACAACACAAAAGTGATTATAACTCAAAACAAGCGACACCACTTAGGAACAATTGCCAACACTAACAGAAACAGAACCAGTAAACATATTATTCTCCAGATACAACACGTGTAACCTAGTTTCACGACTACCTTCACAAATCCTTTTAGGGATCCGCCCTTAAATCCGATTGCAACTCACATCAAACCTCTCCAAACCCACCATTTGAGATAATGAATCCTTCAACTCACTAACATAATTATTTAACCATTTGAGATAATGAATCCTTCAAATTCCGAAACATATCCATCCGTAACTTGCCTGAAATATTGTTCCGTGACAAATCAGCCACTTCCAACAACAAACATGATTTAAATCTTTCAGGAACCGAACCAGATATATTATTACTAGAAACATTAAACTCAATTTCTGTAGCAAGAAGCACACAGCCCATGCATATTTAAAACAAGCACACTTGCATAATCCAATTGAAAATCCGATTAACTCTCAAATAACAAGACTATTTGACATGTTAAACAAATTTAATTTAACATGTTAAATATTTTTTTATGTTAAGTTTTACAAATCTGTATGAAGCTACAATTGAAATTAAAAAAAATGTAGATGCACATATTGTGACTAATGCTATTGAATTGCGAATTTAAAGTAGTTTTGTTGATTGTCGAGTGGTCGAAGGTGGAAAAGTATGGTCAAAGGTAGAAGTAAACGGTCAAAGGAGAAACTGGGAGGTCGAATGAAAAATTGTATATATGAATGTCCAGATTCGCCCTATATGAACGGTCGAACCTGCACATTTGACCAAGCTATTTGGGCGAATGTGTAGGTCTATATAAGGCAATCTCATTTTTTGAATGTTAACTTTTGGTCATTTGTTTTCCCTCCCAGTGTGTGTTTCTCCCTATGGTTATTATTGAGTCTGTAAACAAGTTTAATCATTATAAACAACGTTTTGAAGTGTAATTGATTATCTAATTGAATGAAATGATTATGTTTATGATGATTTCTGTGTTTTGCTAGTTTTATTATCATTTTGTGATCAATTCAGGGATTCCACACCTGAATTGAACTTGTTTGATCATTATCTTTGTTGATTAGCCGATCCTACGCGCATACAAAGTGGTATCAGAGCTCGATTGGTCGTACAAGGCTTTCATCAAGTTGAAGGAATCGATTACAACAAGATTTATGCACCGGTTGCACGCTTAGAAGATATCCGCATGTTTCTGGAATTTGCATCTTATAGGAAATTCAAGGTGTATCAAATGGACGTTAAAAGCGTGTTTCTTTATGGTGTGGTCAAGGAGGAAGTTTACGTAGGTCAACCACCAGGCTTTGAGGACCCAATTCACCGGGATAAGGTCTACGTTCTAAACAAAGCTCTTTACGGGTTGCACCAGGCTCCAAGGCAATGGTATGAGGAGTTGAGCACGTATCTTCTGTCCAAAGGATTTAAGCGAGGTTTGGTAGATTGCACACTGTTCACAAAACGAACAGGAGATGACTTGCTTCTAGTGCAGATTTATGTTGATGACATTATTTTTGGTTCTACTAACGAACTTCTGTGCAGAGAATTTGAACGTGTTATGCAGGAAAAGTTCGAAATGAGTGCGATGGGAGAGATGCAGTTTTTCCTAGGCTTGCAGGTGGATCAAAGACCAACGGGGATCTTTATTCACCAGACCAAATATGTTTTTGAAGTCTTGAGCCGATTTCAAATGGATGATTCAAAGCCAATGGATACCCCGATACAACCTAATCACGGGATTTGTATTGACGCTAAGGGGGAGCTAACTGATCCTTTTACATACAGAGCAATCGTCGGATCTCTGATGTACCTCACCGCCTCCAGACCAGATATAATGTTTGCCACATGTCTCTATGCACGTTTTCAATCGAAGCCAAAATAGAGTCATCTTGCAGCTGTCAAACGTATCCTTAGATATCTGAAGGGTTGTCCGTCGAGAGGACTATGGTACCCTAATGATGATAATTTTGACCTAATCGCTTTTAGTGATGCAGATTAGGAGGCTGTGACAAAGACAACAAATCCACAACGGCTGGATGCCAGTTTATGGGGAGCAGGCTCGTGACCTGACAATGCAAGAAACAAACTGCAGTCGCCTTATCCACATGTGAAGCAGAATACGTCTCAGTATCATGCTGCTGCTCACAAGTTCTCTGGATACAACTACAGATGGTGGACTACGGTTTGCAATTTCTTAAAACCCCTATTTACTATGATAATGAAGCCGCAATTGCATTAACAAAAGATTTAGTAAATCACTCGAAAGCTAAACATATCCGGATCAAATATCATTTTACCCGTGATTGTTACGCAAAAGAGTTGATCGATATGGTCAAAATCCACACTGACTATCAACATGCAGATCTTTTTACCAAAGCTTTTGATAAATCAAGATTTGAATATCTCTTAAAAGCTAACGGTATAAAAGAAAAACAAGACTGATCACCACCTCAGTTTATCGCTTTTTAGTTTAGTTTTTATTGTTTTTCAGAAAAACACAAAAATCCAAAAATAGGTTTTACATTTTTAGGTAAAGTTTATTTTCAGAAAAACCAAAAACATTGAAAAATCCAAAAACCCATAAAAATTAGAAAACCCAAAATGATTTCCAGGAGAAAAAGGGGAAATGAAAGTACATTAGTGGGGATCTGACACATGCTAAAGAAGTGTAATGCAATATAAGGCGTGTGTTTGAGTCTGTGTGATGTGTTGATAGGCTTCGTAGACCTATTACTGCGTGCCTGATACATACATATCAAACGAATTGTTGTGTGGATGAACTCCTCATGGGCATATGGTCTTAGTACCGTAATTTCTTTTGATAGGGTATTTGTACAAAATTCGGAGGTTTCGTGTCGTTATGTTATTAGTTATCTGGGATAGCCTCTCTGATCTTCTGCTGTAAGTCATTACGGACCTAGATCAGGTAGGTTGTCTTTATAAAAGAGCTGTAAAGCCAGATCCTAAAGTTACCGAATTGAGGAACTTTCAATGTATGACGATAATTAAAGATTATCTAATGCATCGTATCCAATCATTGATGCAAATCATGATTGATATCAGCCCTCAACCTGGTAGAGTGCACAAATTACTTTGTTGCATTGATTTGCTGACCTTTATACCTTTGTGCCTTATACCTTGTAAATTACAGATGACGAAAGCATAATCACGCGTTACAATGAATCTTTGTGCATTTATTTCTTGATACGGGAGTATGTCGTGTGCGTGGGAACCCCAGACAATTGAGTTTATACTATAAATAATAGTATTCAGTCTAAAGCACTGCACAACAGTCTGCATATTGTCTTTAATGATAATAAATCAAAAGATCAACGGTGTGATCAGATTTCTCAATAACTGATATGGACCCTTTATCGGAAATCACAAAACATTTACTGCTTTATCTTTACATTTTTGCATTTTACATTTCTCGTAAAAAATACAAAACTCAAAAAGATTTTAGGTGTGTTTTAACAAAAAGTTTAGAAAATCCAAAAGATTTTACATTTCTATCTTATTTTTGATAGTTGATGGTGTTTGATGGTGATTTTCTAAAGCTTGATGGACCATTTAAGTTTTGTCATCTTAAAATGAGAAATAATGAATATCGGATGCTTAAAAGTTAAGAAAATTTTTGAACGGGACTCGATTTTGAGATTTGGTAAAAATTTCAAAAATTCCAAGTTTCATTCGCCCCTTCATTGGGTCGAAGGTGGAATTTTTCCTGCTCATTCGAACCTTTCAAACGGTCGAATGTGAGTGTTCATGTGTTATTTTCACATTCGAACCATTTGTCTGCATTCGAACCTTTAAATAAGGTCGAAGGTGGACAAATTTTCACATTCGCCCTAGTCGTTTGGTCGAATGTGGAGCCTATATATGCCTGATCTGCACATTCGACCCCATATTCAAAAAATTTTAAATTTATGTGATAAAGTGATCTTGTTGCTCGTGAATTAAAAATCATACCATTGTGATCTATGTGGTTTACTAATCATTTCAAGATATCATTTGCAGGTATCCATCCACAAACGAAGTCAAAATCATTGATTCTTTGATCGAACCCTAACTAAGATCAAATCATGATTATTAACTGTTAATTGTTAAAATTTTTGTTAAGGATTTAGTGTTTAAGTGTTTTAGGGGGAGAATAAACAAAAATCAAGGATTTAAACATTACAGTTTGTTCAATTGATTGATTAAATACTTCTAACCCTAGATTTTAAATGAAACACATAAACACTGATTAATTGATAAAATTGATGATTGGGAATTGTTAATCGGCCATATTAGATGGTATTCAAACCAAAATTGCATGTTAAAATCAAAATGGCATGTTAAAACCATCCAAATCAAAATCTGCAATATGAGAAGATGAACAGTCTTCTTTCGCCCAAATCTAAACGGTCGAACGTGGACTTTTGGTCGAATGTAGATGTTCAAATGGTCGAAAGAGGAATAAATGGTCGAATGGACAATTTTTAAACACTGATTTTCACATTCGAACCTTTGATTCCACATTCGAACCTTTATTTTCACATTCGTACCTTCGAATGGTCAAATGTAGAAATTTAAAAACAAAAATTTCAAGTTTTGGTTATTTTTGTCCGTTTTTAACGTGTTTTCTTGATTTGTTTTGCAGTCTAATCATGTCTGAACAGGAAAGTGCTGATGTTCCCGCCGGATCTTCAGAAAAGGCAGCTGGAAAAGAACAAATTAAAGATTTACCATTTGAAGCAGCACACAATTGCTATGCGTTTATGGGAGATCTGAAGAAACACACAGAATTCACCGGCATTGTTGATTTCTTGAAGAGAAGCCGTGTGATTGTTGCACTTGCTGCTCCGGCCATCATATATAAGGATCATCAACAAGAATTCAGGAAGAATGCCAAGATGGATTATTGGAACAATGAATCTGCTGTTGTAAGTACGATTCACGGGGAGTTCGTGATTATTTCTGAAGATGACATTAGAGAGGCACTGAAGCTGCAGGATAAGAAGACAGATCAAAGAGAACTATCATGGATTGAACAGAGAAAGTGCTTCCTACGAATAAAGTACAATGGACCGATTACTGATGGTTCTTATACAAAGGGAAGCTATGCCCGCAGTTTAAGTATCTTGCACACGTCATGTTACATGTGTTTGGATCAGTGAGTGGAGGGTATGATGTTATGAGAAAGAGTATTAGCTCTTTGATGGTTGCCCTTATCCTAAACAAGCCTTTCAATGTATCTGGTATGATACTTGAACATATGCTGGAACCACTCAGAGGTTTTAAGAACAAGAAGTTTATGCTATATCCGAGATTCCTGCAGATGATATTTGATGAGAAGTATAAAACTTGAGAAGAGATCCTACTCAAATAGTTGTACATGATCACATGAACCTGAACATGCTAGTTAGAATGAAAGGTTATAAAGGTGTGCCGATGAATGAAAGACCACCACACAAGAATCTGTTTGGTCATCTGATTAATCCAGGATATGAAGATCCAGGTAAGGATAAAGCTAGACATGCTAACAATGATTCTGATGAAGACAATCCTTTATGTCCTGTTGATCCTGATGCTAAGAGAAAGCGTCAAGTAGTGAATGTCGGTGCAAAGACTGAAAAAGGGAAAGAGAAACAAGATGATGTAGAACCACCACAGAAGAAGGTTTCTAGAAGAAAGAAGAGTGTAGCCAAAAAGGGTTTACATTTGGTTGATGAAGTGTCTGTTGATTCTGAAGAGACACGGGAAGATGGGAGATGGAATTCAGAGAATGAGACTGTTAAGAGCACCACGCCCAAGGCCACTGTGGCTGGTGAGTCTGAAAGTCTTAACAAGTCTGTAGAAGAGCAAAGGACAAAAAGTCCTATTGCATTGGATGAGATTGATGAAGGATTGGGATTGGGATCTGAAGATTTTGGAGGATCGCCAAAGACAGGAGAGAAACAGAAGAAACCATTATACAGGAAGAAAGAAAAGGTTGTGAAGCCGATGGAGAAAAGAGCTAGAGACATTGAGAATCTGATTGCTGGAAAGAAATTGCCTGCAGCATCTAGTTCTAAATCAGCCATTACATCCCCAGCAGCAAAGAAACACAAGACATCGTCTGCTGCTGAGCATACTAATCTACCAACTGATGCGTTTAATGATGCTTTGGATAGAGTTCTGAAAAAGCTGAAGAAAGGAAAGATTCCTGTTGCTGAAGCTTCAACACCTAAGGTTATTGTAGATAGTGATGTGATGACTGCAGTTAACCAGAAGCTTGCAGAAATGATGAAGATTATCAATCAGCAACAAGCAGAGATCGAACAGTTGAGAAATAATGACATAAAGATGTTAGATGTTATTGAATCGTCACATGAAAATCAAGAAGCTCTAGAAGCAAAGAATAAGCAACTTCAGAAAGAGAACAAGTATTTGTTAAAGCATGAACAGAGAAACACCAGAAGGTACATTACTATGAAAGAGGAGAACAAGAAGCTGAAATCAGATAATAAGAGTATGAATAATCTGATAAAGGATTTGTACTCTAAAGCTCCACAACTACAAGCTAGTGAAGAAGATAAAGAACGTGACGAGGGGGAAGTTGATTTTGAACCATCTGATGAAGAAGAAGAAGAAGATGATGAGTTGAATGAGGATGCCAGTGATGCTCCTAAAAAGAAGAAGAAAGATGATGGTGATGATGATGGTTCAGGTGATGATTCAGGTGAAGGTAACAGCTCTGCTAGTTCTGATAGTGATGATGATGATGATGATACTGACAAGTATAAGTGTAAGAAGAGAGGATCGGGAAAGGACACAGGAGAATCTAGTTCTAAAGCTCCTGGTGGCACTACTGACGATGATAATATCTTCTGGAACGAGAAGTTAAAAGCCTTATCTGATGAAGATAAGAAATTATATCGCCAGATGTTGACTGACAGAGTCTGGACGATCGAGATGACTGGTAGGTTTCCAGAGATATTTGAGTCAAACGATATGCGTTTTGAGTTGGAATATAACGATCATGATCTAGAAGACGGAGAAGTTTCTGCAGCCATGTCGAAAGAGATATTGGAGGGACTGGCGAAACAGGTTGGTAAATCTCTGGAGGAGTTGATGAGTGAGAATCAGATACCTAATATACCTGAGAAAGAAGCAGGTAATCACTCTGATGATAGAAATGTTCCGGTGTTTGAAGAAGTTGAGATAGAGGATATTACTAGCGAGGAATATCCAGAATACTTTAAGAATGACAAAGATTCTGGATTTCCTGAATTCTCTGATGAAATATTGAGCCAGGCTGAGAAACTAGCTCGTGAGAAGAGTAAGAAGTTTGTTGAAGAAGTGTTTCCAGATTGTCAAAAGCCAAATACAGAACAATCTGATGCTTTGAAAGAATTATTGAGGAAGCTTAAAGAAAAAGAAGCTAACCATCCAAAGATTGAAGTTCAAGGTAGCTTTTACAAATTCCATAATGATTTGTTTAAAGGAAAAGCTCTCGGCTGGAAGTACTTTAGACAGCTGAAATGTGTCGTAGTAAAATGGGAAAAAGGAATTTTGTACTTCGACAGATTCCATGACATAAAGACACTACCGTACTGGGCTGTTCGAGATATCTGCAGACATGAAATGTCAGGTGCTACAGTAAACAACCATCTTGTTGGTTACTTTGCAGATAGAATGGCTAAAGAGAGCAGGTCGAAATGGGATGTGTTTACTCCACAATATCCTAAGAGGATTGTCCATAAGAAGGAGAAGGATGATATTACGGGGTTGCCCAAGGTGACTTTGAAGTATAAACCACCAAAAGTGTTGAAACATATTCCTTTGATGCAGATTCCACAACACTTTTCAAAGGATTTCATGTGGTGGTACTATGATTGGAAGACGACAGAAGCTATTATTGTTCTGAAAGATGGTTTGAAGGACTTCAAGAAGATTCACATCTTTGACCCTACGTGGCTCATAAATTGCTCGCACGAAGACATCATCATGCTTTATTATAATCAGATTTATTGTGAAGCGAAAGATAGTGAACAAGCATCCAAATATCAACGTGTGGTATTCTTATGCTTTGCGGGGGATGTGAATTCAGGTTGTGATTTCGACAAGAAACTGGGGAAGTTTGTTAAGATTCAAAAATGTTGAAAAGAAGAAGCCAAAACAAACTCATGAACTAGTGATGACAAAGAACAAAAGGCGTTATTGCGTATCAAACTAATGAACAAGACGATGGACGAAGAGCGAAGGCTGAAGCAATTCAAGAAATAGTTGAGAGGGAGTTTGTAGATGCACATATTGCGACTAATGTTATTGAATTGTGAATTTAAAGTTGTTTTGTTGATTGTCGAATGGTCAAAGGTAGAAGTAAACGGTCGAAGGAGAAACTGGGAGGTCGAATGAAGAATTGTATATATGAATGTCCAGATTCGCCCTATATGAACGGTCGAACCTGCACATTCAACCAAGCTATTTAGGCGAATGTGCAGGTCTATATAAGGCAATCTCATTTTTTGAATGTTAACTTTTGGTCATTTGTTTTCCCTCCCAGTGTGTGTTTCTCCCTAGAGTTATTATTGAGTCTGTAAACAAGTTTAATCATTATAAACAACGTTTTGAAGTGTAATTGATTATCTAATTGACTGAAATGATTATGTTTATGATGATTTCTGTGTTTTGCTAGTTTTATTATCATTATGTGATCAATTCAGGGATTCCGCACCTGAATTGAACTTGTTTGATCATTATCATTGTTGATTAGCCGATCCTACGCGCATACAAAAAATAACTTGTTAAATTGATTGATTCCCAGAACTATCAATGAACTGCTTAAGGAAAAACATAGATCGAAATATTTAACCTCAAATCCAACTTAAAGTCACCTCAACTCCAAGAATTATGATTAAACTTAACATAAATTGAAGAAACTGAACTATAATCAAAGAATAATATTGATCAAAGTAAACACTAGTAAACTAAAGAATCCGAATAACCAACTCTATGAACTATATGCCACTGTTTAATGATGAATAACGAAAGACACTGAATAATGTTGTTATAGAAACTGTATATCACCTTTGCATCGAGTTGGTGTACGTAGGAATAAGTACATACGACTTGGTTATCATCTAAACTTCCATAGGCTTCTTCCTGAACTCTACTTGCTAATGACATTGAAGCAAGTTTACGTGGCAGAGTGCATACTAGGACTTGTCACCCGCCTACTCCCGAATCAGCAAGAAACATAATCAACACCAACTGGTTAAATGAAGTACCTTAAATTAATCTACCATGCACACTTTGTTAAGAAAAGATTAGCATAAATTGAATCAACTAACCAAACTTCATTAAGCAATGGGACATACTACAAATCTGGGTAGGGTTTAAGGACAAAGTGGAGAAAACGACTATGAACACAGTGGCTTCAAAGTGGTCTTATTTATCGGAGGGTGGGGATGTTGGAGTTGACAAGGCAGGGATTACAGATGACATTAGTATAATGGGGAAACCGACCCATGAAGAAATATATTACGTAGCACAAAGTCGTAGTAGTATCTCAATCTGTGAAAATTGAAGATTTAATGTGTAAGATTTTTTGTAGATTACGGATGATATTACTATTCATGCCTATCTTGAATTAGAATGACACAAACTAATAATCAAGATATTATGCAAGGATTTTTTTAGGTACCAATTTACTACGTTATTCATTTTATAAAAGTTTCAAATTTTTTGACAATTAAAGGTTCATTTAATAAATTAATTTAACATGTTAAATCTTTTTAATAACATGTTACATTTTACAAATCAAGCTAAAATAAAATAAATTAACATGTTACATTTTTTTAATACTATGTTATATTTTACAAATCAAAATGAAATAAAGTAATTTAACATGTTAAATTCATTTTTCTTGAATCCACAAGATAATTTAACTTGCGTGACCATTTTTTTGAAAGGACGGGATAGAAAATTGTCAAAAATAGTCATGTTCAAACCCAAACAACAAATGATTTCAATTTAACATATTAAATCATTTTGATGTTATGTTTTAACAAATCTGTATGAAACTGGATTGATGTAATAAACAAATTTAACATGTTAAATTGATTGATTCCTAGAACTACCATGCTTAAAGAAAAACCTAGATTAGAATATTTCGCCTCAAATCCAAGAACTATGATCAAAGTCACCATAAAATGAGGACACTGAACAATAATCAAATAATAATGATCAAAGTAAACACTAATAAATTTAAGAATGGATATGAGGGTAGATTCTTTACAGCATCGAGTGGATGGATCAGAGCATAGGTTGGATGGTTTGAATGATAAGTTTGAGTGGGTCCGAGGTCGTGTGAAGATAGAGGGTGATCAGGTTGGCCCCTTGGATGATAAGGTGGATATTTTAGATGGTAGGATTACTACTCTCGAGGAGGATTCAGTAATTCACATCGATGCTCGCGATCAGATGCGTTACCGGATTGAGAAGCTGGAATCCGATTTGTTGCTTATACAGGGAGATTTGTTGGAGACAAAGAAGAAGATTGCTAAGCAGGACAACAAACTGGAGGACGTTGAGGCTGGTATGGTTGGATTGGGGCAGCGCATGCTGGTTGCTGAAGAGAGGTACGGTGTGGCTACGGCACTGGCCACCGTGGTGTTGATGTTCATGGATATTGTTTTTCATGGACGCAAGATTCCATGAGTCGTTTTGTTATGATGTTGACCTTGGGCATGTTAGGCCCTAGGTTTTGATGAGTCCTGTAGGACAAACTTGTTTTGGTGACAGTTGTTTTCCCCGTTTTCTTTCTTGTTTATTTGAATTGCACTAGACAATATGTATTTTGGTTGGATAATCTTCTATGGACAAGTGCTTTTGATTTTTATCTTTAAGTTTGTTATGATTATGGTTGATTTTCTTTTGTTTGGTTGCTAATCGTTAGTAGTACATGAGCTGTGGAATTATTCTGTTGATATGAATGTCATTTGGAGTGATACTTAGACACGACATAATTAGTTTCCAAAATAGGTGGCTTATATATATATATATATATATATATATATATTGAAAAGGAAAAATGGCACCTGTAACAAAAGCAAACGTTGAGACAGGAGACTTTTCACTTCCTATTTCGCCAGAACAGTTGGCCAGGATGATAGCTCAAAAAGTAACTATTGCCCTTGATCAGCGTGAGACCAACATAGAATTTGGTGGAAGTAGAGTTGGTAACATGTTAGGTAGTAGTATCCTAGGCGATAGCAGTCCACAGAGTCCTGGCACGACCGAGCTTGGACTAGGAGGAGGTTTTCATGTTGGAGGTTCATCAGGTAAGAACGTTTGAGACTGGTTCTAATGTTTCACAAAATAGTTACTTTGATTTTATGTCAACGAATGACTGTTGCGTGTCTTGACGACATAGGAGAACCGGAGTAGGATTGTGGATATGGAGCATTTCTCTCCTATCACCCTAGTATGTTTTCAGGAGCTGAAGGTCCATTGGACGTTATCAAATGGAACAAGGAAATGGGGATAGTCATGAGGACTAGTAACTGTTCCACTTCTCAAAATATTAGGTATGCTGTCAGTTTTCTCCGAGATGATGCTGCTACGTGGTGGAGTATGCAAGTTTGTATACTAGGAAGTATTGTGGCATACGGTATTTCATGGAATGAACTGAAGGAGATGATAGTGAAGGAATATTTCCCCTGTAATGATATACGAAAGATTGAAGCCGAATTGTGGGCACTTGCTATGGAAGGAGCAGAGGTGAAGACTTACTCAGTAAGATTCTGTGAATTAATTAGTTTGGTCCCTAGACTGTTTACGTCGGAGATTGCTATCATTGAGCACTATACGAGGGGTTTGTTACCTCAAATCAAGGGAATGGTAACGTCTCTCAGACCGACCACCCTGCAAACTACTATGTCATTGGCAGATTCCTTAACCGATGGTGTGGTTAGGATGGGAATATTGGTTGATAAGGGTAAAGCTAGGGAAAAACCAACTATGGTGGCAGGAAGGAGTATGGGAACAGGAGTACAACTGCTGAGTAAAAAGAGAAAGAGGGTTGAGGGTCTGTATAGATGGTATAGGAAAAAGAGGAACAAGATCTGCAAGACAGGAAGGTGGAAGCGTGTTAAACATTGTGCATGATGTAGTCGATACGGGCATATAGCCCTAAGATGCAAAGCGCGCATTCCAACTAAGGGTGACAAGAATCAGACTAACCAAGGTTGTTTCTGGTGTGGTATAGTTAGACATTTCAAAAGGGATTGCCCGGAATTTCATAGGACTAATACAAAGAAAGAAAAAATGGAAGAGAGCATGGGCGTAGTTTCCCAAGATCCCATGATGATGACTGGTACGTTCTTTGTTAATAATTAACCTACATCTATTTTAATTGAGACCGGAATTGTTATGAGTATTGATTTGAAAGGATTTAATGTGTGATAGGCCTTTTATAAGAACTAGCTTATGGTATATTAGTGGAGATTTGTGAGGTAGTTAGAAATGATAATTGTCTGACCGTTAATCTAAGAAATTAGTATAGTCATTTACCATAGAACCTAGGAGTTCATTTCAGTAGTGAAATTGGATAAGTTATCCGAGTATTGCGAAACAAACTGGAAATTTAGATTGTGTTTCGAAAATTGGAGTATAGAATTTAGGCTGGTCGCAGAGGAAGTTGTTGAAATTAACGGGTATAAAGAGGATACATGAGTTCCTGCGGAAAGGATTACGCAGTGTTATGACTAGCGTCAGTAAAGATAGGAATGAAGGATGGCTCGAAATGAGTCCAAAGGAATTAACCAGTTAGTTGCTTTTAAGGCATTTGGGATTCCGATTGGAGCTTGTACATGGAATCACTTAGTTGCTAATGCCTTTAGCCAATTTACATTTTAGGGAGTACCAGAAAGTTTGCAAGCCATTTGCAAGAAGGACCGGATAGAAGTTTGGTGGAGACGAAATGTATCTTCTGTAAGTTTGAATGAGGAGTACCATAATTTTCACTTAGAAAGAGACAAAATTTTTTATTTTCTTAGGATATGTATTGATTTTAGGGAGTCGAACAAACTTATGAATAGGTATTGATACCCGTTATCAAAGAATGGTGATTTATTAATTGGCTATAAAGGTCTAGTCTTACTCCGAAGTTGACCTTAGATCTAGCAGTTGCTATTGAAGAGTTCAATAAAAGGTGTCCCAAAAATTGCGTTTTAGAATGCAAGTGCAAGGATAGGCATTGTAGCAATGGAGTTTGATTTAAATTAGGCACCGGCTAAGTTTAAGGATCTTATGGGTAGGAATGGTAAATCTTCAGTTGGTTGGAATCGTTTTGTACTCAAAGACTATGTAACTAATTTTTCACTAACTAAGGAGGGTCGTGAAAAGCATTTGAAGGCAGATGTGTACTAATGCGATCGACTTTGGAGGAGGTCGAGATGCTCATATTTCATAGAAGAGTTCTCCCAAGATAATAGTTATCACGCCAGTATCAACGTTGTACCTTTTGAAGTCTTGTAGAGTTAGAAGGCCATTCGCCACTTCGTGGGTGGAATTGAGTGGTAAACATCTGATTGGACCAGTAAAAGTCTAGAAAGTCGTAAGACAAGGAGCCTTAGAATAAGAATAGATTCGAGTGTCTGGCATTAGATGGAAGAATTTTTGCCAAGCAAACGGAATTCTACGAATTTCCAAGATTGGAAACAAGTTATCTTGGAGGTTCGCCGTGTGAAGATGTTGTCAGGTTTTGATAAACAAGAAAAATCAAATTATCAGGAGTTTATGATATGTCTTACGACAGTGAGATGACGAAAGGATTCCTCTAATGAGATATTTGGGATATCTTGGAGTAAAGTCAAGTGTGAGGATGATTGTCGCTATAGTATGAAACCCGTGGAAGTTACGGCATAGATGGTCTGGAGATTGAGGAAAAGTGGTGTTAAGCTACTCAAAGATGAATGAAGTCCCGAGCGCGAATCAAGAGTAATTTGGGATGTAGATAGAGCAATAGAGCACAGGTACCCCAGTGAATTGTTTCTAAAACAAAGCTAGTAGCGTTAGGTGAAAATTTCGAGGATGAAATTTCTTAAACGAGGGGAGACTGTGACAACCGGTAAAAATCCAGATATTATACGTACATTATAATGACTACTAACATAATATCGAAAACTGTGTATTAGATTCAATTGGTGATAATTAGATATCTTTAGAAAGGTTTTAGTGGAGTACTAATATACTTAAAGATTTGTTGGGAATCTTAGGAATTTTCGTATTGTTTAGTCATAAGTTACCCACATTGAACATTGGTAACTACCCGGTTAACTTTAGAAGGTCTAATTTTGACCCGTAGTTCTTGGTCTAGCATGAAAGAATATTTTAGGGATGGAAATATTATTAGAACTAGTGGAGGTTATCATTAGTGGTTTTTAAATCGTCTAAGTCTAGTAGTTGCGCGGTTTAGAGTTGAAACGCGAAACTGAGACCCGGTATGGTAGGGAAACCTCTAATATAACTAAATTAGCTAAAAGCGGATGTTTTAATTGGGGAATACTATGAGTGGCCAAATGGGTAAAAACCTTTATTATTTAGTATATTGAGGTTTTTATGAATTGTGAGAGGGTGTATTATGTTATAGGTTTTTATAAAAAAAATATATATCCACCCCCCCCCCCCCCCCAATAATATCATTAAGTTTATTTAATAATTATTATTTTTATTATTATCATTGCACATTCACAATATAAATACACACTCCAATACACTCAAACCCAACTCACTTTTACACCAAAAACTCTTCACTTTCCTTCTCTCCAAAACCGTAACCCCCCTGGTTTTAATATTATTGTTTTTATTAAATCTTTCATAAACAAGCATGAATCATCAAGTTATGAAGTGTTTTTAAGCAAGATCTCTTAAGAATCCAAGAGTTTAGAGCAAGAAACCCTTGTTTTTGAAAAGTATTTAGAGGTAGATTTCTTAAATAAAAACATTACTTAAAATTCTTATATTTTCTGTTTTGTTTAAAGATTTCACCAAACAATCAAAGATTGAAAATGGTTTTGATAAAACAAACAATGGGGAATGAGAGAAATGGAAAATGGTGACGTGAATATGTGTATATGTTAATCGTATATAAATATATATATATATATATATGTGTGTGTGTGTGTGTGTGTAAATCGTGTGTGTATGCATATGTAAAATGGATTGTTTTGTTCAATGGATGGTTAAATATGCTTAGATCTTGTGGTTTTTATGATATGCAAAGAGGTTTTCTTTAAGATTATAAATCTGAATTAAAATGAAGATTGGATGTTCTTGATGATTTAAATTAACTAGTCGTATAAAATCACACGCGTTGCGCGTTTTACAATCGAGATTTAGATGAGGTGTTGATCAATCAATGAATTATACAATCGAGATTCCATTTTGATTGTAAACGTTAAAAAAATAAAGAAATCTACACATAAGGTAACACATGAAATTTGTAACGAAATTACATAATATTATGTTATTTATATTAATAGTATATAATATAATAAAGTTTTTGAATAAAATAATATGAATAAAATAATATATATGAATATAATAATATATAGTTACTATTCATTTATATGTTACTATTCATTATGTTTAATTATTAATAGTATATAATGGTATATGGATGAGTCTAGTAGAAAGAAGCTTGTTTGATTGGTAGGTGCATGTTTATGTGATGATTCATGTTGAGATTCGTATGATATTACAATTATTTTCAGATCTGATTGAGATAAAGTTTTAAGGGTTTTTATAAGCTTGATATAGTGCACAAAATGTTTTATTAAGATCTACATGCCTGGGAGGCCTTGCATGTACGATCAAAACGAGTTTTTCGGCTTAAATCGCTAAAATACGGGCTTGTGAAGCGACTATTCTAAAACTGATTTAGAGCAGGTTTTTGTAGTTTATTTTGATGCAAAACAAAGTGTGATTAAGTGAATATGAATGACCTAAGTTAAAACCCTAGGTATATGTGCGAAAGATGCGCAAAAACGTATGTTTTCGACAATTTATACGCATTTAGGACACGCATTTCCAGGTCTGATGTAAAACAGCTTGGTCAGTGCCAAAATGAGTATAAAATTCATTATTTAAGGTACATAATATGTTTACCTTAACAACAAATGTTTACAATGCAAAACTATGTTGCCAAAGTCGCCGAAACGCGAATTTTGAGGCATAGAATAGTTACATTTTGTGGATAGTTTTGAATAGCAAATTAGACTTTTTTCGTGGTTAATAAGTATATTCTAAGGTCTAAACTGAGCTTATAGGATATTCAAAGGTTAACATTCTTAGAGATATATTTAGGAGTAATTAAATTTGAATTGTATAGATAGAAGTTTACCATGTTTATCTCTTGTTTCTATGTTTATCTCTTGTACTCAATCCCTATATAAAGGGATATTATTTGTATCATTGGAACCCAAGAATCATAAGATCATAAACCACATTTATGGTATCAGAGCTACGGCTCAAACCCTAATTTACTTATCCCTGGTTTCGATCAGACCTGCAGCCCCTCTGTTTCTTTTTTTTCCGATCGCAGCCTTCCATAATTCTGCAAATCCCCTGTTCCGGCAATGACCAAATCAGCCGAAGAATCCTCTGCAGCGGCTACTGCCGATAAACCTTCCCCGTTTCATCCCGCATATTCTGTCACCAACATCCATAGCAAAATCCGCACCCTTGACGGCAAAACCGTCACTTATTCAGCATGGGTGAAGATGTTTCGACTCCACGCCATTGCTTACAAAGTCCTTAATCACATTGATGGGACTGACCCACCCGCTGAATCAACAGCCGAGTACCCCATCTGGGTCGAACTCGACGCTCTCGTGCTCCAATGGATCCTCAACACTGTCGCGGACAATCACCTTCCTCGTCTACTAGGTCAAGTCTCTACGGCTCGAGCCGCATGGCTCAAGCTCGAAAAGACTTTTCTTAGTAACAAGAAGGCACGCGCGGCTGCGTTGGAGACCCAATTTTGCAACCTTACCTTGTCCAGCTGTTCATCCGTTGATGATTATTGCAAACGCCTCAGCGATCTTGCCAATCAATTGGAAGATGTGGATCAGCCCGTACCCGAATCTCGCCTTGTCCTTCAACTTGTTCGCGGGCTTCCACAAGAATATGACACATGTGCATCGCTGATTCACCAGAATGATGCTGATTGGGACTCCGCGTGCACGATGCTACAAGACGAAGTTATCAGGATGGAGGCTCGGAAACCGTCTTCGGCGTCTGTTCTGGTCACGCAGCAGCAGCAGCCGCATTCCACATCCAAAACACACCCTGCTTCGCAGCCTTCCAGCCAGCAGCAGCATCACCCCAACCCGAACCCGTACCCACCCTCTTACAATACACGGGGACGGGGGAGGGGCAGGGGACGCTCTGGACGCGGTGGTCGAGGTCGTGGCGGTCCTTACATGCCCTACGGCTGGCCTCCCCATATGCAGCTGCCTAAATACCCTAACTGGGCTTGGTGGAACACTCCGCCTTGCCCGTATCCGACCCAAAACGCGTGGCTGCCCAACTCGCAAACTAAACAGCCTTCGGGCTCCTCACAGTACTCGCCTTATGAACAGTCAGCCAGCTCTAATCAGCCTGGTCAGTCACAGAATGCGGCTGCCCCAAACCCACCATCGGCACAATACATGGGTTACTCGGTCCCTACACCTTCGGCTCCTCCGGGCTATGATTACAATGCACTTTGTCCATCAGATTTAAGCGCGGCTTTCTCAGCTATGCAGATGCAACCTCAAGACCCTACTTCCTACATGGACACCGGAGCTGAAGCACATGTCACACAGGACCAAGGTATGATTAAATTCCCTTCATCATCTACTGCTTGTACTAAACTTTTGGTAGGCAATGGCGAATGTGTCCCAATTATTAAATCGGGAACCGGCTTTTACCACCTCCCTAACCGGACCTATATTTTGCCCAATGTCCTTTATAGTCCCCAAATAATTAAAAACCTGATTTCCGTTAGACGCTTTTCACGTGATAATTGGGTATCCATAGAATTTGACCCGTTTGGTTTTTCTTTGAAGGACCTGCGCAATGGAAGAATTCTTTCCCGCCACAATAGCACCGGGGACTTATATCCATTTACTGCTCCACAACTGCCGCCTCAAGCCTGCTTCCTCACCACTGCTTCCGAACCATGGCATGACCGTCTAGGCCATCCTGGCACCCACATTTTAGATATTCTTAGTCATAATTTCAATTTACCTTGTAATAAAGACCATCGGTCTAATTTTTGTGACTCTTGTCAGTTGTCGAATAGCAAACGTTTACCTTTTCATGCTTCTAATACATATACTTTTGCACCATTTGACATTGTTCATTGTGACTTGTGGACCTCCCCGGTCCCAAGCAAGTCCGGATATAAATATTACATGGTACTTATTGATAATTTTTCTCATTTTGTGTGGGTGTATCCTCTTAAATATAAATCTGAAACCTTTACCACCTTTGTTAAATTTCATCGCCTAATTCACACTCAATTTAATCGACTTATTAAAACTTTCCAGTGTGATTTGGGTGGCAAATTTGACAACAATGCTTTTAAAAACTTTGCCATTCAAAACGGTTTACTTTTCCGTTTCTCATGTCCTCAAACCTCCTCCCAAAATGGGCGGGCGGAACGTATGATTCGCCGTCTAAACGACATCATCCGTGCCCTACTTATCCATGCCAATCTTCCCCCATCCTTTTGGGTGGAAGCTCTCCACACCGCCACATACCTTCACAACATACTCCCAACTAAACGTTTAAATTTCTTTACCCCAACCTTTGCCCTCTATCTTCGCCACCCTACATATGATCACTTACGAGTGTTCGGGTGTGCGTGTTACCCCAACACTTCTGCCACACAACCCCATAAACTACATGCCCGTGCTCTTCGTTGCATCTTCCTTGGCTACCCACCCGATTTTCGTGGGTACCGATGCTTCGATCCCACAACAGGAAAGGTTCACATCTCTCGTCACGTTACCTTTGACGAGTCAACCTTCCCTTACACCATTCCATCGTCCCCCACATCTTACACCTTTCTAGATGATACCATCCCATTGCCTTTTTCCTTTCCACCTAACCTACCATCTTCCATACCACCACCTATGGCCCCAACTCCTTTGCCTAACCCACCGCCGGCCCAACCATCCCAGCCCATATCAGCACCTAAAACCCCGGCCCAGCCCATTACCTATTCTCGTAGACCGCGCCCCTCTGCCACGGCCCAACAACCTCCCGGCTTCCCACCTTTGGCCCAACTACCAACTCAACCTCCCACAGCCCAAACCACCAATACCGTACCTGCCCATCAGCCCACTTCTGGTCCGTCCCAGCCCAACACCAACATTCATCCCATGTCGACCCGGTCCAAAACCGGTTCGCTTAAGCCGCATACCACACTCAACCTTCATACGGCACCTATATCTCCGGTACCCACCACATATGCCAAAGCCTTTTCCGACCCTAATTGGACACACGCCATGCAAACCGAGTTTAATGCTTTGCAGGAAAATGATACATGGGATTTAGTCCCCCGTCCGTCTGATAGCCCGATCATACGTTGCATGTGGCTCTTTCGACATAAATTCAAGTCGGACGGGTCTTTAGAGCGGTATAAGGCTCGTTTGGTGGTGAACGGTAAATCTCAAACAGTTGGGATAGATTGTGAGGACACGTTTAGTCCGGTTGTTAAACCCGCTACTATACGTACAGTTTTATCATTAGCCGTATCTCGTTCTTGGCCCATCCATCAGTTGGATGTCAAGAACGCGTTTTTACACGGACATTTACAGGAGACTGTGTTTATGCATCAGCCACTGGGTTTTGTGGACAAACGGTGTCCAAATTACGTATGCCGATTGAAGAAATCTTTATATGGTTTAAAACAGGCACCTCAGGCATGGTACACGCGGTTTGCTACATATATTCTTTCTCAGGGGTTTCGTAGCAGTGTGTGTGACACTTCCTTGTTTATTTACAACAAGGGATCTCAAATGGCCTATTTATTATTATATGTCGATGACATTATTCTCACCGCATCTTCGGATGCACTGTTACAGGAGATTCTTAATTCACTCTCACGAGAGTTTGCTATGACTGATTTGGGTAGATTGCATCATTTTCTCGGCATACAGGTATCTCAGCTTTCTAATGGGTTGTTTCTCTCACAGTCTCAGTATGCAAAGGACATCATTGATAGGGCTAAGATGTCAAATTGCAAGCCGTGTGTTACGCCTGTTGATTTATCGTGCAAACTTAGTGCCACCGATGGGCCTCTCTTTCATGACCCTACTTTATATCGAAGCTTAGCAGGAACTCTTCAGTACTTAACCTTTACCAGGCCCGACTTTTCCTATGCGGTTCAACAGGTGTGCTTGTTCATGCATGAGCCGCGTGATCCGCATTTTAACTTCATGAAGCGTATAATCAGGTATTTGCAGGGAACGCTTTCTTATGGCATTCGGATCGTCAAATCTGTGGTTAATTCTTTAGTCGCTTACTCTGATGCGGATTGGGGTGGTTGTCCTGATTCACGCCGTTCCACCAGTGATTATTGTGTGTTTTTGGGTGATAACTTACTTTCATGGTCTTCTAAACGTCAACCTATTGTGTCTCGCTCAAGTGCTGAAGCTGAATATCGCGGAGTAGCAAACGCCGTTGCTGAAGCTACTTGGTTAAGAAACTTACTTCTTGAACTTTTTGTTCCTTTGCAACGTGCATCTGTGGTTTACTGTGACAACGTCTCTGCTGTTTACTTGTCAAATAATCCGGTTCAACATCAGCGCACCAAACATGTTGAGATAGATATTCATTTCGTCCGTGAAAAGGTTCGTGTCGGTCACATTCGGGTTCTTCATGTTCCTTCCTCTTCACAGTACGCGGACATTTTCACAAAGGGATTATCAAGAGAACTGTTCCAGTCTTTCCGCTCCAGTTTAACCGTCTGCTCCGCGCCCGCTCAAACTGCGGGGGGATCTTAGAGATATATTTAGGAGTAATTAAATTTGAATTGTATAGATAGAAGTTTACCATGTTTTTCTCTTGTTTCTATGTTTATCTCTTGTACTCAATCCCTATATAAAGGGATATTATTTGTATCATTGGAACCCAAGAATCATAAGATCATAAACCACTTTTAAAAATGAGGCATTGGAAGTTTGCTTGATATGAGAATTGCTTGAATGTGTGTTATTGAGTTCATATGACGGTGGATGAGTAGTATAGTATGATGGGTTAATTGTGATATGTTGAATGATGTGTAGCTTGAAACGAGCTATGAATAGATACATTTTATGGATAGTTTTGAATAGCAAATTAGACTTGTTTCGTGGTTAATATGTAAATTCTAAGGTCTAAACTGAGCATATAGGATATTCATAGGTTAACATGAGGCATTGGAAGTTTGCTTGATATGAGAATTGCTTGAATATGCGCTATTGAGTTCATATGACGGTGGATGAGTAGTATAGTATGATGGGTTAATTGTGATATGTTGAATGATGTGTAGCTTGAAACGAGCTATGGATGGAGGTGTATGAAAGGACCCACGAATGGGTGGTTTATTGTTGTATGTATGCATGCAAAATCTAAAACTTAACCAATCATCAAATTCACCATTGCGTCTATTGGTTAAAGGGTAATGATGTGTGCAAATAAGTATATAAATAAATTGATCAAGTTAAAATCCTAGACTCTTCTAAAACCACACACTATCGGCAAGTGTACCGATCGCAAGTAGCAAGTAGGCAAGACCAGGTATCGAACCTAAGGACTTTATCTAACACTTTTGAGATCACTTTAAATGAATTACCTGATAAAATATTATTATTATTATTAAATTGATGGGTTGATTGGGGGTTTAAACTGAAATTAAAGTAAATTAATTAAAACTAACTAAAACTAAATTAATAATTAAACTAAGAAACTGAAAATAAACGATAGCTGATGAAATGGGTTGAAACTCTAATGAGGAGAAGACTGGTAACCTGGGTAGAATCCCTAGACTCTAGTTATAAAAGCTGACCTATGTAATCCGATTGGAGACCCTGTTCTCACCTAATAAACCTCCTGTCAAGGATAGTCGACTAGACTCAAGGCAGGACAAGTATTGAGATGCTAAAATGAAAGTGGATCGCCCCAGCGAAACCAAATCCCACAGTAATCCTTTAATCAACCACTCTTGGATCGAAAACTCCCAAACTGTGAAGCAGACTTAACTAATACGAATGAAATCCTAGGAAAAATCTAAACACGAATAAGTAACCGGTCTCGCCCTAGCGATAACCAAACTACCAAACAATGTCTAGTTAGTCAACCTAGCAATCCCGAATTATATTCCTAACCTTCGGGAAGGGATTGCACACCATAGCTAATTGATTTTAAAAACCTGTTAAACTCGCGCTATTCCTAACTGCAAGAACTAGCTCGACAACAAAAGTTAATCAAACTAGAATGATTTCTAGATCTAGGGAATATTCCTATGTGCCTAGAACATCAAAACCAACTAACAAGTAATCAAATCAAAAAGCGCCAGCACACAAATATTCAAAATCAAACATAAAAATTAAATCATGTAACCCAACACATCCAAAACGGAAAACATAGGTCATTAATTAAAAACCATAATCTAGTTCATCACCTCAAGTCACCAATAAAAGTTTTAGCTACTCATAATATTCATGAAAACAAAAACTAAGTTCATCATGTCTCAAAATAATTAGAACGAATAAATAAAACAAACCGAACCCGGGGCTCCTTAAATATTAATCTGTAATGTGTCCGGGACCTTATCCTCTTCACAACTCCTCTCTAAAAGCTTTCAATCCCCACAGCTTCTGTTGAATAGCGGCTGTCAATTCCTTTGTGCCCCTCCCCATCGATAATAATGTGCAATTTATAATGTGCCCTCTTCGAATCATGGGCCGGACTCGTTCCCTACATTAATGGCCATCTTGGCTTTTATTTTCATCTCACAATTCTTAAGGTTTTTTTTCCTTTTATTCAAGTTGTTCTTCTTCTTATTCTTATTATTATTATTATTATTATTATTATTATTATTATTATTATTATTATTATTATTATTATTATTGTTATTATTATTATTATTATTATTATTATTATTATTATTATTATTATTATTATTATTATTCAACTCAGGTGTTCCTGACTCGGTTGTTTTTGGCTCGACTAAAGTTTCTCGTTTACGTTCTGATGTCCATTAACCCATGCTCTCAAGTGTTCGTGTCTCAATTAAAATTCTTTCGTTTTGAGCTCATTTTCCACATACATTAATAAAATAACAAAAATAATAAATATATAATAAAAATGACACGAAACGAATACAAAGTTGACCAAATAATATACAAAATACATAGGAAATTAGATGTGTTTTGCAACACATCAAACATCCCCATACTTAAACCTTTTTCGTCCCTGAAAAAGACTGCAATGGAATCATAATTAGAATTCTTGGTTTCAAAAACTTTTAGGTTCATTAATTAAGATATAATTACGCATCAACCAAAACTGTCGGTATTGTTGTCCACCTAAACCCAACCACTAGCTAATCAGGCCCCAATCATGTAAAGCAATTAAGTTCATATTATTACAATCAATCTATGGGTCTCACACTTAAGATATCCAGCTTCACCTAATCCCACCTCAAGCTTTCGAAGCAAAGGTTAAACCATATAGATATACCAACCACTGCAAACTAAACTCCCTAATGTATTAGAAATTAAATTTATGATGGATGATGGATGAAGTTTATGAGCTTAGACACATTTTTTTTTTCATACCTAACCCAGAGGTTGTCTCAATCAGAGTCACCATCCCCAAGAGCGACAGCATGAGCTTCGGTATATTTTTTTTCTTTTTCAACTTGACCTCGAGGGAGTTTCGATCAGAGGTTTCAGTTTTTTTTTTTTTTTTTTTTTTGGTCTAGCTCAATTGATGGACATGTGGATTTTTTTTTTGCGCCACTTTTCACCGGATTTATTCTCATAAAAAGGATCAAGTGTGCCATTTAATTAATAATACATATGGGCTTTCAACCTACAGTGGTACCTCTAATTACTATCAGCGGTTTCAGTTCTACCGTTTCTCCTAAGATGAGAACCCACAAGATTTCATGAATTATTAAGGTATATTAAGAACAATCCTAGGACCTTTCAAAGCTAGTTGGGCCTACCGACACATCTTAAGTAAACACGCTTTCAATCTATTTATATTCTCATATATATAATATTTTGAAAACCAAAAATCCCAATTTTACTATCATTTTCCATATAAAATGCACAAAAACATCAGGGACAATTTTTTTTCTTTCTTTTTTTTCAATTTTTTTTTTTTTTGAAATAAAGACTCAAACTATACTAAAACGTAGTTCCCATCCCCACACTTAAAATTGCACATTGTCCTCAATGTGTAGCGACAAGGAACTAAAAATAAAAAAGATAAAAATAAATATAACAAGTAAAGTGGAACAGACTCCCCTGGTAATATTGCAGTAACATCCTCGCAAAGCGTGTCTTGAGTTGCCCCATCCAAGTGCAAAACAACCGTATAGCATTTCATTCGCGCCTGCATAAATAAATCTAGCACACAAAAACTAAAAAGCCAAAACGTAAAATGAAATAAAAATAGACCGATGACTGGGGATGTCCTTTTACAAATAAAATATTATTGGATTTACCCCGCCTGAATGGAGATTGAGTACAGGCAGGACCCCTCCAAATCTGCAATTAACAATACGGACAATCCCCACACTAGACACAAACCAAAACATAAAAGAAAAATAAAATAAGCAAGAATCTACAAACTGTACAACTTGGGCAAATCCCAAGTATGCTCTATTCTTTGCAAAATATATCTGGTGGCTCCCGTTTGCAATCCTTGGCAACCTGATAAGCTAAATTCCTAGTAGTGTGATCCATCACCTCTCCTATACTTTGACCGCCGCCTCATCTAGTCCACCAAACAAAAGCCGCCTCCAAACCAACACCGTACTGTGGTCGTTTTCGTGGATCTCACACCTCTTTTGTTCTAATTTTGTCTCGTTCATAGTCTAGGTGCACATTAATAGCTTTAACCTCCTCTTTCGGCTCCTCATAAGAATTCTGCCGAACTCCAAACACAATCTCCTCATCACCTACCCGTAGCCTCAGTTTTCCTTCACCCATGTCGACTAGTGCTCTCGATGTTGCCAAGAATGGTCGACCTAAAATGAGCGGCACAGTGTCGTCCTCTTTCATGTCTAGAACCACAAAGTCGACTGGGAACACAAATTTGTCCACCTTCACTAACAAGTTCTCCAATATGCCCCTAGGAATTTTCACAGATTTGTCAGCTAGCTGAATACACATCCTAGTTGGCTTCAACTCCCCAAGATTAAGCTTTAAGAATAGAGAGTAGGGCATCAAGTTTATGCTAGCACCTAGGTCGGCTAGCGCATTTCTAGGAGTGAGGTGGCCGATCAAACAGGGAATGGTGAAACTTCCTGGATCGGCCATTTTATGAGGAAGTGTATTCTACACGACAGCAGAGCACTCCTCAGAAAGAGTAATGGTGGAGAGCTCCTCAAGTTTCTTTTTATTAATCAGCATATCTTTATGAAACTTGGCATATTTTGGCATTTTGGAAAGAGCCTCTATGAATGGGAGGTTAACGTGGAGTTTCTTCAGCATCTCCACGAACTTAGCATACAACTCAGAATCATCAGCACGCACTAGACGACCAGGGAATGGTGGTTTAGGCTTGTAGACACGAACTGGACTCTCTCTCTTCTTCTCACTCGACTCACTAAGTTGTGTTAAACTCTCTAAGACTAGCCTAGGTTGCACTTTAGCAGATGGTGTCTCTAACTCAATTTCCTCATCAACCGGTTCTTCATCTTCTCTCGGTGATGGACCAACTACATTCCACCCACTCCTAGTAGTCACTACCTTAACTTGAGCATGCCTAAATGTAGAAGTACTTGAGTTAGGATTAGGAACAGTGTTACTAGGAAGGGCTCCCTGAGGTCCTTGACTAACCTGATTAGCTAATTCTCCTACTTTGGCCTCTAGGTTCTGGAAAGCAACTTGCTGACCTTTCCTGAAAGTGTCCTGCTCATCAAGTTTTGACAGAATGTTACTAAGCATCTGGGACTGCATCTGTAGAATGGTGGTAAGGTCAGACTCAGTACGACTAGTGGGCCCCCCAGAGTTGGGAGCTTGGAACAGATTCTGACGAGGTTGGTATCTAGAAGAGTTACCACCTTGCCAGTTGGAGTTTTGATATCTCCAATTGGAGTTTGAATCAGGGCTATAGTTTTGATAGGGGTGGTTCAAGCCACCCGGAATTAAGAGAATCTACCTGTTCCCGACTTTGAACTGGACACTCATATGTGTTATGACCCCCTCTACATATTTCACACCTATCCAACTTCATCTGAAGATCTCTCACTTGCCTAGTTAAATTCTCAATCACCGCAGCCACACCAGTATCAGGTGCAATCTGATGAACACCTCGGGTAGTAGGAGAGGTGTAACTAGTCATGGGAATGGAATTCCCAATAGTATGCTTTAGTGGTCTCTCAGAATAGGCAAAACTCTCAAACAACTCATTAGCTGCATCAATATCCATTTTTTCCATGAAATTACCCTGTGCAGCTGTATTAAAACGAACTCGAGTCTCAAAAGTGAGGCCATTGTAGAATTTCTCCACAAGGGCCCAGTCAGAAAGACCATGATGAGGGCATCGGCTCAGTAGGGTCTGGAAATGCTCCCAAGCCATGTAGTATGGCTCATCAGAATCCATACGGAATGAGTGAATCTGCTCCCTAATGCGGGAATCCTTGGAAGCTGGTTGATATTTTTTTAAGAATTTTCCATGCATGTCCTCCCAAGTAGCAATGGAACTATTAGGCATAGTGTCATACCAAGTGGCGGCACGACCAGACAAAGTAAATGGGAAAAGACGCAGATAAATGGCTTCCTCAGTGATGTGGGAAAGATTGAAAGTGTCACAGATACGCACAAATCGGGACAGATGTCCATGAGCATCCTCTTCATCAAGACCATGGAATTGAGTGACATTAATGATAATGGTCAAGACATGGGATGGGATTTGCCAATTGTTGGCATCAGCAATGGTAGGACGAGTGATGGGAGATCGAATCCCAGTATAGCCCTCAATAGCACGAGAGTGCACAGTACGTCTGATGTTCGCATCAGCCATATCGAAGGTAGGAAGTGGAATAGGGTGAGTGGGTGGTTTAGAATTGGTGAGTTGTGGCGATCCCTGTGAACAAGTATGTGGCATACTGTGACACCCGGCAAATTCTGGTTAACAACGTTGTCTAGATGGAAGTCTACCTTAGCGAGTCACGCGTATATTGTACATAACTGGGTTAGTTAAGTCGGGTTATGGTTCGGGAACTATTGGTTTAGTCTAGAGGATCATTGGATGTTGGTCTAGAGGTTCATTAGATGTCGGTCCTTAACCAAGTGTACAAACGGTGACGATCGGTAGGATCGTTAGGGCATACGGAACATACGAGTCTCGAGTCCCGGGAATTGGTGAACGAGTGTGAATATGTGTATTTACTTGTGTTATGTGTTTACAATCATTATGTGACTTGTCGGTACATTAATATGTGTTAACATATGTTAAAACGGGGTTTAACGCGCAAAACACATGAAACAGGCCCATATAGGCGATCAGGATAGCCCAATCGCCTATATGTGGTGCGACTGGGGATCATGTGGTGCGACTGGGGACTGATCGCATGACTGTTCATGCGATTAGGCCCCGATCGCATGAACTTACATGCGATTAGGCTTCCTGATCGCGTGTAAAGCTGCATAATCGCATGTTACGTGCTGGACGACTAAAAACGACTATAAATACCATACTTGACCTCATAAACTTCATTATACAAACCCTAGTCGTCCCATAACCCGCCCCAACACATAAACAACCTCTGGAAGGCGATTTTTGATCAAAACACAAGGTTTCAAGCATGAATCATCATTCTTTCATAAACCTAAGGTTTGGTTTTCATCCACAAATCTTTATAAACGTTTTTAATCAATCCCTAATGGTCCAGACCTGTTCTTAAACGAAAAAGCTTTCTGAAAATCGTTAATAAGGGTTGTTAATCGGATTATAATTAATATACATGCTTTATGGGTGTGTATGATTAGAAAGCTAGGATTTTTATGATTCATGATGATGGATTGATATATTATTATGTTAGATCAGAATTGATATTGATAGTATGATGATAGAAATCTGAGTAATTGATTATTAGGGTTATTGTTATGCATGTTAGTATGATGATTGCATGCTATGTGTATGGTGTTTGGATTACTTGGTTGCATGCAGGACTGATTATACGAGGTTAAACGAAGGATTTTGGTTGAAACATGTTTAGGATAGTGTTTGGGATGATATTGGGTAGTTACACACGTTCTGGATCTGATTTGGAGCGTTAAACGTGCGAAAAACTGGAACAGCAAGGTTACAGGCGATTAGGGTTGCTAATCGCCAGTTTTACATGCAATCAGGGCCAAATCGCATGAGTTTTCATGCGATCAGCCCCAAATCGCATGAGTTTACATGCGATCAGCCCTGATCACGTGAACTTACATGCAATCAGCCCTGATCACGTGAACTTACATGCAATCAGCCCTGATCACGTGAATTTACATGCAATCAGCCCTAATCACATGAACTTATATGCAATCAGCCCTAATCACATGAACTTACATGCAATCAGCCCTAATCACATGAACTTATATGCAATCAGTCCTAATTGCTAGTTTACGTTTCCTAATCACGTGTACTACTGTTGTAAGTGTAAATTAGCATTCCGAGACCCGATTTGACATGTAGTAACATGCTAGGAACCTCGTAACATATATGGTAACTTGGTAACATATGTTTGGATGTAATTCGGTGATACGTGAACTATGTGCTATAACTTGTTGTGCGTTAACGTATGTTAAGTGTAATTGCGTTATTGTATGTTTTGGAGCGTAAACATAACACGGGGAGTCTCAGGTCACCAATGGGATGTCGAGTCTTGTACTTTGGGTCAGTTAAACAGTCACGGTGTTTTCAAACAAACTTGGTTATGGTCTGGACATCTAGGGACTAATTAACCTGCGGGTTATTAGTCTAAGTACTTGTAACTGTCATATGTTAGGTCGCCGCTTACGGGACTAGCATAGCAGCTGGGTTTACTCGGGTTAAGGAGTAACGCAACTTAAGGTGAGTTTACGGCCCCTCTTTTAAACTGGTTTCATATTTCGGGGGAGAAAACATGTGTTAAAACTATTATTTGGTAACTACTGTCATACTATGGGTTTCTATTGTGTACTACACGATCTTTGGAAGTCCCGGGGGGAACCATGAATGTGCGGATTTGCACAACGGGGAAATGTGAATAGCGCTATTGGGAGTGACCAACCCCGCTCGTCGGCTTGGAGGGCGGGGCGAGTGCATATTGTCTCAAACAGGAACAACAGGAACAATTGGTACTTTTCGGGCACAACATCTGGTATTCGAGTTAGTAATGGTTTTCCAATCGTGGTAGTAACAAAACGTACGCCTAGCTAGCGTATACTGGTTTTCGATTTATTATAGTATGGACAGGTGGACTTGGTACTTGGATACAAAACCTGTAAACTCACCAGCATTTTTGTGCTGACGTAAACTTTTACATGTTTTCTCAGGTCGCTAAGGTAGCACGACTGGACTAGGGCGCACGCGTCTGCACGGCGTCTAACTAGGGTTGCATGGTCTTTTGAACGTTGAACTATTATTTCATTGTTGAGCTACTGTTTTTGAATAAGCTTCCGCTGTAAACGGGATTTTAAACTATGTTTTGAAATTGCATTTATATTCATTTAGACTTGTTTATTGTGATCGTTGGTTTGGATCCTGGTTTGTCATGCGCCTCGCGGTAAAACTCCGCAAGTGGATTTTGAGGGTGTGACAGATTGGTATCAGAGCCAATGGTTATAGTGAACTAGGACTGCATGTAGAGTCTAGTCTATAGCCGAGTCGCACACACTAGACGATCACATGGTACTAAACGTTATAGTGGTTTACGTATGGTCTTGTCGGGGTGTCTCTAAATCGTTGGTCTTTCTACGTTACATCATCCGTTCTATCTTAGGTTGGGTTACTTGTTTTCTAGGCAGTGTAGTCTATTGGAGTAACTCGTGTGCTCTTGAGGTTTGTCCAAGGCTCGGACATCTCCCTTTCGCACTCCAATAGAAACACTTGTCATAAACTACCGTAGTATTACGGTGTGTAGCTAAGAGTCTATGTTCGGTGATTTGAACTTTGAACTAGGAGAACACTTGGAGGACCATGTAGAGCGGTTTATCATTTTGGGTGCACACAAAATCATAAACCGAAATGCATGGAAGCCCTAGTGAGCTCTGGGTTTGAGGGGATAGTCCTGGATTGGACCTAGCTTTGATCTTGTGAACATTAGTGGTTATCTTTAACTGCGAAACTAAATTTTTCTCGTTCTTTTCTGCCAGAATCATGTCTGGAGTACGAGGAGGACGTGGAGGTGGTCGCAATGGTGGACGTGGTGGTGGTCGCGGTGGTGCTGGTGGTCGTGGTGGAGGTATCAACCTATCGCAGGCTGATCTGAACAACTTGCTCCAAGCTGCCTTTCAGTTAGGGCACAACGGTGGTGGTAAGTTGATTTATCCATTTTCTTTTGCCTCATTGGTGAACCTTGTTTACGTATTTCGTGGTTTCTCATACGTTTCATTTCAGGTGGTCCTGTTGACCCACCCCCACCCATGTGCACCTACAAGATGTTCCGGGACTGTAAGCCCCAGGAATTCTCTGGCACTGAGGGTGCGGTGAGCTTGCTTAGGTGGTTGGAGAAAGTGGAGTCAGTATTTCTGATGTGTAACTGTCTCCCAGAAGATCGGGTAAAGTATGCTGCTGCATTATTCCAGGATGTGGCATTGACTTGGTGGAATGGCATCACCCAGAATATGGGTATTGGGGAGGCATATGCTATGCCATGGGAGAATTTTGTGCAGTTGTTGAAGCGTGAGTATTGTCCGAGGGAAGAGGTACAGAAGCTGGAGCATGAGGTGTGGAACCTCAAAATGACTGGGTCGGAAATTGAGAAGTATACTGTGAGACGGAATGAGTTGGCAGTGTTGTGTCCCGATCTGCATGTGCCAGAATACCGTAGGATTGAACACTATGTCTCAGGGTTAGTACCGGAAATTGCAGGGTTAGTGGCTGCAGGAAATCATCCTACGTATGCAGAGGTAGTTCGATCGGCTCATAGGATGACCAATTTAAAGGTGAATGAGGGTATTTTGCCTGCGAAGGGTTCAACTGTTAAGGCCCCAGAGAACAACAAGCGCAAGTGGGAAAATGACGGGAAGGGATCTGGGCCATCACAGCAGGGTAAAAGGTTTGATAATGGGGGTTCTTCTTCTTCGGGTAACAAGCAGGGTGGTTATGCGGGGAAACTGCCCAAATGCAACAAGTGTGGACGCCATCATCAAGGGAACTGCGACGGTAACCGTTGTCACCGCTGCCAGCGAATTGGGCATTATGCTAAAGATTGTCGGGTTACACTTCCATCGACTCAGGCTCCGACTACTAACTCAGCTTCGACTACTCAGGGGACTACAGGAAAACAAGGATGCTACAACTGTGGTGACACTGGGCATTACAAGAAGGATTGCCCAAAACTAAAGCAGGGTGGGAACAACAGTAATGGGAACAACGGGGGCGGCGGCAGAAATGCACGTGCCTTCGTCATTGGAGCCGCTGAGGCTAGACAGGACCCTGACACAGTCACCGGTACGTTTCTTCTCAATAATCGTTCTGTTAGCGTGTTATTTGATTCTGGTGCCGACAAGAGTTTTGTATCCATGGATGTTAGTCGACTGCTAGATGTAGTACCAGTACCATTAGAGACCAAGTATATTATTGAGTTAGCTGACGGGAAAACGATTGAAGCTACTAGTGTCCTTCGGGAGTGTCAATTAGAGTTGTCGGGTTTATCATTCCCCATCGACCTTATGCCGGTACCTTTGGGTAGTTTTGACGTTGTAGTAGGAATGGATTGGTTATCTTTGTATCGCGCGGAGATTGTCTGTTACGATAAGGTTATTCGGATTCCTCTCCCTGATGGAGAATTTCTTTCTGTGTACGGTATCAAGGGAGGTGTTCCGTTAAACATCATCTCTAGCATGAAAGCCCTTAAGTGTCTTCGAAAGGGTTATCCAGCCGTTTTGGCACTTTTATCTGTTTCCTCTAGTGATGAGAAGAAGATCGACGATATTCCGGTGGTACGCGAGTTTCCTGATGTTTTTCCCGATGATTTATCTGGTCTTCCTCCTCATCGTCAGGTCGAGTTCGGTATTGATCTTGTACCAGGGGCTGCCCCTATTGCTCGGGCCCCCTAGCGTCTTGCACCTCCCGAGATGCAGGAATTGTCTAGTCAGTTACAGGAACTCTTGGACAAGGGTTTCATCCGGCCAAGTTCTTCCCCTTGGGGAGCCCCGATTCTGTTCGTTAAGAAGAAGGATGGAAGCTTTCGTTTGTGTGTAGACTATAGAGAACTGAACAAATTGACCGTCAAGAACCGTTATCCTCTTCCACGTATTGATGATCTATTCGACCAGCTTCAGGGTTCTAGTTATTATTCCAAGATCGACTTGAGGTCCGGTTATCACCAACTGCGCGTCAGGGAGGCTGACGTTGCCAAGACTGCCTTTCGAACACGTTATGGCCATTTCGAATTCTTGGTCATGCCTTTCGGTCTCACGAACGCACCGGCGGTTTTCATGGACTTGATGAACCGCGTCTGTAAACCATATCTGGACAAATTCGTCATTGTATTTATTGATGATATTCTGATCTACTCCAAGAACGAGATCGAACACGGGGAACATCTGCGGTTAGTTTTGGAACTCTTGCGACGGGAACAACTTTACGCCAAGTTCTCAAAGTGTGACTTTTGGTTACGCGAAGTTCAATTCCTAGGACATGTGGTTAATGAACTAGGGATTCATGTCGATCCAGCTAAGATCAAAGCGATCAAGGACTGGGGAGCACCAAAGACGCCAACTGAGGTGCGGCAATTCCTAGGCCTTGCGGGCTACTATCGTCGTTTCATTCAGGGGTTCTCGAAGATTGCTCAACCCCTCACCGCTCTCACGCAGAAGGATAGGAAATTCGACTGGGGTGAACCACAAGAGTCAGCGTTTGAAGAACTGAAGTCTAAACTGTGTTCTGCTCCTATTTTGTCTTTACCTGAGGGTCCTGATGATTTCGTTGTCTACTGTGATGCTTCTATTCATGGTCTCAGTTGCGTGTTGATGCAACGCGAGAAAGTGATCGCGTATGCTTCTCGTCAACTCAAGGTGCACGAGAAGAACTACACCACCCATGACTTAGAGTTGGGTGCCGTGGTATTCGCGTTGAAAATTTGGAGACATTACTTGTACGGTACCAAATGCACCATCTACACCGATCACAAGAGTCTCCAACATATTTTCGACCAACAACATTTGAACATACGGCAGCGTCGTTGGATCGAACTTTTGAACGACTATGATTGTGCCATAAAGTACCATCCTGGCAAGGCGAATGTTGTAGCAGACGCCTTGAGCAGGAAGGAATCAACTAAACCTCGTCGCGTTCGGGCGTTGCAGCTCACTATTCATTCATCCTTACCTGACCAACTCCGTTCTGCCCAGTTAGAAGCTTTGAAGGAGGAAAACCTTAAAGCTGAAACGATGCACGGTGCCGACAAGCACCTAGAGCGAAGGCCTGATGGCCTGCACTATTTCGCAGAACGTATATGGGTTCCTTTATTCGGGGGACTACGGGAGCTTGTCCTTGATGAGGCTCATAAGTCCCGATATTCTATTCATCCTGGTTCGGATAAGATGTACCAAGATCTGAAGGTGCTTTACTGGTGGCCAAACATGAGGTCGGATATAGCCTCATACGTGAGCAAATGCTTGACCTGTGCTAAGGTCAAGGTGGAATACCAGAAACCGTCGGGTCTCTTGCAACAACCTGAAATTCCGGAATGGAAATGGGAACGGATTACTATGGATTTTGTCACACAACTTCCTAAATCACCAAGCGGGAATGACAAGATATGGGTGATTGTCGATCGGTTGACGAAATCAGCTCATTTTCTTGCTATTAAGGAGACCGACACCATGGATCGTTTGGCTCGTCTTTACTTGAAGGAAGTTGTTTCTAAGCACGGGGTGCCAGTTTCTATTATCTCGGATCGTGACTCCCATTTTACTTCTCACTTCTGGAAGTCTTTGCACAAGGCTTTGGGTACCCAACTAGACATGAGTACGGCTTATCATCCACAGACTGACGGTCAGAGTGAGCGCACGATTCAAACTTTAGAAGACATGCTGCGGGCATGTGTGATCGATTTTGGAAAGGGTTGGGAAGCTCATCTGCCGTTAGTAGAATTCTCGTACAATAACAGTTATCACACGAGCATCAAGGCTGCTCCGTTCGAAGCACTGTACGGACGGAAATGCCGTTCTCCTCTTTGTTGGGCTGAAGTGGGTGAGAGTCAACTCACTGGGCCTGAACTAGTGTACGAAACTTCGGAAAAGATCGTACAGATTCGTAACCGGTTGGCAGCGGCACGGGACCGACAAAAGAGTTATGCCGATAAGCGTCGCAAACCATTGGAATTCCAAGTCAATGACAAGGTACTTCTAAAAGTCTCACCGTGGAAGGGCGTCATACGCTTTGGGAAGCGTGGCAAACTCAACCCACGATATGTCGGACCATTTACGATCCTGGAACGGATTGGACCGGTGGCATATCGTCTTGATTTACCGACGGAGCTCGGTAACGTACATAACGTCTTTCACGTGTCAAACTTGAAGAAGTGTCTGGCTGACGAGTCTCTCATCGTTCCACTAGAAGAGATCAAGGTTGATGATCGTCTTCGGATTGTGGAAGAACCTGTAGAGATCCTTGATTACAAGATTCGTAGCCTGCGTCACAGCAAGATTCGTATCGTTAAGGTTCGGTGGAACTCGAACCGGGGACCGGAATATACGTGGGAACGGGAGGATCAGATGAAGTCTAAGTATCCTCATCTTTTTCCTAAGGAAGCGTTCGAGTCGAGACATGTCTCTTCGGCAGCTGAATGAATCTCGGGGCGAGATTCCTTTAAACGTGGGGATGATGTGACAACTCGGGTAAATCTCTCTTTTGGTTTCTATCTTTTGTTTGTTCCTTCGTTATTTCTTTTGTTCTTTTGGTACTTGTGCAATTTTCGGGACGAAAATTCTTTTAACGTGGGGATGATGTGACACCCGGCAAATTCTGGTTAACAACGTTGTCTAGATGGAAGTCTACCTTAGCAAGTCACGCGTATATTGTACTTAACTGGGTTAGTTAAGTCGGGTTATGGTTCGGGAACTATTGGTTTAGTCTAGAGGATCATTGGATGTTGGTCTAGAGGTTCATTAGATGTCGGTCCTTAACCAAGTGTACAAACGGTGACGATCGGTAGGATCGTTAGGGCATACGGAACATACGAGTCTCGAGTCCCGGGAATTGGTGAACGAGTGTGAATATGTGTATTTACTTGTGTTATGTGTTTACAATCATTATGTGACTTGTCGGTACATTAATATGTGTTAACATATGTTAAAACGGGGTTTAACGCGCAAAACACATGAAACAGGCCCATATAGGCGATCAGGATAGCCCAATCGCCTATATGTGGTGCGACTGGGGATCATGTGGTGCGACTGGGGACTGATCGCATGACTGTTCATGCGATTAGGCCCCGATCGCATGAACTTACATGCGATTAGGCTTCCTGATCGCGTGTAAAGCTGCATAATCGCATGTTACGTGCTGGACGACTAAAAACGACTATAAATACCATACTTGACCTCATAAACTTCATTATACAAACCCTAGTCGTCCCATAACCCGCCCCAACACATAAACAACCTCTGGAAGGCGATTTTTGATCAAAACACAAGGTTTCAAGCTTGAATCATCATTCTTTCATAAACCTAAGGTTTGGTTTTCATCCACAAATCTTTATAAACGTTTTTAATCAATCCCTAATGGTCCAGACCTGTTCTTAAACGAAAAAGCTTTCTGAAAATCGTTAATAAGGGTTGTTAATCGGATTATAATTAATATACATGCGTTATGGGTGTGTATGATTAGAAAGCTAGGATTTTTATGATTCATGATGATGGATTGATATATTATTATGTTAGATCAGAATTGATATTGATAGTATGATGATAGAAATCTGAGTAATTGATTATTAGGGTTATTGTTATACATGTTAGTATGATGATTGCATGCTATGTGTATGGTGTTTGGATTACTTGGTTGCATGCAGGACTGATTATACGAGGTTAAACGAAGGATTTTGGTTGAAACATGTTTAGGATAGTGTTTGGGATGATATTGGGTAGTTACACACGTTCTGGATCTGATTTGGAGCGTTAAACGCGCGAAAAACTGGAACAGCAAGGTTACAGGCGATTAGGGTTGCTAATCGCCAGTTTTACATGCAATCAGGGCCAAATCGCATGAGTTTTCATGCGATCAGCCCCAAATCGCATGAGTTTACATGCGATCAGCCCTGATCACGTGAACTTACATGCAATCAGCCCTGATCACGTGAAATTACATGCAATCAGCCCTGATCACGTGAATTTACATGCAATCAGCCCTAATCACATGAACTTATATGCAATCAGCCCTAATCACATGAACTTACATGCAATCAGCCCTAATCACATGAACTTATATGCAATCAGTCCTAATTGCTAGTTTACGTTTCCTAATCACGTGTACTACTGTTGTAAGTGTAAATTAGCATTCCGAGACCCGATTTGACATGTAGTAACATGCTAGGAACCTCGTAACATATATGGTAACTTGGTAACATATGTTTGGATGTAATTCGGTGATACGTGAACTATGTGCTATAACTTGTTGTGCGTTAACGTATGTTAAGTGTAATTGCGTTATTGTATGTTTTGGAGCGTAAACATAACACGGGGAGTCTCAGGTCACCAATGGGATGTCGAGTCTTGTACTTTGGGTCAGTTAAACAGTCACGGTGTTTTCAAACAAACTTGGTTATGGTCTGGACATCTAGGGACTAATTAACCTGCGGGTTATTAGTCTAAGTACTTGTAACTGTCATATGTTAGGTCGCCGCTTACGGGACTAGCATAGCAGCTGGGTTTACTCGGGTTAAGGAGTAACGCAACTTAAGGTGAGTTTACGGCCCCTCTTTTAAACTGGTTTCATATTTCGTGGGAGAAAACATGTGTTAAAACTATTATTTGGTAACTATTGTCATACTATGGGTTTCTATTGTGTACTACACGATCTTTGGAAGTCCCGGGGGGAACCATGAATGTGCGGGTTTGCACAACGGGGAAATGTGAATAGCGCTATTGGGAGTGACCAACCCCGCTCGTTGGCTTGGAGGGCCGGGCGAGTGCATATTGTCTCAAACAGGAACAACAGGAACAATTGGTACTTTTCGGGCACAACATCTGGTATTCGAGTTAGTAATGGTTTTCCAATCGTGGTAGTAACAAAACGTACGCCTAGCTAGCATATACTGGTTTTCGATTTATTATAGTATGGACAGGTGGACTTGGTACTTGGATACAAAACCTGTAAACTCACCAGCATTTTTGTGCTGACGTAAACTTTTACATGTTTTCTCAGGTCGCTAAGGTAGCACGACTGGACTAGGGCGCACGCGTCTGCACGGCGTCTAACTAGGGTTGCATGGTCTTTTGAACGTTGAACTATTATTTCATTGTTGAGCTACTGTTTTTGAATAAGCTTCCGCTGTAAACGGGATTTTAAACTATGTTTTGAAATCGCATTTATATTCATTTAGACTTGTTTATTGTGATCGTTGGTTTGGATCCTGGTTTGTCATGCGCCTCGCGGTAAAACTCCGCAAGTGGATTTTGAGGGTGTGACACATACACTGAAAGTGCAAACCACGCTGGAGTTACTAATGGATAGCAAATAACCTAAGACTAAAAGTACAAGTAGCACAGATAATCGAAGGTAAATCCAGCAAGCAGTAAACAAGCAAAACAAAGCAAGTAAAATAAAAAAGTGTCAATTAAAGTCCCCGGCAACGGCGCCAAAAACTTGATGTGTGCAAATAAGTATATAAATAAATTGATCAAGTTAAAATCCTAGACTCTTCTAAAACCACACACTATCGGCAAGTGTACCGATCGCAAGTAGCAAGTAGGCAAGACCAGGTATCGAACCTAAGGACTTTATCTAACACTTTTGAGATCACTTTTAATGAATTACCTGATAAAATATTATTATTATTATTAAATTGATGGGTTGATTGGGGGGTTTAAACTGAAATTAAAGTAAATTAATTAAAACTAACTAAAACTAAATTAATAATTAAACTAAGAAACTGAAAATAAACGATAGCTGATGAAATGGGTTGAAACTCTAATGAGGAGAAGACTGGTAACCTGGGTAGAATCCCTAGACTCTGGTTATAAAAGCTGACCTATGTAATCCGATTGGAGACCCTGTTCTCACCTAATAAACCTCCTGTCAAGGATAGTCGACTAGACTCAAGGCGGGACAAGTATTGAGATGCTAAAATGAAAGTGGATCACCCCAGCGAAACCAAATCCCACAGTAATCCTTTAATCAACCACTCTTGGATCGAAAACTCCCAAACTGTGAAGCAGACTTAACTAATACGAATGAAATCCTAGGAAAAATCTAAGCACGAATAAGTAACCGGTCTCGCCCCAGCGATAACCAAACTACCAAACAATGTCTAGTTAGTCAACCTAGCAATCCCGAATTATATTCCTAACCTTCGGGAAGGGATTGCACACCTTAGCTAATTGATTTTAAAAACCTGTTAAACTCGCGCTATTCCTAACTGCAAGAACTAGCTCGACAACAAAAGTTAATCAAACTAGAATGATTTCTAGATCTAGGGAATATTCCTATGTGCCTAGAACATCAAAACCAACTAACAAGTAATCAAATCAAAAAGCGCCAGCACACAAATATTCAAAATCAAACATAAAAATTAAATCATGTAACCCAACACATCCAAAACGGAAAACATAGGTCTTTAATTAAAAACCATAATCTAGTTCATCACCTTAAGTCACCAATAAAAGTTTTAGCTACTCATAATATTCATGAAAACAAAAACTAAGTTCATCATGTCTCAAAATAATTAGAACGAACAAATAAAACAAACCGAACCCGGGGCTCCTTAAATATTAATCTGTAATGTGTCCGGGACCTTATCCTCTTCACAACTCCTCTCTAAAAGCTTTCAATCCCCACAGCTTCTGTTGAATAGCGGCTGTCAATTCCTTTGTGCCCCTCCCCATCGAAAATAATGTGCAATTTATAATGTGCCCTCTTCGAATCATGGGCCGGACTCGTTCCCCACATTAATGGCCATCTTGGCTTTTATTTTCATCTCACAATTCTTAAGGTTTTTTTTCATTTTATTCAAGTTGTTCTTCTTCTTCTTCTTCTTCTTATTATTATTATTATTATTATTATTATTATTATTATTATTATTATTATTATTATTATTATTATTATTATTATTGTTATTATTATTATTATTATTATTATTATTATTCAACTCGGGTGTTCCTGACTCGGTTGTTCTTGGCTCGACTAAAGTTTCTCGTTTACGTTCTGATGTCCATTAACCCATGCTCTCAAGTGTTCGTGTCTCAATTAAAATTCTTTCGTTTTGAGCTCATTTTCCACATACATTAATAAAATAACAAAAATAATAAATATATAATAAAAATGACACGAAACGAATACAAAGTTGGCCAAATAATATACAAAATACATAGGAAATTAGATGTGTTTTGCAACACATCAGGTAATGAGAATACGAATCTTTTGATAAACGAGGTTGAGAAAGTTTGGTGAAATACTTGCTTAGACTTACATTGATTGCTTAATGGCCCTATAATCATTTAGGGCATAGTTTGGCCAAAGAGTGTGACTTGGATTATAAGAGTTTGCGATTTGCTGCATTGAGGTGAGTTTCACAATCCCTTTTCTTTTAAATGTTTTTGAACGTTTTTACAAATCGGGGGATTGAAATGCTTGTATGATGAGTTAGACTAGAATTGTAGAACTCTTGATGGCCTTAGGTCGGTGCCCCGGTGGGTACGATTTTCATAACACCAGTCCCTTCGGGTTGACACCTTCCCTGCACTTCTTAATCATTAGCTCTTGGCTAGAGCCGTAGTTTATGCTGTAGATCTACTGGGTTGACGCCCCCTTTTTCCTGACTAGAGACGATGTCTTACGGGGAAAGAACATAATATTCAAAAAGCTCCTCTTGGACTAGAGGTCACCCCGGGAACAAAGTCATGGTTTGATTAGGAACCTTTGGATACGTCATACTTGTTGGACCTAGCTAGTCTACTTGGTGTTCTTTTAGTTATACTTATCATACGTTTTCGTTAAACTTGAAAGTTTATTTATTACTTTGAAACTTGCGAACTCGCCAACTTTTGTTGATGTTTTTAAGCATGTTTTTCAGGTACTGATGCGTAGGGATTTAGAGAGAGTGGGTTTAGCAGGCATTATGAATGGACATGATGTTGAGACCTTAAATTATGAAATTTATGTTTTTATTTTTAATAAATTGTAAAACACTGATTATGTACTTTCGCTCTATCTTGGCTAAGACATATTTTTAAACTTTCTTAAACCAGAAACTTAAATGTGTTGGGCTATAGGTTGGTTGCAAGATGTCCATACGTACTCACAAGTGATTTACTAAACTTTACGGTAACAACTTCCGTTACCTCATGACTTGCATTCTGCTGTGCGATGTCGGGGTGTGACACATCAAATGCGCCTTCTTTGTTATTTTCATCAGAACGGTCTAGATCAACAACTTGACTCTATTTCCATTCAGAGAGCCTCTTGAATCTCTTCCTATTAATTTCATGCATCCGATCCTTAAAAAAATAAAAACATTTAATACACATGTTAATAGAAGATGAAATAAATATTGATATTACCTATTCACTAACTTCACATTGAATATCAGATTTGTAGGGACTAAATATTGCACCATAGAAAATAATCTCAACACTATTTTCACCATTATCCTGGAATAAAACACATACACTATACTACATAAAATAACAATCATGTTAATATTAAAAAGTAAACATTAACAAATACAACCTTAGACACTTGTGTAGCTATTGATTTGTTCATTTCCGTATGTTTTCATCTAAATGAATCTGCAAAACCAAGATAATAACATTTACATGACTAAGATATGTATAAAAAGGTATAATTAATAAAATGGGACGAATGATAACCATAAACTAACAAATAATCAACCTTAGAAGCTTCAACATTAAAGTTAAGATTTAGATCCATGGCTAAGTATTTTAGCAAGTGAAGTAGGTATGCATTACTATGTATTTATAGGATAAACTTTAGTAGGTTAGTATATGGTTTAAATTTTATAACTCATAATTTTCCTACCCCTTTAAATTTGAAAATTTTGTTTATCTTTAACTAAAGTGTAAAAAAATTATTATGCTTTCTGTGAATATCGAATCCATTGATTTTATCTTTTATTTTATTTTTTAAACTTGTTAAAAAAACCCTTCAAATTAGGGAGTTTTGTTGTTATTAACATAGATGTTAATATCAAATGGATATATAATATGCATTAGGTGCTTTCTGCTGAATTTATGCAGTCACGGTTTTTAAAGAACTTTACCTACAATTAACATCTAATATGTATCTTTACATTTTTAAAATTAATTATTTTAAAGTTTTATATGGATTTGGTTCAAATGAGAACTTTTGGCCAAATTGAGAACTGAGAGAACCATTCTAAACCACACATTTCCCTAAGGCAAAAAAAAAAGTTTTTTTGCTTTATTCTTTTGTGGAGGAATTTTTTTTTATTTTTTTTCAATATACACATATGTATAGCTGAAAATGCTATATAGCTGAAAATGCTATATACACATATGTATAAATAAAAAAATTAAAAAAATTAAAAAAAAATTCTTGCATAAAAATGTGCGATTAAAGCAAAAAAAAATTAATTTTTTTTTTGCCTTTATATGAAATGTGTGGTCCACAATGGTTCTCTCAGTTCTCAAATAGGGGTTGGTTATCTTAGGATCCATACCCTATATAGCTAATTATGTATATTTAAATGTTTAATGACATTTCTTTAAGTTAATTATATTTATGTGTACACCTATTAATATATGCATGCATATCCACATACATATGCACATACTGTTAATGTTGATTATTTAAACAGGGTACTACAATTGAAGTTATCGATAGCAAATGTGATAAAACATATTCTTATAGCCTAGGCTTTTGTTGCGGTATTGTTACTGTGTGACAAATTATATGTCTCTCAAAGGAAGGATTAACCATAACGTTTGACAACGTTATCATATTTTAAGAATCACCAAAGCTGGTCTGTAGATTTCGAGTGCCCTGTTTGATTTTTTAAATCGTTGCATTTGATTGATGTGAATTTTTCATTGTTGGACGGAACAGTATTTAGAACCAAATTCAATTTTACGATTTTGATTTTTTTTAATCATGATATGGTGTTATGATTCAACATCCATATTAACAATAAACATGCCTAAGTTCTTTCATTCCGTCTAAATTATGTTGATATGTAATTCAGGTTTCACTTACATTTTAGTTTTTAATTTAATGTCAAGCTTTATAATATTTTCTTCTAAAACAAGGCGTTAACTGTTTTATGTTTACTTCTACATTAATGTAATGTACCGTATAACAATATTAGTTATCTATATCTATACTACTATATAATGTGTTCTAGACGGGCAAAGGAGTCATTTCATATTTATCTATATGGGTAAAATTGTAATTTTATTACATTGTCAAAACAAATTTAATACAACAATTAAATAACCATCCAACTAATTAAATGCACAAAAAGATTAAAAAATGTGAATTTATATGATATTTTACTATCCAAATGAATAAACAAACAATAATAATAGTAACAATAATAGAAATATAAAATGTGAATAAGACAACAAAAAACATGTCGTTCATCTTCTCTCCATATATTTGCACATCGTCATAGAAAAGGGAACCGACGTTGAAAAGAGAATTGGTCAGCCAACTGTTAGCTTGTAACTAACCACTCATTCAACCCGTTTAATGCGATTCAGTCATTATAAAAGTATTTAAATTGAAATCGATCGGAACCCATTTATTTAAAGGCCCAAAACCCCACGACCCAAACTTGTTTCCCTCGACTCTCTTTGTTTCTAATCACATTCCTGCAAACTGAAGTACAATAACAAAACTACAACCACCTCTGTTTTGACCCGTAGTACAACTACCAACATCAGATAACCCCACGGCCACCCCGACCACAAAACAACACTCAACCGAAAATATTGTATGTTGGTTTGAAACTGATAAAAAAGATATTTGTGGTTAAAAGAAAGGAAGTATTCAATATTTCAAAATTAAAATTGGTCTACCAACTCATTCTAGATGGAATATTAGTGATTTGAGCAAGTTGAAATTGATCAATCCTTCAAAATTTGTTTAGAAAACAATGTTTTTCAAAGTTTAAGATGTTTAAACCATAGGTCCCTGGAAGTTTGATGTAAACAAAATTTTGACCCCTTAACTGGTAAGAGAAAATATATGGGGTTACACGTTAATCCGGAAAAAGTTGTGAGAAGAATTAAGATTCCCAAATAACCCTCTCCATGCCTGCAAAATTTCAGAAGTTGGTACTATGATGTTTCTACTAGAGAGGCTAGAATAGAAAGGGATTATCTTCCAGAAATCCAAGTGTTAGATCTAATCTTTTTATATTTAATTTGGTGACTTGAGGTTTCACAAGATAACAATATCAAATGCGTAGCAGAACATCATTCCCGTGATGAAGCTTTTGCTATTCATAAGAGTTGTTAAAAGAGCTTTAAAATTAAATGTTGATGCAACAAAGGTCATATGATACTCAACAAGATAAAAAATGCTTTAATAACAAACAAGTAGAGGATTGTACATAGCTTAACTTTTGTTGGAATTATTTTGGTTGTTTAAATTTTGTCGGCTGCATTGACAATTAGTTAATGATTTTGATTGTTTAACAAGTAGGGAATGCCTTTATGTCTACATAATCGATGTTTTTTGTTATTAAGCTTTCATAATACACAAATATAATAGATGTTTAAGGCATGTCGGGTTATATTACGCTCACCACTGTAAATTGTAAAATGTCAACTTCGCTGCATCGCACGGGTTCACACTACAATATCTCACTCACATAAACGAATTTTGTACCACACACACACACATAGGGGCTTGCGCGTAACATATTATTACTTAAGTACTCCAACCAAACGATATAGATTGTCACTTTACTATCCTCGCCATTTGGACGACGTTCCAAGTCAAGCAGAAAACAACAGTGAGGCGATTAACCAAATGCAACAGCTAAACAAAGCCAACATGAGAAATGACGTATATACATTCGGAGCATATTCGGGAATATACCACAAAATCAACCAGTTAGTACTACAGGATGGTAAACCCATCCCACACGCCATTCTTTATTTTTTATGGCTTCATTTAGAGTATTAAGCTATTGTTTTTTTTTTCAGAAAATGAAATCTTATCTTCTGATTTAAGCTTTCAATATTCTCCTGCATCAATTTTTATTTTTTTATTCGTACTTTCAATATCAAAGGACTTCCACCAAAATAATTCTCACACAAGAATATATGATGACTTTTAGTTTAAAATTATTATATATGTAATAAAAAAGTTTACGGGTGCAGTCCCGCCGCAACGCGCGGGTTCCTGCTAGTATCTTTAAACTTTTACTTAAAAAGCATTTCGTTGTACGTGAAATTTGGATTCTTTCGGTTAAACATGCAATGCAATAGTCACTTTTACATAATGCATTTCATTCTTGTACATTTCAATCTACACGTATATATTGACTAAGACAAACATCAAAACGTTGACAAAAATGAGCAGGTCATCACGGTATTTTTGAATGTTTATAAAACATAATAGTCTAAAAGTTATGATAGGATTAAATAAAAGAATTATAATTTTGTAGATGAGAGGAGAAAAGTGTAACTACTAACTAAAGATGGGGAAACTAAGGTAACTAAAATGAGGTAGTAAAATGTAAAAGTATTTCAATGACTATTTTACCCTCATTTTAGGGTTGTTAATGAAAACATAGTTCTTAACTTTTGGGTATCTTAAACTACCCCTCCCTCATGCATTATAATATGGTATATATATATACACACACACACACATATATATATATATATATTAGTTCATTTTTGCTTCAGTTTTATTCCAAATTAGAGAAACAATAAGCGTTGGAAGTAGAGAATTCAATGGGAGGCAAGAACCAAGGTAAAATCTCTATGACCTTTATCAGTTATTTTTTTTTTCATCTATTTTCAGTTTAAAGTTCATATTTTGTGTTAAAAATGAAGAAAAGGAAGCAAACCTGAAGCAACTCATAAAGAGTTTGTTATTTAAGGCAAACCCAATTCCAAGCTTCTACCATGAGGGTCCACCGCCAAAGGTTGCGCAAAGAAGTTAATTAATAAATCATTTAGCTTCTAATGGTTTGTTAACATATATATTGTTGTCACTACAAAGTATTGATTATATTCATACACGATCAATGTTTTCTATTTAACTAAACAGTTCTAATGAGCATAAAGTCTCCCAAAGTCTTATCTCCAGTTCATACAATCTCGCTACGAAAAAATCCACTATTAGCTTTATGATGGTGTTTGGATGTGCTTTTTCCAAGTTATTATCCGATTATTTGATTTTGGGTATTTAATATAACATTATCACTTTTGAAAATACATATCCGAACGTTCCTTAAATGTTCAAATTTTTAGGTGGAATTGTGGAAACATCCTAACTAGAGCCTTAGCTGGAGTAGTGGCGGCTAGAGATACGTAGCTAGAAGTTGACCCTATAATTGAAGGATTATCTACGAGCATGTAACTTTCAAGCTGTAGGTAATTATCATTCATTTGAAAGATACTGGGATATATAGCTAGAGGTTTACCATATAACGTCTTTTATTGTAATTGACACATTAATTAATAGTACTTAGTGTGCACCATATGCGTACTGGGTTCACTTGTTGCCAACATGCAAGGGGAAAAGGTGTCGTTTGACCCATAATAAAGCATAACTATGACTTGGCATGACATAAGCTTATATGCGAATGGAGAGAAGACAATGATACATACACCAAATCCCAAAGCAAGATCACTGCCCTTTTGGGAAGATCATAATCGGCCAAGGAAGGATGAGGACAAGTAGCTATGTGTTGTCATGGTTAATCACTCTTTTGGATAGCAATTCACCTTAGCCGATCCATATTGTGAAGATAAGCATACTATGAATAGCTTGGCCTTGTATCCAAACCGTGTATAAATAGGACACATTGAGAAAGGAAGATCACGCCAATACAAACTCACAACCTCTACTATAACACTCCAAACCTTCGGCCGCTTCTAAAACTCCAAGCCGAAGCACAAACAAGCAATAGAGACACAAGTATTCAAGCCACAGGGAGGTTCCAAGGTCCCTAGGAGTTGCAACACCACTAGCCTCACTAGGTAAGTTACTTGATCTAAAGCTCCTAACCATTGGCTACACTATGTTCACCCAACCCATCGACCCTTGATCAATAACAATATGCCATGAACACATCCATGTCATACACATTGTTTCACTTATAAACTAACTAGTGATCACATTGTCATGTTAATCAACTTGGCTAATAATCTATCGGCCTTGCATCAATTGGCAGGTTAAGCAATGTTTATTGAATCAAACATAACATAACCCGCCCACTAGTAATCGGTTTATGTTGACTAAACTCATTGATCCATGTTCAAAGATTAAGGTTTATAATGGATGGTTTTTATAATCGGTTGTAATCACCAAATCTACTGGAATACCTTGCAAACTTTCGGTAATATATTGACAAGCTTAGATCAATCCCTATTGATCCTAACCACCATCGAATTCAAGACTTATATGAAGCATTGTTCAACCACCAGATCTTTATATGACATATTGCATTATATGAACACTTGTTTGCACTTTTGTTTTCGTGTTTAAATTAATGGATATATAAGTTGAAATATAATTGGTGTTGGGTTTATATTACTATATGATATGCATATATATATATGCATGTAGGAAGGGTCTGCTGTGACACCCGGCATGTTCGGCTTAAACATATTAGTAACATCTAAGTCTACCTTAGCGAGAAACGTTTATAAACAAACTTAACTGGGTTAGTTGAGTCGGGTCAAGTTAGGATTGTCCAGGGTACAATGATCTGGAGGATCATTGGGAGTCGTTTTGGTAATACACTAGTACCGGGTTCCGTTGTTGGTGACATTACATGAACTAATTAAGTATATGTGTAGATTATGGGTTGTATGGTGGATTATATACATAGATATGTTTATATGATGTGTAAATGATTATCTGTGCCTAAATGTGTTAAATATGGACTAAGGATGCATGCTTATGTGTTAGGATGTGTTAGAATGCGTTAAACACGACAAACTGGAAAACTAGTTAAAAAGGGGCTCTGGTTCGACCACTTCGAGTGGTCAAAGGAGAGGAAAAATGTCTGGTTCGACCCATGCAAGTGGGCGAACCAGGGAAGTGGAAATTGAGAAATTTCCTTCGACCAAACAGGGCTCATTCGACCCTGTGAAAGGGGCGAAGGAGCCTACATTCGACCAATGAGTTGGTGCGAAGGAAGACTAGTATAAATACCAACCTTTGTCATTTTTCATCATTTCACAAACCCTAACCGTCCCAAAACGCTCTCAAACGATCTTAAACACTAAGGAAGGAGTTTTTGCTCTTAACCTATCTACAACATCTAAACAAGAATCCAAGGTGTGTTCATAATCCTAAATCTTTTAAAAGCATTTTAATTCGTTTTCATCTAACCCTTATGGTCCAGATCTATTCTAAGGGTGTTTTTATGATTAAAAACCTTTTAAACATCTTTCTAAATCAAAACATGATCATTTAACATAGGTTTCCATAATAAATAACATGTGTTAGTTGTGTGTTATGTGGTGTTATGTGTTGTTCACTGATTTGCTGCTATATCTATGATAGAAACATGATATAGGATTGTTGTTAATGATTGGATTATGGTTGTCTAGGGTTAGGATTGGGTATGTTGATATTTGGGGGTTTTTGTGGGATTAATACTTGATGCATGAATATTTATGATCAATAGAATGAATAAGAAAGATCGGATAATCGACAAACTGAGTATTTTAAGCTAAACATGAATCGATTTCAAAAGTTTCCAAATTGGGTAAATAATTCATGCATGAAAGTGATGTTTCCATAATCTTTACCATTTTGGGAAAGGGCTGAAACGGACGTATTATCGGGGGAAATCGATGGGGTTTTGTAGGGATAAGTAATTCATGCTTGACTGCTGTGTTTGATGATGTTTCGGGTCGTTTTGAATGTGTTTGAAGCGTTTTTAGGAAAAACTATGCAACAGGGGCGAACCTGGCCTCCTTCGACCAGTCGATGGTGCGAAGGAGGGATCCAGGGTCGAACCTGGGTTTTTATTTGGACGAATGTGATAAAACGGGCGAAGGAAGCATCAAACGGTCGAACGAGATGTAAAAGGTGCGAAGGAGACAAAAAGGTGCGAAGGAGACTCAAAACTGACTGGTTTGACCGTTCTGATGCAGAAATGAGATTTTTGATACAAACTAAGTATTTTATGCTTGAACTTTGTGTGTAATCTATGTGTACTTGATTAGTTAGGGTAACGGGTCACCAACGGGATGTCGGGTCGGTCTAGTGTGTCGGTTAAACATTTAAACACGTTTTAAAACATACTTGGTTACGATCTGGACAATCGGGGACTAGATAACCTTATGGTTATTAGTCAGAACACTTATGTGAACATTTAGATAGATCTCCGGTAGAGGGATTATCAAGGGCTAAACGTCTTTACTTGTATTTGAAGAACGCAACTTAAGGTGAGTTCACGGCCCCACTTTTACTGCTTTAACTCTTGGGGGAGAAAACATGCGCTAAACGGTTTTGGTAACAAATGTCATACTATGGTTTTAACTTTATATTGCCATACGATCTTTTGGAAAGTCCCGGGGGAAACCATGAATGTGCGGGTTTGCACAACGGGGGAAATGCGGATAGATCTATTGGGCGTGACCTGCCCCACTCGTCGGCTTGGAGGGCCGGGCGGGTGCATATTGTCTCGAACAGGTACATTGGTATCATGCTGAACATACGGGCTGCTTAAACATGCTGAACATTGCTAAACGTGTCTAGTAATGGTTTCCAATCGTAGTAGTAATGAAACATATGCCTAGCTAGCGTACTTGGTAACATTGATATAGTATGGACATGGTAACACTTTGGTAACATTTTGAACAAACCTGTGAACTCACCAGCATTATATGTTGACATCTTTTTGGCATGTTTTTCTCAGGTCGCTAAGGTAGCAATGAACGGAACTAGGCGCACGGGTCTGCATTGGCGTCTAGATATTAGTGCACGTTTTGTAATAAGTGTCTTGGTTACTTGGGAACACTGTTTTGTAGAGATTAAATTCTTTAAATGCTTCCGCTTATGAAATTTATGTTTTTGGGTCTACGTACTTCATATAGTGTCGTTTATTGTGATCGTTGACTTGGATCCTGGTTTGTCATGCGCCTCGCGGTAAAACCCCACAAGTGGTAATTTGAGGGTGTGACAGATTGGTATCAGAGCCAATGGTTATAGTGAACTAGGACTGCATGTAGAGTCTGGTCTATAGCCGAGTCGCACACACTAGACGGTCACATACTTTGGGTCTATTAATGGAATATGTACTAACGTTGTCGGGGTGTCCTTACATCATCATCATGCTTCTCCGTTACATCATCCGTTTTATTTGGGTTCTTACCTACTCTTGTCTTCTTCTTCTGGATTGAAGGAGGAGGGGTTGATTTGTTGGTTCTAGCACACACATGCCTTCTTACACTTGCACCTATTGCCACATAGGCGACAATGTTCGGTGACTGGGGTCTAGATTAGGGTAACATCTGGAGGACCATGTAGAGCAGTTTATCATTTCGGGTGCACACGAAATAATAAACCGGAATACATGAAAAGCCCGATGGATTTCAAGTTTGGATGTATAGTCCTGAATTTGTCCCTAGGTTAACTCTTGTAAATTTCTAGTGGTTGACACTGGGAGTGAATCTGAATCTCTCGATTTCTTGGTTTGTTAGATCATGTCTGGTGCTCGCGGTGGTGGACGTCGTGGTGGAGGAGGTGGCCGTGCTGGCGGCGGTGGTCGTGCCGGAGGCGGTGGTCGTGGGAACATCAACATGACCCAGGCTGAACTGAACAACTTGCTCCAACAGCAAGTGAACATGGCTATGGCTAATTTCCAGGCCGGGATTAATGCCATGGGTGGTGAGTTGATTTTTGTCGACCTTGCCTCATTTTTGGGTTTCGTATCCTTTCGTTTGTGTTTTACTCGTGTACCGTGTTTCAGGTGTTGGTGCCAATCCACCCCCACCTCAGTGCTCTTATAAGAAGTTTAGGGACTGTCAGCCCCATAACTTCGCTGGAACTGAGGGAGCGGTGGGACTGCTCCGATGGCTGGAGAAGGTGGAATCTGTGTTTGTCATGTGTAACTGTCCTGCTGGGGACCGAGTGAAGTATGCTACTGCGACATTTGAAGGGCCTGCATTGTCGTGGTGGAATGCTACCACTCAGAACGTGGGACTGGGGGAGGCTATTGCTATGCCTTGGGCGGAGTTTGTGCAGCTTTTGAGAGGTGAGTATTGTCCGAGGGAGGAGATACAGAAGTTAGAGCATGAGGTCTGGAGTTACAAGATGGTTGGGTCGGAGATTGAGGAGTACACAGTGAGGAGGAACGAGCTGGCGGTGTTGTGTCCTGACTTACACACACCCGAGTACAGGAGGATCGAACACTATGTGTCTGGACTAGTGCCCGAGATTGCTGGGTTGGTGGCCGCCGGGAATCTTCCCACTATTGCTGAAGTTGTCCGATCAGCTCATCGGATGACTAACCTGAAGGTGGCGGAAGGCGTTTTGCCACCCAAGGGTGCTGCCGTGAAGACTGCTGAGGGAAACAAGAGGAAGTGGGAGAGTGTGGGGAAGAGTGTGGTGCCAGCTCAGCCGGCGAAGAAGTTTGATGCATCTGGGTCTTCTTCTGGGTCGAAGACGGGTGGGTATGCTGGGAAGCATCCCAAGTGCAACAAGTGTGGTTTTCATCACTCTGGGAGTTGTGATAGGGCTCGTTGTCATCGATGCCATCAATTGGGGCACCATGCTAAGGATTGCAAGGTGACGCTCACCCCAACTCAGACTCCTGCGGCTACTCCTGCTCCTGCTACTCAGGGGACTCAGGGGAGGCAGGGGTGTTATCATTGTGGTGACACGGGACACTTCAAGCGTGATTGTCCCAAACTGAAGCAGGGCGATAATGGGAGGGGCGGGAACGGTAACGGGAACAATGGCGGCGGAGGCAGGACTGCACGTGCTTTCGTCATTGGATCTGCAGAGGCTAGGCAGGATCCAGACACAGTTACCGGTACGTTCCTTCTTAATGATCGCTATGTTTCTGTTTTGTTTGATTCTGGTGCCGATAAGAGTTTCGTATCTTTGGATATTAGTCGATTGCTAGATATAGTACCCACACCTTTAGAGGCTAAGTACTTAATAGAATTGGCTGATGGTAAGAAAATCGAAGCGACACACACCCTTAGGGAATGTCGTTTGGAACTGTCGGGTTTGTCTTTCCCCATTAACCTTATGCCGGTACCTCTGGGTAGTTTTGATGTCGTGGTTGGCATGGATTGGTTATCGTTGTATCGCGCGGAGATTGTTTGTTTTGACAAGGTTATTCGGATCCCTCTCCCTGATGGAGAGATTCTTTCGGTTCGTGGCGAGAAAAGCGGTGCTCCGCTGAGTATCATTTCTAGCATGAAAGCCCGTAAGTATCTTCGGAAGGGCTGTTCGGCCATTCTGGCACTTGTTAACGTTTCTTCTGACGATGAGAAGAAGATCGAGGATATTCCGGTGGTTCGTGACTTTTCTGATGTGTTTCCTGATGATTTACCTGGTCTTCCTCCCCATCGTCAGGTTGAGTTTGGTATTGATCTCACTCCGGGCGCAGCTCCTATCGCCCGAGCTCCATATCGTCTTGCACCTCCCGAGATGCAAGAGTTGTCCAGCCAGTTACAGGAACTCTTGGAAAAGGGTTTCATTCGACCGAGTTCTTCCCCGTGGGGAGCTCCTATCTTGTTTGTGAAGAAGAAGGACGGAAGTCTTCGTATGTGTATTGATTATCGTGAGCTGAACAAAGTGACCATCAAGAATCGTTATCCTCTTCCTCGCATTGATGATCTCTTTGACCAGCTTCAGGGCTCCAGTTATTATTCGATGATTGATTTGCGGTCCGGTTATCACCAGTTGCGCGTCAGGGAAGCTGACATTCAGAAGACTGCTTTTCGCACTCGTTTGGCCATTTTGAGTTCTTGGTCATGCCTTTCGGCCTCACTAACGCACCGGCGGTGTTCATGGATTTGATAAAACGCGTTTGCAAGCCTTACCTTGATAAGTTCGTCATCGTATTTATTGACGACATTCTGATCTATTCCAAGAACAAGGCGGATCATGAGGAACACCTGCGGTTGGTCTTGAAACTTTTGAGACAGGAGCAGTTGTATGCTAAGTTCTCGAAGTGTGATTTTTGGTTGCGTGAAGTTCAATTCCTAGGACATGTGGTGAATGAACTGGGAATTCATGTCGATCCGGCTAAGATCGAAGCTATTAAAGACTGGGAAGCACCGAAGACGCCATCTGAGGTGCGGCAATTCCTAGGTCTTGCGGGTTATTATCGTCGTTTCATTGAGGGATTTTCGAAGATCGCTCAACCCCTCACTACTCTTACCCAGAAGGATCGAAAGTTCGACTGGGATGAACCACAAGAATCAGCATTTCAGATGCTGAAGCTTAAACTTTGCTCTGCACCTATTTTATCCTTGCCGGAAGGCACTGATGATTTCGTTGTGTACTATGATGCTTCTATTCGTGGTCTCGGTTGCGTGTTGATGCAGCGCGGGAAGGTTATTGCTTATGCTTCTCGACAACTCAAAGTTCATGAGAAGAACTACACTACTCATGATTTGGAACTGGGAGCAGTGGTCTTTGCGTTGAAAATCTGGAGACATTACTTGTACGGTACCAAGTGCGAAGTATATACCGATCACAAGAGTCTTCAGCATATTTTCGACCAGAAGGTATTGAACATGCGGCAGCGTCGCTGGGTTGAACTCCTGAACGATTATGACTGTGCCATCAAATACCATCCTGGCAAGGCGAATGTTGTGGCGGACGCCTTGAGCAGGAAGGAGTCTGCGAACCCTCGCCGTGTTCGAGCCTTACAGCTCACCATTCATTCGTCATTGCCTGACCGGATCCGTTCTGCACAGTTAGAAGCCTTGAAGGAGGAAAACCTTAAGGCTGAGACTATGCACAGTGTTGACAAGCATCTTGAGCTCAGGACTGATGGCTTACACTATTTTGCGGGACGTGTTTGGGTCCCATTGTTCGGGGGATTACGCGAGCTTGTTCTGGAAGAAGCTCACAAATCCCGGTATTCTATTCACCCTGGCTCCGATAAGATGTATCAGGATTTGAAGATACTTTATTGGTGGCCGAACATGAATGCTGATATAGCTTCTTATGTCAGCAAATGTTTGACTTGTGCTAAAGTCAAGGTGGAGTATCAGAGGCCGTCTGGTCTCCTGCAACAACCAGAGGTTCCAGAATGGAAGTGGGAACGAATCACGATGGATTTTGTCACCAAGCTGCCAAGGTCACCTAGTGGTTATGATATGATTTGGGTGATTGTTGACCGGCTGACGAAATCGGCACGTTTTATACCTATTAAGGAGACCGATGGACTCGAGCGGTTAGCTCGACTTTACCTTAAGGAGGTAGTTGCTCGGCACGGGGTGCCTGTTTCTATTATCTCTGATCGTGATTCTTGTTTCGCTTCGCGTTTCTGGAAGGCTCTGCACAAGGCTTTGGGTACTCAGTTGGATATGAGTACGGCTTATCATCCGCAAACTGATGGACAGAGTGAGCGGACGATTCAAACCTTGGAAGACATGCTTCGGGCATGTGTTATCGATTTTGGCAAAAGTTGGGAGATCCATCTTCCGTTTGTGGAGTTCTCCTACAACAACAGCTATCACTCTAGCAGCAAGGCAGCTCTGTTCGAGGCTCTTTACGGACGGAAATGTCGATCACCACTTTGTTGGGCCGAAGTGGGCGAGAGCTAGCTCACTGGTCCGGAACTCGTGTACGAAACTTGGGAGAAAATCGTACAGATCCGTCAACGTTTGGCTGCTGCACGGGATCGTCAGAAGAGCTATGCCGATCGCCGTCGAAAACCTTTAGAGTTCCAGGTTGGGAACAAGGTACTTCTGAAAGTTTCACCATGGAAGGGCGTCATACGCTTTGGAAAGCGTGGCAAGCTTAACCCTCGTTATGTCGGACCGTTCGCAATCCTGGATCGGATTGGACCGGTGGCATACAGACTTGACTTACCGGCGGAGCTCGGTAGTGTACACAACGTCTTCCATGTGTCTAACTTGAAGAAGTGTTTGGCTGATGGATCTCTCATTGTACCACTGGAAGAGATCAAGGTTGATGATCGTCTTCGCATTGTGGAGGAACCTGTCGAGATTCTCGACTACAAGATTCGTAGCCTTCGTCGGAGTAAAATCCGCATTGTTAAAGTCCGTTGGAACTCGAACCGTGGACCTGAGTTCACATGGGAACGGGAGGATCAGATGAAATCTAAGTATCCTCATCTCTTTCCGAAGCGCGCGTTCGAATCGAGGCATGTTACTGCTGAAGTGGAATGAATCTCGGGTCGAGATTCCTTTCAACGTGGGGATGATGTGACATCCGGTAAGTTTCTTTTTGTTCGGTTCTTTTCGTTTCTTTCTTTTTGGGGCTTTGCGCAATTTTCGAGACGAAAATTCTTTCAACGTGGGGATGATGTGACACCCGGCATGTTCGGCTTAAACATATTAGTAACATCTAAGTCTACCTTAGCGAGAAACGTTTATAAACAAACTTAACTGGGTTAGTTGAGTCGGGTCAAGTTAGGATTGTCCAGGGTACAATGATCTGGAGGATCATTGGGAGTCGTTTTGGTAATACACTAGTACCGGGTTCCGTTGTTGGTGACATTACATGAACTAATTAAGTATATGTGTAGATTATGGGTTGTATGGTGGATTATATACATAGATATGTTTATATGATGTGTAAATGATTATCTGTGCCTAAATGTGTTAAATATGGACTAAGGATGCATGCTTATGTGATAGGATGTGTTAGAATGCGTTAAACACGACAAACTGGAAAACTAGTTAAAAAGGGGCTCTGGTTCGACCACTTCGAGTGGTCGAAGGAGAGGAAAAATGTCTGGTTCGACCCATGCAAGTGGGCGAACCAGGGAAGTGGAAATTGAGAAATTTCCTTCGACCAAACAGGGCTCATTCGACCCTGTGAAAGGGGCGAAGGAGCCTACATTCGACCAATGAGTTGGTGCGAAGGAAGACTAGTATAAATACCAACCTTTGTCATTTTTCATCATTTCACAAACCCTAACCGTCCCAAAACGATCTTAAACACTAAGGAAGGAGTTTTTGCTCTTCTTCTTCATAATCTAACCTATCTACAACATCTAAACAAGAATCCAAGGTGTGTTCATAATCCTAAATCTCTTAAAAGCATTTTAATTAGTTTTCATCTAACCCTTATGGTCCAGATCTGTTCTAAGGGTGTTTTTATGATTAAAAACCTTTTAAACATCTTTCTAAATCAAAACATGATCATTTAACATAGGTTTCCATAATAAATAACATGTGTTAGTTGTGTGTTATGTGGTGTTATGTGTTGTTCACTGATTTGCTGCTATATCTATGATAGAAACATGATATAGGATTGTTGTTAATGATTGGATTATGGTTGTCTAGGGTTAGGATTGGGTATGTTGATATTTGGGGGTTTTTGTGGGATTAATACTTGATGCATGAATATTTATGATCAATAGAATGAATAAGAAAGATCGGATAATCGACAAACTGAGTATTTTAAGCTAAACATGAATCGATTTCAAAAGTTTCCAAATTGGGTAAATAATTCATGCATGAAAGTGATGTTTCCATAATCTTTACCATTTTGGGAAAGGGCGGAAACGGACGTATTATCAGGGGAAATCGATGGGGTTTTGTAGGGATAAGTTATTCATGCTTGACTGCTGTGTTTGATGATGTTTCGGGTCGTTTTGAATGTGTTTGAAGCGTTTTTAGGAAAAACTATGCAACAGGGGCGAACCTGGCCTCCTTCGACCATTCGATGGTGCGAAGGAGGGATCCAGGGTCGAACCTGGGTTTTTATTTGGACGAATGTGATAAAACGGGCGAAGGAAGCATCAAACGGTCGAACGAGATGTAAAAGGTGCGAAGGAGACAAAAAGGTGCGAAGGAGACAAAAAGGTGCGAAGGAGACTCAAAACTGACAGGTTTGACCGTTCTGATGCAGAAATGAGATTTTTGATACAAACTAAGTATTTTATGCTTGAACTTTGTGTGTAATCTATGTGTACTTGATTAGTTAGGGTAACGGGTCACCAACGGGATGTCGGGTCGGTCTAGTGTGTCGGTTAAACATTTAAACACGTTTTAAAACATACTTGGTTACGATCTGGACAATCGGGGACTAGATAACCTTATGGTTATTAGTCAGAACACTTATGTGAACATTTTGATAGATCTCCGGTAGAGGGATTATCAAGGGCTAAACGTCTTTACTTGTATTTGAAGAACGCAACTTAAGGTGAGTTCACGGCCCCACTTTTACTGCTTTAACTCTTGTGGGAGAAAACATGCGCTAAACGGTTTTGGTAACAAATGTCATACTATGGTTTTAACTTTATATTGCCATACGATCTTTTGGAAAGTCCCGGGGGAAACCATGAATGTGCGGGTTTGCACAACGGGGGAAATGCGGATAGATCTATTGGGCGTGACCTGCCCCACTCATCGGCTTGGAGGGCCGGGCGGGTGCATATTGTCTCGAACAGGTACATTGGTATCATGCTGAACATACGGGCTGCTTAAACATGCTGACATTGCTAAACGTGTCTAGTAATGGTTTCCAATCGTAGTAGTAATGAAACATACGCCTAGCTAGCGTACTTGGTAACATTGATATATTATGGACATGGTAACACTTTGGTAACATTTTGAACAAACCTGTGAACTCACCAGCATTATATGTTGACATCTTTTTGGCATGTTTTTCTCAGGTCGCTAAGGTAGCAATGAACGGAACTAGGCGCACGGGTCTGCATTGGCGTCTAGATATTAGTGCACGTTTTGTAATAAGTGTCTTGGTTACTTGGGAACACTGTTTTGTAGAGATTAAATTCTTTAAATGCTTCCGCTTATGAAATTTATGTTTTTGGGTCTACGTACTTCATATAGTGTCGTTTATTGTGATCGTTGACTTGGATCCTGGTTTGTCATGCGCCTCGCGGTAAAACCCCGCAAGTGGTAATTTGAGGGTGTGACATCTGCAACGAGCACAACCAGGGCCCGTGCATGATTGGGTGCAGCGGGTAAAGATCTTTGTTAATGTAACAAAGGGACTGGATTATTTGCATGACACGGTCCATCCTTAAATAATAATAACAACAACCATACCCAGTAAATCCCACAAATAGAGTACTATTTGTAGGGTCTGGGGAGGGTGGGATCTGTCACACCCCGACTTAGGTGGGCCTAGACGGAATTCCAGATTGTTACCAAACATCTCGTAATGCAAGCAAACAGCGGAAGTAATATAAATGACTAATCTTTCATAAACATCTAGTTACATTTATAGTGATATAAAATCTCTAACACAAGTATTCTAGGTAATAACTAAGGTTCTCGCATGCCTTTTGGTTCGTCCGTCGGGGATACTCTGAGTTGCAGCTACATAATCCTTGAAACTCCAGTGCAGGTACCTGAACACATGCTTAAAATAGTTTGGGGTCAACAATAATTATTGTGAGTTCGTGCGTGTGTTTAATTAGTTCTAAAATAAGGTTTATCGTCTCAAAACAAGTTAATATTCAAAAAGCAAGTTTAGTAAGTTAAAACAGGTTTACACGTTGTTATGTACAAGCCACACCTCAATCCTAACACTGGATCCATCTGCTCCCATTATGGACTCCCTTGGCAAAATACATGACACATATCTCAGTGGAGGGTTTCCCGGGCTTCCGGGTCCATTGCGTGCGGGGGATGTAACACCCCAACCGATGGCGGAAACATCGGGATGTCACGTATTGATGATTGTTCAGTAGCTCATGGTGAATAATGAATATCATTAATTGATTTAAATAACTTACATACAATTGTTCTACAAGAATTCGTACATCAAATTGAATAAAAGTATGCACATATCTTCAAGCAATTCTTCAAGCAAGTAGAACCTGAAACATGTTAAGTTGAAAATATTTTGGGTCAACAATTGTTGGTGAGAATACATAGGTTTTTGGAAAAATAATTGATAACAATAGTTTGTACAACACTCAGGGTTGTATGATGATAGAGTATGATGCCAACATGTAACAATGCGTCTTTGTACAACCAAACCTTGTGTCGACTGCTGACTAACTCGCAAGTTAGTTAAATGTTATTACTGTTATCGATCATCCCTGAGTCTACGTGGGGGGATGGGTTTGTCAGACCTATAGCGCTATAATCTAAACAGGCGGCTTGATCATTGTTAATGATTGTACTGTGTCTTTTTGTTACAGTCAAATGATAGAATAATGATGTACTTGAATCACAAGTAAATATGAGTAAATGATAGTATAAAATGTTTAAACATGTTTCACCCCAAAAATAGTGAAAATAGGGAAAAGGGGCTATGTAAACTCACCTTAGCAAAAGTGTTATCTCTTGAAAAGTAGAATAATGGTGTTGCCCAAGTATGTCAAGTATCACCCTATAATAAGGTAATAAATAAGTCTATCTAGCCTATAAGTGTATACATTCTAGGGCTTCGAATTTGGGGATGAATGCTTGTTTGATTTTTATTTAAAATATTCGACAATTGAGAGAAATTTAGTAACTAACTAACCAAAAATCTTTTTATAAGTTTTAAATCTAAGATAGTCACAAGAATGTGTTTAAAGTATAAAAATAATTTTTTATAAAATTATTTTCTTTAAAATAGATTTTTAAATCTATTTATTACAAATTGTCAAACTTTGATTTTAATATCTTAAAAATACTAAAATTAAAGAATTAACATTTTAAAATTTTCATTTCTGTTCTAAATGATCAGAAATAATTTGTATAAAATTTTGGTGCAAAAATGTTAAAAATTGGATTTATTATGATTTAATTATGATTAAAACTAACAAAAATTGATTAAAAATATTAAATAAATGATTTTTCAGAAATAAAAATCATTTCTGAAAAGCTTAATGTTATAAAAACTTAGGATAATTTTTTTAGAAATTAATAAGATCGTCCTCAAGATTATCCCAATGCAGTACCTGAACACATGCTTGGCTCTAATGCTCTATACCGCTACGCATGCAGCTTGAATCCTCTACCATAACAATCTCTAATCCACACAAGCAAGCATATACCTCGTCCTCAAGATTATCACAATGCAGTACCTGAACACATGCTTAAAAGAGTTTGGGTCAGCAAATATGCTGGTGAGTCCGTGTAAGTAAATAAGTGGATCCAAAACAGTTTAACAATTCAAAAACCAGTTTACACAGTTCAACACACGTGATGTACAAGCGACCCCTCAACCCTAACACTAGATCTATCTACTGCCATTATAGATCTACTAGGCATAATATATGCCGCAACGGTCCGCAGGCCTCAGTGGAGGGTTTCCCGGGCCCAACGTCCCGGGTCCACTGTGCGTGGGGGTTTCCCCAAGTAGTACTACCCATATATTAAGCGGCTCACCTCTGAGTTAATGAGTGTCAGTATTATCCGGCAGCTAGTATCTTGTCACATCACAACAGTTTATAAAAAGGAAGCATGCATTCACCCCAAAACAGTAAAACAGAAAAAGGGGAATGGTACACGGAACTCACCTTAGTAGCGTTTCACATCACACAGTGTCATGGTATTCCAATCCGAAGTCCACCTATGGTTCACATACAATGATTTAATACAATCACGGCATTAGTGTGTGTAACCAAGTATTGCGGTTACACGTGTGGGCAAGCTAGGACCTTTCCGTTAGTAATGTATTTATCTATTCATGTAATTTTATAGCTTTTAGTCTAAATCTCTTCATATCAAGTTGTTATCTTGATCCAATATTTATATGTACCTTAGTCATAAGTAGTAATTAAATTACCGACATCTTATGTTATAGCACTTATTCTATTCTAAGGTTTCCAAAGTATCAAGGTCTCGTGTCCGTGTGTCCATATGACTTGGATAATGTCCAAATGTCCCGTAATCAAATGTTCCCTATATTGTCGTTTATAACTTAATAATATGTCCCATGGTTCCAATCCTTCTATCCGCAAGTTCGTCTAGTGTTCAATGTATATCCAACATCTCTTATCGTCTAAGGTCTAACTAGGCGTATACAATTATTGTGTTAAACACATACTATTATTAGTTTGTCCAAACGTCTTTATGAGTTATCCGTATGCCATTTATCATTCCAAATCTCTTATAACCCATATATTAATATCACCAAAGTGTCTTATGATATGTAGCGTCTATGTACTATTTTAAGCTCGCTTTCTAGTTCACATTTTATAGGATTTATGCATACTTGTCCATTATTTAGTTTATACACTCGGGGTCGGTTCAATGTGTTAGTCGAGGTCCCACACGTGCCGGTCCGCATAAATATAATACTATGTATTTAATATGGTTCGAGTCTCATGTTTATACCTCTCGGATCCTTCTTCGTTAACCAGGTTGACTTTTGTTGACCTGAGTTGACCATGTCTTCTAACCTTTCTGCAGCCTATGACTTTACCAACAATCCTTGAGTGGCCATCTCCCTTATCATGCCATCACTTATTAACCACTACTACTAATAATATCCATTAACTTACATAACTAAATCTGAGAACAAAGTGCAACAGAAGTATTACTCACCTAGGTTGTTAGCTCCCTTGTAAACCACTAACAATAGGAACTACAAATCCATCACTAAACTCGACCCCTTCGATAACCACCTCCTCCTGCACCCCTGTACACCACCCGACAGCCACCATCTGTCGCCGCTGGCACCTTCATCCACCACCAATAATCATCTTAACAATAATAACTAAACCTATATCAATAATCAAGGATTTTGGTTTTAAACCTGGTTGCTCGGAACCCTAACCACCGCCGCTACCATCACCGTCTCTTCCACTCTCTCTGCTTCTGTTTTCTTCTCTTATCGTGCGTCTCTCTCTCCTCTGCTTCTCTCTATTCTTGGATCTGTGTGGTGCGGGTGTTGGTGTGGGAATGAAGCCGCTGAAACTCGTCGGAGCACCGCCGCGTTCCACAGTCTTTCTTCTCTCTCTAGTTTCCTCTCTTTCTCTTTCTCTAGGTGATGGCGTGGGTGTTGGAGAACGGAGCCGCCGGAGCTCCGCCGGTGACAGCGGCCGGAATCATCTCCGGGTCCCCTCTCTCTCTAGATAATAGTGTGTGTGTGTTTTGAATATTCAACAGGTAATATGGGATGGTGGGTTGGGTTCTTATAGTGGGTTTGATAGATGGTTTTTAAACAAAACCATCACTTATTTGATGGTTTCATTTAGTGTGTTGTCAAAGGGAGGGGTGGACAAGTGTCCCCCCTCTAGTCACTAATCATGGATTATCGGGTGGGTTCGTTAATGGGTATCGGTCTGGTCTCGCAACGCGTATTGGTTCGATTACGTAACACGCCCTCGTGTATAATAACTTAATATCATGGTTCGGGTTTTAGTAACGCGTATACTATTATTCCCCTTGTCAAAATAATTACGTAACTTATTGGTTCGGCTTCGTATTTAGTTGCACATAATTATTATATTATTGTTGATTTATTTATTATAATACTTTAAGACGCGGAAAATTTTAGGCCCTAGGTCCGGGGTGTTACATCTCCCGAACGTTGAAAAGGCATGATGAAATTTATTATACACATAGATTGCAAATTGATAACATGTTTATGTAAGCAAGTATAACAAGCACAGTATATGAGTTGCAGTTGTATAGATTTATATAATTAATTCGCATTCAAGCAATCATGCACCATGTAAACAACTCTCAAAAATTTCAATACTAGAATTTATTATTCAAATAGAGTCAATACATAGAATAAAAGTAAACAACGTTCGAGTGGTGGGACATGTTGTTAAGTAGCTGGAGGGTCTTGATCTCTGTTTAGTTTAGGGCATCGGTTACGGAAGTGATTTGGGTCTCCACATTCATAGCATTGACCATAGTTGTATCGATTAAGGTTAGCAGCTTGAGCAGGGTTGGTGGGTTGGTTGGCATTTGGATTTGGGGTCTCACGACATGTGTTGACCAGGTGGCCATACCTTCCACAATTGGTGCACAAGCGACATGCTGAAGCAGTGGGATGATGTCGGTTGCAGGTATTACATAATGGGTGGTTTCCTGTATAAGGTTTCTTCTTAGAAGCTTGTGGAGTGAGGCTTGCATCAGGATCCCTGGTCTTACGCTTCTGGTTCTCAGTGGTTACCGCGGCTACAATACTTGTTTTATTGCCTTTCCGAACTAAGGTCCCGTTCTTTACGTGATTATCAGTTAAGGTAGCTGCTAAACGTTTGGCTTCCTCCAAGGTGGCAGGATTCCTTCCCCACACCGTATCCTGGATTTGCATGGGCAGACCACCGATGTACTTCTCGATGGCTACCGGCAGGGGAGTGACTTTGTGAGGCAACAATAAGCTAAGCTCATGAAAGCGGGTGTTGTAGGCAAGGTTTTCCCCACTATCTTGAGCTAAGGTGTGGAACTCATCCTCAAGCTTCTTAACTTCATTGTGAGGACAAAACTCTTCCTTCATGACCTCCTTGACTTGGTCCCATGTCATAGCAAGAGCAACTTCGGCCCCACGAGTACGCTTTTCTTCATTCCACCAAGTGAGTGCTCGTTTGTGAAGAACACTCATGGCATAACGGACCTTAAAGTTGTCGGGGCACTCACTGTTGATGAAGGTATTCTCAATACCCTCAAACCATTGTAGGAGTCCTGTAGCTCCTTCTTCACCACTAAACATTGGGGGATTGCAAGAATTAAAGTGCTTAAGGGTACAGGCTGGAAGTCCATTCCCGTTGTGGTGTCCATTTCCATTTCCATTCTCGTTGCCGTTGCCGTTCCCGTTGCCGTTCAATTGGATGACTTGAGCTAGTAAGTTGGGAACCAGAGTTGCGATTTGCTGCGCCATTTGTTGAGAAATGATTGCAGCCAGTTGGGCATCGACACCATTGTTGTTGTTATTGTGGTTAGTATCGTGGTTGTGGTTGTGATTGCTACTTCCTTCATCATGATTTTCACCACTGTTAAGACGAGCACTGCGACGTGGAGGCATGATCTGTAAGAGACACAGTGAAATGAATGAGATTATATAAGGAATGTAATCATCTATTCATTAATTAAAACGAATAAACGAAAACGTTGACTTATCAAAGACTCTAAATTCTAATAACATATGAAGACATGCTTTAGCCTATAAGTGAACACTCATCCCGAGAATTCCCAGGTAGGCATCCGGGTCCCTCGTCTGATTGGGATATATGCGCAATGCCAGCCTAGACAGAAGACTCAGAATACAGGCGTTCACCCTTCCAGATTGCACGTGTTCGTTATTGAAATCTAGAACTTTGACGAGATCTCAAGGTGGTTCAGGTTAAACCTGAGGATTTTGTCCTATTAGTCCAAGTGTAGATCCACTGATGGAGAGCATCCTTCTTGTAAGGATGAAAGTAGAGATAAGAAGTAGGAGGGAGATAGAGAATAGCAAGTAAAAGAAGCAAGTACTGGTTAAATCCTATGGTTATAGACTAGATTATTTTTCTAATAACCTAATTCCCTATAACCATGGCTCTGATACCAATCTGTAACACCCCAACCGATGGCGGAAACATCGGGATGTCACGTATTGATGATTGTTCAGTAGCTCATGGTGAATAATAAATTTCATTAATTGATTTAAATAACTTACATACAATTGTTCTACAAGAATTCGTACATCAAATTGAATAAAACTATGCACATATCTTCAAGCAATTCTTCAAGCAAGTAGAACCTGAAACATGTTAAGTTGAAAATATTTTGGGTCAACAATTGTTGGTGAGAATACATAGGTTTTTGGAAAAATAATTGATAACAATAGTTTGTACAACACTCAGGGTTGTATGATGATAGAGTATGATGCCAACATGTAACAATGCGTCTTTGTACAACCAAACCTTGTGTCGACTGCTGACTAACTCGCAAGTTAGTTAAATGTTATTACTGTTATCGATCATCCCTGAGTCTACGTGGGGGGATGGGTTTGTCAGACCTATAGCGCTATAATCTAAACAGGCGGCTTGATCATTGTTAATGATTGTACTGTGTCTTTTTGTTACAGTCAAATGATAGAATAATGATGTACTTGAATCACAAGTAAATATGAGTAAATGATAGTATAAAATGTTTAAACATGTTTCACCCCAAAAATAGTGAAAATAGGGAAAAGGGGCTATGTAAACTCACCTTAGCAAAAGTGTTATCTCTTGAAAAGTAGAATAATGGTGTTGCCCAAGTATGTCAAGTATCACCCTATAATAAGGTAATAAATAAGTCTATCTAGCCTATAAATGTATACATTCTAGGGCTTCGAATTTGGGGATGAATGCTTGTTTGATTTTTATTTAAAATATTCGACAATTGAGAGAAATTTAGTAACTAACTAACCAAAAATCTTTTTATAAGTTTTAAATCTAAGATAGTCACAAGAATGTGTTTAAAGTATAAAAATAATTTTTTATAAAATTATTTTCTTTAAAATAGATTTTTAAATCTATTTATTACAAATTGTCAAACTTTGATTTTAATATCTTAAAAATACTAAAATTAAAGAATTAACATTTTAAAAATTACATTTCTGTTCTAAATGATCAAAAATAATTTGTATAAAATTTTGGTGCAAAAATGTTAAAAATTGGATTTATTATGATTTAATTATGATTAAAACTAACAAAAATTGATTAAAAATATTAAATAAATGATTTTTCAGAAATAAAAATCATTTCTGAAAAGCTTAATGTTATAAAAACTTAGGATAATTTTTGTAGAAATTAATAAGATCGTTTTGATATTTTAATGGATTTTTATAAATATAATAGTATAAAATTGATTTAATTATTATAAATATTAAATAATTAAATTTTAGAAAACTAAAAATTGTGAGTGAAACTTTTTCATCAGATTTACTTAAAATAATTTTTTGTAAAATTTATAGAAATCGTTTTGTCAATTAAAAGAATTTTTCTTATAAATTTGGTAAGTAAAAGAATTAAAAGAAATTTCATTATTTAATTCTAAGTAGTGTTTAAATAAAATACAAATTGAGTTATATACGTTCTCAGGGTCCAGACCAATTGGTCTGGGCTTGTGATTATAAGGCTTAGGAAACAAGAGGTCACGGGTTCGAATCTGGTTAGAACCGGTTTTTGGATGTTTAATCTGTTTCATTTTGTTTTTAAAATAAAAATGGTGGATGTGGGATTCGAACCAAGACCCTAGAGCCGGTCCAAAGATTAACACAACCAAGGAAAACCAACTGATCTACCATCAGTTTTGTGTTAGAAACTTGCTTCCAATTGTTTTTAAATGGATACGTGACATTTTCATCTTCCCCAAACAATACATAAGAACCCTAGTTTCTTAATTAGACAAATTAACAACCAATTCCCACAGAATCCTTAGGGCTTTTGATTGGACAATAACGAAAAACAGAAACATGTATTTAATTGAAACTTACAGCATGTGGTGGAAGACGAACGCCCGGTCAAACGAATGAGTCAAACGCGAGCAAACCACGATCTAATACGAAGTATAACCAGAAATTGGATATGGGGTTTTGATTATCGGTGTCTAGAGGTGGCGAATGAGGGTTTAATTTATATAATTACGAATGGGTTATATGAATTGGAAAGTTTGACTAAGTTTTGAATGTTCACGCGTAATATCAATCAATTGGTCAAATTGATTGTAAATTGTTCAGGTAATTGATGACCATTAGGCCGGCAGTCATGTCCCATTCCATTTACGAGTCATTATGATGATTAGGTTTGGTCAAAAACAACAAAAAAAAAAAGAAGAAAGAAAAAAAATAAATAAACTAACTGTTGCTGCTGCTGCACGTCGAAGGGAAGAGGGAAAGGGAAGGGTAGTTTGTGTATTTATACAAAGAGGATTAGAATTATAACAAAAGTATAAGCGTGGCTCAGTGGTTAGTCTGCGTGTGTTGTGTGACCTTGGTCTCCGGTTCGATCCCCGGCTAGTCCCGGTTTTACATATATTTTTTTTTTAAAACAGTGGTGAGGGGAAGGGGGTGTGGGCCGGGTACTGGGCTGCTGTACTGGGCTAAAGGTTTGGGCTTGGGCCGGATGTGCAACAACTAGAGGCTAGGCAAGGGAGAAGGTGGTTTGGTTGGGCTCAAATATGTGTGTTCATACAATATATATATATATATATATATATATATATATATATATGTATATTTTTTTTACCTCAAAATAAAATCTGAAATAATATTATTATTATTTTTATTATTATTATAAACCTTTATACATATATATATATATATAAGTTGTGTGGTAGTAAAATAAAGACTTATGTACATTATGATTGATAAAAAAAATATAACGTATGTTTTAGAATTTGGGAAAAATTTGTGCGATGTTACAGGGGATTCCCCAAGTAGCGCTACCCACATATTAGGCGGCCCAATCTCCCATTGGGTTAATGAGTGTGACGACTTGGTTATCGGGAGCACATCTTGTCACATCACATCACTGGTTCATCACATTCTACTGGTTCTTCCCTGGAAGCATGTATTCACCCCAAAACAGTTTAAAATACAAAAATAGGGGAGGTTCACGGAACTCACCTGGATGCATTACGGTCGTAATAATATGAGAATGAGTGTCTGCCATCGTATTCTGGTATCTTCCATGTGAATCCTAAATCGACAAATATTATTTAGTGTTCGGTCTTAATTACAACTGGTCATACGTGGGGACGAGCTCGAGCGTATGGTTTCTATTTATTACAGTACCACGTCTACGTTTGGTTTCCAATAATCCTCAACCTATCCCTTTGTACTTGACAAGTGGTAGCTATAACTATGTTTGCACTTATAGTTCAAGTATCGCATTCTATTATTCTTATATCACGTATCACGTCAATTGCTAAGTCCCAATGTCTGGAGTTTATATCTTGAGTAATATTGTTTAATAGATCTGAGTCATTTGGTGCATAGGGTCTAGGTATGTGTGTTTACACATTATTGTATTTAGGTTGCGTCTTAGTCTTCGGCGTCAAGGTGTCAAATCTAACATCTCCAAGACTTCATGCTTATACTTCATATCTAGGTTTGTCTATTCAATGCTATGGCATACACTAGTCGCTAAAGGTTTATGTCGATCTTAATGTTTCAAGTTTATATCCAAGCATCGCTATCATTAACTAGTTCCAATTCATACTTGAGATATATGTCGCTTCAATCCGTTTCAAGTCTTAGTTTCCAATACTCAAGTGTTGAGGGTCAAATGTCCAAAGTTCCGAATTATCTAATGTATATGTAACTAGTCCAAATGTCCAAGTCTTATGTCATAGTGTCCAACTTAATAATCTCCAATGTATATGTAATTTGTATCTAGTTCAAATGTCCAACATTCCAAGTGTCAAATCCCAAATGCTATACTTCCTATTGTCAAGTTCACATATCCAAACCATTAGCCTATACTCCATATGTTCCTATGTCCGAATATTGTTAGCATGCTCGTCAAGTCCCCACACGCGTTAATAATCAAATGGTTGAATATATATATATATATATATATATATATAATAGTTAAAATAAAGTTATATCGTTTTATGTTTGGTTATACCTCACGTCTCGGGCTATGGTTCGTGTTGACCGGGTCTGACCCGGTTGACTACCGTTGACTTTGGTTGACTGTTCAGTTGACTTTTGTTGACTCGAAGGTTGACTCCTGCTGACCCGCTCGTTAACCCGAACCTCGACCCGATTCATTGACTGGTCCGGTTAACCCAAACAACACCATCCTTCCTTAATTAAGTTCGCCATCACCTGACCACCTCTGTGCCTCAACAAGGACACCACCTCTGTTACCACCGCTGCCCTTCACCATCATCTAGACAACCAACCCCCAACTATCGAGTCTACACTCTGCAACCTCGGCTCCATTTCTGTATGCCTACCCGGCCCCTAACCCACCTCCTTGAACAGCAACAACCACCGCCAACGCCGCCTGTCTCTAACACCCGAGACCACCATCTACCATAATACCTAGGAATACATCTGATCCGATCAGAACTCACATCCCGGTCGTCGTCTTCGTCGGAAACAACCACCACCGTCAGCCGTCGTCGTCTTTCTTCTCCGGCTTCTCTCTTCTCTGCTTCCTTTCCGGTTTCTCTCTCTCTCTTTTCCCTCCATTTCTCTCCCTATAATAATAGTTGGTGCAGGGGTATTGTAGAGGTGAGGGGTTTTGGGGATGTGGTCGCCGTAGCTCCGCCGGGGGTGGCGGCGAGGAGCCTCCGGCTCCTTCTCTCTCTCGAGCTCTTTCTCTCTCTCTTGAAAGATAGCAGTATGTGTGTGTGTGATGTGTAATAAAGTGTGTGGGTGAGGTATATATAATGGTGTTGTATGTGGTGTTTTGGTTATAAAGTGCCATGGGGCACATGGCATGGGTGCCATGTGTCCCACATGGTGACTAATCTCATTTGGTCACGGGTCAGATTCGGGTTCGTAACGTGTATTAGTTCGGTTCCTCAACGTGTATCCTAATAATATATTACATATGTAATGGTTCGATTCTTGATTCTGAACATAACCGTCTCGCTCAATATTTGTTTTGGTCACTTGTTTATTACACGACAGCAATAATTATACACGAAAAAATTTTGGGGTCCGTTCTGGGTTGTTACATTCTCCCCTCCTTACAAGAATTTCGTCCGTGAAATTAAGGTTGGGGTTATATTCTGTACTTCAGTTATGGTTTTCATAACTGGTTAAGGTTATTCAACTTGCAAACGTCACTCATGAATGCAATCTTATAGGTATATTATTAGATAGACCTGACGTACTTTTGAAAATCAAGGAATCTAATTCAAAACACACCACGAGATCACCAGAAACTACTTATACGAGGGTGCTGGGTGGATCCTGCTATGGTTTTCAAAACAGATTTACGGTTCATACGAGCAACGGGAAAACTTTAAACCTTAACAATTCTACTTAGAAGAGGAGGGTATAGAGGTTTACTTATCGGACATGGTGTTTAAACAAAAGAGTGGTTTACCAAATTAGTGGTTTGATAGGCGTCAAATGGGTAAATATACAGCTAGGATATGGAAATTAAGGAAACAGGACCTATAACTTCTTCAATCTTTTGGTCGTTCAGAACTAGAAAACAGTCTACGGTTTACTCTAGATCAGGCCTCCAGTCTCATTTCTGACGTACCATTGGTGTTTATATATAGGGTGTACCGCAGCTAACCCACCACACCTTTGATACTCCAGAAACGTACCGGAAGTCTTTTTCAAGGAGTATGATTTATTTTTGGATTGATTCCCAGTTCCATTCCTAATGCACCATCGGTGTTTATATATAGGGTGTACCGCAGCTAACCCACCACACCTTTGGTACTTCAAAAACGGACTGGAATCTTTTCCCAAAATCCACGTGGAATTCTATACCACCATAACGTACCTGTAGATTTGCGATTATGTTCCGGATCATAATTGCCAATTTACCTTACGTTAGGGTGTTACGTCTTCCGAGGATACTAACTCAAAGAACAGGAATGATTGAAATGCAAAGATTAGTAAAACTTTTGATGGTGTAGGGGACGAACAAACATTTTGTTTGGATTGAATTAATGGTTTCATCGTACACGAAGAGAGTTTACTAAGGAGGATTATTGAATAATCTAAGGCTTTCCTGGCGTTTACCTATGGTTCTATGAAGTCGTTCAATCCGAAAGAGCTTAAATATTCACGAGGCAAGGAACAAGTGCAAAACCTATTGTACTTAAGTGTTATCGAAAAGGTTTGGAGCATGGTGTCCAAGGGTTCTTAGTGATAAAAAAGGGTATGAACTGGGTTTCCAAACGAAGTTAAATGATTCGATTAAAGAACTTTGCCAAAATATCGAAGGAAATTCCAAAAATTTGGTGAGAAATGGTCGAAAGAACTATGAAAAACGGGGTTTGATCATGTACATCAAGATGTTTCTTCAAGCTTTCATCTTATCCGAAGGGTTTCATACTAAGTTCTGGGCGTTTCATCAAGAAATTTCGAGCTTCAAGGAGTGCAACACTAAGGTTTCATATCTACCTGTGAGTTGTCGAGTGTTTGATTGGTTCTTAAGAGTAGGCACGTGAGATGTTCGTCACACAAACAAGGATCTCTTAAAGCTATTTCGATCATAGATGTCTAAGGAAATGAGGGAGGATCACTTGGTAGGTTCAAGGAAACAATTCATCAAGTGAGAATATTATGGTAAAGAACCCAAGAAGTACTCAAGATAAGAGATATTCCTAAGTCTTTTGTAACAAGCCAGGGTACTTTACCTAGTTTTACATTCAAGGGTATTAATTCGACTCTTACACTTACGATCTTTAACAAGATATGCCCGTAATGCCCTTGTGCCTGCGGATTCATGATTATGTTTGCAACCATAATCACTTGTCCGCCTCACTTAAGCATCCAAGCATATTCCTATCAAAGTCATAATGTCTTATCTTATACTTTGGTTGTTTCGTAGTGTCATTCGTATTCACATGGTTTCATTGGTTAGAAAGGTTCATCCTAATGTGTTCAGTACCCATGGTCGACTCGTCCGGTATCTCCTTGCTGCAACTCGAGTTTGTTCGCCATGCTTCGGTTTTCTAAACAGGAATTAACTCTGTGGTTTCAAAGGTCAGGATCTTAAGGTTCACGGTTGAAGCCTAATGGGGTTCTTATTTGCTTCGGCTGTTTGCTCTGATACCAATCTGTCACACCCCGACTTAGGTGGGCCTAGACGAAATTCCAGATTGTTACCAAACATCTCGTAATGCAAGCAAACAACGGAAGTAATATAAATGACTAATCTTTCATAAACATCTAGTTACATTTATAGTGACATACAATCTCTAACACAAGTATTCTAGGTAATACTAAGGTTCTCGCTTGCCTTCTGGTTCGTCCGTCGGGGATACTCTGAGTTGCAGCTACATAATCCTTGAAACTCCAGTGCAGGTACCTGAACACGTGCTTAAAATAGTTTTGGGTCAACAATAATGTTGGTGAGTACGTGCGTGTGTTTAATTAGTTCTAAAATAAGGTTTATCGACTCAAAACAAGTTATTATTCAAAAATCAAGTTTAGTAAGTTAAAACAGGTTTACACGTTGTGATGTACAAGCCACACCTCAATCCTAACACTGGATCCATCTGCTCCCATTATGGACTCCCTTGGCAAAATACATGACACATACCTTAGTGGAGGGTTTCCCGGTATTCTGGTTCCACTGCGTGCGGGGGATTCCCCAAGTAGCACTACCCACATATTAGGCGGCCCAATCTCCCATTGGGTTAATGAGTGTGACGGTTTGGTTATCGGGAGCACAATTTGTCACATCACATTACTGGTTCATCACATTCTACTGGTTCTTCCCTGGAAGCATGTATTCACCCCAAAACAGTTTAAAATACAAAAATAAGGGAGGTTCACGAAACTCACCTGGATGCATTACGGTCGTAATAATATGAGAATGAGTGTCTGCCATCGTATTCTGGTATCTTCCTGAGTGAATCCTAAATCGAGAAATATTATTTAGTGTTCGGTCTTAATTACAACTGGTCATACGTGGGGACGAGCTCGAGCGTATGGTTTCTATTTATTATAGTACCACGTCTACGTTTGGTTTCCAATAATCCTCAACCTATCCCTTTGTACTTGACAAGTGGTAGCTATAACTATGTTTGCACTTATAGTTCAAGTATCGCATTCTATTTTTCTTATATCACGTATCACGTATCACGTCTATTGCTAAGTCCCAATGTCTGGAGTTTATATCTTGAGTAATATTGTTTAATAGATCTGAGTCATTTGGTGCATAGGGTCTAGGTATGTGTGTTTACACATTATTGTATTTAGGTTGCGTCTTAGTCTTCGGCGTCAAGGTGTCAAATCTAACATCTCCAAGACTTCATGCTTATACTTCATATCTAGGTTTGTCTATTCAATGCTATGGCATACACTAGTCGCTAAAGGTTTATGTCGATCTTAATGTTTCAAGTTTATATCCAAGCACCGCTATCATTAACTAGTTCCAATTCATACTTGAGATATATGTCGCTTCAATCCGTTTCAAGTCTTAGTTTCCAATACTCAAGTGTTGAGGGTCCAATGTCCAAAGTTCCGAATTATCTAATGTATATGTAACTAGTCCAAATGTCCAAGTCTTATGTCATAGTGTCCAACCTAATAATCTCCAATGTATATGTAATTTGTATCTAGTTCAAATGTCCAACATTCCAAGTGTCAAATCCCAAATGCTATACTTCCTATTGTCAAGTTCACATATCCAAACCATTAGCCGATACTCCATATGTTCCTATGTCCGAATATTGTTAGCATGCTCGTCAAGTCCCCACACGCGTTAATAATCAAATGGTTTAATATATATATATATATATAATAGTTAAAATAGAGTTATATCGTTTTATGTTCGGTTATACCTCACGTCTCGAGCTATGGTTCATGTTGACCGGGTCTGACGCGGTTGACTACCGTTGACTTTGGTTGACTGTTCAGTTGACTTTTGTTGACTCGAAGGTTGAATCCTGCTGACCCGCTCGTTGACCCGAACCTCGACCCGATTCATTGACTGGTCCGGTTAACCCAAACAACACCATCCTTCCTTACTTAAGTTCGCCATCACCTGACCACCTCTGTAGCCTCAACCCGGACACCACCTCTGTTACCACCGCTGCCCTTCACCATCATCTAGACAACCAACCCCCAACTATCGAGTCTACACTCTGCAACCTCGGCTCCCTTTCTGTACGCCTACCCGGCCCCTGACCCACCTCCTTGAACAGCAACAACCACCGTCATCGCCGCCTGTCTCTAACACCCGAGACCACCATCTACCATAATACCTAGGAATACATCTGATCCGATCAGAACTCACATCCCGGTCGTCGTCTTCGTCGGAAACAACCACCACCGTCAACCGTCGTCGTCTTTCTTCTCCGGCTTCTCTCTTCTCTGCTTCCTTTTCGGTTTCTCTCTCTCTCTTCCCTCCGTTTCTCTCTCTATAATAATAGTTGGTGCAGGGGTATTGTGGAGGTGAGGGGTTTTGGGGCTGTGGTCGCCGGAGCTCCGCCGGGGTGGCGGCGAGGAGTCTCCGGCTCCTTCTCTCTCTCGAGCTCTTTCTCTCTCTCTCTTGAAAGATAGCAGTATGTGTGTGTGTGATGTGTAATAGAGTGTATGGGTGAGGTATATATAATGGTGTGGTGTATGTGGTGTTTTGGTTATAAAGTGCCATGGGGCACATGGCATGGGTGCCATGTGTCCCACATGGTGACTAATCTCATTTGGTCACGGGTCGGATTCGGGTTCGTAACGTGTATTAGTTCGGTTCCTCAACGTGTATCCTAATAATATATTACATATGTAATGGTTCGATTCTTGATTCCGAACATAACCGTCTCGCTCAATATTTGTTTTGGTCACTTGTTTATTACACGACAACAATAATTATACACGAAAAATTTTTAGGGTCAGTTCTGGGTTGTTACAGGGGTGTAGGCAAACCTTACCCCCATCCCTAGGGATAGAGGGGTTGCTTCCATAAGAAACCCCCGGCTCCAAATAGGAGGAACTGCATATATATAAAATAAAAACTACCAAGTACCAACAATCAAGTAAGTGGTGAAAAGGAAACACGACGGAGGGGAACATATATAACATGGTACACAACATATATGCAGGCATGATTACCAACACAAACCAAGTCCAACGTGAAAATATACAGCCCCTAAGAATCCTTAGCCTTAATTTTGCGTCCCCACGAACTCCTATCCTGGACCATGTCTTCAGAGAGGTGCAACTCTATCAAATCCTATTCAATACGCTTATCCCAAGTCAACTTGGGTCTACCTCTACTCCTCCTACACTCAACAGTCAGCGCTTCCACTACTCTAACTGGCGCTGACATCTGCCTCCTCCATACATGCCCAAACCATCTCAATTTACACTCTTTTACCTTCTCTGAAATACTAGCCAACCCTAACCTTTTCTTAACAAGCTCATTTCTTATTCGGTCTAGCCTTCTGTACCCACACATCCACCTAAGCATCCTCATTTCTGCTACATCCATCTTGCGGGCTTGACTTTGCTTGATGGCCCAACACTCCATCCCATACAGCATAGCTGGTCTGACTGCAACTCTATAAAATTTACCCTTTAGTTTAGTTGGGAACCTCCTCTCACACAAAACCCCAGAGGCTGCTTTCCATCTACGCCAGCCGACCTGGATACGGTGGGCTACATCTCTATCTATCTCCCCATCATTATGAACAAAAGATCCTATATATTTGAAACATGTTGTCTTCGGCACCGCTTGGCCATCGATGGTGATCTGTGTGTCACTAACGTCACCTACATCACTAAAACCACAGTAAAGGTACTATGTCTTCGAGCGACTAATCCTTAACCCCATGCTCTCTAAAGATGTTCTCCACTCTTCTACCCTCGCGTTCAGGCTTTGTTTGGTCTCCGCCACTAACACAATATCATCAGCAAAAAGCATATACCACGGCACTGGCTCTTGAATCGATTTGGACAACTCATCCAATACCATTGCAAAGAGGAATGGGCTCAAAGCAGACCCTTGATGGAAACCTATCTCCATAGGAAAAGAATCAGTGTCCCCTACAGGTGCCCGAACGCTGGTGACAAACCTTTCATACATATCCGTAATTATATCTATATACTTCCCCGGCACCCCCTTAAATTCCAAAGTATCCCAAAGCAGCCAGCGCGGGATACTGTCGTATGCCTTTTCCAGGTCAATGAACACCATATGTAAGTCTCGTCTATTCTCCCTATACTTCTCCATTAATCTCCTTAGAATGTAACTCGCTTCAATAGTTGACCGCCCAGGCATAAAGCCAAATTGGTTTAGCGAAATATGGGTTTCTTTTCTAATCCTAGTCTCAATTATTCTTTCCCATAATTTCATAATATGGCTCAGCAACTTAATTCCTTTATAGCTTCTACAACATTGGGCGTCTCCTTTGTTCTTATATATAGGAACCACGACACTACTTCTCCATTGACCTGGCATTTTTACAGACTTGAGTATACGATTGAAGAAGTTTGTTAACCATTTGACTCCTTCCTCTCCTAAACACTTCCACGCTTCAATCGGAATGTTGTATGGGCCGACTGCCTTACTCCTTCCCATCTTCCTAAGTGCTAAGCTTACCTCACTGAGAGTTATACGCCGACAGTAGCAGTTTTCCCGACAGAAGCAGTTTAAGGTCCATCTTTAAATAATTCAGAGATATTAAGTCCAGCAATATGTTGATATTTGAGGATTTAAGAGCCAAGATTGTCGATTTTCAACCCTTCAAAACAATCACCCCGATATGGTTGCACACTTGCATTATACTCATGTTTTGGGAATTTTTGGCTATCGTGTGCCATAATAATACTTATATTATAAATCCTTTTCATATATATGCGTCTACCCAGCGTCAAAGTGGACGGGATGGTTCGACTCACTGGCTACATTTGACAATTTTTTAGTTGTTGGGTCAGGTTGGGCAAGTCTATTGCAAACTTACAAATCACAACTTTTAATTTCTAAATTGGCAGTGACATTCATATGATAGTATATACAATATCATATTATTACTACATGATTTTGTCATGTAAATGAACTTTATCATTTAGCAAAGTGTCTTCAATGACACGGTTATGTAGATATGCAATGACCGGACAACTTATACAAGAGTGATGTTTATGTTCATATTGGTTTGTTACAATAACATACCTTTGGTTTATTAAGATTTGTTCAATAATGAGTATATGGTTTTTATGATGAACTGCAATCAATTGTAAGTAGCGGTGCACGCTTCTTTTCTTTTCTTTCTACGGATACTTGTTAAAACATAGTCTGCACAATTCTATTCTTTTTGCGTAACTTGAGGCAAAAAACCTAAGTATCATAATGTTGTATTGTAACCCATTTGTAAATCCCGCTGCAACGCGCGGGTAAACCCACTAGTCTCTATAAGTTCCCAACATATGGGTCAAGTCTTTCTTTTTCTCCAAGAACTCTTCATGTATGCATGTTTCTCTTATTTTATTTTTCTAGTGTGTTTCTTGTATATCAAATGAGGCTCAAAGCCTACACTTTTTACAAGAACAATAAGTAGTTGAAGAGTGTAACTTAATTTGAGTTATAAAACTCTAATAAACTGACATAAAAAACTATATTCAAAAGTCTTTTTAATGATTTCACTAAATTTTAATTAAATTTTCATTCATTACCGTATTAAATTTCATTATTTCCAACGTAGATCATTTTGAGTTTTTTTGTATAGCTCATTGTATATCGTTAGTTCCCTAATCATATTTTAGTACTCTATCTTGTAATCAAGTTCCTGTTATTACCTCAAACTATGGACCATAAAAGGAGAAAAACTTAACGAGATATTAATGGAACAACAATCTTGCTTTAGGTTCCCCATCAACTTAATTGGCTTATACTCTTAAAGTGGCAACTAAGAATCAAGTTCTTCCTAACAAAAACTAAGCTGGGAAAAATCACTTAACAAGTGAAAAGAAAGTATTCGGAAGGAAATAAAAACTTTTTTGTGTTCCCGAATTTCATATAAGGAAGGAAAAGAAAGGAAAACAAAACATGTTGTGTTCCTGAGTTTCACTTAGTTTTTCTTCCGATTTAGAAAGAAACGGAAGGAAATGATATGTATCATTTCTTTTCCATTCCTTCGGTTCTTTTCCCTCATCAACTAAACTCGGGACCGGAGCATTCACCAACTCACCCTCCTTCCTTCCCTTTATATTTTACAAAGGCATTCTCATCGAATTTTTGTGCCACATAAGCGTACGATTTGTGCACTAAAAATTTTGCTAAAAAGAATATTAGATAAGCACTACGTGATGCCTACCTAAATGAACGCATGTTATTGTCACTCTTCAATAACATAACATTCACCACATAACACACGATCAATAATAAGTTTTGATTCTTACAATGAATGGTTTTGATGACTAAAAGAACAAATCCAAGCTGGTGTGATGGTGAAAGAAAGTAAAGTAGAATGTTCGAAAGAATCCCAAAAGTGTCTTGTTGATAAGAATAGTAAGACCCGAATTTTGATGATTTTAGCTAAAAGAATGGGTATGGGTGAAGAACAAGCATACATCATTAAGATATACAATGTACACCATCCATTTCGTTTTTGACTTTAAAAGATTCAAAGTTTGTAAGTTTGTAGACCACCCGGAGCGCAAAAGGTTAAAAATTAACACCCTTATATACAAATGTCAAATAAGATTTAAAATCATTTTATCAGGGATGAATGCTATGTACCGTCTACTGAAAAATACCGGTACCGAAATATTTTCGATACAAATTTGTACCCACTTTTTTGACATTTTCGGTATTAGTACTTTCGGTACCAGTACCCAATTTTGGGGATTTTCAAGATCGGTACTGGTAATTTCAGTACCGATACCGATATCGAAAACATCTATACATTGTACAAACCACACATTTTCTATTTAACCACGCAAACTTTCTTACAAATTCTTAGGTAGTGTTCATTTCACATTATAGAATGGAATCTGAATAAAATTGGAATTTAGATTTCATTTTTCTGTTGTTCGTTTCAATGAATGAAGGAATTGAAATCTCAATTCCATTGTTAATCATGTTTGGTTAGCAAAGGAATTTGAAATCCTTCCAAGATTTGAAAGAATTCAAGTAAAGTCATTAGAATCTTCGACGTGTCATTTATGCTGAAAATGTCTCGACCTAAACTGGTCCACCGTTGACTTGCAGCACTTCGGTCGGGTTAGCCTGCTGCCGACCCACAAAGTCTTAACCTGACCCAGCGGGTCGCGTGACGTGTCAACCCGACCAGGCCCTTCGCCAAGCGACCTGTCAACCCGTGGCACTTCAAATCTTCAATTTCTATGTAAATTTAAATTCCAATTTCATCTCATTTTATGAAACGAACACTACCTTCAAGTATGGATTGTGGGGCATAGATGGAATGTGGAGCAAAGCCACGTTAGACAATATGGCCATGGACATTTCCCTGCCTGACCAGGGCTTGGGGTGCTTAGGGTTAAGGAGATAGCGGGTTTATGGGCGAGAGAAGTTTATATTTTAATAATTAATTAATAATATATAAACCAATTATTTAGCTCTACATTACCATTTTTTTTTCGGTATTGCTAATGCTTACTGGAGGGATATGGTATCAAAACATTATAAATATCATATCATCGCCCAAACAAAACAGGCATCGTCTGGCGTCCATCCGCCCGTTCTACGTCAGCGGGTCGTCTAGCGTCCATCCGCCCGTTTTACGTCAGCGGAACGTCTAGCGTCCCCGCCCGTTTTACGTCAGCGGAACGTCTAGCGTCCGCTCGCCAGTTTTACGTCGGGGATACATCTGGCGTCCAACCGACGCCAGACACAAGCTCACCTGCCCGTTTTACGTGGCGGGCCCAGTACGCTTCAAACCTTCCCATGCAAGCTAGATGAAGCTTCTTCAGTACGACTGGAAGATGCCTTCTGGGGCAGCCTCGGGGTACACACCCCTGCCCCAGGCAACTGTTCCTGACACGCCAGGCTGCCCGTCTGAGTTCCCCTCCAATGAAAGACTGCTCCTACTCTGACACGCAGAAAGGACGATGACGTGGCAGCCTCCCAGCTAAGATATCTCCCTGACACAAAGCTTTCTCAACCTGTCTCAAGTTTCAAGAAAGAGGATGATTATCCACCGCCCTCGGTCTACCAATAGGCGGACGCCACGCGTATTAATCAGCACGACGGTAACATCCCCCTTGCACTTTACTTTCTCTTTTTACCAAAACCCACTTGCACCATTAGGCTTAGGGACATGGGCCGGAAACTTAGAGAAACCTCTACCTGGGCCGGGCCCCATCAAGGGTAGAGGATGGGCTAAGAAATCATGACGTCGAGGTACTACAAAAGGAGGAGCTCCTTCTCCTTTTGTTGGCATCTGATATTCACTAAGACTTTCATTCAAAAAGACTATGAACTCACTCGTATCTTTTTCAACCCCTTGTTTATTATACTAACCTTTAAAGGCTCGGATCTTCTAATCGGTAGTCTCTTAAACTCATTGGTCTTGTCCTTAAACCCTCACATCTTTTATAAACACACCTCTTTATAAAATACAGTAGAGGCATTACTAGGATTAGCGTCTATACAGTAATCCCGGATTCATGTTTCTTCACTTACCTGCTCACATTTCATATTGTCATATCACACCTTGGTGAAAGGTGCAATCATCGTTGCCTACGTGGCAACAAGCTTTTTGTTTGTTTGTTTGTTTTTTCTCATTTCTCATCATCAGACCATGTGTAGTGGAGGGTGAAAAATATAACACCTCCGTTTCTGATTGGTCCACATGACAACTGAGTCAGCATGAGAATTTAATTCAAAATGGGGGTATAGTGAGGGGTGTTATTTTGTTTCTATTTTTGAAATAAAAAAAATAAGAATATGAGAAAGTAGGAAAGAGAGAGAGTGAGGTGTAGAAAAATGATTGGGTGGGTTTTGTGATGTCCGACACTAAGATTAAAACGCCTTGGCCCCTTTTTGCTCTATAACGCCCCCTGTAATGGTGTTGGGGCGTTATGGGACACGAAGTTCAAAAAAACGCCCCGAATCACGATCCACTACACCTGGTCTCATAACATAAAACCTTATATTTCTCATTATCATCTCTTTTAGGTAAGTTTGCATAATTAATTTATTATTTGCACCAAACAAAATTATTTATAAGAATATATTTAAAGTGTTATAATAGATAAATGTTTTCTTGCTAAATAATTTTATATAAATTAAATAGTGTAAATGGTTAAATAAAAAAGATTTTAAAAATAAACCTTTCATATATTTTAATATTTTACATTATTATCATTTTTAGAATAATTCAAAATAAAAAATTAACTTGATGTACAAGTTCTTAAAATTGACCCACCTAGAATAAATTAATACAAAAGAAATAAAAAAAATTATCTTGACCCACCAACTCCAGCCCCTGGTCACTCACTCTTTACAACGGACGCTCTCTATGGGTGCGCGCAAGTCTCCCCGATGTGGCCCTTCGCAAGTGCGTGTAGGGGCATCACCTCCGGCTCTCACTGTTTTTTCGCCTAATAGTGTAATTTTTTTTTTGTTTTATTTAAAACTTTTGTTTTTCTTGTCCCCCCACCGATTTATAAAAAGAAAAAATATTAGGTCTTTTGACTTTCGACCCCCACCATTCAAACGTTCAAGCTTCGCCACTAAAGACGGGGACACGTTAGCCAAATACACCCTCATATAGTTCACTATCGTCTTATAAATTTAAACACTGATTTGTCGATTCACACAAGGAAATAACTGAGAAAGATCTTTTGATGTATTGGCTGTCTCATGACCATCTAATTAACGTGGAGGTCATGTGTTGGAATCTCACCTATAGCAAAAAAATTTATAGGTTGAGTCAGGGGTTTTACTACCGTGGGGCTTCCGGCAGTGGGTTTTATCTGGAACGGTGGCAGGTCATGCAACCATTAGGGATGAGTTCGGTACCGAACCAATGTAGATACCGATTTCTGCCAAAATTTGGTACCGATAGTGATATCGAAAATATGCGGTGCGGTATCGGTATTCTAAGGTACCAAAATGATACCGAACCAAAAATACCAATTTTTACCAAAACTTGTTGCCAAATTGGTATTGTAAATGAACCGGTATTGCTATTTTCGGTATTTAATACCGAAACACTCATCCCTAGCCACCATTGTTGTCCACATTCACAGGCGTGGGTAGCGTTTTACCGTTGGGTTTACCCGAGTGATCAATCTTTAGTTGGTCGTGTAAATAAACCATACGGAACTAACTTTTTACCCTTTGGAGGCCAAAAATATAGCTTGTCTCGTATTAAAAAGTTAAATACGGATCCTTAAATTGGATTAGGTTGCATGTTTTAAAAAAGGGAAAATGACCAATATAGCCCGTTGACCGGGCATTTTGCACAAATAGCCCCCTCCACCGTCTTTGGAGAGACGGGACACGGCTCCCAACCCGCCTGAACCGTCTCCCGAGAGGCTTCCCATTTCAGCCAACAGAGAACCGCCACGTGGCGTCTCTGATCCCGAGATGTACCGTCTCTCTCCAGACGGGTCAGGACCCTCTCCCAGACGGTTCACGTTTCCCAAGACGGCTGACCCTTTGGTTCAACCGTCTCCCAGACGGTTCACGTCTATCAATGCCGGCTGACACTTCGGGTCAACCGTCTCAAAAAGACGGGTCACCTTTCCCAAGACGGCTGACCCTTCGGTTCAACCGTCTTGAGAGACGGTACACATTTACCGACGCGGTGGTTCCCGATGAGCGGCGACGCTTCGGTTGTCCGGCTCAGCCCTATAAATACCCGTCTCCCGTCCATTTCCCGTCATCCAACCCGTCTGAACATAATCAACCACCGTACAACTCCGTCCAAACACCATCTACTACCCGACGACCACCGTCCAACACCGTCCAACACCGTCCAAACCACCGTCCAACACCGTCCAACACCGTCTAACACCGTCCAAACCACCGTCCAACACCATCCAACACCGTCCAAACCACCGTCCAACACCGTCCAAACCACCGTCCAACACCAATGGCACCCCAAAGATGGACGGAAGAACAAGAGATTGCGTTGATTGCGGCATGGCTGCATGTTGAGGAGAGTACACACCTCAACAACAAGTGGTTCCGGATCCTGAATGAGTACAACCGGCTCGTTGGGGGCTCACAACGTACCACCGAGTCGCTTAGCCGCAAGTTGAATGATTTGACGACAAAGTGTCAAATATTCAACAGCCACCATAACCGGACCCTTTACGACGTACCCGCAAACTTTCCTGAAGACGTGGCCATTAGACACAGTCTAAGGCAGTACAAAAATAGGGAGGGTAAAGAGTTTAAACATGTGTCCGTGTGGCAAATGATTAAACATCGTCTTATGTAATTTTTAATTATATTTTTATTTATTTGTAATGGTTTTATTTTTAATGCAATAGTTGGTTATATTTTTAATTTGTCGTTTTGTTTTTATATTTAAACGTACTATACTATTACAATCACAAATAAACAATAAATATTATTACAATAACAATTAAAAAACTACACTATTACAACAAACTTCCCGAGAATAAAAAAGCAACAAGAGAAAATAAAGAAGCAACAAGTAAAAAACTACACTATTACAACAAACTTCCCAAATTTACTTCCAGAACTAGGAACTTTGTTTGAAGTAATAGTAATGTCTAACCAACTATTGAGGACTACATCTTAGTGTTAGATGTTTTGTCCTCCACAGCGGCGGTAGTAGCAGTGGTCTACATAGACGTTGTTTCGAATGGTGTATGTGCTCTACACAGACAAGTCCGAAACATTTCCTCGTTTTATGTAACAATAGTTCTCAGTGAGCACACGTCGAACATCGAGACATAAATTCAGAAAGCGAGCGAACTTGCCTAAAATGTAGACCACCACATCATCGATCCATTACACGGGTTGCAAACCACGCGCAGATGGAACAACAATCCAAGTAGCCGTACGCAGATGAAACAACAATCCAAGTAACCGGGACATATTTTCCAAAGCCGGTAGGCTTCGGCTGGGGCTTCGGCTGGGAAAGTAAAAAAACGTCATTGGATTGGAAGATGAAAGCTTAGAGGAGACGGGTGGGTGCATGGAAGATGAAAGCTTAGAGGAGACGGGTGGGTGCATGGAAGATGAAAGCTTAGAGGAGAGCGGTGGGTGCAAATTTCGTTAAGTTAATTGGGGTATTTATATACACTCGTGAGACGGTTCAGACGGTTCAGACGGTTCACAAATTTCGTTAAGACGTATTGGGAAAGGTGTCCCGTCTGTTTGAGACGGTTAACCCGAAGGGACAGCCGGCATTGATAGACGTGAACCGTCTTTGGAGACGGTTGAACCGAAGGCTCAGCCGTCTTGGTAAACGTGAACCGTCTGGGAGAGATCTCTGACCCGTCCGGAGAGAGACGGTACAGCCTCGGGATCAGAGACACCACGTGGCGGTTGGGGGGGGTCACAACGTGTCCCGTCTATCCAAAGACGGTTCAGGCGGGTTGGGAGCCGTGTCCCGTCTCTCCAAAGACGGTGGAGGGGGCTATTTGTGCAAAATGCCCGGTCAACGGGCTATATTGGTCATTTTCCCTTTAAAAAAGGAATAAAAATTGACAATAAAAAGATTCCCTACATTATCATCTACATTCCTTTACGTTTTCAGGAATCTCGGCTTGCGATAACTGCGTATATCATACATTCCTCTATTTAAATATGTTAAACTAGTTTTTATCCCGGGAGTGTCCCGGGTTGAAATATCTAAGATGACATAATAGATTAGGTTAAATCATATTTATTTCTTTTTTTTTAATTGGTTTAGAGTTGCCACATCACATCCTATGTGGCATCTCTTAAAAGAGAGATTGCATAAGAGTATGACATGTAGGATTAATCCCTTTGCAATATATATATACTAGATTATACCCCGGGAGCGTCCCGGGTTGAAAAATTTAATATGATAAATCAATTTTACATATGAAATAGACTAATGTATAACTCTAATATTAATATCTAACCTAAAACAAATTAACAATGTATAACTCCAATTCTAACACCTAACCTAAAAGAATGTAGAACTTTAATGTAACTATAATATTAACACATATCCTAAAAACTAAACAAATGTACAACTCTAACATACTAATATTGATACCTAACTTAAAACAACGTATAACTTTATTAACCTATTCGGCTCTGGTTGAAAAAAAAAAATTATATTTACTCATTTAAACATAATTAGTGACTTGTCTATACATAATTAATGATTTACTTGAACACTTTGTGTTTTTTTTCCTGCATGAACAAAACCCCACAAAAAAATTTCTCCGTTTTTTATATGGCACTATGGTACTCGTTGGAAAGATAATAAAACGCTCGTTAATTTGGTTTAATTGTTTTTCTTTAAAAAATCTCGTATATTAAAGATATTAACGTTTAAAAATTATGGGAAGAAACATGAGGGTGAAAAATCCAATTTTGTTTTTAAATTATTTTTTTCCTAAAATATCTCAATGCCACATGAGATGACACATGACACACTCAAGGAAGAGAATGCTTCTTTGAGTGATTATTAACCTATTCGGCTCTGGTTGAAAAAAAAATTATATTTACTGATTTAAACATAATTAGTGACTTGTCTATACATAATTAATGATTTCTTTGAACACTTTGTGTTTTTTTTCCTGCATGAACAAAACCCCACAAAAAAAATTCTCCGTTTTTTATATGGCACTATGGTACTCGTTGGAAAGATAATAAAACGCTCGTTAATTTGGTTTAATTTTTTTCTTTAAAAAATCTCGTATATTAAAGATATTAACGTTTAAAAATTATGGGAAGAAACATGAGGGTGAAAAATCCAATTTTGTTTTTAAATTATTTTTTTCCTAAAATATCTCAATGCCACATGGGATGACACATGGCACACTCAAGGAAGAGAATGCTTCTTTAAGTGACATGTCATTAAAATGGCTTAGGTTTATTATATGTATAGATCTTATGTTATTTTTCTTTCGTTTCTTAACGGAATAACACACATACTATGATGAGAATAATTTTCCTAATTGTAATCAAATGCATTCTTATCATGAATTGTTTCTTTTTTATTTCTTTGCAATCTGATATCTTTATATCAATCTCAGCTTTGGATTGATATCCTATAACTTAAATTTTTGTTAGTTAAAGACATTCAGTAATCTCAGCTTTGGATTGGTAGCATTGTGGGTGTACTCTAACATTTGGGGTGTTAAAAGTGACATGACACGCTAACCGGCGTTGCATACCACTCCCTCCTGGTGTTAACATGGATTAAAGAGATTATGTGTTAACATGTTAACTAGATATTAAAAGATTAAATTAATTTTTCTTTCCTTTTTAAACCAAAAACCACTAAAAAAAAAAATAGGGTGATGTCGAGTTAATGAGATTGACCCATTTTCATCGAGTAAAATATGAAAAAGCAGGTAACATGACACCTAGGTGGAGCTGATGTAAGTTAAAGTATACGGTTTACTATATACCCCAACGTAGTATTTCAATTTTGTAAGTTAAGGGCATTCAATATTATGGCATTCACATTTCATCTATTTTCATTTATCAAATTACACTAAAAATCATTACATTTTCTTTTTTATTTTTAATTAAATAATATTTTTATACATTTATCATTATATTTTCTCTTTCCTCCAATCACAACCATTTTTAGATAATTTTTATATATAAATAGGGTAAAATAGTATCCCCAAATACACAGACAAACAATATTTTTTTTTTCTCTTCTCAATTCAAAACCACTTTTTAAAACATAATGATACTCTCACAAAAATATGATGAGATGCTAATACTCTTACCGAAAATAGTAGGGTTTAAAGGAATACAACTATAAAAGTATAGTCATTTGATGAAATTAAGTACAAAACAGTATAATTTGGTAAACTCAAATTGTAAAAAGTATATCATACACTAAATGACGTACCAAATACATACCCATAGTATTATTGATAATTATTTCAGTTACACAAGCCTCGGGTGCGTGCCCGAAGACAATATATTGATTACTAGACATGACAAACTATATCTAAAAGTATAATTCTTCACATCATAGTAAAACTTCTCATAACACACAGAAAACAATCGAGTAATTAAAAAGGTATCCAACATATATAAGTTGTTACTAAATATACCATGTCACATGATCGAACAAGCGTTAGGATTATCGTCGCTAAAGAGATATGTCATCCGCTCGTCAGTAGTATTTGGAGCTGAGACGGCTTGAGCAACATTCTTGACATAACCAGCAGGAGCCCGTTTGTCATATGCTTGTGTCACATAAGGATAACTGACTAAATTATAAGGTATGTATGGCCAAAATTCGGCTCTTTTGCCTGTACTCTTTACTCTTTTTAACACGTAGTTTGGATCCACATATCCGCTAACTATTACCCGGCTTTGCTTTCGGATAACCTCCACTGTCTTTACACCTTATAAACATAGAAAACACAAATGCCTTAGAATACAGACACAAAGAAAGAAGGAAAAAACGGGTACTTTTAATTAGGTGTTTTCAGGTGTTTCTTAATTATACATATATTAAGTTCGCTACCCTTTAAGCGAACTTGGCAATTTTGCTTGGGTGGCAAGAGAACGCCACGGAGTTTTGTAAAAACCGGTTAGGTTTGGTAAAACGTTATGGAGTTTACTTGTCACCCAAATGAACTTGCCGAGTTTGTTTCAAAAATAAATAAATAAATAAAAAATCTTAGAAGCACAAATCTCTTTACAAAAAAGTCATCGAGTTTTAGTTGTCCTAGATGGTGCTGGCTAAGCCATAGCCGACATCCAAAAGCGGTGGCTTAGCTAGTGCTTTCACTAAAAGCGTGGGATAATCCCCAAAACCACAGGCTAAGCCTTAGCCGCAGCCAAAAATGGGGGCTATCTTAGCCGTGGCAAAAAAACGGGGCTTATTTTCGCGGAAGATGATGGGATGAGATTGTGAATGTCTCTTTTGACAAAGAATTGGTCATGTTAAATTTCCACATAAAAATTCCATGTGTGTGTACCTTTAATGTGCTTAACTGAATTCTTGACTCTTCTTTCACATCCATCACAGTCCATTTTGACTTTGATTTCAACTGTCTGGAAAAGAAACCAAGATCCATCTTTTGGTTGTCAGATTTGTGTTAGAGAGAGAGAGAGAGAGAGAGAGAGAGAGAGAGAGAGAGAGAGAATGTTGTATGCCTGCATTGGTTTTCTTTTGCTTCTTGTGCTGGTGCTTGTGACCGTACAAAAGTTGGAGAGGTAATCAAGTGCACCCATTCTTTGCTAATTGCTTCACTTTGCAGAAAGAAAATGTAAAAGAGATAGAGAGTTGGGGTCTATATCTCTATGTGCTTATGACTTGGTATATATACAGAACCTAATTAACCATTACTTGAAGTTGGACCACAAGAAATTAACTAAATTTGACACAATTGTATATTACAATACAAATTAATACTATTATTTTTTATTCTTTGAGGTACACACGAATATGAATAAAGATGATCCTGAATTTCATTTAAAATGATGATTCTACACGGAAGTACACTAGATGTGTTCGAACAAATGTGTCATAGTGACAGAATTTGTAAAACTGGATTTATAATAATTATTAGGGAAAATGACCAAAATAGCCCTTTGACCGGGCATTTTGCACAAATAGCCCTCTCCACCCTCTTTGGAGAGAGGGGTCACGGTTCCCAACATGCCTGAACCGTCTCCCGAGAGGCTTCCCATTTCAGCTAACAGAGGACCGCCACGTGTCGTTGTTGATCCCGAGACAAACCTTTCTCTCTCCTGAACCCCTTTCTCTTTCCTAAACCCTCTTTCTCTCTCCTCCTGAACCTCCTTTCTCTTTCCGATGCTCTGTTTTCAAACTTTTTCTTTTTCACATTTCCGATGCTCTGTACCCATTATTATACGAAATTAACAATTAATAATAATTAATATGATAAAAAAATAATAATCAGATCTTCTTTTTCACATTCCATAAAGTTTCTAATGCTCTGTTTTCAAGAAACAAGCTCCACATGCTGCACAGCCGGCCATCTTGTGTAAAACCATAACATTGTGTAAAACCATTTTTTAATTATAAAAGTTTATAACCCAACTAAGAGTGAGAGGGAAGAATGAGGGCCGGCCATCGTCTCCAAGGCGGAGCTCCGGCCACCGGAACCAGCGAATCAACCCTAAACCCCCACCCTTTCTTCCCTAATAAACCAACACGAGTTAGAGAGGGATCTGCGAGGGAGGAAGACGACGGCTAGTCATAGGCTTGCTGAGGGTTCGCCGGAAACAGAAGGGCCGGTCACCGGTCCGGTGACCCTTCTGGTGTACTGATTCTTGTTTCTTCGTCTTCTCCGGTGAGTTCTCCGTCTTCTCCGACGAAGTTTACTGTTTTTTCTTGTTCTTCGTCTTCACCGGAGACGTCTTCCGAGACGTCACCGGAAGCGTCTCTGAGACGTCACCGGAGGCGTCTCTGAGACGTCACCGGAGACGTCTCAGGTCTGTCTCACGTCCCAGGTCTGTCTCGGGATCAACAACGACACGTGGCGGTCCTCTGTTGGCTGAAATGGGAAGCCTCTCGGGAGACGGTTCAGGCATGTTGGGAACCGTGACCCCTCTCTCCAAAGAGGGTGGAGAGGGCTATTTGTGCAAAACATCCGGTCAACGGGCTATTTTGGCCATTTTCCCTAATTATTATTATTATTATGGGTAGGGATTCTAAGAGAACCAACTCTTATTTGAGAACTGAGAGAACCATTCTGAGCCACACATTTCATATAAAGGCAATATATATATATATATATATATTGCTTTAATCGCACATTTTTATGCAAGGAAATTTTTTTTTTATTTTTTTTGATTTTTTTTTTCATTTATACATATGTGTATATAGCATTTTTCAGCTATACATATGTGTATATTTCAGTTATACATATGTGTATATTGCATTATACATATGTGTATACTGAAAAAAATACAAAAAAAATAAAAAAATTTTTTTTCTTACATATAAAGCAGCAATTTTTGCAAAAAAAAAAAAAAAAAAAAAAAAAAAAGAAAAATTTTTTTGCCTTAGAGAAATGTGTAGCCCAGAATGGTTCTCTAGTTCTCAATTCGGGGAAAGGTTCTCATTTGAACCAAATCCTTATTATTATTATTATTATTATTATTATTATTATTATTATTATTATTATTATTATTATTTTACCAATTTCGATAAAAATTAAAAATGGAATATTAATAGGAAAAAACTTTAGTTAGCGTTTGTTTCGTGAAATGTAATGGAATTGGAATTATAATTTGCATAGCAATTGAAATTTGATTTGGAATTTATGTACATGTTTGCAGTGGCGGATCTAAAAACATTTTTCAGTAGTAACGTTTTTCATTTTTTTCATTTTAGTTGCAACGTTTTTCAAATTTCGTAAAAAAAAAAAAAACAAATTTTCTACTAATTTTCCACTACGCGCGCGAAGTTGAGCCGCAACGTCCGCACCCCCTCCCTATGAACTAAATCTGCCCCTGCGTGTTTGTTTCAAACTAAATCCGCCCCTGTGTGTTTGTTTCAAATGATGAAATGGAATTTAGTAGGAATTGGAATGTAATTTTCGTTCGTTGTTGTTCAATAAGTTCAGAAGCATACTATCAATTTTTGTAGACACTAGCTAAAAGATGATCATAACACTTATAAATCTAATGACATAGCTGTTCGAAAAAAAAAAAAAAAACTCGAACGACATAACCTAATTATTCAACTATTATAGAGTCATATATACACGCTTATATATTGTGTATTTGTGTGCTTATGATATGATATGATATGTATGCCAGCGTTTGTGGGGTTTATGCTTTATATGAAGCCAATAGTTGAATTTGAAATGGTAGGATTTGGTCCACTAGCAGCTAGCAAACCTCTACTTGTTTAATCACAAAAATGTTGTAAAGTGCTTTTATGTTTGCTTTCATTTTCACTCGCTGGATTTAGCATTTTACTTTTTAATTTAATTAATTTAAAATAGAAATATATTCATCTCTCATTCATAAGGACATCAGATTAAAAATAAGAATGTTGAATGTATTTGATCTTGAACAATATCGTTTTGCTAGCGTTTTATTTTTAAAATGTTCTTTGAACAGAAATATTCAAAAAAGTATACCTTTTGTGTAGAAAGTATCAAAGCACGCACATTAAATATTGGGTTTCTTTTTGCTACATCTGTTCATATTTCTTAAAGCTTTGTTGGTTTTTATTCTGCTCTAACAAATTGATAATTATTGCTTGCCGCGTTCTATTGATATTATTGGTTCTTTTTGGGTAAAATCTGATAGTTGATTTGGAGCATAACTTAACAGTTTATGAGCACTTATAAGAATATCCGTTGTGACCCGCGAGCGACTAGCCGTGACTTACAAAACATTCCACGTGGATCACTCGAACCATAACACCCTTCAGCGAGGCAAGGCGCGAGCGAGTAGCCGTTAGTGCACTCGCGTGGGCTAGCGAGGAAAAAATCAGGTTTTTTTTAATTTTTTTTTTTATTTTTGCTGGATTTTTGGTGTTTGAAGAGGATGGAGGATGAAGATGATGAACATGGGTGTCTATTTCCGGTGAGAGTAAGCGAAGAAGAAGACGGCTGTTGTCTGTTGCAGGTTTTAACTTTGATGGGGGAAGGGTTCTTGGCTGTTGTAAAGAAGAAGAAGACCACACTTTTTTTATTTTACTAGTAAAAATGCCCACGCGTTGCGGTGGGTATCACAACTCATTTGCGCCTCATTACCGAAAGCTACAGATTTATTAACGCATCTTTACCACATATAAGATGCATGACAGTTAATGGCTAGAAACTTGAACATATCTTAAAAACCATCAGATGCAGCCCACATCCCGCTGCAAAATCATTGGAACCCTGCAATCGTGCTTGCGGTAAACTAAAGGAATCTTTACTCATATGTCCTTATAACATGATCCAAGATAGAAACTTTAACATGTCCCTTACCTTGGGTAAAAGCATGGAAAGAAAAAGAAGCAAAAGAAATAGGCGAAGAAAAGGAGACGATAATGCACAAAACAAACACACGAAAGGTAAGCTACTTGGGAGTAATGACATTTACTTAATGGTCTTAGGCGAACGAAAGATAAATTATCATGTACATAGATGTAGGCAATGTATGTTCGGGCTAGCACCTTGCTTGTAAATAGTTTTAATTTGTAACATTTTGGGTGATGTATACTAATTTCCATGAGGTCGACTTTTTCATCCACGAGTGTAACCGAATATTTCCATCCACATCATCTTGAAGAGGATTGAGGGGGTTTTTTCCCTGCTAGGGCTGTACACGAGCCGAGTCGAGTCGAGCCAGGCTGAGCTCGAGCTCGAAATTAAACGAGCCAGCTCGGCTCGTCTCGTTTTTCTGGTCGAGCTGAAAAGTTGAGCTCGAGCTCGGCTCGTAAATGTTCGAGCCGAGCTCGAGCTGGCTCGAGCCAGCTCGTTATTATTTTTTTTTATTTTTTTACAAAGATTTATAAAATAAAAAACAAAAAAATAAATAAATAAAATTACACATATACATGTATATTTTTTTATTTTTCTAAGTTAGGGTTTATTGAATTATTAAGGGGTGAGGTAGATAGGTCGTATGAGTGGGACTTTCAAATTTGGAATTTTAGAATTGGATTTGGAGCCAATATATATTACTTTTATCTATATATTAATTACACATACACAAGCCTGAGTCGAGCCATCGAGCCGAGCCACGAGTCGAGCCATCGAGCCGAGTCACGAGCCGAGCCACGAGCTGAACACCCCTGGCTCGAGCTCGGCTCGATTACAAAACGAGTCAGCTCGGCTCTGCTCGAAAACAAAACGAGCCTTTTCGTGCGAGCTTTTTTCGAGTGAGTTTCGAGCGAGCCTCGAGCCGCGAGCTTTTTGTACACCCCTATTCCATTCCCTGCACAATATGAAATAACTTTCAGCATAAATTTCGGTCTATATTCATTTCCAGATACGACAAGAGTTTGGTGGCCTCTCAGAAAACACTAAGGTTTAGTAATTAACTGAGGTGACAAATTTGTTTATTAAGGCATGAGTGCATGACATATATTTTTTTAACATACAAACAACTATCACAAGATATTGGCCCAGAAATCACGTTAATATAGCTTTTACTCTTGCTCAAGAAAAGTAAAACCTACAAAAGCAAACTATAGTCAGCCTAGGTCAACAACTACTAATGTTAATCATTTTATAGTGATGACGTGGGTAGTCTAAAGCAAAAATAATAAACAATATACAGAACTACGCTTAAAGGGTTGAAAGCTTCATCGGTTCAAAAGGCAGGAGTATCCTAAGTAAAAAAGATGACTTGTCCCATCACCTTTTCATCGTGCACCACAACCAGCTGCTGATGGAGTAACAGCACTGAACAGACCGCAGGTCAATAGCCATCGCCGGCTATTAGTGGATTGTCCTTTTGTTGCAACAAGGTCCAAGATAATATGCTTTCCTCTAATAGAGAGTCCATCCCTCTATAAATCAGACTTGTCTTCACAAGATCTGATCACACCATCTCACATCACTCTCACTCTAAACTTCTTATTCCTTTGGTCCTCACACGTGGAGAGAATATTTCTCTTCACTTGGATCTTGAGCATAGCCTTTTTCTGGTTTCGAGTACATCTCAAACCAGAAGCTAAAAGCATTAGCAACATTAAAAAATTATCTTGAACCTCCTTCTACGTTTGCAACGTAGAAGGACACCACGACCTGCGTTAGGCATATCGGAACCCTTGAACCCCTGAACCCTTCCTGTGACTCAGAACCAACGTTAGACAGTTATTTGTTGTAGCAACATATAGCAAAGTAGCAAACTCTAAACCAATGTTCTTGTTGACTGATATAGTGGTATTTATGCTTAATTTCTCAAACTGGGTACTTGATACACTACAAAAAAAAAAAATTAAATGAAAACAACTTCAAAGCAGAAGGTAACGACATGAAGCATAAAATGAACGGATAAAGTAGTTTTATAAGAATGTGGGTACCTGGAAGACATAAGCTTGGAGTGACCCATGTGATATCCAACCTCATCCCCTGTTATACACTTTCAGGTTGTAGCCACTATTTTAGCAAATGCTACCACAGCAAATCTCCTAGGTTGTGTACATAATATTGGCTCGATATTTTCTTTGAGTAAAAACTGAGGAACTTGTGAGCTCTTCCCTTCATTATTAAAAAAGAATGTAACAAGCATAAGTCAACTTTTAAAGTGATTCAACCGAGCATAAGGCAGAGTTGTCAAAAGCGCACCTAGGCGCAACCAGGCGCACCAAGTGCACCACATCTTGTGAGGCGCGCGCCTAGGCACTAAGGCGCACTATCGGGGCTGTTTTCAGGCTGATTTCCGGCCAAATTCAGGCTAAAAGTTGCCTAAACCTCTAAAACATCCTAAATGAGTTATGAACAAGTCATAAATGACCCCAAAACATCCTAATGTAGCCCTAAATAAGCCTAAAACATCTCTAAAATTCCCAAAAAAAATGTATTTTATACTATGCGCCTAATTATAAAAAGCCCTCGTTTTTATGTGCCTTGCGCCTAGGCTCCGGGCTCGGCCTATGCGCCTTGAGTGCGCCTAGACGCTTTGACAACTATGGCATAAGGAATGTAAAAATTTAAGGACCGCGTAACACTATTATTCAAGGAACCTCAAACTCAACTCACCTCAAACTCCGCTATGCTTCCTGAACCATATTGAAAGCCTTAAACTCTTTAGCAAAGTTCCTCTTGGTTACATATTCAAGAAGCTATTACAATCTAAAGCAGACTAGTTTATCAACCCACAAATCAACATCTAGATTTATTTCCTTCAATTTTCAAAGTTCTTATATCCAGCATCTAACAATTTACTACCTTTCCCGAAGATGCATAACGATCTTTGATTTATTTATATTAAAGCAAACACAGGTCTCTTAAATTAAAGTAATACCATCATCATACAAATGAGCAATTTTCGGTAATTTTTAGATTTTTTTTTATAGAAATTAATAGATAAATGTATTTCTAGAATGATTTGAATTGTATTTAAATTGTATTTATCACTTACCATAGATAAGAGATAATGTGTATTATTTATACCCATCACAAATCAATGAAAAGTCAAGGGATTACCTTCTTTCATGGTATCATTGACCAGGCCTCTACCCTAATTTCTGTGCAATCCATATTGCCGTCGCTGCCATCCTTGCGGCCGGCCACTTCTTTTCTTGTTCACCTATCTTCCCAGTCGATCAACCTCTCTTCTACTCCAACATGTCTACCACCTCCTCCGCATCCTCCACCATCATCCCCTTTATCACCGTTGAATCTAAACTACATCCCGCCACAACCGTCTCCAACATCAAAAACTTCATACCCTTCACCCTTGAAATAGAATCCTCCCAATATTCGTCATGGGCTACCCTTTTTCGCCTACATTGCAAAGCCTTCCTTGTTGAAGACCACCTTAAACCCCGCCCCCAACCCACTGAACCAAACCCAGCCGAATCTTCCACCCCAGCCGTAGATCATTGGGACCGTATTGATGCAATTGTCTTGCAATGGATTTACAGTACGATCTCTAATGACCTACTACACACCATAATCAATAATATCTCCAACGCTCATGAAGCTTGGGTAGCAATCGAGGATCTCTTTCACGATAATAAAAGCACCCGGGCACTCTACCTTATGCAAAAAGTTACGAACACTAGATTTGACGGTTTCCCCTCTATGTCCGCCTACTGTCAAGCATTAAAGGTGCTTGCGGATCAGCTTGCTAATGTGGCCGCCCCTGTGGAAAATGACCGCCTTGTACTTCAATTGCTCGCGGACTTGCCCAAGCAATATGAAGGCATCTCCACCATTATCCGAAACCAAGACCCCATCCCCTCTTTTTATAATGCCCGCTCTAAACTCATACAAACTGAAACGGACAAAGCTGAACGCGCATTACATGCGTCCAAAGCTGACTCCTCCGCCCTCACCGCCACCACCAAAAACACCTCGCCCAACGAACCCTCCCGTACCCAGGACCGCCCATACACCAACGACCAGCCCACGTACCACCGTGGTCGTGGCCGTTCAAGCAGACGGGGAGGTCGTAGCGGCCGGACTAGCTTCGGTCGTGGTCGGTCTTACCCTCAGTATGGCTGGCCTCCATCTCCTTACTACCCTTGGGCTCCTCAATGGCCCCTTCTCAAGCCCATTTTTTACTCCCCTTAACACCCTCTAGCCCAACAGTGGAGTACTCCAGCTCCTTGTCCATATCCCACCTCTAACTCGCGGCCCACCTACAGCCCAACAAACCCATCTGGTCTCCTCGGCCCAAAGCCACAGCAAGCCCACACAGCTTATTGCCCAACGGACATAGAACAAGCCCTCTACACCATGAGCCTACAACAGCCGGACCCGACACAGTACATGGATACCAGAGCATCTTCAACGATGTCTCACGAGTCAGGTGATTTTCATTCCTTTTCTAATTCTTGTGTTTCTCGAAATATTATTGTAGGTAATGGTGACTCTATACCGGTACTTGGTCAAGGCACAAAATACCTACCCAAACCCTTCCCACCCTTTATCCTTAAAAATGTTTTATACTCACCACGACTTGTCAAAAACTTAATTTCTGTTCGCCGTTTTACCACGGATAATTGGGTTTCCGTTGAATTTGACCCTTTTGGTTTTCTTATGAAGGATTACAAGACCAAGGCACCACTCCTCCGGTGCAAAAGGAGCGGTGATCTTTACCCCTTGGTGCTCGGGCCGTCCACCAACCAACCCACTACCCTCGCTGCTATTTCGTCTAAAGTCTGGCATCACCGTCTTGGCCACCCAGGACGGGATTCTTTGAATAAATTAAAAACTTCTAATGTTTTGGACTTTGATTTTATTTCTAATAATGTATGCCAGTCTTGTATTTTTTGGTAAAAGCATTCGGTTACCTTTCTTCGCTTCAAATAATTCTACTTGACATCCTTTTGATATAATACATAGTGACGTGTGGACCTCACCTATAATAAGTTCATCGGGCCATAAATATTACGTACTATTTCTTGATGATTTTACTAATTTTTTATGGACCATGCCACTTACCCAAAAATCCCAAGTATACCAAGCCTTTACCCAATTTGCCACCACCATCAAAACTCAATTCAACACCACCATTAAAACATTTCAGTGTGACAACGGACGCGAGTATGTTAACACATCATTCGAAACCTTTTTTACCACCAACGGTATCCAATACCGTCTATCCTGCCCATACACCTCTTCCCAAAATGGCAAGGCCGAGCGAAAAATTAGAACCATCAATAATATGCTTCGCACCTTAATGGCCCATGCCTCTCTACCCACACACCTGTGGCATTATGCCCTTGAAACTGCCACCTACCTACTAAATATCTTACCCTCCAAAACCACCAACAACAAAACACCTACTGAACTATTATACATGTCTACACCCACTTATGATCACCTTCGCGTCTTCGGATGCCTATGCTACCCGCTTACCCCACCCACTACCATACACAAACTTGATCACCGCTCCGTTCCTTGTGTCTTTCTTGGTTATCCTCCCACTCATCGAGGTTACCGATGCCTCGACCTCTCATCCAAACAAATCTTCATATCCCGTCATGTCGCCTTTGACGAGACAACATTTCCGTTCACTCAAGCCATAGGCCCCACACCATCCTACAAATTCCTCACTGATACCTTTCCACACCACTTATGCCCTCACATTGCCTAACCCAAGCCCGCCCCTAAGTCCGGCCCAACCTCACAGCCCATCCCACCCCACAGCCCAGACCCAAACTTACAAACTGCACCCGCACCCGCTAACTCCCACGGCCCCTACCCAAGCCCAAATTCCACCTTACCACCCTCTCCCACTCACGGCCCAAACAACACACCATCTCAGCCCACACCGTCAGCCCCATTAAACAACCCACAACCCGCCCGCATGATACAAACCCGTTCGATGAGCGGGATCTTCAAGCCAAAGCAACCCTTCAATCTCCACACCACCACTATTCCATCTATCCTACCCATCCCTAAAAACCCCACCGATGCCTTGGCCATACCGGAATGGAAATCCGCCATGACTACCGAGTATAACGCACTAATTAGAAATGGCACATGGGAATTAGTTCCTCGTGATTCCTCAATGAATATTATCCGGTCTATGTGGTTGTTTAAACATAAATACAGGTCTAATGGGTCTTTGGAGCGGTATAAAGCCCGCCTTGTTTGTGACGGTTGTTCACAACAGGTCGGTATTGATTGTGGAGAGACTTTTAGTCCGGTTGTTAAACCGGCTATCATTCGTACGGTACTTTCACTTGCATTATCAAAGGGGTGGGCGGTACACCAATTAGACGTTACAAATGCATTTTTACATGGGAACCTACAAGAAACTGTTTACATGCATCAGCCGATGGGGTTCAGGGACCAAATTTCCCAGATCATGTTTGTCTGCTTCGTAAATCTCTATATGGACTCAAACAGGCTCCCCGTGCATGATACCAACAGTTTACTGACTATGTTCTTCACTTGGGTTTTCGCAATAGTAGGTGTGATGCTTCTTTATTCACTTTTCATCATGGTGGGGACACGGCCTATCTACTACTATATGTTGATGACATTCTTCTTGTCACATCCTCTGACCATCTTCGTCAACGCTTATTAGCGAGTCTTGCTTCCAAATTTGCCATGAAGGATCTCGGGCCACTTAGCTACTTCTTGGCATCTCTGTCTCACGACACGGTAACACTATGTTTCTCTCTCAGCAATCCTATGCGACTGATATCATTGCTCGAGCTGGCATGCAGTCTTGTAACCCCGTTGCCACACCGGTTGACACTAATACCAAACTGGGGTCAACACCTGGAGACTTATTTCACGACCCCACCTTATACCGCAGCTTAGCAGGGGCTCTTCAGTACCTCACATTTACCAGGCCAGAGATCACCTATGCGGTACAACAAGTGTGCATGCACATGCACGCCCCACATCAAGATCACTGGAATGCTCTCAAAAGAATAATCCGTTACATACAGGGCACGACTACTCTTGGGTTATCTTTGGGACCTACGGCCGGGACAACATTATTAGCTTACACGGACGCCGATTGGGGCGGGTGCCTGGACACTAGACGGTCCACCAGTGGTTATTGCATTTATTTTGGTGACAATCTGATTTCGTGGTCGTCTAAACGTCAACCGACAGTATCTCGTTCCAGTGCTGAAGCTGAATACCGGGGTGTGGCTAATGTTGTAGCCGAAATTTGTTGGCTTCGGAATCTACTACTTGAGTTATCAGTTCCACTTTCACGGTCTACTATGGTTTATTGCGATAACATCAGCGCCATTTATCTTTCAGGTAACCCGGTACAGCACCAACGTACCAAGCATATCGAGCTCGACATCCACTTCGTCAGAGAACAGGTTCAACGGGGTCATGTTCGGATTCTCCAAGTCCCGTCTCGCTACCAGATCGCGGACATCTTCACCAAAGGTCTCCCACGAGTTTTATTTGAAGACTTCAGATCCAGTCTCAGCATCCGGCTTCCTCCCGCTTCGACTGCGGGGGTGTAATAGATAATGTATTTCTAGAATGATTTGAGTTGTATTTAAATTGTATTTATCACTTACCATAGATAGGAGATAATGTGTATTACTTATACCCATCACAAATCAATGAAAAGTCATGGGATTACCTACTTTCAGAAATAGCCAACCAAACTGATGTTAGCTACAAATATGCAAAAACATGTGTGAAAGATAGTTATATAATGATGTGCTGTGGGAACCCTTTTTCTTATATCTTTAAGCGATAAAATATGTATGCTTACTTTCGACGGGTTCCACCAGGGCGGCTAGGTTCAAGCTTTCAGCAACATCAATAGTAGAAAGAAACCAGGTCTCCTAAACCTAGTTCATGGAAGGACGAGGAGACAACCTTGAAAAAACATAGCTGGTAAAAATCAAAATTAATAATTTAATATAAAATTTGAAGTTGGAAAATTAAGTGAACTTTAAAGAAAGAAAAATTAATACCAATATATCAAGGGGATTGCGAATTAGTATAAAATGTTTTCCTTTCTTTGTCAACTCATCACTTAAACCAGGTAGACGTTGTTTTGCTATATGCTGCAAAAGATGAAGATGGAAAATACAGGTATGTAAGCATCACACATCAATCAAAGAATTGAGTACAAAAATATAAACTAAAAACATTGTGCGTGTGTGTATATAACAGACAACTCTAAACCAATTACCTTACGATATCGGTACTTCTTTCCTCTAGGTCCATATATGATGTTGTGAATAACTTTATTTCCATCAGACTCCTATGCATTTTGGTTCAGATCTGTTCACTTTAGTCTCTTCATCCTTATATGCAGTATAGTGCTCCAGTTTTTGCACACTTTGGTTCTCAATACCACCCGAATCAAGAAAATCGTTCTTGTATTTGTTTCTTGATGGAATTGAATCATAGACGAAATCAGATGACCTAGTCTGTTCAATAGTTAACCTGGAATCATTACAACACCACAACAACATGCAGTAGTATCGTTAGGTGAGAGACTGAAATAATATTAACAAATAAAAATATGTAAAATGTGGAACATATATAGAAGCATATAAATGTTTATTCTGCTCATTGTAGTTTACCAAAAGAAAAACATTGTGCTAATTCCATACATATTACCTTACTCTTATCCAGCTCCGCTTCTTTGGTATCACCTTCTGGTTTCTCTGAATTTGAGAGCAACCCCCCTCATTATCATGCCGATCATCATGTGAATCTTCATTCAACTGTACAAGTTATTAGAGTCGACAAGAAACAAACGTTGAGCATGTATTTCATATTAACTTGAAACACTCATCACTTTTAATAGAAAATGTGGACAATTGAAAAAAAATACTCACTTCCAAAGCCGCTCTCACGTGATGCTAGATCATCTAAAACCGCCACCACCGTCGTCGGTCTTTGAGCATCCAAAAAAGAAGGGTAATTTATGGATATTGGGAGTGTTCATTGGCATTTATTATATATAAACCCTAGGTTGATAACTCATAGTGAGGATGAATTGAAGACCAACATTCAAAGAATTTGGGGGTTATATTTCTCTTGCCTCTTCTGAACGTTTGCTCTTCTGAAAAAAATTATGAAGGGCCGATTAGTTTTAATGAAATCAGCATTAAAAGCCAATGGGGGTTATATCTTGATTTTTGCATCAAAGATTTATATCATTGGCATCAAATGTCGTACACAAGTGTAACACCCCAACGGATGTCACAACAAGGGCATAAAATAAAGAAAAATGGTAAAAAATAGTGATTTATACTTGTGACTTTTGGATTGCTATCTTAAAATGATGGTGAAATGACCATATTAGCCATCTTTTTTCCTTAATAAGGTAACATAGAAACATAGATATATTCTTTTTTACTTTTTCTTTTAACTCTTTTACTTTGTCTTTTATTAGTTTTTTATAACCTATTATTTTTATGATTTTTAATTTTATGTCATATAATTGTTTTCATATTTTTATTAATGTTTAAAAGAATCTGGATAAAGCTGTTGCTCATCTCTAGCCACAACACCATCAAGTGAGCGACCATCAACTTTATCACTCTGCCAACTAGGCGCTGACATGGCGCAATATGAGATGATAGAGTCATGGCTCACCTCTAGCCACAACGGATAGTCTAACAAAGCTTAAGTAGTGTTGAAGTGAACTTTATAAAGAATCTTACCGAGATGTAGCTACCAAGAAAGAAGCTCGGATCCGCAGGTCAAGCCGGAGAGTTATTCGTTTTACTTTATGAATAGTACTAGTTTTTATCCCGGGAGCTACCAAGAAAGAAGTCGCCTACCATTTAGAATTACCCGAAGAGCTCAATCGTATCCACAATACATTCCATGTTTCATATCTTTGAAAATGCTTGACGGATCAAGCGGCGTACATACCCATGGAAGAAATCGAAATCGATGAGAAGTTAAGCTATATGGCTCGACTCGTAGAAATTCAAGACCGAAATGTGAAGCATCTCAGAAACTGAAGCATTGACCAAGTGAAGGTTAAATGGGATCATAGAAAAGGTTTAGACACCACATGATTCTTTAGTTTCCTGATCTAGCAACATGGATTTATTGCACCCGTATGCTTTTTTTCTTCCAATTTTTAGTGTGTACATGCTGTAACGTAGTGTTTGGTTTCTGGGTAATAGAAGTGGTCAGTTTCTGGCATCTGCTGAGGTTTGTTTATTCCTTTCTTGTGTTTGAATTCCAATTTTGTTGCTTTCAGTTATAATTTGAACTCATATAGTTATAACCAAAGTTCTTCACACTTGTATACAATAATTGTTTGCATTTTTATAAAGCTGGGATATATATTACATTTATATTTATATACTTATAAATCTTTCTATTTATACACCCATCATGTGCCCTTACGCCTCATGCCATGGACTTTAGTTGTTTTGACTTTAGTTGTTTTGACTGTTAATCACTGTTGTTTTTTATCCTTCTTGAAGAAACTAATGTAACTATTTTCACCTTGATGCTCTTTCAGGCGATATTGTATTATTCATGCGTGTCGTAAATTTGCTTGCAGGTGTTTGTTAAATCCTTCAAGACCTTACCTTCTTGCGATATAAGAAATGATAATTTCAGTTATTTGGTTTTAGGGCTTTCTTTAGCATTGAACGTTAGTATTAGCTATTATAGAATCATTAGATTATTTGCTGAATCTGCATCGAATGGCTTGTTTATGTCATAACTTCATTGCGCTATTTCATCAATTTTATGTGTTTGTTACCCTTATATTATTGTCACATCTATAAATTATATAAGCTAACTTGTTATTGTGACACATATGAGGCACCCAAAAACAATACAGAATAGGTATGTGATAACGTAGTTGAGGTGAAGCTACGGGCATTATTAGTAAATGTAGGATATGCTGATAAAATACTTGGAATCCAGGTACATACATTTGTCTCTTTGTTTATACATGTACTACGGGTAGTTACACCCAATTTTTTTTTATAAATGGTCTGATTCAGGTGTGATTTATGGTTAAAAAGTAGATCGATGTACAAGAACCTTCTTTGGAAGGATTGCTTTAATTACCCTTTGTATATGTTGTAGTTTTGCGCTCCTCGTCTTGAGGTGCCACGTTTGTTTTAATGAAACTTAAGTTTAAAAAAAAAAGTCAAATGAGTAAAGTATCGTATTTACCAAATTTATTTGTTTGATTAAAAGCAACTCATAATATGACCATTTTATGAACTCTTAGTTTTTTTTTTCTCTCAAATCAACCATATCGTTGAAGAATGGATTATGATTGGCACCTATATTCAACAAATGCTCCCATCAAAGCATAAAAAAATCATAAATCTAGGTAGTTTAAGGCTCTAGGCGCACTTAAGGCAGAAAGTGTGAACCTGTCGCCTAGGCGCAAGTCACTTATCAAGTGCATGCCCGAGACAAGCAGGGTGCATGTTGTCTATGCCAATTTTAATTGTTTTAGACTTGTTTTTGGTTGGTTCAGACCGTTTGAGTCTACTTTTGGCTAATCAAGATAGGTATTTTGTCGGTTTAGGCCTGTTTTTTTCATGTTCAATGCGCCTTTGGGTCTTGTTACACTCCAGATGGTTTTGCTGGGTTGTGCCTTGCCTCGCCCGCCCGAACGCCTTTAATGCATACAAACTCCCAAATCCTCAAACTCAACTATTTTAATTATTATTACAATAACATAGTTCTCATAATCATAAATAAAGCTTACTAAAATTATTACGCATATATATTGATTACTTCTCAGATGTTGTAATTTCTGATATGTAAATTTTGGAATCTGAGAGTTATTTGACTACTTTATATTTAGCTAATTACATCATGAGAGTTAAAACTAAATAGGTTGTACTATATATGTGGCAATCTCATTTTTCAACCCGTTTACTTATCAATTGGTCAAAATGAATTGTGTATCACCTCAAATAGGTCAAATGAAAAATAGCTAAAAGGAAATGGTTCATATGGGTCAACAATTTATTGGTCTAGATAATGTTAAAGTCAAGAGATTATATTCTGACACCTTTGACATTATTTATGTTAATCAGGATGTAAAGGTTGATGAATTAGAGGTCATCCATATTCTCCTTGTTAATGGAAGAGGTTTTGGAGAATGGTGTGGTACAAAACAATTCCACTATTAGAGTTACTGTCATTGATTTAACTTTGATTGATTTGTTTGACGCCAATAGCATCATCATTTGTAGTAGACCTTGACAAAATCCTCTTAAATACATGCGGCAACGCGCGGGCATTCCCACTAGTATGATAAATATATTGTTAAGGCGCCATATAGTGGTACCAACCCTCATAAAGTTGTATGGGTTTAAATCACTCCAGGTGTAATATTACGTGATATTAAGTGTAAAAATAGTTGTTCAAAAACAAAACTAATGTTTCGGGTTAATTATTTTTTTTGAACGTACATCTAAGTAGAAGCCGCGTATTTCGTACCCGGCTCCCAATGGCCAAAGGAGCCCTAGCCGGTCTTTACCCAGACGGACGAAGCCCTTAGCCCACTAGCCACCAGTTCCGGGGAAAACCACTATTAGAAAAGTGGCCATTTGCTACATAAGTTTCATATGGAAAAAAATGGGTCACAAATTTTGACAAAGTTGCCACACATTTGTGACGACAAAAAACCTCTAATTTTTAAATAAATTTGCAACACAACAATGATAAATACTTAGGAGATTGCGTAGGAAATGGCGTAAGAAGTGCATCGTAAATTTCTCAAACCAGATTTTCGTAGGAAATACGTTGAAAATTGCGTAGTAAATGTGTAGTAATTGGTTTCCGACGAGGGTTTTTCTAACATCAAGGTTTTCTTGAAAATGCGTCACAAATATGAATTTGCTACGCATTTGCAATAAAACCATCATGGTAGAAAAACCCTCGTCAGAAACCAATTACTATACATTTATTACGTAATTTTCAATGCATTTCCTACGAAAATATGGTGTGGAAAATTAGTGATGCATTTCCTACGCAATTTTCTAAGTATTGATCGCTATTGTGTAACAAATTTGTCTAAAAAATAAGGGTATTTGTTGTCGTCACAAATTAGTAGCATTTTGTCAAAATTTGTGACACATTTTTTTCGTAGGAAAATTTTGTAGCAAAAGAGCCACTTTTCTAGTAGTGAACCTGACCATCCATCCGTCCAAAGGCACGACAATGAAATAATCGGTAAAACCTGACGCTCTCAAGAATCTAATCTGTGACCTTTCAGCCATAGATCCTCTATTACTGGGCCTCCATACCACTCCACCATAAAATAGGTTGTGTGAGGGACAAGTTCCCAAGTGTTGTTATGAAGAAGAGCATTATACTCAAGGTCCATCGCATGGCGCCAATCCGGATCTTTCAAGGCTTGAGTATAAGTGGATGGTTCAAGAGAAACGGGTAGAGGGTGAATGGTGGTAGAGTTGACAAAGTTGGGGTTGTAATACTTTGAGTTGGGTTTTGGTTGTCGACGAGGTGGTTGAGTGTTATGTGGAGGTGAGTTCGTGGGATCATCGGATGTGTTGGATGAAGACATTGGTGAGGTGGGGTCGGTGGAGTGGGAATCGGTTGGGGTAGGGGTGGTGCTATCGGGTGGAGTTGGTGGGCCAGTTGGTGAGGGTGTCTCGATGGGCTGGGGTGTAGGGCCTGTTGTGTGGGAGGTTGGGCTGTTTGGGCTTGTATTATGTGTAGGAGGTAGAAGAGGTGGGCCGTGGGTTTGTGGAGGGATAGGGGTTTGGGCTTCGGGTGATGTGGGCTGTGGAGTAGGGGTTGGATGATGCAAGATGTTTGGGTCTGGAGTGGGTTGGTTAGAAGAGGTGGTTGATTGGGCCGATTGGTATGTGGATAGGAAGGAGTCAAATGACATGTGTTTGGGTTGGGGGTTGGTGTTTTGAGATGGAAAAATATGTGGGTTAAATTCAACGTGGCAAGAGTGGTATAGTTTGTGACTGGTAGGGTCATAGCATTTGAATGCCGATTTGGAGGATGAGTACCCAAGAAATATGCATGCCGTTGAACGGGAATGGAGTTTGGAAGTAGCATAGGGTCATAATCATGGGTAGCAAAGACAACCAAACGGTTTGAGTTTGGAATAAGTAGGAGCGGTTTTGAACAACATATCGTAGGGAGATTTGTTATTAAGGATGGGTGTAGGCAAACGATTGATTAGGTGGGTTGCGGTTTGAAAAGCATGGGACCAAAAATGTTGTGGTAAGTGGAAGTAGTGGAGTAATGTGAGGCCGGTTTCCACGACGTGTCGGTGACGTCGTTCGGCAATACCGTTTTGTTCCGGTGTGCGAGGTGGTGTTGTGTAATGGGAGATACCTTGAGAGGCAAGATAAGGTGTAAGACCCACATATTCACCCCCATTATCAGTGAACAACGCAACAATGTTGGTTTTGAAAAAGTTTTCAACAAGAGATTTAAATTGTGGAAAAAGAATTTTAACATCGGATTTTTGTTTGATTGGGTATAACCAAATGTATTTGGAAAAATAGTCAACAAAAATGACATAGTATTTAAAGCCATCGATTGACGTTTTTACGGGACCCCATACGTCAGAATAGAGAAGTTGTAGAGGTTGATTGGCTACAAAAGATTTTTTGCCAAAAGGTAGTTTGTGGTTTTTATTTAGGGAACATGAAGTAAAATGAAAAGACTCATGGGTCACCTTATTAAAACGAAGTCCCAATTTAGAAATTAAAGACTTGAACACTTGAAGCGATGGATGTCCAAGTATGTGGTGCCACATGAGAAGAGAGTTTGTTTGGGTGTTGTTGACTTGAGGAGACAATGAGATTGGTCCATAGTAGACATCATTGATGTTCACTCCTCGCATGAGGCGCGCCCCCGTGCGTAGATCCTTAACAAAAAAATGATAGGGAAAAAATTCAACGGAAACACGATTAGTACGACAAACTTTGGCAACGGAAATAAGATTATTTCGAAGATTAGGAACAATTAAAATGTTATTTAAAAGAAGTGGACGAGATTTTGTTGGAATAGTTGTTTGAGCAATATGAGTTATAGGGAGAGTTTTACCATCACCTAGCACGATCTTATCGGGTCCTCCGTATTCGGAAAGAACGGGAAATTGTTGGTTGTTGTTCGCGGTGTTGTTGGACGCACCGGTGTCCCACATCCAAGATGGAGTTGTAGCCGTTGGGTGAGGGGTGGTGTAGTTAACCACCGGGGTGTTGGTATTTTGAGATGAGACATTGTGTTCTCGTAGGAAGCGACTAAGTTTGCGGCAATCTTTAGTGTCATGTCCGGGAATGTTACAATAGTAGCAATAGCTGTTATTGTTGTGAGTCGGGCGAGTGTTGGTATTGGTAGTTTGAGGTGTTTGTTTGGCCATGGTGAATCGAAAGGAGAAAAAAAAAGAAGCAGAATGCGGACAGAATGTGTCTGTCAAGTAGGTTGGGATCGAAGATGGCTCAAGGGAGCTTTTAGGCTCTTGATACCATATGAAGATATGAACAAAGTGGTTTTTGTATTGAAATTGTGTATTGTGTACAATGATTTACATTACAATATATAGGGAATACAAGTTGAATGAAAAGCTACAAAGTAAATACAAAGGCATGAATCATGGGCATGAGTCATGGGCAAGTATCATGGGGTCAATGATCTTGACTTGACTTGACTTGACTTAGTCAATAATCTTGACTTGACTAGGTAAATGAGAGGAGAGTATTCTTCAATTATTGATTGCTTGATTTATGTTGTTAATAATAAGAAGTATGTCATTGTTATATACAAAATGTGTAAAATCTGTTGTCGATGATTAATTATTAACTCCTTCGATTCTTAGCAGGAAACGAGATTTAGAGGACACTGCTGTGTCGTATCTAGCTCCTACGACTCATCAATGGTAACTGATGCGTAACCATTGACCTCATTCAATTTCATCTACCAATTGACATCTTATCCCAACCTCTTCTTACCTAGGTTTTCATTATTAAATTAAATACATCTTAATAATATTTCTTGATTTTGCATTAAAAGTTACCATGTGTTTTGAAAGTTGGAGACGATCCTACTATGCCACAACAGTGTGATGATTTGAAAAGTGACGATTCCGTTCGACATAGCGTCACAACATTGTTTTCCCTAATCGTGAAGGTTAGGAGACAATACACATGACTCTTTTAGTGAAAGTTTGATTTAGCAAGCATTTAGTTGACCTTATTTTTTTAGCCACGAAGCAATAACCAAAAAGTTAATTATTGTTGGGTAAGGTAGTATTATTGAAAGTTGATTTGTGTCTTCATTGTTACATGTTGTTTTCTATTTGTGTATTTGGATTGTTACCAATTGCTTTGATTCAAATATTGTGGTAGACTAGCAAATTTATATTTTTGGTACACGAGATGAACATAATTATTAATAGGGAATTTGTCTCTGTTGTGGTTGCAGGTTGGTTCCGTCACCTACGATGGTTAACGTTTTCATTGACTCTACCTCTTCTGAGTTTGCATCCTAAGGTTGCTTTTACTCCCACTTGCAGGTTTTTTTTATTCAATCTTTTTTTAGATTATACTGTATTTTTAAGTTGTTAATCGCTTTTTTCTTAGCAATGATGTTCGCTAAATCGTCTGATTTCGGATTTTTAGGTTGAATTCTTGAAAACTTTCCCCTGTGGATTTTAGGCAATAAAGAATGATTTTCCATCCATTGTTGATTGTTTTTGTAATTTCATATTGAGCACAAAATGCGCTTTTGTTATCTAGGGTTAACTAATTATTCAGTCACTTGCATTTTGCAATGGGCATCTGTTAAAAAAATGGATTTATAATTGGTTTTCAAGATTTTGAATTTTTGGTGTAACTCTGCTAATAGTCATAATTAAAATGACATTACCTCTAGGTGGTATAATGGTCCCATTACTCACTGATTATCATTTGATCATGAAAATTGATTTTTTTTAACATGATAATTGATCTGACTAATTTGGTTTTTGATATTGCAGAATGTTGATGAAATTAACCGGCGGTTTTTGAACACCATACTTGATTTAGAAGCCATAAAAGTCGAGAAATGACGATGAAGATGAAGCGAAAGCAACAGAGAATCCACTAAAGATTGCATGTCAAGAGGTTACTAAAGTTCAATTTCAGAAGTTACTAAACAAGATGATGCCTTCAAATGACCAACCTTTCAAGACAAGTAACCCATCGATTCTGGATTTTTTGGTCAACTTCAACATCATCAAGGCTCATTAATGATGCCCAAAAGCAAATTCAGGGATTAAAAGCCTAAAATGTGTGTGTATATATATATAGAGAGAGAGATGGTGGTGTGCTTGGTTGAGCAAATTGGGGAGCAAACGCTTTTGTTTCATCAATTCTACAGTTTTGTTTTATGTATTAATAGTTGTTTTTTGTGAAGTGGTACCAGTGTCGCACTCCCATGATGTTGAAAACCAACTCTAAATGTCACACAAACCATTTTATCCAGTTTAGCGTCCCGCATCTTGCACCAACAAAATAACATGGCACGCAGCGCGGGCCTATGAAACACACTAGTTATATTTAAATGAAACACAACAAAAAAAATACAATTGCATTAAAATGAAACAATTGATTATTACACTTCTATCTTTTGAACTAAAATTCTTATTGTTTGTAGACGAGTCAAGCAAAAAGAAAATAATGTTTTCCAGGAACTTAGGAAATTTCTGCATTTCATATATCTTGATACTAAAACACTCATAATCAACATTACACCGTAACGCGTGGCCTAACGTTAACTCGTTAAAAAACATTTACCTTTAACAAAGATCCATAAACTCCTGCTTTGCAAATGTTTGATAATATGACTACCAGTTGGTTACATTCCTCTTCTGAAACAACATTAAGGAGATTAAAATCCTATTTTAATCAAATTAACATATTAATAACTATAATTGGATAAATAAAACCCTAAATTTTTTTAGTTGAAACTTAGAGAAAGAGAATGGGGCGTGAATAACTCAATTTTTCAGTGAAAATGGATACTTAATTCCCAGTTGTTAATTAATTAATGATCACCTCCCATTTATTTCATAATTCTTAACTAATACAAGTTGAATAACTCAATTTTCTATTTATAGAAGAAATATAAGCCAAGTAAGACAAGGAAAAATGGTATGGCATCATGTGATGCCACTGACAGAATCTTAAACATTTCAAGTTGATTACTTATTTTATGTTCAGTTTAAATGCATATATACTACTTGTGGATGATTTTCTTCTTCTAGGACACAAAGGTAAAGATGATGGAAATAATATCCAAAGATATCATCAAACCTTCTTCTCCAACTCCTACTCATCTCAAAAGTTTTAAACTTTCATTGCTTGATCAACTCACCTTACATTCATATACTCCAATCTTGCTTTTATACGAGTCCGAAAACCAAACTAGTATGGATCTCTTGAAGAGATCTTTATCTGAAACCCTAACAAAGTACTACCCTTTTGCAGGCAGGCTTCAAGAAGATGAAATAATTGTTGATTGTGGTGATCAAGGAGTAGTTTTTGTGAATGCAAAGATTACAGGCTGTGGAGTAGCCGATTTTATTCAAAATCCAAAGTATGAGATGCAAAAGCTAATGTTTCCGGAAGGTTTCTTGTGGAAGGAGTCATGCATAGATTCAAGCTTCCTTGCAGCTCAAGTAACATCTTTTGAAGGTGGTGGAATGGCAGTTACGGTTTCGATATCTCATAAGGTTGCGGATGGGTGTACAATTGCCACTTTTTTAAGCGATTGGGCGGCCATGGCTCGTGGTGAAGAGAGACCAACACCTATGATTCTTGCAAATTTTGTCCCTTCATTGGATCTTGAAGTTAAAGTTCCTGAAATTGTGATGGAGCAAAGCAAGACTTGTGTAACAAAAAGGTATGTTTTTGATGCCAAGAAAATAGCTAGACTGAAGCATTCTGTAACAGGTTTACTCGAAAACGAAAACCCTACAAAGGTTGAAGTTGTAACTGCACATCTTTACAAATGTGCAATCACTGCTTCAATCGGAAAAATTGGTTCTTTAAGAAAATCATTATGGATTCAGCTTGTGAACATGCGGCCGCGAATGAAGAAACCTTTACCAGAAAATTCGGTTGGAAACTTCACTTGGTACTTCACCGTATCAAACAATGAGAGACAAAAGAGTTTAAGCAATAATCTTGATTTGGATACTTGGCTGAAGGAAGTTGGGGAGTCTTCAAGAAGTGTAAAGAAGTTGTTTGATGATCTTGATGTTTATAGGTGTAGTAGCATGTGTAAGAGACCTTTTTACCAAATTAATTTTGGATGGGGGTGTCCAAAATGGGTTACAATGGCAGATGTGTTGGTAAAGAACACATTTGTGTTGTTTGATACACAAGATGGAAATGGGATTGAAGCCATGGTGAGTCTTGAAGAAGATGATATGAGTTTCTTTCAAAATCAATAAATATTTCCAATCAAGATTTCAAATTTAGGAAGTCAAGTGGAGTAAGAGTAAAAGACATAAAAATGTGCATATGCCACAAAAGAAATAAAAATTATTTACTCGATTGGTGTGTTGTGAAAGAAGCTCAAGTGGAGAAGTTTGACTTTGTTGTGAATGGATTACTCTTAATTACTAGTTTAAGTAATATTGATTTTATAGAAGTAAGCATAAACGTTTACTTTGGATTGAATTTATGTGTTTGTGTTATGGTCATGTGGCCACTTGTTTAATTTATTTAATGTATTTAAAAATATTCTTGAATAAAAAAAAAACAAAGGAGAGAAGCTTTCAAAAGGGCCATATAATAGAAGGCTAGACTCTAGAGGCTTCAAAACAGCCAGCCCATGTTATTAAAAAGGGGGATATTATTTACACAAGAAGGAAAAGTTAATTTTCACAGCCCTCTACGGCCCGTATAGGGCTCTACGGGCCGTAGAGGGTGTCAGTGTAATAAATGCTCAACCCTCTACGTCCCGTAAAGCCCTATACGGCCCGTAGAGGGGAGTTTGGTGGGGTTCATTTAAACCCTATACGGGCCGTAGAGACCTCTACGGCCCGTAGGCAGTACGAGGTACGAGGTGATTGAATGAAGTGTCTGACATTCAGTGTGTCAGTCTGAAAAGTCTCTGAAAAAGCTAAACCTATACGCGCCGTAGAGGGCTATACGGCCCGTAGGAAACCTGGTTGTTGGGAGCATTAAACCCTATACGGCCCGTATAGGCCTCTACGGGCCGTAGAGGGTCCAGATATATTCTTCTTCCTTGTCTTCTTTCTTCAGTTAACGAAAGAAAATTTAAAAACGCGGTGCACAAAAATCCGATCGATTCCAAGCGAGTGAGTGGGAAATAGTCAAAGAGACACTGCTGTCTCAATCACCACGCGTTCAGAGAAATATGTTGTCAAAAATAAAGTCGGTGGTAAATCCAAGTATGACTGACACTCAACCTCCTGAGGTACAAAAGAATACTCGTGGGCGCCCAACTACAAAATCAAAGAAAAAAAATCAGCAGGAGGATGCGCAAGAAGACGTTAGTATTATTATTATTATTATTATTATTTATTATTTATTATTGTTATTATTTATTATTATTATTATTATTATTATTTATTATTATTATTATTTATTATTATTTATTATTGTTATTGTTATTATAATTTTATTGTTATCCATTGTAGGAAGACGAGCCTGTTAGGAGACGTAGGCCATCAGACCCAGGTAGAGATACAATGAGAGTGTGTAGCAAAAAGTATCCACTCTTAAGAGGGGACAGGTACATAAATAACTATTTATACATACATACATACATATATATACAGTACACATCCCCTAATCATGATTTCCCAATGTTTGGCTGTGACAGGTATAAATTTGTGCTTAGAGCATTTAAGCATCAGATTGATCCCCTGTATCGACGGTTTGTCACGCATATTCAAGATGTTCAGCCAGACGGTAACTGTGGGTTCCGATCTGTAGCTGTGGCTTTGGATAGGGAGGAGGAAGACTGGGATTTGATCCGCCACGTTCTTAAAGAAGAGTTGATGGGTCAATACCATGAGGACTGGTACGAGATTTTGAACGGATTCGACGATAACGCGTTCGCCCGCATATACTCGTCCATAGATTGGAGGGGACTCGGGAATGCACCACACTCAAAATGGATGGAGATGCCTTTGACTGGATTAGTGATTGCTCAGGCATTTGGTGTGGTCCTTCAATTCTTCAGTCCTCTTGGAGCGTGCACATTCTTCCCTATTCACATTCATCCTGAAAGCGTGATACAACATCGGGTCATTTCGATGGCCTTCGTGAACGGCAACCACTTCATCATGCTGAAGCTAGCAGACGACGCTCCGATGCCTTATCCGAGCGGAGCATGGAGGCGTTGGGTAGATGTAAATCACAACCCATGGTTAGCACTATACAGGGATCGTCTTGATGAGGGGCGTAGGCTATCTCAAACAGATCCAGAGTGGTTTGATCTAACAGGCTGTCCTGATTCTTCTAATAGTTCGGTGTAAATTTGTTTTTATAATGTATAATAATTTATTAAATACATTTTTTTATTTTTTATTATTATTTTACATATACAATATGAAATGAAAACGTTATTTTATAAAAAAAACCTATACCACCTAATTAAAACTAACAAAATTAAAAAAAAACAAAACTTGTATTGGGCCGTAGAGGGCCCTATGGGCCGTAGGTAAGATTTATCTACGGGTCGTAGGGCCCTCTACGACCCGTAGGCTTCTGGGAGCTGCTCGTAGGAGACCCTCTATGGGTCGTAGATGGAATTAGTCTACGGGCCGTAGACGTCTCTACGACCCGTAGAGAAAATTTTTTTTTTTCAAACAATTCGTGAAGTTTATATATATAAATCAGTAGTTTTTTTAAAAAAAATATGAGTCTACGACCCGTATTGGTCTCTACGGGCCGTAGACGATGATTTTTTTAAAAAAAAATTGGGTTTTCAGTGTTATGTTATATATTATTTTTGTGGGATATAAACCAGCGAACTGGTAGCCCAGATGGTCCCCATTGTTACTATAAGTGTGTATGTGTGTGTGTGAGAATGGATAGGCCCACGTTCGAACCTCGTCCCAACCGTTTTTTTACAATTTTTTTCACCTACGAGCCGTATAGACCTATACGGGCCATAGAAGATTTTTAATGCCTATCTACGGCCCGTAGAGCCCTATACGGGCCGTAGGAAAGTTAGTAAAACCTGTTTGAGACAGACGAACAGATCAGAAAGCACACAACACAAATTTCCCAACCCTAACCCCAACCCCATCGCCCCCTTCATCCTAAATCCACCACCACCACCCTAATCCACCACCACCACCCTAATCCACCACCACCACTTCCTTCTCCACCACTGCAACCACCACCACCACCCGAATCCGACCACGAAAACCCTCCTTTCAACCCGAATCCATCCCTATTTCGAAAAAGGTATTTTTTTTTAAAGTTAATTTTAATTAGTTTTTATGTTTAAATTAGTTAATAGTTCTAGATTATTGTTGAGGGTTTAGATAATTGTTGATTTCAGTTTTTTTTTTTTCATTTTTTTTCAGTTTTTTTTTTTTTTTTTTTTTTTAGATAATTGTAGAATATCCGATAGAATAGTTGATAATTGTTATTATTGTTGATTATTGTTGATAATTTTTTTCAGTTTTTTTTTTTTTCAGTTTTTTTTTTTTCAGTTTTTTTTTTAGGGTTTAGATAATTGTTGATTATTGTTGATGGTTGTAGATAATGGTTTGATATAGTTTTGGCGATTCTTTTGAAACGCCAAAAACTATATAGTTTTGGCGATTCTTTTGAATCGCCAAAACTATATTAGTTTTGGCGATTCTTTTGAATCGCCAAAAACTATATAGTTTTGGCGATTCTTTTGAAACGCCAAAACTATATTAGTTTTGGCGATTCTTTTGAATCGCCAAAAACTATATAGTTTTGGCGATTCTTTTGAAACGCCAAAACTATATTAGTTTTGGCGATTCTTTTGAATCGCCAAAAACTATATAGTTTTGGCGATTCTTTTGAAACGCCAAAACTATATTAGTTTTGGCGATTCTTTTGAATCGCCAAAACTATATTAGTTTTGGCGATTCTTTTGAATCGCCAAAACTATATTAGTTTTGGCGATTCTTTTGAATCGCCAAAAACTATATAGTTTTGGCGATTCTTTTGAAACGCCAAAACTATATTAGTTTTGGCGATTCTTTTGAATCGCCAAAACTATATTAGTTTTGGCGATTCTTTTGAATCGCCAAAACTATATTAGTTTTGGCGATTCTTTTGAATCGCCAAAAACTATATAGTTTTGGCGATTCTTTTGAAACGCCAAAACTATATTAGTTTTGGCGATTCTTTTGAATCGCCAAAACTATATTAGTTTTGGCGATTCTTTTGAATCGCCAAAAACTATATAGTTTTGGCGTTTCTTTTGAATCGCCAAAACTATATAGTTTTGGCGATTCTTTTGAAACGCCTTAATTATAGAAACGCCCTAACTAACTATATATTCTTTTGATTTTGCAGTTATGGCAGATTTTGTAGACGAGCAGTACATGGGCGAGGAGGAGGAGCAGTAGCAGGAGGAGGATGAGGCCGCGGTGCAGGCGGGGGCTGACATGGCAGGGGGTGACATGTCAGGCTATGAGCATTGCATTTTTCTGCGAGTCGATTACGCGGGTGCCAGATTTCATAGGTTGAGGAAGAAGAAGACTGTGCCGGCGCGTGGGATTTCTTGGGCCGCGCTTCGGGAGTGTAGGGGTGCTGAGGCGATTGCCCGACAGTGGATCCCGGAAGGGAGCCCACTGGACAGGTTTTTCGACGACTTTTGCGCGCCGTCCCATAGGCCGTTGGTGATAGAGTTTCTATCCACCTTTCGGTTTCGCCCGCCCGGTGCCGGATCGTCGGACGCCGGATCGTCGGGCGCCGGATCTTCAGGCCGCCCACCGAGTGATATTGAGTTTTCCATACTCGGCGTTGAGTATGGTTATTCTCTAGATGACTGGGCTACGCACCTCCGGTGGTACACTCGCGACGACCTTTTAGAGGTATTAATATTATTTTTATTTTTATTATTATTATTTTTGTTTTTGTTCTTATTCGAAATGTTAATGTTAATGTTAATGTTCAGGATGTCTACACTAGGGCGGTGACTACTGTCGCTGATGACGACCTCTATGCGTGGTGGCCCACCATTGGCGGTCCCGTGTTCGGCAACCCGGCAGAGAAGTATTATTATTATTATTATTATTATCATCATCATTATTATTTTTTTTCAATATCTTTGTTCTGATTATTATTTACTATTATTATGCTGTGCAGGGATAGGTGTGACAGGGCATCCAACATTCGTCACCCCGTAGTTCGTTACATTCACCGTTGCATTACTTATTCCCTAACGGCACAGGGGAATAGTAACGAGCGGGTGACGAAGACGGACCTGATGTACCTGCATTGCATACTCACCGGCAAGCCGATTGCCTTGCATCGGGTCATGGCCGAGTTTTTTGCCGCCTTCCCCCATAAGCCGTTGAAGGGAGGCCTCCCATGCGGGGGGCTCATCAGCAGGATTGCTGAGCGCTGCGATGGCGTGAAGTATTACGGTTATGTTAACCGTAATCGGTTTCCGTCACTACCGCCCAGGTATTTCGGTTATTAATGTTGTTATTATTATTATTATTATTATTATTATTATTATTATTATTATTATTATTAATGTTAATGTTTTTGAGTTTCTTTCAGCCCATTAGGTCTACAAACGATGAAGGGTATGCTTTGTGCGGCGAAGAAGGCGAAGACGCCGGATCATGATGAGTTCCACTATCTGATTGGCACCGGTGGCGTGGAGTTTGTGCATGAGCCGTTAGTACATCGGGGCCTTAGAGGTATTATTATTATTATTATTATTATTATTATTATTATTATTATTATTATTATTATTATTATTATTATTATTATTATTACTACTACTATTATTATTTGGGAAACTTGTAGACAACTTGTGTTGTCTGGATTGCCTAAAAACAGGGGAAACTCTGCCCAATTTTTTTATAAAATCCTGGAATATTATTATTATTTATTAATTATTTATTGTTATCCATTGCAGGTGATGCTGTGGAGGTCGGGTTGCAGTTTGTGCATGAGCAGGAGGGGGGCGGTCTTAGGGACGTCGAGATGCCTCAGCAGCAGCCTGAGGACTTGCAGATACCGGCGCGCGTTTATCACTCCCTCAGGTTGCCTCCTGATGTTAGGGCGGACGTTCGTGCGGCTGCCGAGGAGGCTGTCGAGATGCGTGCATGGCGTCAGCAGATGGACACCTGGCGTCAGCAGCAGGACACCTGGCGTCAGCAGCAGGACACCTGGCGTCAGCAGCAGGACACCTGGCGTCAGCAGCAGGACGCCGATACGCGTCATTGGCGTGATCGGCAGGACGACGCGATGCGCTGGTTGATTGCTGGCCAGCAGGATATGTATCGCCACCTAGGCATGCAGGCTCGTGTCCCACCGACTTTAGGGACCAGCACGCACGAGCCCGTGACGTCCTCCCAGCAGCCCGACACGTCTTCGCAGGAGCCCGGGACCGCGCCGCCGACTGACTCTACGATGTTTTATTTCTGATCATCTTATGTATTTAAACAATCTTTATTTTGAACGCCTCTGTTAACTTTTAGTTTTATTTTGTTGCGTATATAAACGATTAGTTAACTTTGTGTTTATATTGGTTTATGGTAGACGACGTTTGTGTTTATGTTTTGGTTTATCGTTTATATCGAGACGACTTTGTGTTTATATTGGTTTATGGTTTATATCGAGACGACTTGTGTGTTTGTGTGATAATGTCCGCAAGATCGAACCTCGTAGAGTTACTGTTATGTTTTTTTAGCCTTCTACGGCCCGTAGAGGTCTATACGGGCCGTAGGTCACACAAATCAAACTTATCCTTCTCATCCTTGCCCTCCATTCTGCTATAATAAGTTTTGATTCTTCTATGGGCCGTAGGGACTTCTACGGCCCGTAGGTAATCATTACCAATGATTGACAATCATTCAATCATTGGGATGATTACCTACGGGCCGTAGAGGCCTCTACGGCCCATAGAACAAGAAAAAATGTGGTATACGGGCCGTAGAGGCCTCTACGGCCCGTAGAGGGTTGTGTGGATAAAAATTTGGCTTGTGCAAATAGTGGGAGCCATTAAAAAAGGCTTCGGTTATTTGCACAACTAGGGTTTTTATTTGCACAACCCCTCCACGGGTCGTCGAGGCCTGGACAGCCCGTGGAGGGCCAAAAAGGCAAAAGGACGGGTCGTCCAGGCCCAGACGGCCCGTATAAAGGCAAAAGGACGGGTCGTCCAGGCCCAGACGGCCCGTCTAAAGGTTTAAATCCAATCCAATCATTGGTAATCATTGACAATGATTAGGTGATGATTATTTGGTTTTTTTATAAGTGTAGTGTGGATGTTTAAAATGGGTTTGAATGTTTGGTTTTTATAGATGTTTGGTTTTTTATAAATGTTTGGTTTTTTATAAATGTTTTTTTTATTTGTATAATATGATCTTTTTTATATAATTGTGTATATGAATATGAACGAATGTCGTTTATGTTGCCGAACTAAACAAAACCAAAATACGAACAATAAAGAATAAATAAGCATAAATATTCCAAAAATTTACATAAACTATGAGTTCAATAAACATCTATAAAAACCAAACATTCAAAACCAAAATACGAACAATAAAGCATAAATAAGCATAAATATTCCAAAAATTTACATAAACTATGAGTTCAAATGTACAACCAAAGAAATATAACCCACCCGTCTAACCCGACCCACCCGGCTGATCCGACCCACCCGGCTGACTAGTGGACGCCCCACCATGCTGACTGCTAGACGCTCAATCCGGAAGTGGACGCGGCTCCAAACCAGCTTCTCGTCGTCTCTCATTCTCGCTCTCTAACAGCCACCGCATGTCACCCCGCATCGACCCCAACTGATCCAGGATCTGCTGAAGTACCTGGGTCGTGCTATCATGCAACCTGACAGCATGATAAACGCGGGCAGGACGCTGTAGCTCATCAACGGGGGGGTCTGGCATCTCTACATCCACCGGTGGGTCGCCGTCGGCAACATGTGGCATCTGGACCTCAGGGGCAATCGGCCCATCGAGATGTCTGAGCGGCTTTGGCACAAAATGCTCGCCACGGTCGCCAGCAGGTCCGAAAGCACGCTGGTAATAAGCGTGTGGGTTGCTGCGAGGGACCCGTGCTGCCACCTTCATCTGCGTCATAGTCCTAATATTTAACGGCCTGAAATGCAAAACAACAATAATAATATTAAATAATAATATATAAAATTAAATAATAATAATAAATAATAATAATAATATTAAATTATAATATATAATAATAATAATCTTACCTGGGCATCATCGGACGAGGTAAGTTGTTCTCCTCAGCATGCGTCCACAATTCGCCCGGGCAAAGACGCAACGTGATGGCGGTGACGATCCCACCAATCGGAATCTCCCCCGCCGGGTTCCTATGAGGGTAGGTCGCGATGTACTCAGCAAAGCACCTGTGTAGCGCAACCGGCCTACCCCTCAAGATGTAGTAGAGGTAGAAAAGGTCAATCTGCTGGACCCTCTCGTTACAGTTACACCGTCCGGCAATCGACCAGCTAACCAAACGGTGTATGTAACGGATCAGAGGGTCCCGGATGTTGCTGGACCTATCCATCCTGCACAGAATAATAATAACATTATAAAAATTTCGGCAGAGTTTCCTCTGTTTTTGTACGAACCAGACAACACAAGTCGTCTACAAAAATCCAAAAACAAACAACCTAAACTAACTAAATAACAATAATAATTAACTAAGCGAACTAAATAACAATAATAATAACGAACTGAACTAAATGAAAACAATAACAATAATAATACCTCTCGCCGTCCTCCCCATACGCTCGACCACCGATAGTGGGCCACCAGGCCATCAGCATGTCGTCTGGCAAGGTCGTCAAGGCCGTGGTGTACATATCCTGGACAAGCTCCTCCTCTCTGTACCAGCAGCAAGTAGTAGCCCACTGGTCCATCGTATATGCGTAGAGCTGTCCGAATAATCGGAACTGTACCTCAGGCTCAGGCTCGCCGTCAGGACCTACTGGAGGCTTAACACCTGCTGGATGCGGCGCGTAGCGGAATGTCGAGATGAACTCGATCGTCAGTGGCCGATACGAATCATGGTCGAGGTCAGCTAACATCCGCCCCCAAGGGCTGTCGTCTGGGATCCACTCCTCAAACCTGTCCGCTGCACCGATCGCGCGTAATGCGGACCAGTCAACACTGCGCGATCCGTGTATCGGACGCAGCTCCATCTGACCCCAGCGCGCGATCTCGTAGTCGTCGTTATCGTGCCTGTAGGGCCAATCTCTTAAATCGCCACCTGCAAGAGGATTCCCGTCCGCAGGCTGGTTACGGCGTCTTCTGTTGTTTCTGTTTGCCATATCTGCAAAACAAAAACAAAACACTTTAGGCGCGCGTTTATATTAAAAGGAACTAAACAAAACACAAGAACAATAACACTTTAGGCGCGCGTTTATGTTTAGGCGCGCGTTTAGGTTTAGGCGCCTAAACACAAACGCGCGCCTAAACATAAAGGCGCGCGTTTATGTTTAGGCGCCTAAACCTAAACGCGCACCTAAACATAAAGGCGCGCGTTTAGGTTTAGGCGCCTAAACACAAACGCGCGCCTAAACATAAAGGCGCGCGTTTATGTTTAGGCGCCTAAACCTAAACGCGCGCCTAAACATAAAGGCGCGCCTTTAGGTTTAGGCGCCTAAACACAAACGCGCGCCTAAACCTCAAGGCGCGCGTTTGTGTTTAGGCGCCACTTTCCTACCCCTACCCCTAGCCCTATCCCTCAACCTAGACTTCCACTCCCCTGATTCATCCTCGCCCAAACCAAACGCATTTTCCGAACGCAGCTCTCTTTTCAAACCAACACCCTTTTTATCCGACCACCCGCACCACACTCATTACCCTATCCCTCAACCTAGACTTCCACTCCCCTGATTCATCCTCGCCTAACCCTCGAACTCCTTCTAACCTCCAACGACATACCACCATTAACCTTCTAACCTCCACTGCCCTCACCACCCAACCACCACCCAACCACCACAGCCACCACTGACAACCACCACCCAACCACCGTCTTCTTCACCACCACAGCCACCACACTGCCACCCACCACAGGCCACTGCCCCACCTCCCTCACCCCACCCAACTATCACCACAGCCTCACCACCACCACTCTCACCCCACCTAACCACCACCACAGCACCACTGCCCCACCTCCCTCACCCCACCCAACTATCACCACTGCCCACCACCACAACCAACCTACCACCACCACTGCCCTCACCCCAACCCAACTACCACCACAAACCTTAAAAAAAAAAAAAAACAAACCCTAAAACTAATAATAATAATAATCATACCTGTAGAGAGACGAGAGAGGGCAGAGAGACGAGAGAGGGCAGAGGGACGAGAGAGAGGGAAATGGATGGTGGTTGTGGTGGGTGGCAGACGGTGGTGGGGGGTGGATGGTGGTTGTGGTGGGCGTTAGAGAGAGAGGGAGAAGAGGTGGTGGGTGGTGGGTGGTGGTGGAGGTGGGGTGGTGGTGGTTTGAGAGAGACGAGAGAGGGAAATTGAAATGAATTGAAAAAATTGAAACCGTCCCCTGGTTTTGGGGGTTTTTTGTGTTTCACAACGGGCCGTCCAGGCCTCGACGGTCCGTTGTTTTTTAATTTTTTTAATTTAATAATAGAGGAAGCTTCCCTTGGAAGCTTTGTGTTTGAGACGGGCCGTCTAGGCCTGGACGGACCGTCTTGATAGATAGAGGACGGGTCGTCCAGCCTCAACGAGCCAATAATTTTGGGTTTCACAACGGGCCGTCCCGGCCTAGACGGTCCGTTGTGGTCCACTAGTGACAGCCCATCTAGGCCTGGACGGGCCGTCTTTGGCCAATTTTTTGCCTTAGACGGCCCATTAAGGCCTGGACGACCCTCATTTTTTTTTTTTTTAAATTTTTAGTGTATTTTGTATATTTTAAGCTTGGTATTTGTATTTTTTATAAAAAAAAGGGAGTATATTTTTATAATAAGTATAAATGAACACATACAACAAATTTTTTCGTTCGTCCGGTCCGGTAACATACGATAAGCTAAGTTAAGTCGAAGTATTGAGGTGATCGAACATCAACCCTTTGTATACGGTCGTCATATACCGTCTCCCACTCACTTGCCTCTTCATATCGCCACTTACGCCATGACGGATTCGGTTTTGGCATTGGGGCGCCTTCTGCCAACTCAATCTTGATGAAATGATTTTTGTTAACAAAAGCAAACGATACGAACGCATGTTCTTCAACGCTGTGTGGACCATCGAACATAGGGAAGTACGTCTCACTTTGATCATACGGAGAGAGAAATTGAACAACCACCCTAAATTTCTGAGCAATCAGTAATCCTGAGGCGGGCATCTCCATCCATTGGTCGTGCGTTGCTGGTCCCACTCCAATGTGATCGAATGAGTTGGAGACTCTGTCGTAAGTATCGTAATCTACTTCGTTTAAAATTGGCCTCCACCGGTCTTCATTCTCGACGATCTCCTCCTTAAGCTGTTTGCGGATGAAGTACCACATATCCTGTTGCCACCCTAAGCACACAGCTACGGATCGAAAGCCACAGTGACCGTCTCCATGGACATCCCGAATGTCTGTAATGTATCTATGATATGCAGGTGGAAGCCATTTCTTAAACCTTTCGATCTCCAGTTTGTACCTGTACCCATCAAAAAGTGAGATTTAATGTGTATAAATATGTATGCATGTGTGAATTTATATATTAGTAGTTTGTACCTATCCCTTTCCAACAGTGGAAAATCTTCATCGTAAACAATCGGTTTGTCCCTTGATTGTTTACCTCTTCTAGAAGGCTTTTTGCCCTACGTGCAAAAAATTATATAACAACAACAACAACAACAACAAAAATAATAATAATAATAATAATAATAATAATAATAATAATAATAATACGAACCGCAGCCTTATCTTCCCTTTTTTCCTTTTCACTTGTTGTTGGCCGACCCCGAGTATCGGTTTGTACCTCAGGAGGTTTATGTTTAGTCATAATCGGATTCAACACCTCCTTCATCTTCTGCAACATGCTTTTTTTTCACTTGCACCGGTTGCGACCTTAGTTGCTCAGCGAATGCATTCATTTGGTGCTGAAAGTCAAACTCGGGATTCTCAGCTACTTCTGGCATAAAGTCAAGTCGTGTCCAGAAGACGTCGATATCAGCCAGTGACACTCGTGTATCTGATATATATATTCAATCACAAACAACAACAAATCAATAATTTTATAAAAATTTGGCAGAGTTTCCTCTGTTTTTGTACGAACCAGACAACACAAGTCGTCTACAAAAGGCTTCAAACATTTATAAATTTGACTATTATATCCTAAAAAAAATAATAAGTCTAAAAAATGATGTTACCTTTCGTATCATACAATTGCAATTGACAGGAACATGGCAATCCATAAGTCTTCTTGAGTCGGTGTTCACAAGACCTCTTTTGTTCCATATAATAATTTATCTTGTTGACCCCTCCGAGCATCAAATTAAGCGCTAGATGGGAAACCCTACCGATTACGTCTTGAAACAACGGTAGATCATGTTTCCACATTCTTGTTGATCGGCTGTGTTCGAAGGAGTGCTTTATCGCTACGCGCCGTGATTCCATAACTTTGTCTATTTCCATCACAAGCGCGTGGAGCGAGCTGTTCGGGCCTTTTATGTACCTCTTAATCAGAGCATGCTGACTCTCGACCCTGTTGGTCGTAGTCTGACGGAACGTAAGGTTTTCATTTGCCCATGCTTCCACAAACATTTCTTTATAATCTCGGAGCCAAACTGACTCCATGTAGTCATAAACCTCTGTAAAAAACAGAATAGTGATGTCAATACAGAAAATATGTACGCTTGTAAAGCAAAATAAAAAATAAAATATATACCCGTTCGATCCTGCCCCCAAAGTCGTCTGTAGAGCGCTTCAAGATTGAATTCGTAAGCCTCTTTGTCAGGAGATTTACACAGTCGACCAAAATACTGCAAAAATATTTCCCATTCTTCTTTTGGAAATCCTACTTTATGATATTTTGCAATATTTCGTTGAATATGATACCTGCAAAACAACAACAATAATATTAATAATAATAATAATAATAATAATAATAATAATAATAATAATAATAATAATAATATTTCGTTGAATATGACACCTGCAAAGCAATTTTGTAGCATCCGGGAAAACTGTAGCACATGCACTCATCAGAGCCAGATCTCTATCTGTAACAATTACACGTGGCTCCATACTCCCCTCCAGCAAATCTTTGAGCCTCTCAAGCACCCATGTGTAGTTACTCGTTTTCTCTTTAACGATAAATGCATGGGCGATACAAAACGACTGGTTTGTCGACGTCATACCCACAATTTGAACAAACGGGATTCTGTACTCGTTCGTTTTGTAGGTGGCGTCGATCAGCATCACATGTGGGAAGGCACGCCAGAGATTGTACGAGACCCGGTGTGAAAAGAAAATATTCTCAACAGCATCTGTCTCTGGATTCTGCTTGGTGAAATAAGTAAATTTCTTTTCAACCAGGATACTCTCGAGTATCTGCATAACAATAATAATAACAATATTTAATATTTAACAACAACAAAATTAATAATAGTCTATGACAATAATAGTAATTAATAATAATACCTGCATTGGGGTTTTATCGCCGTAAATTCTATGTTTAATCTTGCTCACTGTATTGTGTATGTCTCTTAGAATACATTTATTATTCGGGTTTTGTGCTCTGATGGCCAAATGTATGTTTGCCGGTTCCAGGCCTTGAAAATAAAGCGTTTCCACCATTTCTTCTTCTTGTGGTGTCAGCCGCCTAGCAAAAGCGTGACCCTCAACATGTATAAAAGGGTCGTGGTTATGATTCGCGTGTTTAACCTCCAACTTCCAACCCTCTTTGCGTAGCCTCCCTATTAACAAAAATGGACAGTTAATCTTTTTGCTACCCGTAGACCTTACTGTGGCTGTAGTATGGTATTCGCCAGCACGGTCGCATCTCAGGTCTATCCTAATTTTTCTTGCATTATTTCCACTGCCTTTTGAAACAGAACGTCCTGTCACTAGGACGTAACCGCTAGCAAGGGCTCTATCGTAAGCCCATTGTTTCATCTCTTCAACAGACCCGAATACCTGAAAATTTATACAAGAGTCTAGTCTAAATTCATACTACTCTAAATTATATACTACTGTAAAGATATACTAGTGTAAATAAATAAACGCACCTGCTCGGTTTCATACGAAACATCCGGGTTAGGTTCAACTTTTATGTTAGCATCTTCCTGGTTGTCATCATTAGCACGATTCCCGCGCGAATGGTAACTCCCGTACGTGTACTGCGGGTAGCTTGGTGGCACGAAAAATGACTCCTGTTCCTCTACATATTCCTCGTTGAGATCGGGCAGCATGTTCCCGTCATTACCACGAACCCCGGATTTAACCTCCTCTTCACCAACTTGAACCTCGGGTTCATACCCTACGCTTTCAGAGACGTAAGACTCGTTCTCAGACAGGTCAACGGTTGAAAAGCTTTGTAAATATGTCATCGTGAGACCGGGAAATCGAAATGGGTCGAGGGTTTTGGTGGTGGTGATGTTTTAAGGTTTGGTTCAAATGGGGAAGAAGCTGATCGTGTAATGGTTAAATCTGGAAATCTCAACGGGCCGTCGAGGCCTAGATGGGCCGTCTAGGGATTAAATGCCCTAACCTAACACATTTCAACGGGCCGTCGGGGCCTGGACGGCCCGTCCTTATGCACCTTTTTCAGACTTTTCAGTCTGAACTGCCTGCTTTTGCAGGAGTTCAGACTGATCACCTCGTACCTCGTACTTCTACGGGCCGTCTGGGCCTCGACGGCCCGTCGGTTTTGTCTTTTCTGTAAACAAACGGCCCATCAAGGCCTGGACGACCCGTCCTGAAACCCTAATTTTTCTTAACGGCCCATCTAGGCCTCGACGACCCGTCCTAAGGTTGTTTAGGGTTTTTTGTTGGTTGTGTAAATAGTATCACCTTAAAAAAACATCAACAGAGGCTAGCTGTCAAATACCTAATTGGCCAGGAAAGACAAAGATACCCAAATTTGGTAATACTATACCATTATTTATAAGGTAAGATATGATTGTCAACTAACCAAATATTTAGTGAACCGTTTGTTGCCTGTTTGAAAATTGTTTAATAGTGCTTATTTACTAAACAAACTTATATTTTTATGCTCGCCTGTACTCATCTTAGCTTAGATGTTTTTTAGCACTTTTTGAGTCACACTCGATAAGTTCGGATTTTCATTGGGACGGCAACATAACATACAAAACATTTTAAATTTTATATCCAAAAGATGATAATATATGTATCAAATAAAAATAGAATGAAAGACATTGGAATGTCCAAATCGGAAACTACTAAAACTAATATTAACTTACTCTAAAACAAAACAAATCACAAGAAAAACAAAAAAAAGGCAACGTGATCCATTTGGGCTTATATAATCAACGATCTTTATGTTGCAAAATAACCATCGAAATGGAGATAATCTCTGAACATATCATCAAACCTTCATCCCCAACACCCAATCACCTCAAAACCTTTAAGCTCTCGTTGCTCGACCAGCTCACCTTGCATACATATGCTCCGATTATTTTGACATACGAGTCCAAAACCGTCACTTGCGGTGATGTTTTAAAAACATCCTTATCCGAAACCCTAACAAAATACTACCCGTTTGCGGGTAGGCTAAAAGAAGACGGGATCACAGTAGATTGCAACGACGAAGGGGTCGTTTTCGTGGAAGCGAGGATCATTGGTTGTAGACTTTCGCATTTTATTCAAAACCCTAATTACGAAACACAAATGCTACTTTTTCCCGGAGGTTACTTGTGGAAGGGGTCATGTGTAGGGTATACCTTTCTTGCAGCGCAAGTAACGTACTTCGAGTGTGGAGGAATGGCATTAACTATATCTTTGTCCCACAAGGTTGCGGACGCGCCCACACTAGGAATTTTTCTTAGCGATTGGGCCTCAATGGCCCGTGGGGAAGTGACACCACCACCAATGATTCTTGCTACATCTATCCCTTGTTTGGATCTTTCATACACAATGCCCGAGATTGAGCTTGAGATGAGTGAAACCCTTGTCACAAAAAGATATGTATTTAATGCACAAAACCTAGCCTGGTTAAAACAGTCACTAACCGGACTAGTGGAAAACCCTACAAAAATCGCGCTTGTAACTGCACTTCTTTACAAATGCGCGATCAATGCATCAACTACAAAAACCGGTTCTTTCAAAAACTCTACTTTAATTCAGCTAGTAAACATGAGGCCCCGAGTGGAACCTTCATTGCCCGCTAACGCTATTGGAAACTTCACTTGGTACTTTACAACATCAAATAGCGATCCAAGTGAAACAAGTTTGGGAAATTTGGTGACTCAACTAAAGAAAGGGATCAAAGAACTCGGAGTTAGTCAATTAGATGATTGGTTGCTGAGTGTAAAAGAGTCTGCAAACAATGTAAAAGAGTTGTTTGATAATCTTGAGGTTTATAGGTGCAGTCATGTTCGTGGATCGTTTTATCGGATGAATTTTGGATGGGGAAATCCGAAATGGTGCACCATTGCGGATGTGTTGGTTAAGAACACTTTCGTATTGTATGATACACCAGATGGATATGGAGCTGAAGCTGTGGTGAGTCTTGAAGAAGAACATATGAGCTTATTCAATGAAGAGGTTATGGATTATGTATCCAGTAACAAAAATTCACAATTTGCATCAATGACACGTTCTAGAATTTGATTTTAGAAATAATTCCAATTATTGATCTCAAATGTTTTGTTTAGCTTTATGTTATAACTAGACTATATTCCGAAAGCTTTCCGTGATAGATAAATCTAATATGATGTAATAAAATATGTGTTATGACATAACATAGAAATTAATGTACTATAATATGATAAAACAACAATTTTAATCATGTGAATAATAATGAAAATGTATTGACAAAATTACAGAAAACGTTCTTTACGTTTACCCAAAATTGCAGGTTTCAACCTTAATTAATGTTTAAAACTTGTAGAATTCAGCCTTTAACGAAGTTTTTGTTGCAGGAACATCCTTTAACATGACAAGGTAGGACGAGAGGGAGAGAAAATTTGAAAATTTCAAATTTGGCAAGAATGGACCCTAGAGGAGAAATTGTAACAACCCGGTACCAACCCCCAAATTTTTTTTCACGTTTTATTAGGCTGTGGGGTATGGTGGTCGGGGAAGGGGCTCGGGGCTGATGTGGCTCTTTTTGCCGAACGGGAACACCGCCCCCCCCGACCCGGCTTCGGTGAACTCGGCAATATTCCCCCGATGGTACCGACCCACTTTTCAAAAAATATAAACGTTAAAATATGAACGTTGGGGGTTTTTTGAACGTTAGGAAAAAAAAAAAAAAAAAAAAACCTTTTTATCTATATATATATATATTTAACCTTTCATTTTATACAAACTCAAATAAAACTACCCCCTCTTCATACATACTCCCAAATTTTATAAACTACACAACAAATTTTTTTTACAATCATGAGTACGTCTTCAGACGAGGCAAACGTTGCTAATTTTTTCGCGGGCGCGATGGTTGAAACGGCAAAAATATTGTTGGAGTTTGTAGATAGTGACGACGAAACAACTTCGGAACCAAGAACAAGACGGGCCGCTTTAAACAGAGATCGTGAAGGTATATTTTATTTTTTATAACTTTTAATTTACTTAATGTTTTATATTTCATGTGTTATATTTTTTGATATTTATTTATGTTATGGTATTATATTTTCTTATACTTTTTTTTAATTTAAGGTGCACACGATCGTTTGGTTGCTGACTACTTCGCTGACGACTGCGTATACACGGACGAACTATTTAGGCGTCGCTTTCGAATGAGTCGGCGATTATTCCAACGAATTGCCAACGACATGGCTACTTATGATGAGTTTTTCACACTACGCTATGATGCTAGAGGAAGACGAGGTTTTACGACGCTACAAAAGTGCACTTCCGCACTTCGTCAGTTGGCGTACGGGACTGCTAGTGACTCATGGGATGAGTACTTAAGGATGTCTGCTAGAATGAGTCGGGAATGCTTGTATCGGTTTACCGAAAATGTCGTCAAGTTATATAGCAAAGTTTACTTGCGTAGGCCAACGAAGAACGAAATCCAAAAGCTTTACGCACACCATGCAGAGAGACATGGCTTTCCTGGCATGCTTGGAAGCATCGATTGCACGCATTGGCCATGGCGTAATTGCCCCACTGCATGGAAAGGGCAATTTACGCGGGGTGACATTAGAGAGCCGTCAATTATTCTAGAATCTGTTTGCTCACAAGACCTTTGGATTTGGCATGCATTCTTCGGAGTTGCTGGTTCATATAACGATTTAAATGTTCTAGCAAGATCCATGGTTTTCGACCCCATCATTAATGGTACCGGTCCGGATGATTCGTTCGTTCTCAACGGGGTAGAATATAAGCACGGGTATTATCTGGCTGACGGTATATACCCAAGTTATACATCTCTTGTGAAAACCATACAAATTCCCACGGACGACAAAAGGAAAAAGTTTGCAAAGTGCCAAGAGTCGGCGAGAAAAGACGTCGAACGGTTATTCGGTGTCTTAAAGTCGAAATGGCATGTAATTGGGCGACCCGCACGTGCATGGCATCCACAAAGCTTGAGATATATTATGTACGCTTGTACGATACTACATAATATGATAATCGAAGATGAAGGCCGTGCGATATGTGAGTATGACCCAAATGACGTTGAAGAGAATCTCGAGCCGGTTGACGTGACACAACAACAATCGAACAGGTGGGCATTAGAGGATAGTAATATGCACGCCAACCTTTGCTCGGATTTAATCGACCATATCTGGAACAATTTCCGTGTCGATGACGTTGATGAGTAGTTTGTATTTTTTTTTCTTTAGTTTCGTTTTTTTTTAATTTTTTTTATTTCGGTTTTTTTTTAAGTGTTTTTTATTTTATATGTAATTTGGTTTTTAATTTTAATGAAAAAAAAATTAATGAAATATAAAATGTACAAATAAATAAAAAAAGAAAAACAATAAAAAAGGGAAGGGGGAAGGGGGAACCATTTCCCCTAGAAGGGGGAGGGGAAGGGGGAAATGACATGGCGCTGACGTGGACAAGGGGGAAGGAAGGGGGAAGGGTGACCACACCCCATAGCCTTACTATTTTATAATAAATAACCAAAACAAATAATAAGCGAGTCGGTTGTGTGCGAAACTAAAAACCGAACCATTTAATATATGTATATATATATATAATATTATTAGAATACATGTTATGAGACCGAGCTAATACGCGCTAACGAACCCGTTCGTGACTAATTGATTAATCACCATGAGACACATGGTGTCCCCACCATGTGCCCCATGACACTATAATGTTATAACACACATATACTCTTTATAAACACACACCGCACACACATATACATTTCACTGTAAAAGAGAAAGAGAGAGAGTGTGAGCCAGAGAGAGAAGGAGACCGGAGGTCTCCTTCGCCCACGGCGGTGCTCCGGCAACCGATCCCCACAAAACCACACCCTCATCTCCTCAACCTTGCTGATTTTATAGAGAGAGGGAGACGCAAAGATCGAGAGAGGATATAGAGGAGAGAGTGAGAGACAGCCGAAAGGAAGAGAGAGGGAGAGAAAGTGAGAGAGAGAGAGAGAGAGAGAGAGAGAGAGCTCAGAAGAGAAAGAAGGAAGAAGACGACGGTGACAGCGATGGGTTCATGGGTTCGGATCAGGGTCAGATCTGACCACAGAGGTAAAAACCCCCAAACCCACATCTATTCTCTTTTTATGATACACGATTATGATGATTTTGAGGGTTGTCAATGGTGGTTAATAGAGGCTCACAAAGGTGGTTGTCTGGTGGGTGTTGATGGTGAAGGTGGGGATTCCAGATGGTAGTCTCGGTGGTTCATAGTAGAGGGTCAGTGGTGGATAGCTGATGGTGATGGTGGTGGGGGTTACGGTGGTTACAGGTGACGGTGATGATGTTGATGATGGCTCGGTAGTGGTGATGATTAGGTATGATTGAGGTTAGGATGGTCGGTTGTTGATACAAGGGTTCGGGTTAAGTATTCAGGTCAAGGGACGAGTTGAGGAGGCAAGGCAACAATCATGGTCAAAAGAAGATGACCAGGTCAATAGAAGTCAGCTTCGGTCAACAGGAAACATGACCAAGAAGATATGTATAACCGAGACCCGGACCATTTACACATTCTAATTATCTATATATGTATATACGTCGTGTGTGGGACTTGACGATTTAATACGGACCGAGACTAAACCATAAGTTAGATCAGATATTAATTTGACAACTTAAACTTAATATTAGAAAGTTAGACATTGGGACATAATACTTGAGCCATAATACAGTCGACACATACTAAGTATAAATATATACACCTATATCTTAAGTCGAACAGTGTCATGACAAATTTGAACATTGGAACTTAAGGATTAGAACTTGACAAATTAGGCGTTGACACATGAAGCTTGAATACGAACTCGGACATACAAATTGAGGAACGACCCCTACCATTAGCGGCTAAGTGTATATTCAAAACATTAGATAAGATGTATAGACGTGGACATTGAGGCGAAGGGATTGAACTTTGTGTTCTGGACATAAGACATGGACATCGACATAATCAACGCAAAGTACAAGTATATGTAGAAATATGAACTTGTGAACACTATGGATGAGATGTGAACTATGGACATGGGAGACTAAGGTTCGGACATAGTTGGACTTGAAACATACTAATATATAACTCTAATGTATAAACGACTATTAAACCACATATTTGTGCCTTATGCCTTGAACTTGGAATTAAGAGAAGAACTCGACAATAATACTCGGACTCGACTAGATCCAGATGATATAATAAAAGAAATGCCATTGTTTGAATAACGATAATGGTATGATATGGAACCATATGCTGGAGCTCATCCCCACACGTAACCATTACGAATGAAAACCAAAGACTAATAATAATAAAATGTGTGTTGACATAGGATCCAACCAGGAGAGTGTCAGTATATGATACTGAGCACCCGGTTTTATACTTGAGCTATGCTACCAGGTGAGTTTCGTAAACTCCCATCTTTTTACTTTTAAACTGTTTTGGGGTGAATACATGCTTCCAGTTGTTTTGTTTATTATGGGTGTTAGTTATACATAGCGTGATTACGTGCTTGCTTGTGATGCATAATGAACCAAGCACTTATTAACTCTAGGTAAGCCGACTTAATATATGGGTAGTACTATTTGGGGAAACCCCATGCACAGTGGTCCGGCCTGACCTGGAAACCCCCACTGAGACTGACGGGTCGTTGCGGCATATATTTTGCCATGGGGAACCTATGTGGCAGGGCATAGGTTGAGAAGTTATGATAAGAATGGGCATAAACTTGTTGTTACATCTAGGCATGGTTAGGCATGACAATATGTGCTAAGGGTTGAGTGACCATCTTGTATAATTGTAACACCATAACCACGACTTGAGTTGTGAGAACTCGTAAACTTGTTTTTGAAATGATAAAACTGAAACTAGTTTGACAAACTGATTTTGGGCGCCTATGTAACCGACCACACAAACTCACCAACATTAGTGTTGATAAAACTATTTTAAGCATGTGTTCAAGTACCGGCTCTAGAGATATGAAGAGCGTGTGATTGCAACTCGAAGTCACAACTGACAGACGAACGAGAAACCATAGAAGCTATCGAACCAGTATGATTGGAGATTAGATACACCTTAGTATAAATGTATCATGTAAACAAAAAGTGTAAATTATATTAGTAAAGTTAGTTATTTTTATACCGCTTCCGCTGTTTGTTTGCATTTGCGTGAATGTTGTATCAATATGTGATTTCGTCTAGGCTCCTCAGGTTGGGTTGTGACAGAAATTAACTAGAAAAACTAACGGGGTTAGTGAGAAAGGATGTTTCATGAAACAAAACCTTCGCTAAAGGATGTTCTTGCAACAAAAACTTCGTTAAAGGTTGAATCCGGAAAGTTTTAAACATTATGGCTGAAACATGCAATTTTAGGTAAATGTAAAGGACGTTACCTGTAATTTTGTCAAATGTCTATTAAAAAGAAGATGTATGTTTGGATGATGAGCAGAGCTAAAGACAACCATTGCATGGCGTGATTGAGGTGGTAGTCTTAAAGGTGTGATTTTTTTTAGAAATGAGTGGTTTTAACCTATTCTGCTCTTAATGGAAATATAATTCCTAGTTTGAACATGATTAGTGACTTGCCTAGATATTATTTATGAATTACTTGAACACATTTTGTTTTTTTTCCTGTATGAACAAAAACCGACAAAAAAAATCGTTTTTTATCCTTTTTTGTATAGCACTATGGTAATTGTTGGGAAGATAATAAAATGTTCGTTAATTTGGTGTAATTTTTTTTTTAAAAAAATCTCATATGTAAAAGTTATTAACGTTTTAAAGTGGTGGGGAAACCTGAGAGAGAAAGAGACTTTTCACTACTACAAAATCAAGCAATTGCTACCAAAATTTGCTACCGAAAAACACGGTAGCAAATTTTGAAACTTACGGTAGCTAAGCGGTAGCAAGGGTTATAAATTTTGCCACCAACTTTCTTCGGTAGCAAATTGGTAAAAAAAACTTATTAAAAATAATATTGTGACTTACTAGCTATATTAAACTAGTATTCTACCCGCCGCGTTGCGGCGGCGTAGAAACGTATATTAAATCGACGTCATATCGTGGAATAAAAACATATTATATTTAATCCGATTTGTTTGTAAAATTTTTGTCAAAACGTAAATAAGTTGAAAACGAAAAAAGAAATTGTTTGAATAAAAAAGAATATTAGGTTTCAAAATATTATGGATAATACGATAAATGTTAAAATGCATAGAGTGATGCAGCTTCGAGTAATGCAGCTTCAAAGGAATGTAGGAATTTTTTTTAATTTGCAAAATTTTACTCTTCATCTCACGTGCCCAGTTTACCAGCTCTAGAAATGGTATAGTTGTAAAGTAAAAACCATCTATTTTAGAAGTTTCCGTCTCTTTCTGCAATAACCCCCCACAACACTACCATTTTCCTTTCTCTATACAAATTAAAGCCACCGGGCTACCGACAGCCAACGGCAACGACTGGCACAGCCATCACCTTCAATAGCCTACTAAGATCACTGTCTATCCTCTCCTTCTCTCTCTCTAAAAAGCTGAACATTCTCTTTCTAAGTTTTGAGTCTAGATGTTGTAGTTGTTCTCCTCCATCGATACCTTCCGCACCATCTCCACCTCCTCACACACAAACCCAGCCGAAAACTCCCCAACAGATCAGAACCTAACATCAACATCCACTTCGACAAAGGTGTTCTGTGCCGTCCCGAACAACCGGCGGCGGTGGCGACTAAGGCAACAGCGGAGGAGGCGGGCTGCTAGAGGATAAATGGAAGAAGAGAGAGAGAGAGAGAGAGAGAGAGAGAGAGAGAGAGAGAGAGAGAGAGAGAGAGAGAGAGAGAGAGAGAAACCCCCCAAAAACATATCGCATCCGACAATCCATTCTTCCGACAGTCGCCGTTCCGTCCTACCTCCGGCCTCCTTCCTTGATTTCTCACTCAACCGCCTGTGTACGTCCGTGGAGTGGTTGGGGCAGAGGGAGGGTCATCTGTGGTGGTCACAGGCATGGATGTTGCAGTAGTTATCCCAATATAAGGACAAAGAAGCTGGTATTGTTGACTTTTCAAACGGTGCACGTTAGCGACCTTCCACTGGTCCTAAGGACCTACTCAAAATGTTAGTATAGAAGAATACGGAGTAACAAGAAGACTAAAGGCAACAAATAATATTATCAGTACATAACCCTACATCACCATGGTAGCCTTACCCAATCTTCTCCAATTGTCATTTATCACCATGACCCTACATCACCATGGCTGCACTCCGTCTCCATAACATTCATCACCATAACCCTACATCGATTCTCTGCCTACATCAACGAGTATCTCATCGATTCTTTGCCTACATCAACGATTCATCTAACGATTATCTCCGTCACCATAACCCTACATCAACGACTCATCTGACGATTACGGGATTCAACCGCCTGTAAGGTAAATTAGATCTCTGTAGCTGATTAAGTTTAGGTCGTTGTTTGGTTTTTGTTGTGACAAACTGTGTAATTAGGGCTTTGAATCGACAATAGAACAAATGTTGCCATGATGTGTTATTTTCAGCATTGATTTGGATGATTTGGTTTATTTGAATAATAATAATAATAATAATAATAATAATAATAATAATAATAATAATAATAATAATAATAATAATAAACTGTCATTGTTGCCACTGTCATGAGCTGGTGAATTTAGAAACTGACTATGAGCTGGTGAACTTAGACTTATCTAAAGAGGATTTTGACTTATGGTCATGTTTTGTTGTTGTTAGTATTTACTTGAGACAAGGTTTGTTATCGAATACAAACTTGGTTTTAAAAAGTGCGCGTGAGGTGCGCCTAGGTGCAAAGCGACCTCAGGCGCAAGTTGTTGCGCCTTTTGTTAGACAAGGAGAGGGTTGTACATAAAGCGAGCGCTTATGTCGCTTTTCTGGTAAAAAAAATCAAAGCGAGAAGCGTGCGATTACTGTACAGAGAGATAAAATCGAATGTTTATGCTTAAAAATCTGTTCATAGATAAAGCTTACATGTACCGAAGACGAAGATGTGTGATAGAGATAGCACACGAAGCGCTGATGGCGGCACAAACTCTGTTAATAAATAAATCTCTTCATAAATAAAACAATTCCTGTTGTAGATAGTTTGTTACATAGGAGAGTTGGTTGTGAATAGTTGATCCTAGCTAGTTACATGTGTTACGAAATCTTCTTTGTCTATAAAATGAGGAGCTTACTTGTATTCTATGATTTCTATCATGATTTTACATTGTAGTGAGATGATTGATTGAGTTTTTACCTGATTGTAGATACATCTCTCGAAAGGAACCCTTGGTTCAACTGAAGGAGCGAAGCTTGTGAAGGCGTTCAGGAACTTTCCAGGTGTTGAGGTTGCTAATGTGGAGAGGTTGAATTTGCTGAAAGCGGCTCCTGGAGGTCATCTTGGGAGGCTTGTGATTTGGACCAAATATGCATTTGAGAAGTTGGATTCCATCTACGGATCGTTTGAAAAGACGAGTGAGAAGAAGAAGGGGTATGTGTTGCCCAGGGCCAAAATGGGTAATGCTGATCTTGCTAGAATCATCAACTCTGATGAGGTACAGTCGGTTGTGAAGCCGATTAAGAAGGAGGTTAAGAGGGCTCCAATGAAGAACCTGAACACCATGCTGAGGTTGAACCTGTATGCTAAGACTGCTAAGAGGATGGCTCTACTTGCTTAAGTCTCATGATTAGAATAATAGTCCTAACCGAAAATTTGGTTGAATCTCGTGATAAGCTGCAGAAATTTGGTCAACTTTCATGAGAAAAGCATGTGAAGGCACTATTCACTTCAAGCTGTACTTCAACAGTTGTCATAAGGCTAGATTAGTTGAACTAACCTTTGCAAGGGGAACGTTTAGCACATTATTTTCAATATAATCTGGGATTAAAACTTAATATTGTCTTGCTTTGTACTGTGTGTAGGTGGATTGGTTAACTAAAAAGATGCGTGAAAACAACTTTACTGTATCAGCAATGCATGGAGACATGCCTCAAAAGGAGCGAGATGCAATAATGGAAGAATTTCGATCACGTGTTACTCGTGTCTTGATTACCAGATGTGTGGGCCAGGGGATTGGATACAGGCAAGTCTACACTCTTACTTATGATGTGATTCCATTTTGTCAAAGTTATGCTAGCTAAGTAAAAACTCAAGAAAAAATTGTTTAGGTTTATTTCCTTATAATCGGAGAGGATTAGACTTATGTACATACCATGATTACCATCTATTATGTTCTTCAATGCCCTGTTTTAGGTTTCTTTGGTGATTAATTATGACCTCACAAATAACAGAGAGCTTTACATTCATCGTATTGGTCGATCTGGTCGTTTCGGACGAAAGGTAAATAAGAACTATTTCCTTAGACGGTCTTTCTTAAATATATTATTTTTGTTTCTAAAGTGAATTGTTTTTAAAAAGTTCTAGATAAAAATATTTTTTAAGATCCTCCACAATCATTGTCCAATATCAACCGGAGATTCCAGTAAATTGATTTCTGCTTTGATGTAACTTCTATTTCTATTAACTTATTAAGTCATGCCTAAGATAATTTGATTCACCATCAGTTGTTTTGTGCTATATGCTATCTGAATGTTAACTCATTTGCCTCAATTGATCGAGCATTCAGTGTTGGGGCTTTTTATAATATTTTCTAGGAGTCTTTTAAGTTGATATGAAATATTGTTTTGAAATGATTTGCAGGGTGTTGCTATAAATTTCGTGAAAACGGATGATATAAAGATCTTAATAGACATAGAGCAGTATTATAGTACCCAGATTGATGAAATGCCCGTGAACGTGGCCGGGTTGATATAAATATCAAGAACCAAGTGTCGAATGGTTGTGTGTTTGGTGGAGCTTTAATTTTCTAATTATGAGTTTTTCTGTGAGCTACAATTATTAACTTTTTGATTGTAATGGGAATTGTCTGAAAGGAATGATTCCGATTAGGCAAATGAAGAAAGATGTTTTAAGGGCTAGTTCAGTTAAGAAATATGGCAAGAAAAGTAGTGTGTCCACAGTTGCACAACCAACATCAGTTGAACTTGATCTTATCAACCAAAGTGGCCATCAGGTGACCAGTTGACTTATGTGGATTATTACTTTTGCTTTTGCTGAATCTTGCTCGTGTCATCTTTGATTTTTGGAGTTTATTTAGCATGCAATTGCATATGTGGAAGGACAGTTTTATGGAGCAAAAGCAAATATGAATGTTTGGGATCCTCAAATACAACAATCTAATGAATTTAGTTTATCTCAAATATGGTTATTAGGAGGCTCATTTGCTTCAGATCTCAACAGTATTGAAGCGGGTTGGCAGGTAGATTTATAAATTTCTATATAATGTTAAAATTTGTCGAATTTTTCAATCGTGTATATGTAATGACACTATGTTTATTTATGATCTTGCAGAAAGTTTTAAAGACATTGTCTTTTTAACAACAGCTGTTGGGATCACTTTTATCCAATTTACAATCAATAATTCAATGAGGAACATCTACATAATGGACAGGTGCGATTTCCTTGTTTTGAAACTGGTTCATATACCACATGTTTTTTTTATATAATATTCATATAATATGTACTTTTGAGTAACATTCAACCTATCTTGGACCTGAGGTGTTTTTTATCCTGCAAGCTATTGTACCTTGGGTTTTTTTAGCTTATACATGTAGGTAAAATCATATAAAAACCTTATAAACTCACGTAAAAATTTATTTATAGCTATATTTTGGGTTGGGGAAGCTAAAAACCTACCGTGTGTGTATATATATATATATATAAACATCTTACGCCTCGGGTACGAGAAGCTTGCCGCTTTGCACAAAACGCCTCGGTTTTGACCCGTTGTGAGCTGCGCGCTTTTTAAAACGAAGGATGGGTGGTTTGTGTAACAAGTCAAAACAGGTCGGGTTGGGTTACCTTTTGTTTTATATTTTTGTAGTTGTACGCGTTTGAATACATATCAGTTGATTGTTGAGCCGTTTAGCCCATTTTAGTTTTAGCTACTTTTATATAGGTTGCTAGTTTTGACAGTGAGTCAGTGATCAAACAAACACAACCTGAATTCACCGCTTTTCTAAATTTGTAGGTACGGGTTGGGTTGGAGAGGTGACAGATGGTATGCAAATCGTAAATTCAAAAGGGAATAGATGAAGCTTTTGGGTCAAGTTAAACCGAAGAGGTGGCAACTGAAGTTTCTTAAACGTCTGATAATTCGACCGAAAAGGTCAAACACTACGGTCAAAGCTCCAGAAAGTGTCTCATAATCCCAGTGAAGCAAATCCTGCTTGAAATTAAAAGATGCAGAAAGGATGAAATGATGCTTAATATTATTTTATTTATTGCTCTATCTAAGATAGGTGCAATTATTATGTTACATAAAACTACGAAAATTTTTGAAGAAATTTTGTTATGGTTCCTTTTTATAGGATAAACATAAATGCTACTACCAACTTCAATATTGGCGCTATTTGAATGATTTGGATTTGGTTTATTTGAATGATTTAGATTTGGTTTATTTAAATGATATGGATTTGGTTTATTATAATTTTGTTTTGAAATTTCATAAATGATGGCAAAGTGGTGACAAAAAAACGGTAGCAAAGTGGTGACAAAAAGCGGTAGCAAAACGGTGACAAAAAAAGGGTAAATACGGTAGCAAAGCGGTGACAAAAAGCGGTAGCAAAGCGGTGACAAAAAGCGGTAGCAAAACGGTGGCAAATAAACGGTAGCAAAACGGTAGCAAAAAATAATACGGTAGCAAAACTGTGGCAATAGGGCAATTGCCATGTGTGATTTTGCTACCGAGTTTTTTGGTAGCAAAATGGTGGCAAAAGGGCAATTGCCACCGTTTTGCGACCGAAAATACGGTAGCAAAAACCCTATTCTTTAGTAGTGTTTGGTTGTAAATAGAAGGATGCCACATGGCACACTCAAGGGTGGAGGCAGTGTTGTAGAACTCACTAGGCGCTAGTCGCCCCGTGGGGTACCGACTAGGGATTAATCAGATTGGATTTTTATATATATTTTCCCAAATTTATACATAAATAATGTTAATTTCATACCTTATATGTATAAATTTAGGAGTTTAGGTGCCAAATATAAACTAGTGAATATGGAGGGAAGTTAAATATTAAAATACCTAAACTTAAACAACCCAAATCACCTCTATCGTTCACCATATCCCGTTTTTTCTTCCCCATTCCTTCTTTCATCGTACGGAACCATAAAGCACAACTAAGGTTCATGGAGTTTCATCGATTTTGCTTCTAAATCATGGATTATCATCCAATTTTGTGGTAAGAACTTGTTTTATTTGATCGATTTGCTCCAATTTTGACCCGTTCAAATTCATTTTTACCTAAGTTTGAGTTTTTAGTTCTGATTAATCGGGACACCGATTAATTGAGTGATTAGCCCAAAATTAATCAGTAAATTGAGGACTAGTGATTAATCACCGATTAATCGGTGATTAATTGGGATTTTTACAACCTTAGGTGGATGATGACCTCTTTGAGTGCCATGTAGGATTTCATGGTATGGAATATATTAATATATATTAGGTGAAATCCTGTGTGAAAACACAGGAAGTCTATATCATTTTTTTTAATAAAATTAATCTCCAATGTTTACTAAACACCAAATCAAGAAGTCAATCAGCTGTTGCAGGTAAAGTCTGTTTACCAATGTCTGTTCCAGAGCAGTGGGTCTGCTAAGGAGATAAGTCTGAAACAGTTGTTGCTTCAAACAGCTATTACTAAGATCTGTTCCATAAACATTTAAATGATGATGATATGTTTATGGAACAAACTTTAGTAATAGCTGTTTGAAACAACATTTGTTTGAAGCACAACTGTTTCAGACAGATCTCTGTGACAGACCCATCGCTCTCGAACATACCTTAGTAAACAATCTTTGCTTGTAACAGATGATTGACTTCTTGATTTGGTGTTTAGTAAACAGACCTTGGTGAAGTCTATTTACGAATTGCAGAAACATTTATACAAATACTGATCTTTACATCTATTAAACATTAAAAAAAATGGTAGTCATTTTTGACTTTTTTGATTAATTTTACAACCGATGCTATTTACATCTGTTAAACATTAGTATCTACATCTGATGCTGTTTACATCTGATGCTTTTGACTTTGGGTAGACATACAAAAGATAGATGATTAGTATCCACATCTGATGTTTACATCTGTTAAACATTAAAAAAAATATGGTAGTCATTTTTTACTTTTATGACTATTTTTACATCTAATGCCATTTACATCTGTTAAACATTGTTATCCATATTTGATGCTGTTTTTACATCTCATGGTTCTGTTAACTTCATAAACATTGAATTTCCAATTTACAACCCAGAAATCAACCCCTTTTTTAATCAATAATCCTAGAATCTAGATTTCAAACAAACCCCAAGCATAAACCGACTTATTGTAAACCGGAAAAATCTTAGACGCATATTTTCTTTTATCTTCATAAACGAATGTCGGCTCCAGACACCACCATCAGATTTCATCCGAGAAGATTTTCCTTGGGGCTTGAATCCAAAATATCTAGTTAAAATGTCAAAATTATTCATTTGATTCATCTGATCTGATAACAAAGGTGTGGATTTATGGGTCTTAAATAATTGAGATAATGATTGTTGGTGAAGTTAAATGATGGGTGTATACTGAAAGCTCCTGACATTATATATTTTGATAAAGGATTAATCTAATCAGCAGTACTAGTTTTGAAGTGGTGGTTTGGTGTGAGGAGGGTGGCGATGATGGTAGCAGTTGTGTAGAGAAGGACGGGGGTAAAGAGAGAGATCGATGATAGATTTGACCAAGGTAAATAGACAATTTTACTCCTGACTTAACTGACTTGAGTTAACCTCATTAAAAAAATTAGATTGTTTTGGCATATTTCGTTAAACTACTGGATTATTCAGGCAATTAGTTTCATTTTGGGCTGTACTGACAAAACCCACCAAATCACAGAGACGGTTTTAGCTATTCACTCTTCTTTTAATGGCTAATGTTACATACTATAGTTTATATCAAATACACCATTGTCTAAATTTGAACATAGAATCTTCCATCGGCGTAAACCTCTACCGAATAGGCTATCACATGAAATGAAAACTTAAAAAAATTGTAAAGCTTGTTTGTTTTTGAATGGCCAACAAAATATTCATTTCATAATTGGCTAACAAGTAACAAGACGAACACCAAAGTCTATACAACAATAAACCACCCCAACGACATATGGGTATAGAAAATTGTGTTGTCTCGTTCGTTGGAAATGCGTAGAACATTTTCCAATTTTTTTTTTTTTTTTTTTTTTTTTTTTTTTTTTACAAAATATCTCTTTTAGGAACATCCATCATTAGGGGACAGGGCGTCACCAGAAATGGTCACGGGTACCTTACTACCAGCACGGTAACACTGTCGCTACCTATGCTGGTAGTGGGCGTGAATCAAAATATGGTTTTAGTTAACGGGCTGGTAAAGTGGTGTATTAAATGCAACTGTCGAATTTATATGTTTTTTAATTCCATTTTTGACCGTTGATATTAATTTGACCTTTTTAATTTTTTTCAAACGATCATATTTTGTGACCGTTTTTATCAAATGGCTATACACACACACACAATGCCACGGTTTACTATAAAAAATAGAAATTATCTCCATACTTTAAAAAAAATGAGTAATATTGACGTCGAAGATGATCAAGTTTTCATTCCCTCGCTCAAAGTGCACCCGATTTTACACTCAACCGATAGTAGCGTTCTCATGGACCTTGCCAAGCGAGATGCAGAGGAAGACACAACAACATCTAAAAAAGATATGTCGCACGTGATTGTGAGGGAGGCAATATTCAGTTAATAGATGATTATTTTGCCGACGTACCAAAATACACAGAGGCACAGTTTAAATTAAGGTATCGTATGTCGAGACGTCTATTTCTAAAAATTGTAGCAGATGCTGAATCAAACTTCAAATAGTTCAGAGGGGGCGTGGACAGTCTGTGACACCCGGCATATTCAGGTCAATACTTTTATACTTTACATACATGCGTTTCATACTTTACATGCATACGAGTCTATCTCAACGAAAACATTTTAAACAACTACTTAATATCATACTTAACTGGGGTCAGTTAAATCGTACTGATGATTCGGGAATCATCGGGAGTCGTTACAATGGTCCGAAGGACCATTGGGTGTCGGCCCATAACCATGTGTACAAGGATCGGTGATTCGTGGAATCACCGGATTTAACGTACGTACGCAAGTCTCGAGTCCCGGGAATTGGTGATCGGGTGGGAACGTATTAGTTATCGTGCATTATATGTTAGTAATCATTATGTGGCTTGTCGGTATGTGAAAACGTGATTACATATGTTAAAATAGGGTTTAACGCGCCAAAAACACAAACATTTGGACTATGGGCGATTAGGCTTGTGTGTGATAGCCTAATCGCCATAAGTAAGGGCGAGTAGGGGGTGGTTAAGGGCGAATAGGGGCTATTCGCATGATGGTTCATGCGAATAGCAGCCCTACTCGCCTATACTGCTGCGTACTCGCCTGAAATGCCTTGAACGATCAAAAACGCCTATAAATACCACCCTTGACCTCTAAAACATCATTTATACAACCCTAGCCGTCCCATAACCTATCTCAACCCACAAACACCCTCTGGAACCTATTTTCACATCAAAACAACCATTTCCAAGCTTATTCCATCATCTCCTCTTAAATATAAGGTGTGTTCTTCAAACCCAAACCTTTAAATGATTATGTTTTACTCCCTAAAAGTCCAGACCTGACTTATAAACGTTTTTGTCTTTGAAAATCCATTTAAAACCGTTTCTAAACAAACCCACACCTTTACATGTGTTATATGTGTTATATGTGATTAAAGATAGAATTTTTAGGATTTAATCATGATTGTTTTTGTGTTATTATGATGGTTATGGCTATTACAAGTTAGTATGATGATGTCCTAGGAGTTTGAATGGTTTTGGTTGTGTATTGTTGATACTTGATGTTTTGACCCATTTGAAGGATTTTGGATGATTAAGGATGATATGAGGTGTGTTGTTGATTGTATGATGTTAGGGTTTGCTCTAGGATGATGCTAGAACAGTAGGATGCTATCGGATAACGTGGTTATGTGATTTAATCTGAATAATTGCTATTTAGGGTAAGTTCTTGCATGTTGATGTGATGTTTACATGCTAGGTTGCTATTTTGGGAAAACGCTCGCATTCGGAACTGTTAGGACGATGAAAACTTAGGGGTTTTGCTTGAAATATGTTTGTTAATGTGTTAGGATGATTATTGAATGTTCTTACATGTTTCGGATCTGATTTGGAGTGTTCGGCGCGCAAAATTGCACTACAGAACAGTATAGGCGAGTAGGAACCTACTCGCATGAGGCTTTAGGCGAGTAGGCTCCTAAATGCCTGATGTTCAGGCGAATACAAGCCTATTCGCCTATAGTATAAGCGAATAGGGGCCTATTCCCCTCAACTACTAGCATTTACAATCCTAAATGCCTATACTTAAGCATTTACGATCCTAAATGCCTATACTTAAGCATTTACAATCCTAAATGCCTATACTTAGGCATTTACAATCCTAAATGCCTATACATAAGGCATTTACAATTCTAAATGCCTATACATAAGTCATTTACAATCCTAAGTGCTAGTTTGATTCCTAATCGCGTATAATGCTGCCGTATGTATATTTTAACATCCCGGAACATGAATTAACGCCTAGGAACATGATAGGAACCCCGGGATGCACCTAATGACTTTGTGACACGTGTTCGTACCTGTTTACGCGTTAATCGGACATTATGCTAGACTAGGTGGACTGTTACGCGTATTAAGTGATTAATTGCATATGTGGCATGATGTCTCGTATTTATCTAACACGTGGGATGTCGGGTCACCAATGGGATGTCGGGCCTTGTCTGGTACAGTCGGTTAAACGTTTGAAACATCATTTCATATATACACGGTTATGGTCTGGACTACTAGGGACTAATCAACCTGCGGGTTGTTAGTCTAACACCTTATACGCTCGTCATGATAGGTCACCGGTATTAGGGGCCGTCTATTGAGCAGGTTTACTTGTCGTAGTGCGAAGAGCAGCATCAGGTGAGTTTCACGGCCCCGCCTTACGCTTTACATTTTGGGGGAGACACATGCTTATACTTATTACATAAATTATCATGTTATGCTAGTGATTGATTCATTTACATACTATACGATACGTAAAGTCCCGGGGAAACCATGAATATGCTGGATAGCATAACGGGGGAAATGTGGATAGATCTATTGGGATTGACAGACCCCACCCGTCGGCTGGGAGCCGGGCGGGTGCATATTGTCTCGGTCATAAGCTAAATCATTTCGGGCAAAAATCATATTTCGTTGTCTGTAATGGTTTCCGGTCGTGGTAGTATAACTCATGCATCTAGCTAACGCTATCATTTCTGACATAGTGGTAACATGATGGCTTTTATTACTTAAAACGTTTAATATAAAACCTGTGAACTCACCGGCATTATTTGCTGACGTTTTTAGCATGTTTGTCTCAGGTCGTTGAGGTAGCAGCTTATCATAGGCGCACGGAGTCACACGGCGTCTAGGATTCATATGCATTGTCTTATCTTTTTCAGACTTACGTACTTTTACATTTTGGGTTGTAATAAAAGTTACGCTTCTGCAGCGAATGGATTTATGAAAACTTGATGGTTGTTTATTTCATTTTACGTATCATAAAGTGTCGTTTATTGTGACCGTTGACTTAGATCCTGGTTTGTCATGCGCCTCGCGGTAAAACCCCGCACGTGGAATTTGAGGGTGTGACAGATTGGTATCAGAGCCAATGGTTATAGTGAACTAGGACTGCATGATGAGTCAAGTCTATAGCCGAGTCGCACACACTAGACGGTCACATTCATATAAGTCATGTCATATGGGAATTGCCGGGGTGTTCATATTACATTCGTTATTATCATTTATGCTTACATCACCTATCTATTACTCTTATTTCCTATCTTGTTCTTCAACTTCGTGCTGGAAACGAGGAGCCTTACTACCCTTGCACGGCGGTGGCGTACGTTGGAGTGGCTTCGGCATCCTACGGAGATTTGTCCAAGATTCGGACATCTCCCATTTCTATACTCCAACGGACACACTTGCTTGCACACATTATCGCACACTTGTACTTGCTGTTTTATATCTTGAACATGGGTGCCTGGTGGTTTAAAGGTCAGGCTAGGAGCACGCCTCGGGGACCATGTAGAGCGACTTATCATTTCGGGTGCACACGAAATAATAAGTTAAGATGCATGGAAATCCTGGTGGACTCTGTGTTTGATCTAATGACTATGATGGGACCCAATTCTTTGATTAACTTTATTACTTATGGTTTCTTCATGATTCCTTGTTATCTGTTCTGGAATCTGATGTCTTGTCTTTGATCTTGACAGAAGATGGCAGGACGTCGTGGTGGTCACGTTGGTGGTCGTGTTGGTGGCCGAAATGGCGGTGGACGTAATGGGGGTCGTGGTAACATCAGCATGACCCAGGCGGAGCTGAATAATCTGATCCAGGAGCACGTGGCAGCTGCTATTGCTGCGCAGCAGGCCGCCCACCAGGGCCATGGTGGTAATTTAATTACTCCTACCCTCATTCCTTATCTTTTGTCGTGTGATGATCGTTTTCTGACTGTGTTGCTTTATGGTAATAGGGGATGCTTTTCCTCCTCCACCATCTCCACCTCCTCCAGTCCACTGTACTTATAAGATGTTCCAGGACTGCAAGCCCCATAACTTCAGTGGGACTGAGGGAGCTGTGGGACTACTCCGTTGGTTGGAGAAGGTTGAGTCTGCTTTCTCCATGTGCAACTGCCCTGAGGAGTTTCGTGTGAAGTATGCTTCGGGGACGTTTGAGGGACGCGCTTTGACTTGGTGGAATTCGACTGTACAGACTATTGGGTTACTGGAGGCCCATGCGTTGCCATGGACCGAGTTTGTGTTTCGTTTGAAGATGGAGTACTGTCCCAGGGATGAGATCAAGAGTTTGGAGCACGAGTTGTGGAATCATCAGATGGTGGGATCTGAGATAGAGGAGTATACCACTCGCTACCATGAGTTGGCACTTTTGTGCCCGGATTCTGTGACGCCTGAATATAAGGCTATTGAGTTCTACATCAGTGGGTTGGTGCCTGAGATTCGCGGGTTGGTGACCGCTAATGATGCTACTACACTTCGGGATACCATTCGATTGGCTCACAGGTTGACTAAACAGAAGGTTCAGGAGGGTCTTTTGCCTCCTAAGGGTACTGTGGTGAAGACCTCTGACAGCAACAAGAGGAAATGGGATAACACGGGTAAGGGTACGGCGCAGCCTCAGCAGCAGCAGCATAAGAAGTTTGAGACTACGGGTTCGTCTTCTGGGCAAAAGCAGGGCGGTTATACTGGTAGGCTGCCTAGGTGTGATCGTTGTGGGTATCATCATGTGGGAAATTGTAGCTTTTGTACCCGTTGCAAGAAGAACGGGCATCAGGCCCAGACGTGTAGGGTGAATCTTCAGACTCAGCAACAGGTGGTTGCCCCTACTACTACTACCACTGCTGCACCTAGGGGTAACCAGGGATGTTTCAACTGTGGGGAGACAGAGCACTTTAAGAAGGACTGCCCCAAACTGAAGCAAGGGAATGCTGGGAGGAATGACAGGGGCAACGGGGGTGGCGGCAGGAACGCGCGCGCCTTCGTCATTGGGTCGGGCGAGGCCCGTCAGGATCCGGATACTGTTACTGGTACGTTTCTTCTTTGTGATCGTTATGCCTCTGTTTTATTTGATTCGGGTGCCGACAAGAGTTTTATATCTGTTGAGTTTAGCCGACTGTTAGACATTGTACCGACTCCCTTAGAGGTCAAGTATCTTATAGAATTGGCTGATGGTAAGAATATTGAGGCAACTCATATTCTTAAAGGATGCCAGTTGGAACTATCGGGGTTATCTTTTCCTATCGACCTCATGCCGGTATCATTGGGTAGTCTCGACGTTATAGTAGGTATGGATTGGTTGTCCTTATATCGCGTGGAGATCGTTTGCTTCGATAAAATCATTCGCCTCCCTCTCCCGGATGGAGAGATTCTTTTGGTTCATGGTGAGAAGAGTGGAGTTCCCTTGAGCATCATTTCATGTATGAAGGCGTATAAGTACTTACGTAAGGGGTATTCCGCAATCTTAGCTCTTGTTTCGGTTTCATCTAACGATGAGAAGAAGATCGAGGACATTCCTGTCGTTCGTGATTTTCCCGACGTATTTCCCGATGATTTGCCTGGTCTTCCACCTCACCGTCAGGTTGAATTTAGCATTGATCTTGCGCCTGGTGCGGCGTCTATTGCCCGAGCTCCTTACCGCCTTGCACCTCCCGAGATGCAAGAGTTATCTAACCAACTGCAGGAGTTGCTGGAAAAGGGGTTCATTAGACCCAGTTCATCCCCGTGGGGAGCTCCTATCTTATTTGTCAAAAAGAAAGACGGGAGCCTTCGTATGTGTATTGATTACCGGGAACTGAACAAGGTGACCATCAAGAATCGTTACCCGCTTCCTCGAATTGATGATTTATTCGATCAGCTCCAAGGCTCCAGTTTTTATTCCAAAATAGATCTGAGGTCTGGGTATCATCAACTGCGGGTACAAGAAGCTGACATTCCAAAGACCGCCTTTCGTACACGTTATGGCCACTTTGAGTTTTTGGTCATTCCCTTCGGTCTTACGAATGCACCTGCCGTTTTCATGGACTTGATGAACCGCGTTTGCAAGCCCTATCTCGATAAATTCGTTATCGTGTTTATCGATGACATTTTGGTTTATTCTAAGAACGAGACGGATCATGAGGAACACTTACGATTGGTCTTGGAACTTTTGAGACGGGAGCAGTTGTATGCTAAGTTCTCAAAGTGTGATTTCTGGTTGCGTGAAGTACAATTCCTAGGGCATGTGGTTAATGAACTAGGAATTCATGTCGATCCGGCCAAGATTGAAGCTATTAAGGAATGGGAAGCACCAAAGACGCCATCTGAGGTGCGGCAATTCCTAGGCCTTGCGGGTTACTATCGTCGTTTCATTGAGGGATTTTCGAAGATCGCTCAACCCCTCACCACTCTTACCCAGAAAGACCGAAAGTTTGACTGGGGAGAACCGCAGGAATCAGCATTTCAGATGCTGAAACTTAAACTTTGCTCTGCGCCCATCTTATCCTTACCTGAGGGCACGGATGATTTTGTTGTGTACTGTGACGCTTCCATTCGTGGTCTCGGTTGTGTGTTAATGCAACGCGGGAAGGTTATTGCCTACGCCTCTCGCCAACTTAAAGTCCATGAAAAGAACTACACCACTCATGATTTAGAGTTGGGTGCAGTGATCTTTGCGTTGAAGATCTGGAGACATTACTTGTACGGTACCAAGTGCGAAGTATACACCGATCACAAGAGTCTCCAGCATATCTTCGACCAGAAAGTATTAAACATGCGGCAGCGACGCTGGGTTGAACTCCTGAACGACTATGACTGTGCCATCAAGTACCATCCTGGTAAGGCGAACGTTGTGGCAGACGCCTTGAGCAGGAAGGAGTCTGTGAAACCTCGTCGTGTTCGAGCCTTACAGCTCACCATTCATTCTTCGTTGCCTGACCAAATTCGTTCGGCTCAATTGGAAGCTTTGAAGGAGGAAAACCTTAAAGCTGAAACCATGCACGGTGCTGATAAACACCTCGAGCTTGGGTCTGATGGCCTGCATTACTTTGCCGAGCGCGTTTGGGTTCCTTTATTTGGGGGTTTGCGGGGGCTTGTCATGGACGAAGCTCACAAATCCCGGTATTCTATTCATCCGGGTTCCGATAAGATGTATCAGGACCTAAAGATACTCTATTGGTGGCCCAACATGAAGGCTGACATAGCTTCGTATGTCAGCAAATGTCTGACCTGTGCTAAGGTCAAGGTGGAGTACCAGAAGCCGTCTGGTCTCCTACAGCAACCTGAAATTCCTGAATGGAAATGGGAACGGATTATCATGGATTTTGTGACCAAACTTCCGAAGTCGCCCAGTGGTTGTGACATGATCTGGGTGATTGTCGACCGGTTGAAAAAGTCTGCACATTTCCTCGCTATTAAGGAAACCGACAGTCTGGAGCGGTTGTCTCGTATCTATATTAAGGAAGTGGTTTCCAAGCACGGGGTGCCCGTCTCTATCATCTCCGATCGTGATCCTCGTTTCGCTTCCCGTTTCTGGAAACAATTACATAAAGCGTTGGGTACTCAACTGGACATGAGCACCGCATATCATCCGCAAACTGACGGTCAGAGTGAGCGGACGATTCAGATGCTTGAAGACATGCTTCGAGCATGTGTCATCGATTTCGGTAAGAGTTGGGAGGTTCACCTACCGTTGGTGGAGTTCTCTTACAACAATAGTTACCACTCCAGCATTAAGGCGGCACCGTTCGAGGCTCTGTATGGACGGAAGTGCCGGTCCCCTCTTTGTTGGGCCGAAGTGGGCGAAAGCCAACTCACTGGTCCAGAAATGGTGTACGAAACTTCCGAAAAGATCGTACAAATTCTTAATCGTATGGCGGCAGCTCGTGATCGTCAGAAGAGCTACGCTGATCGTCGTCGCAAACCTTTGGAGTTCCAGGTTGGCGACAAGGTTTTATTGAAGGTATCTCCATGGAAGGGCGTTATACGCTTCGGGAAGCGCGGCAAACTTAACCCTCGTTATGTCGGACCGTTCCCAATTCTGGACCGTATTGGGCCAGTGGCGTACAGACTTGACTTACCAGCCGAGCTTAGTGGCGTGCATAACGTCTTCCATGTCTCGAATCTTAAGAAGTGTTTGGCAGACGAATCTCTCGTAGTTCCTCTCGAAGAAATCAGGGTTGATGATCGTTTACGTATCGTGGAGGAACCAGTTGAAATCCTAGATTATAAGATTCGTAGCCTTCGTCGGAGTAAAATCCGTATCGTTAAGGTTCGTTGGAATTCAAATCGTGGACCGGAGTTCACGTGGGAACGAGAAGATCAGATGAAGGCTAAGTACCCTCATCTATTTCCTAAGCGTGCGTTTGAATCGAACTATGTTGCCTCCAAAGATAAATGAATCTCGGGTCGAGATTCCTTTCAACTGGGGGATGATGTAACAACGGGAAAATTTTTCTTTTCTTTCTTCCTTTCGTCGCTTCATCTCCGGACTTCATTAAATTTTCTGGACGAGAATTCTTTCAACTGGGGGATGATGTGACACCCGACATATTCAGGTCAATACTTTTATACTTTACATACATGCGTTTCATACTTTACATGCATACGAGTCTATCTCAACGAAAACATTTTAAACAACTACTTAATATCATACTTAACTGGGGTCAGTTAAGTCGTACTGATGATTCGGGAATCATCGGGAGTCGTTACAATGGTCCGAAGGACCATTGGGTGTCGGCCCATAACCATGTGTACAAGGATCGGTGATTCGTGGAATCACCGGATTTAACGTACGTACACAAGTCTCGAGTCCCGGGAATTGGTGATCGGGTGGGAACGTATTAGTTATCGTGCATTATATGTTAGTAATCATTATGTGGCTTGTCGGTATGTGAAAACGTGATTACATATGTTAAAATAGGGTTTAACGCGCCAAAAACACAGACATTTGGACTATGGGCGATTAGGCTTGTGTGTGATAGCCTAATCGCCATAAGTAAGGGCGAGTAGGGGGTGGTTAAGGGCGAATAGGGGCTATTCGCATGATGGTTCATGCGAATAGCAGCCCTACTCGCCTATACTGCTGCGTACTCGCCTGAAATGCCTTGAACGATCAAAAACGCCTATAAATACCACCCTTGACCTCTAAAACATCATTTATACAACCCTAGCCGTCCCATAACCTATCTCAACCCACAAACACCCTCTGGAACCTATTTTCACATCAAAACAACCATTTCCAAGCTTATTCCATCATCTCCTCTTAAATATAAGGTGTGTTCTTCAAACCCAAACCTTTAAATGATTATGTTTTACTCCCTAAAAGTCCAGACCTGACTTATAAACGTTTTTGTCTTTGAAAATCCATTTAAAACCGTTTCTAAACAAACCCACACCTTTACATGTGTTATATGTGTTATATGTGATTAAAGATAGAATTTTTAGGATTTAATCATGATTGTTTTTGTGTTATTATGATGGTTATGGCTATTACAAGTTAGTATGATGATGTCCTAGGAGTTTGAATGGTTTTGGTTGTGTATTGTTGATACTTGATGTTTTGACCCATTTGAAGGATTTTGGATGATTAAGGATGATATGAGGTGTGTTGTTGATTGTATGATGTTAGGGTTTGCTCTAGGATGATGCTAGAACAGTAGGATGCTATCGGATAACGTGGTTATGTGATTTAATCTGAATAATTGCTATTTAGGGTAAGTTCTTGCATGTTGATGTGATGTTTACATGCTAGGTTGCTATTTTGGGAAAACGCTCGCATTCGGAACTGTTAGGACGATGAAAACTTAGGGGTTTTGCTTGAAATATGTTTGTTAATGTGTTAGGATGATTATTGAATGTTCTTACATGTTTCGGATCTGATTTGGAGTGTTCGGCGCGCAAAATTGCACTACAGAACAGTATAGGCGAGTAGGAACCTACTCGCATGAGGCTTTAGGCGAGTAGGCTCCTAAATGCCTGATGTTCAGGCGAATACAAGCCTATTCGCCTATAGTATAAGCGAATAGGGGCCTATTCCCCTCAACTACTAGCATTTACAATCCTAAATGCCTATACTTAAGCATTTACGATCCTAAATGCCTATACTTAAGCATTTACAATCCTAAATGCCTATACTTTGGCATTTACAATCCTAAATGCCTATACATAAGGCATTTACAATTCTAAATGCCTATACATAAGTCATTTACAATCCTAAGTGCTAGTTTGATTCCTAATCGCGTATAATGCTGCCGTATGTATATTTTAACATCCCGGAACATGAATTAATGCCTAGGAACATGATAGGAACCCCGGGATGCACCTAATGACTTTGTGACACGTGTTCGTACCTGTTTACACGTTAATCGGACATTATGCTAGACTAGGTGGACTGTTACGCGTATTAAGTGATTAATTGCATATGTGGCATGATGTCTCGTATTTATCTAACACGTGGGATGTCGGGTCACCAATGGGATGTCGGGCCTTGTCTGGTACAGTCGGTTAAACGTTTGAAACATCATTTCATATATACACGGTTATGGTCTGGACTACTAGGGACTAATCAACCTGCGGGTTGTTAGTCTAACACCTTATACGCTCGTCATGATAGGTCACCGGTATTAGGGGCCGTCTATTGAGCAGGTTTACTTGTCGTAGTGCGAAGAGCAGCATCAGGTGAGTTTCACGGCCCCGCCTTACGCTTTACATTTTGGGGGAGACACATGCTTATACTTATTACATAAATTATCATGTTATGCTAGTGATTGATTCATTTACATACTATACGATACGTAAAGTCCCGGGGAAACCATGAATATGCTGGATAGCATAACGGGGGAAATGTGGATAGATCTATTGGGATTGACAGACCCCACCCGTCGGCTGGGAGCCGGGCGGGTGCATATTGTCTCGGTCATAAGCTAAATCATTTCGGGCAAAAATCATATTTCGTTGTCTGTAATGGTTTTCGGTCGTGGTAGTATAACTCATGCGTCTAGCTAACGCTATCATTTCTGACATAGTGGTAACATGATGGCTTTTATTACTTAAAACGTTTAATATAAAACCTGTGAACTCACCGGCATTATTTGCTGACGTTTTTAGCATGTTTGTCTCAGGTCGTTGAGGTAGCAGCTTATCATAGGCGCACGGAGTCACACGGCGTCTAGGATTCATATGCATTGTCTTATCTTTTTCAGACTTACGTACTTTTACATTTTGGGTTGTAATAAAAGTTACGCTTCCGCAGCGAATGGATTTATGAAAACTTGATGGTTGTTTATTTCATTTTACGTATCATAAAGTGTCGTTTATTGTGACCGTTGACTTAGATCCTGGTTTGTCATGCGCCTCGCGGTAAAACCCCGCACGTGGAATTTGAGGGTGTGACAGAGTCGGTTTAGAAAGACTTTTACGCCCATACAAAAAGTATCTTCAGCAGTGAAACAACTCGCAACCGGTTATCCTCCAGATGAATACGATGAGTATTTATGTATGTCTGAGAGGACGTCGCGCGAATGTTTACAATTTTTTTTTGCAATGCCGTCATTAAGTTATACGGTGCTGAGTTTTTACGAAGACCAACAAGTAACGACATTGCATGTTTGTACAAAGCACACGAAGAAAGACATCACATTCCCGACATGATACGTAGCATTGATTGCACTCTTTTAGGATGGCGAACATGTCCTAGGGAATTACGAGGATAATATATGAGAGGCGATCACCAATACCCTACGATCATGTTAGAAGCAGTTGCTTCGCAAGATATGTGATTTTGGCATGGATTTTTTGTCCCCCCGGTTCACTCAACGACATAAATATTCTCCAACAATCCCCAGTTTTTCTTAGCCAACGAAACGGAACGACGTCGCAGTGTCCATTTACTTTAAATGGCCACTTATATAAACGAGAATATTATCTTACCGATGACATCTACCTAACCTGGTCAACGTTTGTGAAAGCGTTTCGATATCCGACTGATCCGAAGAAAAAGAAATTCGTTAGGGTGCAAGAGGCAGCAAGGAAGGATGTTGAGCGAGCGTTCGGAGCATTAAAAGGGAAATGGGGAATTACCAACCAACCCTTGATTGATGCCGACGACCGTTGATAGGTGTAACGTCATCGTCTATACGTGCACGATATTGCACAACATGATCATTAAAGACGAGAAGCGTGCGATATCATCGGTCCACATACGCGATCCCCCAATCCAACCGGTGTTCGACGACGATGCCCTTGCGGAGTTTACAGACTCCGATATGCATTTCCGACTTCGAAATGATCTCATGGAACATCTAGCCAAACTTGATCTACCGTACCTCGAAGTGGAAGGCGAATAGTTTTTTTTATTTAGTTTATTTTTAATTATGTGTGTTTGCATGTCTTTGTTTTATTTACTTTTAATATTGTAAGTTTATTTTATTAGTTTAATAATATGTTAAATTAATGTTTCTTAAAAAAACTAAAACAATAAAAATTTTAATAAAATGAATTAGTGGAGTGCTGCTTTCAAAAAAATGTTTCAGTGAAATAAATTAGTGAAGTGATGTAACAAAATCAATGAAGTAAAAAGTTATCTCTAGAAGCACCACTTCCATCCTTACAAACATTTTACAACAAATTTTCTACACAAAATTTCCCACGCAATTCCGACCAAATTTTATTTCTTTTTTCTTCATAAACAAATTTGACCGAATATTAAAAATTAAAATAATGTTGGTTTTTTCTTGTTTTTCTAAAATGTTATATTCAAAATAAAATGAGAATCACCAAGAGGTGGATTTCATAACTGAACTGAAGTCATCTTTATGAATTAGGTTATTGCATTCACAATACCTCATCCATCATTTCCAACCATATTAGTTAACTAAAAATTATAGTTTTTAAAAAATTTATTTTTTATTTTAAAAATCTTCCGCATCGCATTCATTAATTTTGTTTTTATCTTACTCATAAACATTTATTTTATAATAACTTTTTTTTCATATATTCACAACAATTTGATTGAGAATGAATAGTATCTATTTTTAAAGATTTGAGGTCGGGATAGAGAAAGAGGGGATGGATGTAATGAATTTTAGTAGATTTTTTAAAATTTTAAAGATGGGGACAATGTTGTTAAACATGGACCATACCGGCCGGTCGAACCAGGGACATGGTTCCAACCGGTCTGGTTCGATGGACATGATCACTTTTGCATTAGACTGCCTGGTTGGACTGGGGATCAAAGCGGAGAATCGGCGTACACATAGGTCGGACCGCATCTGATTTGAAATCTTTCACTTGCAGCCTCCACCCTCCAGATTCCAAACACCTCGTTTACTGCTCAATACCTTTGATAACAAGCAAAGTACGCAAAGGCATAAGATGTGGAGAAATTACTATGAAGCAGAGAAGGTGAAGTGTAGGTTGCCGATCTCAGATCCAGTTAACAACTAACAAATCTTTTGATGTTTATTTGTCTAACAAATAATGGGCTAATACATTTATCAAGTTTGGGCCATTTAAAGGGCCTGAAACAAATTAAGGACTAGTCATATTATTTTGAAAGAACCATTAATATGATTTGTATTTTTTATGCTCATAAATGCACACACTAATTTTATGTGGCCGGTTTATGAATCTGGACTAGTTAACTAGTAAGACGATAGGTTCTCTCATTGGTCTGGTACTGAAAACATTAGATGTTGAATGGTTTAGGTATGTGATGTTAATGATGTAAGGTGCTATTTGTTTTTTGCTCAGAAGCACTTCTGAAATCTTTTGTCTGCGTCACGCAAAGGTGCGCAGACGTTTGAGGTCTGCAGATTGTTTGTTTTTTGGAAGATCTTTCACTCAAAAAGGTCTTCCTGACCTCTTCTTGGTGCAGACTTGTTCTAAAGTCTTCTAAGGTCTTTAAAGGTCTTCTCCACTTCTCTTCTCCTCACCCACAACCACCACCACCGTCCACCACCACCACCAACCAAGTTCCACCACCACCGTCCACTAGGGATGAGCATACAAGGCCGAATACCGATCTCGTCCCGTCTCGTCCCGTCCCGATCCCGATACCGTACCGTACCGAACCGATACCGAACCGAGGGGTTTCGGGATCGGTATCGGTACCCATATTTATGGATTTTCGGTTTCGGTATTATCGGTATTAGTACGGGATCGGTATGGTATCGGTATTTTAAGGTAAAATACAGATACCATACCATACCATACCGGTACCGAACCGAGACCGTACCGTACCGTATGTGTTCGGTATCGGTATTGGTTTTATGGACTTTTCGGTATCGGTATTGTCGGGATCGGTATCGGTTTGGTACCGATACCGTCCCGAGCTTATCCCTACCGTCCACCACCACCATCCACCACCACTGATATATTGTAGAATGCATCTATTTTCAGTGTAAAGTTTGTATAGTTTTCGAGTCGTTTAGATAGTGTTTTTATTAGTTTTAGGCTTGTAGTGGTCTATTTTATTTATTTTAGGTCTTTATAGATTTTTATTTGTTTTGTGTTTTTTTTAGTATTTATCTATTTTATTATATATTTTGTAGGTGTTCATGGACGTTGGAGCATAAAGCGAGCAATTTTGGTCAAGTTAAGAACGCTCGAGTCGAAAGCACGGGGTTATAATACTATATGTAATAATAGTATATTTGATTGTAATAATAATAATAATAATAATAATAATAATAATAATAATAATAATAATAATAATAATTAAATTAAATTAAAAGAAAAAAAAAGGGGGGGGGGGAGCTCAAGGGCTCTTAGGAGGTATTCATTGGTCCACTCTGATATCAGATTAGCTGTTCTAGATATAGGTGGTGGGCCGGCCCATATTAAATACTGTGATGGATTAAGAGGATTTTGCTCTTCCTAGGCCCAATGATAATATTGCTTTGGATCCGATCCTGTGCTCATTAATAAGAGTGGGGCCAGGGAATATTATATCTTAATTTGCCCAATAATAGTGTCCCTTTTGACCTTATGGATATTATCCAACGAGATGCGGAGGAGAGGAGGATTAATAATATTTGCACCGTTAAACCTCACCTGTTTTTTACGGGTGTTCAACGAATCGAATATCAAATTTTTAAATTATTAGAATCGAATTTCTTGAATTTTTAATACTGTTACCTGAAATCGTATTCGATTCATATTCGCTTAAAATTCAATTTATTCGATTCGAATAAAAAACTCGAATTCGAATAAATTCGATTTAGTTTAAATTCACCATAAATAATAAAGGAAAAATGGATTTAAATACTCCCAACTTTCACTTTGGCCATTAGCACTCCCAACTTGCAACTTGTTTTCTTCCATCACCCCAAAACTAACGGAGGTCTAACCTGGTTAGTATTCGTAGCAAAAATGTAAAAACCTAAACTTAAGGGACAGTCTACGTGGCAAAAAAATGTAAAAACCTAAACTTAAGGGACCTTTTTTAAAACTTTTTATTTTAAATCCCAAACAACCCCCCTCTTTCTGTCTCTTTCTCTCTCTAAAACCTAAACTTGTGGTGGTTGTAAGATGAGGTGGTGGGTGGTTGTGGTGGAAGGTGTGGTTAAAGATGATGATGAAGATCAGATGTGTGGGTATACATCAACAACCACAACAACAACAACAACAGCAGCAATAAAAACAACAACAACAACAAGTTTTAAAAAGGCCCCTTAAGTTTAGGTTTTTACATTTTTGCCAAGAAAATTAACCATGTTAGACCTCCGTTAGTTTTGGGGTGATGGAAGAAAATAAGTTGCAAATTGGGTGTGCTAATAGCCAAAGTAAAAGTTCAGAATATTAGCCACCAATAGGTAATAGTTGGGAGTATTTAAATCTATTTCCCCAATAATAAATTGTTTTACTTTTAAAACTAATACAAACTCATTATTTTTAACATATAAAATACAAATCTACAAAATTGATAAACAACAATATGTCAAATACGATAATAGTAAAAATAGTAGAGGGTATAGTTTGTTAGAGTTTTATGATATATAAGGTAAATATGTAAAATATGGTTATGGTAAAAGTTGCAGAGACTATGGATTTTTAGAGTTTGATCAAAATTTAGAAGTTCTATTTTTTCAATGTGTATATAACAATATATGTATATGTGTATATATACTTAAAAAAATATACATGTACAGTTTTTATTCAAATTTCGAATCGAATCGAATTTAAAATCATAAGTTTGTATTTGATTCATATACGATTTACTGGACTCGAATTAGAATTGAATCGAATTCGAATTCCTAATAATCAAATCGAATTCTTGGTAATCGAATCGAACTAGGTTGAATTTCAAATTTTTCGAATCCGGATCGAATTCTGAACACCCCTACGTCTATGGTTCATTCCCATCTGTCAGCTGGTTCTCCTTCTCAGATGTGGAGGAAGAGGTGTTCGGGACGGTTAAATTTGGTGATAAATTGGGAATTAATTTGAATGGTTTTGATAATCAGGTCAAGAAGTTGATTCATTGAGAAAAGGAGGTTGTGGGTTGTCAATGATTTTTGTCACTTTGAATGTTAGGGGGGTTATTGGTTTGGAGAAGGTTGCTTGGGTTCGGGACTTGAAGACAAGCTCTAAGGTGTATTTTTTGGGGCTCTAGGAAACTCATAAACATAAACACACGGTGAACACGGATTATTGGGGAAGTTATGGGGTAACACGGTTTTCGAAGCTGCTCATGTCGATTCTCTGGGGAGATCCGGGGGATTGGTCTCGATTTTGGACGCTTCTTGGCTTAAAGTTGATAGTATTATAAAGGATGGGAATTTTCTTATCACCTTGAGTGTGGCCGCGGGTTTCATAGAGGGGATTAATGTGGTGAATGTTTATACGCCAAATGACCCGGCAATAAGGAAAGCTCTCTGGGATAATGATGTTCGTGTTAGGTCCGAAAGACTTAATTCTGAGTTCGATGTCGGTGCGGCTGCTAACTTTAATGCTTTTATTGAGGATGTGGGGCTCTTTGAATATCGGATGTCCGGGGGTAAATTTACCGTCATCTTGGATAATGTGGAGGTAAGGTTTAGTAAACTTGATCGGTTTCTCGTTTGCGCTAAGTTTTTAAATGATTGGCCTAATGCGATGGTGGAAGTCCTAAAGAAAGGTTGCCCGGACCATTGTCCGATAACCTTGTCTTGCGCCCGAAAGAACGTCGCCACTCCGTTCAAGCTTTTTAATAGTTGGTTGGCTTTCCCAGAACTGAGTAATATTGTTCGTGATACTATGGGTGGGGAGGGCCTATTTTTTCAAGATATTTGTTCTATAGCTGCTTTGTTAAAGTCGATCAAACTGAAGATTAAGTGTTGGAGGAGCATAAAAATATGGAGGAAAATAAGGAGTTATTGGAATGTTCAAGGAATGCAGAGGCTATTGAAAACTCGGCCTTGCTCAGACCTCTTACCAGAGCCGAAAAAGAATCCCGGGTTTTGCTTCGTTTAAGAATTATGGAGCTTCAAAGATTGAAAGCGAGGGATGTCCATCAAAAGGCGCGTATGAATTGGCTTAAGTTTGGAGATTAAAACACTACGTATTTTCATAGAATTGTTAAGCTTAATGCGGCTCGTAATCACATTCATGGATTAGACTTCGATGGTGTTTGGGTGTCGGATCTTGTCGCTTTAAAGGATCGGTCTATGAAGTGGTTTAAGCACCTTTTTAGAGAGCCGATGAGACGCCACTTGGAGTTTTCTAACTTGGGTTTACCGGAGTTGCAGTCGGATCAGTCCGATGCGTTGGTTAGGCCGTTCTGGGCCCAGGAAGTATTAGACGCGATTAAATCTTGTAATGGAGGGAAGGCCCCGGGCCCCGATGGGTTCACGCTTAAATTTTTCAGGAAATTTTGGAACGAGTTGAAGACGGGTCTTATAAAGATGATGGACGCTTTTTATCATACATGTGAGATTGGGGTTGAGTGTAATGCCACATTCATAGCCTTGATTGCCAAAATTCCGGATTCGCAGAAGTTGAATGAATTCCACCCCATTTCGCTTGCCGGTTCATTGTATAAAATAATCTCCAAAGTTCTCGCAAATCGGCTTAAAGGTGTTTTAGGATCCATTATCTCGCCGGTACAATCGGCTTTTGTGGGTGACCGAAACATTATTGACAGCCCTCTAGTTCTTGGTGAATTGGTGTCTTGGGCAAAAAAGTCTAAATTAAAAATGCTAATGTTTAAGGTGGATTTCCAACGTGCGTACGATTCTATCGGCTGGAAATTTTTGTTCAAAACTTTGGAATATGTGAAGTTCCCTCCTAGGTGGGTTAATTGGATTCGGGGCTGTCTTATATCCGCCCGTGGCTCGGTGATTATCAACGGATCCCCCACCAATGAGTTTGCTTTCAAGAAGGGGCTTCGACAAGGGGACCCATTGTCTCCATTTCTATTTATTGTTGTGATGGAAGTTCTCAATATGCTTATGAACCAAGCCATGAACTCAGGGCTTTTTCACGAAGTGAAGTTGACAAATAACAGGCCTTGTATTACCCACCTTTGCTATGCGGATGACGTTATCTTTGTGGGGGAGTGGTTGGATCACAACGCGGTTAGTCTCTCCCGTTTTCTTAGATGCCTTAATTTAATTTCTGGTCTTCAAGTTAATCACAAAAAAATGCAACTTATATGGGGTGGGGTTAACATTGGTGCGGCAGAGATCGGAGTGATGGCTAAAAAACTATCATGCAAACCGGGCTCATTTCCTTTCACCTACTTGAGTATTACCATTGGCGCAAACATGAAGCTCTCCAAGAATTGGGATCCTATAATTAACAAAATTAAAAGCAAACATTCATTCGTTCGTCGGGAGAGTCAGTTTGGTGAAGGCGGTCCTCGGAAGTATTCCTTCCTACTTCCTCTCATTGTTTGCGGCCCTGAAGTGTGTTGTCAAGCATATTGAAAGAATTAGAAGAGACTTCGTTTGGGGAAATTCGATTAACGGGCAGAAAATTAGATGGATTAAGTGGGATAAGATGGTTCGCCCAAAATGTTTTGGAGGTTTCGGGGTCGGTGGGGCGGAAGATTTCAATGTGGCGATGCTTACTAAATGGTGGTGGAGATATAAAGAGAACCCGAATCAACTTTGGGTGAATGTGGTCGCTTCCATACATAAGTCTAGAATTGAAGATCTTTTGGTGCCGGTTAAAAGATCTATTCCGGGTAATTGGAAGGACATTTGCGGGGCTGAAGAGATTTTACTGAAGGTTGGGATTTCGCTGCAGAATAATCTTAAGGTGGCGGTGGGTGACGGTCTGAAAACTAAATTTTGGAAGGACTTATGGATAGGTAGTTCGCCTTTAAGGGACTCCTTCCCTATGCTCTTCCAATATGCGTCCAATCGAGATGGTCTTGTGGTGGATCATCAGTGGTTTTCGAATGGTTGTTTGGAATGGAAGATGTGTTGGTGTGAGGATTTTCCTCGGCTGAACTTGTAGCAGCAGCTAAACTCTCTTTTGGGGTTATTACATGATTTCACTTGCAATAACGGGCCGGATAAATGGGCTTGGCACTCCACCGAAGTCGCCAAGTTTTCGGGGAACACAGATACCTCTAAGGGTGTGTATGTTTCGGTTTAGTTCGACTATTATCCTTAACCGAAACTAAGACAAAAGTCATCTGTTAATCAATCTTATTAAACAATCGGTTATATGGTTCGGTTTATATGGTTAGATTATCAGTTTTAGGGTTTAATGAATTTTGGTTAATAACAAAAACCAAATTTTGGCTAATTTTTTTTACCTAGAAGTGTATGAAATGGAGGTATAAATAAATAAAATAGAGGTATAAAAGCTAAAAATATATGAATGGTTCTATTTCAGTTTGGTTAATTTTGGTGAACTAAGTGTATAAAAAGCAATAGCCGATTTTTGGTTAATTCAGTTTTCGATTGTTTTCGGTTCAGTTCTTCTGTGTTTTTGTTCGTTTTAGTTAAAGTTTCAATTATTGCTCACCCATAGATACCTATACTATATATAATATATTTGATAGGGGCATTTTAGGATACTTAAAAGTTAAGAATTAACTTTTGTTCATTTAAATAATAGTTACACATTTTCACCCTTTTAAGCCACCTAGAAACTACCCCTACAAATTTTAAACGACCATAATTTTTTCATACGTTAATACTTTAAAAAAAACTACATCACAAAAAAGGGCATTTTATTGTTTATAATTTGAGTATAGTATAACAATTTCTTTTAATTAAAAATATGGATATGTTATGTGATTAACAATATTTAGGGGTAAAAAACAACTAAACCCTAAACCGAAATCGACCAAAACTTGATATGTTATGTGATTAACAATATCTGTTGCCTGACTTTGTTTGGATGAACCTCAACATCATTGATGCAATTTACCATAACTTGTTACAAAATTGTAAATGAAGTGTCTCAAGCTTTACGTATAAATCTAAAGCAAATTGTTATATCAATTTACTACCAAACAGAAGCACATTCTCCGTAGATCGAGAGTTGTTTAAAGGTACCGATAGTAGTTTATTTGCTTATATATTTATATAATTTATACATCCATTTCATGTATTTATACCTCAATTTCATGTATTTCTAAGCAAAATAGATTGTACCAATTAACCAGTTAGTTTATAAGACCGATAAACCGATAATGTCGTTTTTTTTCTTCGGTCGAGGCTAATAACCGAACTGAACCCAACAATGCACATTTGGAAGTGTCTGTGTTCCCTACTACATCGCACAGGTACATTGTTATGAACATATCAATGGTTCCGTTTCAGTTTGACTAATTTCGGTTAACTACTACATCGCACAGGCACGATAACCGACTTTAAGTGAAATCGGATGTTGGTTAATTCTGTTTTCAATTGATTTTGGTTCAGTGTTTTTTGTTTTTTGGTTTGGATTCGTTGAACGGTTTAGTTATTTCTCACTCTTAAATATTGTTAATCACGTGGCACGTTAAATTAAAAAATAGCAATACTATACTCAAATTAAAGCTAATAAAATATTCATTATTATGATGTAATTTTTTTTTTATAAAAGTATCAATGTATGAAAAATATGACTTTTTAAAAATCATGGGGGATAGTCTGCTTAAAATAAAGAAAAAAAAAGTTTAATTATAATTTAAATAAGTAAAAATTGAGTAACGTTTAAGGGATTAAAGTGTAGCTAAGATGTGGTATCAAAGTGTAAAAGTGTTTGAAAGACTATTTTTGTCACACCACGTCTAAGGCGGAAACACGTGGCGCGACGGTTCAAAAGTATTAAGCCAAGATTAATGCAAAGCACAATATTAATTGGAAAACGGGCATTTATTCAATGCTAATAATCATGTCAAATTGTCAATACATAATCATAAGTTGTTTTCGAAAATGATAAAGAGGCTTCTCCCTTTATCCCTAATTCCATGGAATAAAGAGATAAGACCCCATCACGACATTCCCAACGCCCGATTTGGAGACATCCCCGACCCTGCTCGCCATGCTAACTTCCATCAATCAATTACCTGAAAGATATGTTTGAAAATCGTCAATATATAAATATTGGTGAGTTCACAGGTTTTAATTTAATAAGTCTTTATAAAGTGGGAATATCCTTGTTATGACATTTATAGGAGTTGCAAAGTCCTACAATTTACTTGAGCCTATAACCAAACCAAGACAATTAATAATGCCCCCGCCCAAAGTCGTTACTCGGTATTCCTACGACTTTATTTCAGAATAAGTGCACCCCAGGCATACGCCGATGCATAATCGACGCTATCGATTAGGGGTGGGCCTTGTCAGGCACCAATAGTACTATCCAAATATCCCTTTGGTTTCTCATTCCTGAATAAATGATTATAGTGGGGAGGTCTCAACCCCGAGTGGCGATCTTTACTCAAGTATCCAGCCCGTCATACAATCCCAACATATCTTTCCCCCGTAAAAACGTTAAATAGTTTAGAAATGGGGCCGTGAGACTCACCTGTAACTGTGCTCGGCTCAAAGAAAATAGTAAAGTCTGTGATCCCGTACCTACAAAGGTTCTAGGCGTATAAGTCACTTACACCTATGGTGTATGTGCCTTGGCAAGTTGTACACCCAACTTCCCGACCACGTCTTTATCCCAATTCCCGTTTAATAGTTTCGTATCCTAGGTTCAATGGCGATGGATTACCCTTTTCTTACAAGTCATATATTATTCTTATAATTATTCTTTATGACTTGTACAACATTATACTTGACACGACTCCACCCAACGTATAATTATTTTCCCATTCAAATAATTATACTTAGGATCTTTTCGCTCAATATAAAGTGTTTTCTTATTAATCGACCCGACTTACTTTGCCACATATTTATTTTCCCATTTAAATAAATATGCTAAGTCTTTGTCGTTTGGTAACATAATCTTAACGCCCGACTAGACTTACCACACCGTACATTTATTTTCCCATTTAAATAAATGTACTAGGATCTTGTCGGTATTCACGCGTTCGTAGATATATCTCATCTACTCGTCTCGGTTTTCCTTCTCGCACATCTATTTTCCCATTTAAATAGATGTACTAGAATTCCGTCGGAAACGAGTATATGTAGATATACCATTGCGTGGATACTACTTGTTAAGTTCATGTGTCGTTTAGCGTTTTTAGTTTGTTATGTTCCTCTTTTCCCACGAATATTGTTACTACACTTAGGAAAGTGTTACGCACGTTTCACCCTTGTTATATATATTTTATTTCCGTAAAATATATATGTATATTTTTATCTCGACGTAATAAGTCCGTTTACGTTGGTTCGTGCAACTAAGTTCGTTAGTTAGCGTTTTTCATATCTATTTCCGTTGCGTGTTCTTATGGAAGTATTGTTCCAACTTCCGATTCCGAACGTTTATTTTCTCGGAAAAATATATTATATACGTTTTAGCCCGACTCGTCCAACTTGTTACCAAAAACGTTTCCGATACTTTTATATTCCCATTTATATAAAAGTACCTTATTTTTGTACAAGTCTTTCCAAGTATTTATTTTATAAAATCTTACTTCATAAAATACTCGCGTTACTTTATTTATTTTTATAAAACGTCCATTTTATAAAAATATACTTTTTACTTAAAATGCCCAAGTAGGCTATTATTATTTACCAATTCAACCTTGTAAATCGTTACTTACACTTTTTGACACTAATATTTCTATCATTGTGTTTTTGGTCCAATACTTCTAAAATATTTATTTTAGTCCATTGGTTTCCAAGTTTGTCATATTTAATCCTTTTAATTTTCACTTGTAGCGTTTTTCACTAAATCATTCATGGTTATTATTTTTCTTCCACTTTAGTGGACTTTGAAGAACCATTTTCATCATGTTTAGTTGTTTCTACTCCTTTTTACTTTTAATGATCTTCTAATCCATCCTAGATGTCAATAATAAGCTTATTCCATATTTTAATCCAAAACATCAAATTTTTACTCATCCAAGTGGGTGGACTTTGAAGAACTAACTTTTCCATCTATGGCTTTCTAACTCATTTTATTATTATTATATCATCCTATGATGATTAAAACCATATTTCATCATATTCAAGTCTTTTTCCCAAATCATGTTCCACTCATCTTCTAACCCAAGTGTATGTTATTATTATTACATTTTCTCACAATATCACTTTTATTAATGTTAATCCAAGATTTCTTCATGTTATTATTCCTTTATTTTTATTCTTGTAAGATTCATCCTCTTTATGTTTCAAAACCATACTTTACCCATCAATGTACAACTTGCTCATAAACACTTAATATGAACATTAACAAACAAAACAAGATTAAAACTTACTACTAGCTCAAGGCTAGGGGAGACAAGAACCTTGGATTGGATGGGGTTTTAGTGTGTTCTTCCAAAGGGTTAAGCTCCAAGCTCTTAACACACAAGAAGGGGTTTTGAAGGATGATGATCTAGAGGTAATTTGGAGTAGTAAAAATTGCAAGAACAATGTTGATGTGGGGGTGTAATGCCACGGCCACAAGGAAGAAGAAGAAGAAGTTTTTGTGTTTTTGCTTAAGTGTAATCTTGATGTTATCCTTATAATCTTCTACTCAATCTCCAAAGATCACCAATATCTTGCAAGGATTGGTTAGGAAGATTATGGAAGATTTATGAAAAGATTTTGAAAATCAAGTGGGATATGGAGAGGGTGTATGGGCCGAGTTTGGAGAGAGAGGGAGAAGAAATGATTGGGTTAACTCTCTTGCCCAATCTTATTGCATGCATTCTCATCATTAGGAATGATTTGGAAAAGATTTTAGAAAACTTAAGTGAACTCCCACTCCAAGTGGCCCAAGGCCGGCCCCTATGGGTGTTTGGTGGGGTCCACCTTGCAAATTATTATCCATAATATGTTTAAGTTACTTCCCTTCGGGTACCGCCCGGGTATCTCTCGAATTTTCGTCGCGTTTTCCCTCGATATTAAAATACCGTTAATATTTATAAAATTATGTCCAGTTAAATTACTGATAATTTATTTCGGTTTTTGTCGGGTGAATTTTCGTGTTACGCGCGTATCGGGTGCGGTATGCGCACTTTATTCGTTACCGGGAGATTCGTGCTTTAAGCTTTTACGTATGGCTTTGGGTTCCCAAAACTCATAATATTTTGTGAAAATATTATTTATTTTATGTTCCGGGTGTCCGGTGTTCGTTTCGCTTATTTCAGTTTTACCGGGTAATCGCCAGTGTCCATACCGGATAGTTTTGCCTGCGCACGATCCTATCATGCTTTGCTATTAAACTCATGCATTCCTATGCATTATTTGGGAATTCCTATCTTTCTAAGGCCTCAATTAAATATTCAGCACATAATTACGGTTAATTACGTTAATCGCGTTTAATTAATTAGTACGGGATTACCTTAATTTTGCCGGTTGTTACATTCTCCCCCCGTTAAGAGAATTCCGTCCCGGAATTCACTTTGAGCTCTCCGGTATAGGGGTCTTCTTAAATAGGGCGGGATACTTTTGCTTCATCTGGTCCAGCCTTTCCCACGTGAACTCCGGTCCACGCTTGGCATTCCAACGCACTTTGACCAACCTGATCTTACTGCGTCTTAGTTTTTGGACCTTCCAATCGGTTACTTCGACTGGCTCTTCGACGAAGTGTAACTTGTCGTCAATGTGGATTTCGTCTGCGGGGATGATGAGGGTTTCGTCGGATAAGCACTTTTTCAAGTTCGACACGTGGAACGTGTCGTGTACACCGTTAAGTTCTTGTGGTAACTTGAGCTTGTATGCTACGGGGCCTACTCTGGACAGGATTTCAAATGGTCCAACATATCGTGGGTTTAGCTTTCCGCGTTTCCCGAAACGCGCGACACCTTTCCAAGGTGACACCTTTAGTAGGACCCTGTCTCCGACTTGAAATTCCAAAGGCTTCCTCCTCATGTCTGCGTAGCTCTTCTGTCGGTCACGTGCCGCTTTGAGACGTTCTCTAATCAGAAAGACCTTATCCGTCGTTTCTTGAACAATTTCGGGCCCGGTAAGTTGCTTTTCGCCAACTTCGGCCCAACATAGAGGCGATCTGCACTTGCGTCCATATAGAGCTTCAAAAGGTGCAGCTTGAATGCTCGTGTGGTAGCTGTTGTTATACGAAAACTCTACCAGTGGCAAGTGAGTATCCCAATTTCCGCTGAAATCGATTGCGCATGCCCGTAGCATATCCTCCAGGGTCTGGATGGTTCGTTCACTCTGACCATCGGTTTGTGGATGATATGCGGTACTCATATCAAGGCGAGTACCTAGGGCTTTATTCAGACTTTCCCAAAATCTTGAGGTGAAACGACTATCTCGATCGGAGATGATAGAAATAGGTACACCGTGCTTTGACACAACTTCCTTAATGTACAAACGGGTTAGTTTCTCCAACTTATCCGTTTCGCGAATGGGGAGGAAGTGTGCGGATTTTGTCAATCGATCAACGATTACCCAGATCATGTCATGGCCGCTTGTTGTCCTGGGCAATTTGGTGATGAAGTCCATAGTGATCCTTTCCCATTTCCATTCTGGTATTTCCGGTTGCTGGAGCAATCCGGATGGTCTCTGGTGCTCGGCCTTGACCTTTGCGCAAGTCAAACATCGCGCAACATAAGCCGCTATGTCTCTCTTGAAATTCGGCCACCAGTAAAATTCCTTCAAATCATGGAACATCTTGTCTGCTCCAGGGTGAACTGAATATCGCGAACTGTGGGCTTCGGCTAATACCAGTTCACGCAATCCACCGTACACTGGTACCCAAATTCTGTTCATGAAATACAGAGCTTGATCCGCTTTTGGCTCCAGTGACTCAACCATCTTCCGCAATCTTTCTCCTTTGACATTCTCGGGTTTAAGAGCGTTAGTTTGAGCTTCACGAATCCGGTCAGTCAGGTTCGTGTGGATGGTTAGACCCAAAGCTCGGACACGCAATGGCTTAACCCGTTCCTTGCGACTCAAGGCATCGGCTACGACGTTTGCCTTCCCGGGATGGTACTTTATCTCACAATCGTAATCGTTCAATAATTCGACCCATCGCCGTTGTCGCATGTTCAATTCCTTCTGGTCAAAGATGTGCTGCAAGCTTTTATGATCAGTGAAGATCGTACACTTGGTTCCGTATAGGTAGTGTCTCCATATCTTGAGTGCGAATATCACGGCTCCTAGTTCCAGATCATGTGTGGTGTAATTCTTCTCGTGAAGTTTTAGCTGTCTGGAAGCATAGGCTATGACCTTCTCTCGCTGCATCAATACACAACCCAATCCCTGATGAGAGGCGTCACAGTAAACTACGAAGTCTTCTGTTCCATCGGGGAGTGATAGTATTGGTGCGCCACATAACTTATCCTTTAGCAACTGAAACGCTGCTTCCTGCTTTTCCGTCCATTCAAACTTCTTATCCTTTTGGGTTAGCATGGTTAAGGACTGTGCTATTTTAGAAAAGTTCTCGATGAACCTTCTGTAGTAACCCGCAAGGCCAAGAAATTGTCGTACTTCAGTAGGCGTTCTAGGGGCGTCCCAATTCTTGATTGCTTCGATCTTGGCGGGATCGACATGTATACCCCTTTCATTCACCACGTGGCCTAAGAAGTGGACCTCTCGAATCCAAAAATCACATTTTGAAAACTTAGCATAGAGCTTCTCTTTGCGAAGTACCTCGAGGATTAATCGGAGATGTTCCTCGTGTTCCTCCTTCGTGCGTGAGTAGATCAAGATGTCATCAATGAAGACAATAACAAATTTGTCCAAGTATGGCTTGCACACTCGGTTCATCAAGTCCATGAAAACAGCTGGTGCGTTAGTTAAACCGAAAGGCATAACCAGAAACTCATAGTGTCCATAACGAGTTCTGAATGCTGTTTTTGGCACGTCTTCTTCTTGAATACGTAACTGATGATAGCCGGACCTTAGGTCGATCTTGGAGTAGAAACTGGATCCTTGAAGTTGATCAAACAAATCGTCGATCCTGGGAAGAGGATAGCGATTTTTAATAGTCAGCTTGTTTAGTTCCCGATAGTCAATGCACATTCGAAAAGTGCCATCCTTCTTCTTCACGAATAAGACGGGAGCTCCCCAAGGTGAGAAGCTTGGTCTTATGAAACCTTTGTCCAACAACTCTTGCAGTTGTTCAGACAGTTCCTGCATTTCTGAAGGAGCTAGGCGATATGGCGATCGCGCTACAGGTGCTGCTCCTGGAACAAGGTCGATACGAAACTCGACTTGTCGGGGTGGCGGCAATCCCGGCAAATCTTCTGGGAACACATCTGGAAAGTCTCTGGCTATCGGAATGTCTCCTAGCTTTCGCTCGTCGGCCTTCTTGTCTACCACGTGCGCCAAGAATGCGACGAGACCTTTCCTTAGGCACTTCCTGGCTTTCATGCTGGTAATAATCCTCAATGGCGTTCCACGCCTTTCCCCTTGGATCGATAGGGTTTCACCGCTCGCGAGGGGAACTTGGATTACTTTGTCATTGCACACAACGATGGCGCGGTGTGCAGATAGCCAATCCATGCCAACGACTATGTCGAAGCTACCCAGTACGACTGGTAATAGATCAATGTCAAACTCATGACCACAGAGATCCAACTTACAACCCTTTGCTACTTCTCGAGTTTCTATAGTCTTACCGTTAGCTAGTTCAATGGAATATGGTGTGTCTAGCTTACTAGTCTTTAAACCAAGTAATCTTTTAAATTCGACAGATACGAAGCTAAAATCAGCGCCAGTATCAAACAATACTGAAGCATAATGACCATTTAGAGGGAACGTACCAGTGACCACATTAGGGTCTTGTCGTGCGTCACCGGCACCAATCACGAACGCTCGCCCACGGGCTTGGTTGTTAAGTTTGGGGCAGTCCCTCTTCCAATGATCGAGCGATCCACATGAGAAACAGGGCCTCGCTCCGCTGTTCTTTGGCGCTCCTGATCTGCAGTCTTCAGTCTTGTGCCCCGAACGACGGCACTTACCGCAGATTACTTCGTTCTTGCCCTGATAACCTTGCTTCCCATTATTTCCGCGTCCAGTGGCTACATACCCTTTTCCCTTCTTCCCTGAACCTGATGATCCATCTTTCTTCCTCTCGTCGCGCTTACGCTTCCCAAACCTTGGCCTATTTCCCTGTTCACTTGACCCAACGGTTGAACTTGTACCCAGATTCTTACCCTCAACACTGCTGGACTCAGTAAGCTTCAACCCTGACACTTTCCGGATTAGAGTGCCCATTCGGATGGCGTCTTCAGTGAGGCTCAAAGCGAGATCGATAGCTTCACGCATGGTTGTAGGCTTGGAAGCAGTGACCATGCCGCGTATCTGTGGTGCCAGTCCGAAGAGGTACCTTTCTACCTTTTTGCTTTCCGGGGTGACCAGGCGAGGCACTAACCGGGAGAGGTCATGGAATCTGGACGTGTAACCAGCTACGTCCGGTCCAACCATGGTGAGGTTCCAGAACTCAGTCTCTAGCTTCTGCACTTCACTTGCCGGACAGTACTCGGCGATCATTAGTTCTTTCAACTCCAACCATGATAAGGAGTAAGCAGCATCATCTCCCAGTGTCTGCACTTGGTTGTTCCACCAGGTCAGAACTTGGTCCAGAAACAGGTTGGTGGCATACATGACAGCTTGTCGTGGGGTACAGCTGCTAATACGGATCACAGCTTCGGTTTTCTCGAACCATTTGACTAGTCCGACAGAACCTTCAGTGCCGCTGAAATTCAGTGGTTTGCAGTCCAGGAAAGCTTTAAACGTGCAGCCACGTTCTCGTGAGGCCGTTTCTGCAATAATAAAGCAATATTAAATATAAGGTAGGAGTTTCACGAAGACTCCTGTCGCATATACCCGACGTCTTCTTACCAGTTGGGGAGGTTTCGCGTCTGTCGCTCCCGGTTCGGTCTCGCGACCTTTCGGTGCGCGTGGCATTGTGTTCTGCGAGAGCCTGAGCGATACGTCCCGAAACTAGGGTTTCAAGCTCTTCAGGTGTCGTGGGTAGTCTTTCATTCCCACTGTTGCTTCTTGTGGCGGGTGCCATGTTTCTTCAATAACCAATATCAAAGGTTAATTTCCAACAATCATTCATACAATATCATCACATATATAGTATAAACAACCACACAACATATGAACACAATAATCACCATAATAACAACACGCAATCACAACATAAACAGAATAAGTAATAATAATCGTAGATAATCACAACACATATTTTACCATAACAAAACTTTCGTTAATTTCAATACCAAGTACAATGATTTGTTCATAATAACAAAAACCGAGGATACCTTCCTCTTACATTGCTCTTTGAAATACACTAGAAATATAATGTCATATGCCGGCACAATCCCGCTCGGCTAGGCAAAAAAATGCAGATGGGTGCTATAACCCATGCTGTGCTATCATACTACTACTACTACTGCTATGTCCGCGAGTGATCTCCCAAAACGTCCCTGATGCTACTGTGGCGGTGGCGGCGGCGGGTGCTGGTACTGGTACTGAGGTGCGCACATGCTGATGGTCATACTGATCGCCATAATGCGATCGTACAAGAATTGGCGATGCGCAAAGTGTGCGTCGCCCGTAAGGCCACAATGAGCGTCCATGCTCAATAGCTCCTCAGCGTAATGTGCCAGTGCATCCCTGGCATCAATGATCCTGGCCCACATGAGCTGGGCCTGCTGCTCCATCTGACTCACGGTGCGCTGCACCGTGTCGGTGAGGGTCTGGAAATCTCTCTCCAGTGAGATCACCTTGGACCACGCGGGTCCTGTCAGTGGGGCCATCCCGTGGGGCTGCGACGGCCCGGGGATGTCAGTGTACGTTGGCTGAGACGGGCCGACGATATCGGGTATGGGTAGTGGTGTGAAGGGTGGGGCAAAGCCCGGTAATCCAGTGAAACAGTAGGGTGGTACCTGGTATGGGTCTCCTGCACCTAGAGTATACGGTGCAAATGGGGGTGTCACAAATGGGGCTCCTGCATCCATAGGGAATGGTGCAGGTGGTGGGGTATGGAGCATCTCGGGTAGGGGTGGTAGTGTGGGAAAAGTGGTGATGGGTAGTGTCATGGATAAGGGTGAGGGGACTATAAGCTCGGCGAGTGGGACCATGAGAGGCTGGGTGACAGTGACCCACTCTATAGTAGACATCACAGTGGTAGGGGTAGGAGGGCTAGCAGTGGCATGAGCTGCCAGTCCTGCTCGGTGCAACTCAGAGCTGCGGGCTGAGCTGCCCTCAAGGATGTGCCCAGTAGAAGCTGGCCCATCCTGTGGTATGGGCTCGGGCATGGTAGGTAAGGTGGCTGGGGTAGTGGTAGCATGCCCTGTCATCGGAGCAACGTGCTCCTCCTGGCCTGCTGGTGGGATAGGCACAGCAATGTGCTCCACCGATGCAGTTGACTCATCGTCAGAGTCATCGGAGATCCACCCGTTGTGTCCCCGGCAGACAGGCACAAGCCTCATGCCAGAGGGAACGGGGATAGGTGGGGTGGGTAAAGGCTCACGGTCGACTGGTGTGTGTCGGTCGTATGGAGACTCGACAGTCTCCGACCGTGTAGGGATAGGTCTCGAAGGACCTGCGCAACCTACAGGGAAGTCCCTGACGGCGCGGATAGGTAGTGCTGGCAGTGGTGCTGCCTGGAATGGCACTAGAGGCAAGTCGGCCTCGGCCATCAGTAGGTCGGCCACGGCGGCCATGTCGTCTCCAGCGGGGGCCCACGCTGGGTCCTCGCTAGGGTCCGTCTCGTCGGAGCTATCTCCGTCGGCGCCCTCCATGGCGACATCAACGTCCATCTCATCATCCTCGGGATCGAGTATCACCACCTCGATCGGCTCCGCTGGTGGTGCTGGGATGATCTGGAGGCTACTGTCGTAGCTCGGTGCTACGCTCCCTGCGTTCGACATCCTGGCAAAAGAAACCGTACTAATATTTAAGTATTATTCGTTAGGTGGTTAAGGCACATATCTACGGTTCTCTTCCTAACCTTCTAACAAAAATAATACGTATACTTACCATGGCTAGCTTGGTCGGAATCTCCATATACCCAAATGGTCGTTGGAAAATTTTATTTTATTGCGTTTCGCATTTACTTTGAAAGATTTTGAACCATGTCCGGTTATAGTTTAGATTTTTAAAATGCTAATTCGCTATAACCTGGCTCTGATACCACTTTCTGTCACACCACGTCTAAGGCGGAAACACGTGGCGCGACGGTTCAAAAGTATTAAGCCAAGATTAATGCAAAGCACAATATTAATTGGAAAACGGGCATTTATTCAATGCTAATAATCATGTCAAATTGTCAATACATAATCATAAGTTGTTTTCGAAAATGATAAAGAGGCTTCTCCCTTTATCCCTAATTCCATGGAATAAAGAGATAAGACCCCATCACGACATTCCCAACGCCCGATTTGGAGACATCCCCGACCCTGCTCGCCATGCTAACTTCCATCAATCAATTACCTGAAAGATATGTTTGAAAATCGTCAATATATAAATATTGGTGAGTTCACAGGTTTTAATTTAATAAGTCTTTATAAAGTGGGAATATCCTTGTTATGACATTTATAGGAGTTGCAAAGTCCTACAATTTACTTGAGCCTATAACCAAACCAAGACAATTAATAATGCCCCCGCCCAAAGTCGTTACTCGGTATTCCTACGACTTTATTTCAGAATAAGTGCACCCCAGGCATACGCCGATGCATAATCGACGCTATCGATTAGGGGTGGGCCTTGTCAGGCACCAATAGTACTATCCAAATATCCCTTTGGTTTCTCATTCCTGAATAAATGATTATAGTGGGGAGGTCTCAACCCCGAGTGGCGATCTTTACTCAAGTATCCAGCCCGTCATACAATCCCAACATATCTTTCCCCCGTAAAAACGTTAAATAGTTTAGAAATGGGGCCGTGAGACTCACCTGTAACTGTGCTCGGCTCAAAGAAAATAGTAAAGTCTGTGATCCCGTACCTACAAAGGTTCTAGGCGTATAAGTCACTTACACCTATGGTGTATGTGCCTTGGCAAGTTGTACACCCAACTTCCCGACCACGTCTTTATCCCAATTCCCGTTTAATAGTTTCGTATCCTAGGTTCAATGGCGATGGATTACCCTTTTCTTACAAGTCATATATTATTCTTATAATTATTCTTTATGACTTGTACAACATTATACTTGACACGACTCCACCCAACGTATAATTATTTTCCCATTCAAATAATTATACTTAGGATCTTTTCGCTCAATATAAAGTGTTTTCTTATTAATCGACCCGACTTACTTTGCCACATATTTATTTTCCCATTTAAATAAATATGCTAAGTCTTTGTCGTTTGGTAACATAATCTTAACGCCCGACTAGACTTACCACACCGTACATTTATTTTCCCATTTAAATAAATGTACTAGGATCTTGTCGGTATTCACGCGTTCGTAGATATATCTCATCTACTCGTCTCGGTTTTCCTTCTCGCACATCTATTTTCCCATTTAAATAGATGTACTAGAATTCCGTCGGAAACGAGTATATGTAGATATACCATTGCGTGGATACTACTTGTTAAGTTCATGTGTCGTTTAGCGTTTTTAGTTTGTTATGTTCCTCTTTTCCCACGAATATTGTTACTACACTTAGGAAAGTGTTACGCACGTTTCACCCTTGTTATATATATTTTATTTCCGTAAAATATATATGTATATTTTTATCTCGACGTAATAAGTCCGTTTACGTTGGTTCGTGCAACTAAGTTCGTTAGTTAGCGTTTTTCATATCTATTTCCGTTGCGTGTTCTTATGGAAGTATTGTTCCAACTTCCGATTCCGAACGTTTATTTTCTCGGAAAAATATATTATATACGTTTTAGCCCGACTCGTCCAACTTGTTACCAAAAACGTTTCCGATACTTTTATATTCCCATTTATATAAAAGTACCTTATTTTTGTACAAGTCTTTCCAAGTATTTATTTTATAAAATCTTACTTCATAAAATACTCGCGTTACTTTATTTATTTTTATAAAACGTCCATTTTATAAAAATATACTTTTTACTTAAAATGCCCAAGTAGGCTATTATTATTTACCAATTCAACCTTGTAAATCGTTACTTACACTTTTTGACACTAATATTTCTATCATTGTGTTTTTGGTCCAATACTTCTAAAATATTTATTTTAGTCCATTGGTTTCCAAGTTTGTCATATTTAATCCTTTTAATTTTCACTTGTAGCGTTTTTCACTAAATCATTCATGGTTATTATTTTTCTTCCACTTTAGTGGACTTTGAAGAACCATTTTCATCATGTTTAGTTGTTTCTACTCCTTTTTACTTTTAATGATCTTCTAATCCATCCTAGATGTCAATAATAAGCTTATTCCATATTTTAATCCAAAACATCAAATTTTTACTCATCCAAGTGGGTGGACTTTGAAGAACTAACTTTTCCATCTATGGCTTTCTAACTCATTTTATTATTATTATATCATCCTATGATGATTAAAACCATATTTCATCATATTCAAGTCTTTTTCCCAAATCATGTTCCACTCATCTTCTAACCCAAGTGTATGTTATTATTATTACATTTTCTCACAATATCACTTTTATTAATGTTAATCCAAGATTTCTTCATGTTATTATTCCTTTATTTTTATTCTTGTAAGATTCATCCTCTTTATGTTTCAAAACCATACTTTACCCATCAATGTACAACTTGCTCATAAACACTTAATATGAACATTAACAAACAAAACAAGATTAAAACTTACTACTAGCTCAAGGCTAGGGGAGACAAGAACCTTGGATTGGATGGGGTTTTAGTGTGTTCTTCCAAAGGGTTAAGCTCCAAGCTCTTAACACACAAGAAGGGGTTTTGAAGGATGATGATCTAGAGGTAATTTGGAGTAGTAAAAATTGCAAGAACAATGTTGATGTGGGGGTGTAATGCCACGGCCACAAGGAAGAAGAAGAAGAAGTTTTTGTGTTTTTGCTTAAGTGTAATCTTGATGTTATCCTTATAATCTTCTACTCAATCTCCAAAGATCACCAATATCTTGCAAGGATTGGTTAGGAAGATTATGGAAGATTTATGAAAAGATTTTGAAAATCAAGTGGGATATGGAGAGGGTGTATGGGCCGAGTTTGGAGAGAGAGGGAGAAGAAATGATTGGGTTAACTCTCTTGCCCAATCTTATTGCATGCATTCTCATCATTAGGAATGATTTGGAAAAGATTTTAGAAAACTTAAGTGAACTCCCACTCCAAGTGGCCCAAGGCCGGCCCCTATGGGTGTTTGGTGGGGTCCACCTTGCAAATTATTATCCATAATATGTTTAAGTTACTTCCCTTCGGGTACCGCCCGGGTATCTCTCGAATTTTCGTCGCGTTTTCCCTCGATATTAAAATACCGTTAATATTTATAAAATTATGTCCAGTTAAATTACTGATAATTTATTTCGGTTTTTGTCGGGTGAATTTTCGTGTTACGCGCGTATCGGGTGCGGTATGCGCACTTTATTCGTTACCGGGAGATTCGTGCTTTAAGCTTTTACGTATGGCTTTGGGTTCCCAAAACTCATAATATTTTGTGAAAATATTATTTATTTTATGTTCCGGGTGTCCGGTGTTCGTTTCGCTTATTTCAGTTTTACCGGGTAATCGCCAGTGTCCATACCGGATAGTTTTGCCTGCGCACGATCCTATCATGCTTTGCTATTAAACTCATGCATTCCTATGCATTATTTGGGAATTCCTATCTTTCTAAGGCCTCAATTAAATATTCAGCACATAATTACGGTTAATTACGTTAATCGCGTTTAATTAATTAGTACGGGATTACCTTAATTTTGCCGGTTGTTACAATTTTACCCTCATTTTAGGGTTGTTAATGAAAATAAAGTTCTTAACTTTTGGGTATCTTAAACTACCCTTGCATCATGCATTATAATATAGTAAAAATGACAGGTAAACAGGCAATAAGCTGCGCCGAGTAATTGCCAATTTAGTCCCTAAGATTTGGTCAAAAATGCCTCTTTAGTCCAAATAATTTTTTTTTCTCATCTCTGTCCCCAAGGTTTCGCATTTTTTGTCACTTTCATCCAACCCCCTAACCCCGTTAAGAAAAGTCAGTTAACTCAGAGGTATTTTGGCCACTTATCAATTATCCCTTATCCTTGTTCTTAAACACCACCTAATCTAATCCACCTACTTAAACCCACCTCATTTCTCTTTCTTTGCACACCAACAAACCTGCGCACACACACTTACTGTGTAAGATGAGAGCATTGACCGATCACTATCTCTGGTGACCGGCGCCAGTAGACCTTCCCTCTCCAGAATCCACCTGACAACCATCTCCTCCCACCCTCTCCATTATAAACCATGTTGCCTCTGTTCCGATTATCACCACCACGACCCCTCCTCTATTTCTATTATAAACCCCTATCCACCTCTTTGTCTTCATAATCGGACAGTCACCAAGTTATGGTGACTGTCATTAGGCTCTTGTAACCCTAAACCGAACCTTACCCTTCCTATATATCCCCGATCTGTACTCGGTATGCCACCCATAAAACACTCGATCATCTTGTTCACCCACCCACACACATCGACTGAGCAACCTTATTCCTACGCGTGAACAACCTAAACCCACAATCAGGAGCAACGTTATTCTTTGAAAACAATCCGAGATGGTTGTGGTGGGGTTAATTGATGAGAACGGTTGGAATATGTAAGATTGATGCGGAGGTTTTACCGGTGATGTGATTGATAGCCACCGTCTTCTCCATTGTGATTAAAAACCACCGTCGTCTTCATAACACACAGTGTGTGTTTGTTAAGTGGTGGTTGTTCCAATAAATGATGAAGACGCAGTAGGGGCTCTGTCAAGGATGCCGTTGACATAGAAAAGTGGTTGTGTTTCTAAGGTGGTTGTGGTAGTGTGGGTGGTGGTTGAGAGAGAGATAAGTTAGAAAGATAGATTTGTTACATGTGAATTGGGCTTTCTTTTGCCTCTGATTGAGATGATCTGTTTAACGATTTAGGAATTAGGGTTTCGAATCAAAGAGAGAGATAAAGAGAAAGAAATTTAAATTTAAAATTGCTTTTTGGATTAAAATGGGAAAAAAAGATATATATGCAAAGTGACTAAAATACCCCTGAGTTAATTGATTTTTCTTGACGGAGTTAGGGAGTTGGATTAAAGTGTCAAAAAATGAGAAACCATGGGGACACAGATGAGAAAAAAAACTATTTGGACTAAAGAGGCATTTTTGGGCAAACCTCGGGGACTAAATTGGCAATTAACTCGAGCTGCGGCGCTACCCCTTTTGAATTGTAAATCCTACCCTACTAAAATAAAATTCAGGTTCTTGAAGGACAGAGAATCACTATGTACAACTTTTTCACCCGATTAAGGAATCGGATTGCTTCATGGGCAAGAGATCCAAATATATCAAAAGCAAAGGGCACAAACACGTGTTAATTCTTTAAACGGACTATTTCAAGTTTCACCACCTTTTTAGACTCCGGCTTTAAAACTGTTTGCCACGCCACACAAAACTAGTATCTCGAAGTCCCACCAGAGGGGACACTCCAGTAAGATCTACACATGCATCTAAATTTGGCTTGCTCACACTATATATATATATATATATATATATATATATATATATATATATATCTTCTATAATATATAAATGAAAGCTAATGAGGGACACATGGCATCTAATAAGGGCTTCCTTTAAGTTTTTCCCGCTCATTTTATTGGGTCAACTAAATGGGTCATGGATACTCCATCTACTATTAAATTATTTTTTTTCTCTCATGTGCATGGCACATGCACTTTTGCCCGTGATTTTTAAACGTTAATAACATTTTTAAACGACATTTTTTTGAAAAAAAAGATTACACCAAATTAACGAGCGTTTTATTATCTTTTCAACGAGTACCATAGTACTATATATATAAAAAAACGAGCGCTTTATTACTAATGGGTCTACTCTGAAACAAATTTCTAATGACAACATCTGTTGAGTGCAAACCACTGCTGTCATCAGAAGTTTGTTTCATAATCTGTTGCTTGCTTCATCCGTGGATAATCATCAGTGGTTTTCAATCAGCTCTTTCATTTATCAGTGGTTACCAAAGGCAGAAGCACAACTACCAATGAATGGATTTCCAGCTTTAATTGGATTTAGTTCTCCCGTGTTTTAACACGGGATTTCACCTAGTGTGTGTATATATATATATATATATATATATATAGGGTAGGGGTTTGTGTAAAAAGTCCATTATTCCTAAGATGTATAACAAGTCTATGACTCTATGCAAACATTGTGTTTTAAGTTTTTGGGGAAATGTTTTATATTCTTTTGGTATTGTTTTATATAGAAAAACAATAAAAGTAACAATTTAAAACACAATCAAATAAATTCTAAAAACACACTGATTATCTTTAGAACACACTGATTATATTTGTTTGCATAGTGTTTTAGATTTAATGATTAAAATATATTTAATTGTGTTTTAAATTTTTATTTTTAATGTTTTTCTATATAACACAATATCAAAAGAATATAAAATATTTTTCCTAAAATTTAAAACACAATACCTACATAGACTTCATACACTTCTTAGGAAAAATGGACTTTTTGGCCAACTCCTTATATATATATATATATATATATATATATATATATATATATATATATATATATATATAGGGTGAGTTTATGGTACAAAGGGTGTGTTTTGTGAGAAAGGTGAGAAGTAATTGTGTCCTTTAGACGATGTTGATAGATGGTTGAGATTAAATAAATGGCAAAGTTGTAAATTGTGTTCTAATTTAATTAATAAAATGAGGGTTGTTGGGGTATAATTTTCAAAACACTAAAAAATCCATTAAATATCTCTCTTCATTTAAGGATACCATATCTTTCTCTCTCTTCTTTTTAATTCGGTTCCCTCTCTCTCTTCCCCCTCCCTCTCATCAAGCTTACATACCTATAAAATCATAAAAAAACCTCACACAAAAGAGTTTCAGAAACTGCCGGTGTGTTTTATCTTCAAAGATGATGATGGCGTTTAACCTACTGATGACGATTGTGTTTTATGTTCATATAAACCCACCGTCGGTGTGTTTAGATGAAAAACAAATAGATGGTATCCTTAAACCTACAACATGTGTGTTTTATCTTCAAAGATGACGATGGTGTTTAACCTACTGCCGGTGTGTTTTATCTTCAAAGAAAGAGATATTGGGTTCTCTATATAAATGTTTGTTTGGATTTTGTGTTTTAACTTCATTGAGTTTAAATCTCTTCATTAAGGGTTTCTATTTAATGTTTTTCGGGGTTTTACTTATTTTTCATTCCATTTTTTCTTTATTCTGTGTTTTATATCTGTTTGATGTTTTGTAGCCTAAAATGGTGGACATTGGGTGTGTTTTATCTTTCATCAAAAAGCGTGTTTTATTGTGTTTTGTATTTGTGTTCATGTTTCCCCTGTTGTACCTTCGTATTAGTGTGTTTTATGTTTAAAGCATAAAAACACAATGTCCATGAAGTTAAAACACAACGTATAACACACAACTTGGTATTAAAAGACATTAGGTATGGGTTTTTCTCCACCAACCAAAACTCTCATACATATTAAGAATAAATATAAAAGTTTTTACACCATAGTTTAAGGATTGGAATGAATAACCATAAATAAATAATAAACTAGCAATGAGAACAAAGGACCTTTGATAGTCTCTGTCATGGTACAATTTGTCCATGACTTTGATTAAGTTTTAGGGCATGTTTGGTAGCCTCTTAATGAGGCTCTGAACCATTCAGCTCTGAATGGTCCAGCATTCAGACTGTTTGTTTCAACCTAAAAAAAAAGCTCTGAATGGAATGATTAAGAGCTGAATCATTCAGACTTGGTGCATAGCTGAATCATTCAGCACTTAATCATTCAGAGCCTCTTAACCATTCAGACCTCTTAATGATTCAACACTTAATCAACCAAACAACCCCTTAATATAGAATATTGATTGTGGGTGGGTTAAAATCATTAGAAAATTTGTGTTAATAATTAATATAGAATACTGATTGTTATTATCTTGTTCGAATCAAATCCCTAAAACTTCTCCTACATTAAAATTGATTAAAAATAGAATATTGATTGTTATGTGTATAATTACATAATTAACCTTGAGATTAATTTAACCTAATGCCACGTGTCAACATGTAAAGCCTTCTTATCCTTCTTACAAAACCTAGCCTTTGTACCCGAACCTTTATCTTTCTCTCTCTCTCTCAATATATATATATATATATATATATATATATATATATAGGTAGAGGATCCGGTAGGAAAATTGTTTTGTATAGGAAGTGTAGGAAGTATTTTCAACCATTAGATCAAATCTAATTAAATCTTTAGATGAAGGGCATTATAGACTTTTTATCCATCTTTTATTTATTACAAACCCACTAAATTAGCAACTAACATCTGGATATTTATGAAACTTAATCATCCTAAATTAACTAATTTTTCATTATTTTTCATAAGAATCATAAGATATTCATATCAAATAAGTTGACCAATACCCAAAAACTTGTTCGATTCTTCAAACATATAACCTATCTCTATCACTTGTTCGATTAATCTAGTCATGGCAGAAGGTTAACATAAGGAGTGTTTTATAATAAAGTCAGGAGTGTTTTATAATGAAAGAGAAACTAGTATGCATTAATAAGGAGTATTTTATAATATCATCGGAAGTGTTTTATAACAGTATAACATCAAGAGTGTTTTATAACTGGAGGTGTTTTATAACAAACAAAACACCGTTGAAATGTTTTAATCCACAACAACAACTACACCTAATATACATAAACATTTAAACACTTCTTATGTTTATCCATATAGAACAATCAACTAACAAAAACCTTATATAAAACACTTCTGATGTTACGATTTCATAACAAATAAAACATTGTTACGTGTTTCTTACACGTAAGATGAAGATGAATGTTGAAGATATGTGCACAATTGATTTTGTTTTGTGAAATAAATGTTTGAGTTTGAATGATATTAATGAAAATAATAATTAGGAGAGATAGAGGGGGGGGGGGGGATACTATAAATGTAGAAAGCATTCAAACAGTTTCTAAAAATATTTATATAAAATGACCTTGACACCCTCATTTAAAACACATATTGACGATGATACCCTTATATTCTATAATATATTATTTAGATTTTAAACACCATCCCATCTTTTAATCTCCACCATCCATCTTTAAATCTAATGGTTGAAAACACTTCCTACATGTTGGATCAGTATGCTCTTTAACAGTTTACTTGCCTATGAACACTTATGTGCTTAGCAAGTTTAATCAGTTTTTGCACAGCGGAATGAGTTAATAAAGTTTCACTATCAACAGGAGTTATTACTCCCCCTGGATGTTTGTAAACTAAAGACACGTTAATGAGAATCTAAGTATTGAATGTATATGACAATAAATAAGCAAATAGATTCACAGTTAATGAAATGGAATAACAAGTATAAGCTTTAAAGGATTTCAGTTTTCTATTAAAATCAATGTCTAAAACAGAGGGATGAACCCATCTATTTATAGACAGGCAAATACATGAACCTTGTTACAAAAGCAAGTCTGCAACAAGTTGCAGTCTTGGAACTTGTACAAAATGATAAAGTAATAATAAACAAATAAACTACTGAAACATAAGGGTGGTGGAAAGATTCTATTACAAGTGCTGATGAATGACCAACTACTGATAAGTAGTTTGCCTTCAGTAGTTCTTCAATAAACTTGTCTGGTTTGACTTCAGAACTTCTGATCTTTCTTCTTCAGTACTTGTTGAATCCTTCTTCAGTACTTATGTCTTCTTTCTTTAGTAGTTTCATACTTAGAATAATTTGGCAGAAGTATGAATTAGACTAAGGTTGGCAAAAAGAGGTTTCTTCAATCCTTTATGCCCTTACAATCTCCCCCTGGATTGATGAAGCCAAAACCTTATCTAATTCTTTATTTTCTTATTCTGTCTTCAACAATCTTCCAGATTTCTTTGAACATGGAAGTCTTGAGTTGGTTCAGTTGTTCATCTGTGAGAGATCCTTGTTCAGGTTCAAGATGTTGAATTGTAAGCAAGTCTTGTGTAGATAGGTTCTTCAGTTCATTCATAGATTTGATGGCCTTGCTTGAATGATCTCTCCTTGTCACCAATACTGAGTTGGAATCAGTAAAGGACCACTTCATAATTAGAACTTTAGATCTGTCAAAATCTAAAGTGTAAGGGACCATGCTGGATCCCTGGGATGTTCCTGAGTGTTGGATGTTTTCTATTTCAATGACCTTCAGGTTGGATTCTCTTCTATCTTATGTTTGCACCACATTAGGTATTTCAAATGTAGGTAAGTGATGTTCAGTGATTACCCTTGTGTGCAGTCTATCAGTTATAGTCTTCTGGATTTGGTAAGCAAATGTTGAAGGATCCCTGAATTGTGTTAGTAGAGGCTTTTCTTCAATATCAAAGTCTCCTTGTACAACTGTATTGCCTTCCAGCAATACCATCTTGAAGTCAGTTTTTATGTTGTTCTCTTGCTTTCTTTTGGTAGCAGGCCTTGAATGTCTACCACCAGAAGTTCTAACTACTAAAGTTGACACTTCAGAAGTTTTGTACTTCTCTGGATTTACAGCCTTGTCAGCCTTGAATCTTTTATAGGTGTCAAATAATTTGTCTTCTCTCTACTTTGACACCGAGGCTTTTGAACCAAAGTCATTGGCTACCAATTCTTCTATTATCTCAGCTCTCTTTGCCCTTCTGTCTTTCTCAGTGGCAATCTTGTCAGCAATAAGTTGAGCTCTTCTTGTTAGCTCATCTATTGAGAGCCCTTTGAGTGAATAGGCTTTTGTCTTGCTGTTCGTTGTAATAAAAGACCCCAGTTGTTGTCTTTTGTCTTCTTCAGCAACTCTTTCAATCTCAGCTTGTCTATTCAACTCTTCTTCATAAGCTTGAAGCTTTTCAGTGTAGCTCTAATCTTCCCTTGCTTCCAGGCTGTTCTAGATCTCATCTTCCTTAGCCTTTCTTTGTGCTACAAGTAAACTCTTCTCCAGTAGTTCTTTGGACATTGAAATGGGAGAAGGGTTTAGTACAGCCATTTGAGTGGTTGTAGGCCTTGGAATAGGAGTTGGAATGTGTTCAGTTGCCATGGAAGGCTCTTCAGTTTGTATGTTGGAAGTGTTAACTACTGAAGTGTTGATAGAAGTATCAACTACTGAAGGATTGTCTTCAGTACTTTCTGAGTCTTCAGAAGTTTCTTCATTATGGCCTTGGGAAGGTTCAGCTTCAGCTTCAATTGTAGAAAGAAGCCTATCTTGATCTTCTTTTTCTTTTTGGGCTTTTTCTGTCAGTTGTTGTTGTTGTAGAGCCACTCTTGCCTTTATCCTGGCTTCCAGTGACTCTCTTGGTTCCTTAATCTTCTCTCCCTTTTTGGATTCATCCACTTCTGGAAGTCTGCCAGGTTGAGAAGTTCTACTAGATAACTTAGCAAGCTGCCTTGTATTGTTGTCTATTTTGTTGGACAGCTCACTTAGTTTGTTATTGATCACCTCAAATTGAGCTTTGGTTTTCAACTCCCAAAAGGTTGTGAAAGTTTTGAGGTGATCAGAAATGAGGGTGTTCATCATCTGGTATAGGGGACCATCTGGGCTGCATAGGTGGTTCATGTCTATGCTAGATGACCCAAGGAATTGGGTAGGCATTTTTAGTGAGGGGGTGTTTTGGGGTAATCTTCATAATGTACTAAAGATGCTACTTTAGGGGAATCAAGGATTAAGTGGACTTTAACCTGATCTGTTGTGACCAGCTCTTTGAGCTTAGAGACACCAGATTCAGGACCTTCACTAGCAGCTGTTGTAACATTTCGCATTTAATACTTGTACGTTACGATTATTATGAATAAAACGTCAAGTTTCATCATTATTCGTCTTTTAAAAATATTTTTGTGACGCATTTGGACCCCTAATACAATACTATATATATATATATTATACATAATTGTGTGGAACAATTGTCAAAAAATAAATGGCTTGGGCCGGGATTCGAACCCGCGCCCACAGCCGGGTCAACCAAACACAACAGCACAACCAGTTAGTCTACACAACACCTTTGGTTTATCTCCAGCACGATTTAATTATATAACGTATTAGGTTATCAACAGTTGACTTAGGAAAGTCAACTGTGATGAATGATTACCATAATCAAACAATTCAAACGCGTATTGATCCTCTATATGGAATGAATTGATGATTGTTGACTATTACGCGTACAATTACACGGCCAATCTTCGTTAAAACATTCCAATTAAGGGCCAATCAACGCGTCATCATCTTCATTAAGGTCAACTTTCCAATTTCATCAACCCGAACCCTCTCCCTATAAATTGAACCTCCCAATTCTGTCTCAACTCGCCGAAACACCTCTCTACACCTTCAATTTCTGGTTTAATTCAGCTTTCAAAGCTTCTTGATCGAGTTTTGACTCTTCTGTTGACCAAGCGATTCATACGCGATTCGTGTTTGTAAGTTCTTTATTATTGATGGGTTTTGTTCATCGGCCTATACACAACAATAACCCTATGTTCAATTGGGTTATTGTTGTATAAATCGTATTATTGTTAGGCTAGGGCTCGTATGAACTCGAATTGGGGAAGAACACCAACGCAGATCTGTATATTTATTTTAAACAGACAGAAACCAAACACAACCACTGATCTAGATCAAGTGGTTGTGTGTGTTGTTTGTGAGCCGGAGCACGCGAGTTCGAGTCCCACATCAAACGGTTTAATCTTTTTCTTTTAAAAGATTTATAAAACATTTTCAACATATACTATATAATTAATTTCAAGCTAGTTTAATCGTTCTCAGGGTTCAGACCAACTGGTCTGAACTTGTGATTTAAAACCCGAACCAGTCCCAAACCCGGGTTTGATTCTTCGCATCAACAAAACATTTTTTTTTCATTTAAGCATATATATATATATATATATGTATATATATATATATATATTCCCTTGTATTTTTAAAATTCATTTTAAAATACTAAAACTCTTTTATAAATTCTACAAAAATTATTTTATGTTATTCTAGTAGGAAAGTTAAACTTACAATTTTTAGTTTTCCAAAATTTATTTATTTAATATATATAATAAATAATTCAAGTTTATTCTATTTTATTTATAAAATTCTATAAAAATATCAAAACAATTATATAAATTTCCACAAAAATTATTCTGGGTTTGTGTAACGTTAAACTTTTCTGAAATGATTTTTATTTCTGAAAAATCATTTATTTAATATTTTTAATCAATTTTTGTTAGTTTTAATCATAAATAAATCATAATAAATTTATTTTTCAATATTTTTGCACCAAAATTTTATATAAATTATTTCTATTTATTTGGAACAGAAATACAATTTTTAATTTAATAATTCTTTAATTTTAGTATATTTAAATATTAAAGTTATATTTTGACAATTTGTAATAAATAGATTTAATATTCTATTTTTAAGAAAATAATTTTATAAAAATTATTTTCATACTTAAAACTTTATATTGTGACCGTCTTTAATTTAAAATTTACAAAAAGACTTTTGTTTATTTATTTATCAAATTCCTCATATTTATTAAACATTTTATTTATTAGTCAAACGAAATACTTATCCCCAATTCGAAACCCTAGAAAATATTTGTAGACTAGAAAGACTTAGACATATTTATTACCTTAATTATAGGGTAATACTTGGCATCGTTGGGCAACACATATTCTATTTTCACGAGACATAACATTTTGTTAAGGTGAGTTTTACATAGCCCCTTCTCTATTTCACTATTTTTGGGTGAAACATGTTACAACATTCTATATGCAATTCAATCATAAAGTGTCTATGTGTTTTTCTATGTTGCATTATGTCTTAAACATGACTAGGGTAAGCACAATATTCTAGCATAATCATTAACATTGATCAGCCGACGGTATACAATGATAGATCTATTGGACTGACAATCCCACCCGGATACGTACCTCCTACATAGGTAGCGTGGGTGATTGTTATTGCATAACATAATTGAGTGAACCATGAGCATATGGGATGGACCACAATATTCTAGTCACAAGGGTTGATTATACACTCGATTTACTGCTAGTATGTTTTCACATATGGACTAGACTTGCCATGACACTTGAATTGTACAAGCTTTATTCGATTATCAAAACCTATGTAATTCTCACCAACTTTTGTTGACCCAAAAATATTTTCAAAATTAACATGTTTCAGGTAACAATGAAGCTGAGGCTTAGAGTATGCATGAGGAAATACTATGAAGTTTTTTTTGAAGTTATTTGAAGTTATTGCTTTATTTGATATCATGTATTTGGGATTTCTAGACATCATTTCATTTTGGATATTTATGTTATGAATAAATTATTTTAAATTTCAATTTATACCATGTACTACTGAAACAATCATCAATACGTGACATCCCGATGTTTCCGCCATCGGTTGTGGTGTTACAGCTGTCAATTCATGTTTTGTGGATTGTGAATCATCATCCAAATTAATGGAATCATCTGAATCCCTGATGACATCGTCAATGAGGACATTATCAGTTGTACCATGAGCTAGGCCCAACCTAGTTGTCTCATGAACCTCTGTTTCTTGGTTCTGAGGATTTCCTACCTCACGCATAAAGCCTTCATCAATACTTGCCACAAGTGAGGTCTTAGCTATTTTACTTCTGTCCTCAGGTCCACCACTGGGTGGTAAATGAGTAGTAGCAGCCTCAAATGTACCTAAGGTCTCTAAGCTTGGGCTTAGAATCCCTGGTTCATCCTCATCTCTTGGGTTAGGGCTAAAGACATCCACATTCATGTCAAAGTCTGATGGTATGTCCCCTGTTTGATGTGGTTGTTGGGACTGACATGCTCTGCTGGGATAGTCTCTTTTAGCCTAGAGAGAAGTTTGGCAATTTCTATTGTTGTGTGTGATGGTTCTGGTTTAGTAGTTTGGGGTAAAGGTTCAGCAGTTTCAAAAGAAGGGTCAGTAGTAATGGTTTTCTTGAATTTCTTTCTTTTGAAATGAATGGTAATAGGCGCTCTTTTGGGGGTTTGAGATGGATGAGACTGAGAGGATGTTTCAGTCACATCCTTAACAAGTGCAGATTGCACATCAGCAGTTTCAGGCATCTCAACTTCTTGAACTGCCTTTCTTTTAAGGTTGGTGGGTTTTGGTTTTTGTTGTTTGGGTTTCTTGGCCTTTTTGGGTGAGGGTTTGGAAGATGATGGTTCCATGGGGACTTTTTCTGGTTCCCCTTGGTCATCTTCTGGCCAGGCAGCCGGTTTGTTATGCCTTGAGTATGCTTGTTAGGTTAGGGATTTAAAACCATTGTTTTTCCCACAAGCACCTCATCTCCAAGTTCTTTAATTATGCAATGCAGTATGAACCTTGGATACAACAAAAACTTCTTTTTAGAATTTAGTTGCTTCAACACAACTCATTAAAGAAAAGTGCTGATGCCCTGAATTTTGTTTCATTCACAATGGAATGAAAAATTGGCTGAAAAGTAGAGGGCATTTGATCATAAGATCTAGTTTTTGGACTCAAGCACATGATGATGTAATGAAACAAAAGTTTATATTTTGGTTCAAAATATTTCTTAAAAATTGTTGCATGTGAGAGAGTACCTTGGTAACCACACTCTATCATGGTTAAATGAATTTCAGAGTTGGGAAAATTATCTGGTGCATCCACATCATCCAGACCCAGTCTAATTCCCAGAGTAGCTGCTGTGATTGCCGTTACTTTCTCTTTTATAGTTGATTTGAGGGAAATAACTTGATCATTCACTGTCACCGTCTCGTAGTTTGCCCAGAATTCGTTAAGAGTTTCAGTATGGATTGGAGGATCAATGGTGAGGGCAGTGAAGTATTGGGATTTGAAGACTAAATCAATGATTTCGTCGTATTGGGACCACGCTTCTTGTTTCTCAAAGTAGCCTCTTTGATTGTGTCCCTGTTTCAGTATAAGAGCCATGTGGTTTGTGTGTGGGTGGATCGAACAGTTTTTTTGTTTGCAGATTAGGGTTTGAGAGTGTTTTTTTAGAGAGAAGGAGGGAATTTTGCTTTTTGAAAGGATAAGTGATGGAAAAGGTGTTTATCAGAAGTTTATAACCGCCCTAGGTCAAACTTCTGAAGTGGGAAATGTCTGATTTACCCTTAATGACAAAACTGCTGATGAAGAACAACTTTCATCAGTAGTTACCATTTTCTCTTCAGTAGTTTGTTAACAACTGATGAGAATGCTTATAAACACTTTATTCATAACTTCTAAACTTTATTTTATCAGAAGTTAGTCATTTTTCAGAAAATATTCCCATACTGATGGTTTGTACATCAGTAGTTTCTCTCTTTTTGTTTTTCAGAAGTTTTATGACAGTCAAATGTAAGTGAAAATAAAAATATGTGCAGAAAAATAAAAGAAACATTTACAAATTTAGCATCCCAAGCATGGATACTAACTTCTAAAATGTTGATGTGTCAAGGGGTTTTGTGAATATGTCAGCTATTTGATTAGCTGTTGTCACATGCTTCACTTCAATCTTGCCTTTTTCATAGCAATCCCTTATGAAATGATACCTGATTTCAATATGTTTAATTTTTGATAACTGAACAGGATTTTGAATGATGCTAATGGCAGATTTACTGTCTACAAGCAATGGTGTCTTGGTCTCTTTGATTTTATAATCAAGAAATTGATATTGGAGCCATTGTATCTGTGATGTACAACTTGCAGCTGCAATGTATTCAGCTTCAGCAGTTGAAGTTGCAACAGATGTTTGTTTCTTTGATTGCCAGGACACTAGACAGTTTCCCAGGAATTGATAACCACCAGATGTTGATTTTCTTGACATTTTGCACCCTGCATAGTCACTATCTAAAAAAGCTGTTAACTTGGTATTGCTAGAAGCAGGATACCAAATTCCAAGTGTAGGAGTTCCTTTCAGATATCTGAAGATTCTTTTGACTGCAATGAGGTGTGATTCCCTAGGAGCTGATTGATATCTAGCACAGACACATGTTGAAAACATAATATCTGGTCTAGAAGTAGTTAGATATAAAAGGGAACCTATCATACATCTATACATGGTTTGATCAACCTGTTTTCCTTGATCATCTGGTTCAACTTGTGTGGTTGGTGTCATGGGAGTGGAACATGATTTACAGTCTTGTAAAGAAAATTTGTTCAATAATTCTTTAACATATTTAGATTGATGTATACAAGTTCCATTTGATTGTTGTTTAATCTGCAGTCCTAAAAAGTACTGCAGCTCTCCCATTGTACTCATCTCAAATTTTGATTGCATGAGTTTCTTAAATTCATCACACAGTTTTGTGTTTGTTGAACCAAATATGATATCATCAACATAAATTTAAACAAGTAAGACATGATTTCCAACATGTTTTATGAAAAGAGTTTTATCAATGGAGCCTCTTGTAAAGTTATTTTTGAGCAAAAAGTTTGAAAGTGTTTCATACCAGGCTCTAGGAGCCTGTTTTAGCCCATAAAGAGCCTTGTCAAGTTTGTATACCCACTCAGGATGAGAAGGATCCTCCAACCCAGGTGGCTGACAGACATACACTTCCTCTTTGATTTTTCCATACAAAAATGCACTTAACATCCATTTGAAAAAAAATTATTTTGTTGGAAATAGCATAAGCCAAGAATAACCTGATGGCTTCAAGTCTTACAACTGGAGCAAAGGTTTCATCATAGCCAATTCCCTCTTCTTAAGAATAACCTTTTACCACCTGTCTTGCCTTGTTCTTGATAATCATACCAGCTTTATCTTGTTTATTCCTAAAAACCCATCTTGTGCCAATTGGTATCTTGTTTGGTGGTAAGGGACAGTTTTCCCAGACCTGTTGCTTCCTGAATTGGAGCACTCTTCTTGCATAGCCTGCACCCAATTGTTGTCTTTGAGGGCTTCTTGGTACTTCTTAGGTTCCAACTGAGAAATGAATGATGAGAAGAAGCAAAAGTTGGAAAGCTGGTTTCTTGTGAGAACACCTGATGCAATATCACCATGATTTGATCCAATGGATGATCCTTGTGTTCAATCAGTTGTTGTAAACCACTGACAGGTGTAGGTGGCTCTTGTACTTCTTCAAACAAACCACTGAGGTTAATAATATTTGGTTTAGCTGTTTGAACATCTTTAGTAGTTGTGGGAGCTGAAATAGATGTTTGAGTTTGTACATCAGCAGTTGTTGAATCAGAAGTTTGTGAAACTTCTGATGGTTTGAAAGTTGACTTCATGACTGTATTAGGAGTCCATGGTGCTGGATCCTCATCATCAAACCTTTGATCACCATAATAAGTAGGTTTAGATGAAGTGACAATCTTTTCAGGTCCGAAATGGAAGCTGTCAAGTTCAAAGAGTTTAGCAGGATGTGCTGGAATGAGAGTGTGTTTTGACTCATTGAACTTGACATTAATGTTTCTTCTACTATCTTGGTTCTTGAATTAAAAACATTGTAGGCTTTTCTAGTGGAAGAGTAACCAAGAAAATAACCTGAATCAACTTTAGCAGCAAACTTTGAAATAGAGTCTTTAATGTTTAGAATGAAACATTGATATCCAAAAGCCCTGAAAAAGGAGATAAGGGGTTTAATGCCATGAAGAACTTCATAGGCAGTTTTGGAGTGTCTCTTGTTAACAAGGACTCTATTCTGAACATAACATGCGGTGTTGACTGCTTCAGCCCAGAAATACAATGGTAGGCCTGAATCAGCTAACATGGTTCTTGCTGCTTCAATTAATGTCCTGTTCTTCCTTTCTGCCACACCATTTTGTTCAGGAGTTCTGGGAACATTGAATTGTCTAATAATCCCTTTAGACAAACAGAATTCATCCAGAGTTTTGTTCCTGAACTCTGTCCCATTGTCACTTCTAATGGCTTTGACAGAAAGAGAATGTTGTTTCTCTACTTGTAGAATGAAGAACTTGATGATTTCAGCTGCCTCATCCTTGGAAAATAAGAAGAAGACCTATGGGAATCTTGAATAGTCATCAATGATGACTAGGGCAGTACTTCTTCTTACCAAGGCTCATGATTTTTACTGGCCCAAATAAGTCCATATGGAGTAGTTGAAGACGTACAGTTGTTTTAGATTCTTCAATAGACTTATAGGATGACTTATGCTGCTTTCCCTTTAAACAGGATACACAGTGTTCTTGACACTGGTATACTTTCAAGGGTAGACCTCTGACCAAGCCCATTTTTGTGACTTTATTTATGGTTTTAAAGTTCACATGGCCAAGTCTCTTGTGCCAGAGATCGGTCTCTGAAGTTGATGCCCTTGAGAAGAAACATGCAGTGTTGTTCAGTACTTTGTCTTTTTCAATGTCCACTACATAGACATTGTCACATCTTTTGGCTATCAACAAAGTATGATCTTCAATGATCTTCTCTATCAACTTCTGTCCTTCTGGTGATATGATCTTGCATGCTGTCTTTGTGAAAAAGGAAGAATATCCTTTATCACACATTTGTGACACACTCAGCAAGTTGTACTCAAGGTTTTCTACCAGATTGACCTTACCAAACTGTATTTTGCTAGAAGAGACATTGCCATGTCCTAGCACATAACCCTTGGCATTGTTCCCAAAGGATACAGATCCTTCTCTTTGACTGATAAAATTGTTTATCAGGTATCTGCATCCTATCATGTGCATTGAGCCTCCACTGTCAACATACCAAATGCTATTTAAGCCTCTGGAGACCCTCTGCACAAAGTAGCAAATTAGTTAGATTTCGGAACCCAAGCCAATTTGGCTTTGGTTTTACTCTTGAGAACATTTACAGTTTGTTCTTGACCAGGTTGAGGAATCCATGTCTTTTTGGAAATGGATTTGTCATTAAGAGTAATGGTGGTATCCTTTTGAGGACCACCATCAACCTTGGTCATCAGTAGTTGTACCATATTCATGAGATCTTTAATCTCAGCAGTTTGTGAAACTACTGATGAATGATGATTTAGGTCTAACTACTGAAAGAGAATTTTGAGAAAAAGACTGTTGTTGAGATATTATCTTTTCTTGAGAAAAGGTGTTGTCAGGTTGTTGTTTCTTGGGAAAGAAAGTTTCTTCAAAATCATTTTTGAGTTGTTTTCGAACAACCAGTTGTGAAATCTTCTTGTTATACTGAATTCCTTTTCTATATCTACAAAATTCTGTTTTGTGGTTAAACAAACCACCAATTTCACATTCTTTTGCCTTTTCTTTTTCATTTAAAGGCAAATTTCTGACTATCTTGATTTGATTTAGGTCATCAATAGTTTTTAGGTTCTCAACTCCTAATGTAGATGAAACTACTGATGGCTTAAAGTAAGATTTTATCAGTACTTCTGAAGAACTTTCTTTTTCAATTTTTAGAAAGTTTTCATGAAAAGATGTGCATTCTTTCTCTTCAGAAGTTTCATCTAAAACAATTTTTCTCCCATCTTCAGTAGTTTTGGGGGAAAAATCAGTTGGTGTTTCAGTGTGATTGTACCCTATGCCAAACCTAACATTTGATGCACTTTGTTTGTTAAGCAGCAGTTGGTACCCTTTACATGACTCAACCCATTTTTCGCATTCAACCTTGGTGTCAGCAAGCTCTTTTCTGACATTTCCTACGTCTTCTATCACGATTTTAAGTTGTGCTTGGGTTTCAATAGCATTGTTATTTAATTTAGAATTTTCTTTTGATTTTGCAGCAAGTTTTCTTTCTAAATCACATTTCATTTGAGTAAATTTTCTCTCAGAGTCATTGGCTTTGCCTTGTAAATGCACATTAGTCTCTCTTATCAGAGCAAAATATTCTTTGCATGAGTTTGAACAAAGTTTTGTCAAAGATTCTTTTGATACCTGAGATAGGGCAGATTTTGAGGTGCAACCCTCAAATGCCATTAAGGCAAAGTTCTTTCTGCCATTGTCAGGTTCTCCCCAGTTGATGTCAAACATTTTGTTGTCTGCATCAGGATTGCACTCAGTTGTGTCAAAAGGAAGGCTGCTCCAGTCAACATACCTTGAAGTGAAAAGACTTTATTGTGAGGGTTGCTGAGTTTGTGGAGGTTGTTGAGTAGCTGAAAGGGAAGGCATTGATTGTTGGCTCTGCATTTGTTGAGCAGGCATCTGTACATATTGGTATTTGTGGCACATATTGGATTTGTGGAGCTTGTGCCTGTACAAAATGTGCACTTCCCTGTGTTCCATTATTCCTATTATAACTAGGGTTAAACTGATTTCCAAACCGTGATTGGTTATAGCTAGAGCTTCTACACTCTCTAGCAAAGTGTCCCAACTTCTGACACTTGTGACATCTAAGTTTAGATTTGTCAAAACCAATTTTTGTTTAACTGTTCAGTCCTGGAAATTTCCTTCCTGACCTTTTATAAAATTTGTTAGTTTTTATACTTAACACGGTCAGTTGGTGTAAAATGTCCATTTCTTCTAAGTCATCACTGCTAAAAATTTTCAAATCATCCATGATAAAACACATGTTATCAGCAGTTTGACTATATTCATCATTGTCATAAGCTGGATATGATCTTTCTGATGAGATCCCAGCAGTTATGTCAATATGGTCAAAAGATCCAAAATTATTTGAACAAAAGATCCCACCAGGTACATAGTCATCAACTGTTTTACCAAAAATTTGCAACTTTTTCTTTTGATCAATTTCTCTTTCAAAAGTTAGCAATCTCCCATGTAATTTTGTAAGGGTGAGGCAGTTAAAGTCTGGTGAAGATCTGAGAACTATGGAGTAAATTTCCCATTTTTTTGGTAAAGACCTTAAAAATCTATGAAGCATAGATACATTTGTATAGATTTGACCATTTAATTTTAACTCAGATATTAATGAGGAGAATCTTTCAAATTGTTGTGTCAAAGTTTCCCCATTAATATGAGTAAATGTTTCATATTGTTGAGCCAGGTTTTCTCTGGCGTTGGCAATCACCTCTTCAGTTCCTCAAAACTATTTTCTACAAGGACCCTACCCTATATATATATATATATATATAGGGTAGGGTTATCTTGAGAACGCTAAATATCGCGAGAACCGTGAGAACAAATGAGAAAACCAACCAAAATCAATTTTTTTCAATAGAAACCTAATTATAATTGAAATATAACATTAAAAAATGATTTTTCTTTCCAAATAATCCATCTTTTCTTGCAAAAACACTCTACAATTAATTTTTGACACATGTGTAAATGAAGCAACTTACACATGTATAAACAACAAATTTACACATGTGCAAAAACAATTTATTTTCAAATACGTTTGAATTTTTATGCATAAATTGTGTTTTTGTGATTGTATTTTAATAATAAAACAAGTGTAAAAAGAAATTTTGAATTTGAATGGTTTTAGATAGCGTTCTCGCGGTTCGAACGAAATACATACATACATACATATATATATATATATATATATATATGATTTGGATCATTTGAGAACCACCATTTAGGGAGAGAACCAAAGAACCAAGTGTGACCACAAAAACCCCTCCACCAAGAAATAAAAAAAAATAATAAAAAAATTATATAACCTAAAAAAATGAAAAAGTAAAAACACCAAAATGTTTTTTTAGTGTTAATCTTTCTGAAAAAAATGGCTTTTTTTACGTCATATTTACGTCAGGTCTGACGCACATGTGCATTTTGTTATTATATATATACATACATATACTGTATGCACATGTGCATTTCACTATTAGAGCACACTTTTGAATACATTATCAATTACCATAATGAAATGATCATTAAATGGACGTGATATTATATATAAGGTGGAAAAAAAATTTATTCAATGATCATTAAATTCACGCGAAGTGTATTTCACTATTATAGTTAGGTTTTTTTTTCATGAGTTTAGCTTTAGGGTTTAGTTTTTAGGTATGATGGGAATGGGGTTAGGTTTTTTGGGGTTGGTGAATAAACTTAAAAAAACCTCTTTATAAAACTATAAAACAAGATAATTGTACTACATGCACATGTGCATTTCACTATTATAGTTAAGTTTTTTAATGGGTTTAGCTTTAGGGTTTAGTTTTTGGGTATGGTGGAAGAGGGGGTATCTTTTTGGGGGGATGGGATAGAACGTTTTGGTTTTTTTTTTTTTTTTTTTTTGGGGGGGGGGGGGGGGTTGGGGCGGTGTGGGGGATGGGGGGTTTAGGTTTGTAGGGAGTAAGGTGGGTGGGTTTAGGTTTTTAGGGGTGGAGGTGGGGTTTTTAGGTTTTTTTTGTTTGTGTTGACACTGGTTCTCTCCCTAAAGTTGGTTCTCGTATGATCCCTACCATTTAAATTCAAAATTTCTTTTTACACTTATCTTTATTACTAAAATACAATCTCAAAGACACAATTTACGCGTAAAAATTCAAACGTATACGAAAATAAATTGTTTTTACACATGTGTAAAAAAGTTAATTTGAAAGTGTTTTTGCAAGAAAAGATTAAATATTTGGAAAGAAAATTTATTTATTAATGTTGTAGTTTGATTATAATGAGGTTTGTATTAAAAAAAAATTGGTTTTGATTGATTTTTTACTTGTTCTCAAGGTTCTCACAATATTTAACGTTCTCAAGATAACTGTCACACCCTCAAATTTCCACTGCGGGGTTTATACCGTGAGGCGCATGACAAACCAGGATCCCATAGCCATAAGTCACATGAACGATTCTAAATGCCCAAACCATTTAGTTCGTTATTGTAAAACCAAGTTTAAAAGTTTTAACCAAACTAATAAAGTAATAGCGGAAGCGAAATAGAAAACTAGTTAAGTAAAAGTCTGCGCAAAACAGCGCGCCCAAAACCATAAGTATATAGTTAAATATTCAAAAGCAGTTTAAGTGTTCATAATCCCAAGACACAACATGATTCATGCCCTATTCGTGCTCCATACCTAGTTACCTGCAAAAGCATGCTAACGTGTATCAACAGAAAGTCAGTGAGTTCACAGTTTGGATAACAAATATAAAGTAACCGAAAACGTAGGTCCCTAAGACCCTAAAGTTCAAGTGTTATCAGTTTAATCATGTCACGGGTAGCTAACCCACTCACTGCAACTAAACAGGAGATTATTGGGAACCTTCAGAAATGTGTTAACATAAGTTAAACTGCCTTAGGAACTAGTGTCTATCAACACTAGCATAATAGATGTGGTCAGAAGTTCATGCCCATGCCTCCAGCATCGCAAACATGAGGTTGCTGCACAACCTAATAGCGCTATCAACTAATACCTCGTTCGCCTCGAGCTATTAACCCAATAATATGTAAGGACTTTTCAGTGATAGAGTACTTAGTTCACAAAGGACCAATAAGTTTTAAACTGATCAAAGCGCAATCCACACAAGGATTCGTAACGGACACTCCCAAAGAGTCAATGTCCAAGTACTCCCGAACCGGAGTAGAAAACGTTTACCAAAGTTGTCTCAACCTGAGACGCATGCTTTTGAGAAAAAGTAGTGAAACTCACCTTAGTATGCAAGCAAGTAAATCCAAACTCCAAAGTAGGGTGTGCTTGTAACACCCCAACCGATGGCGGAATCATCGAGGTGCCACGTAGTGACGATTGTTCAAAAGCACATGGTACTAAAATGTAAATATTATTGAATAATCAAAATTGTCTTACATGGAAATGGAAAATACATTGTCTAAATGAAATGTAAATATTGAAATAACTGAATTAAAATAAAGCACTAAATGTTCCTTGCTAAAGCACTAGGTCAAACTGCACCTGAAACATGTACAAAAATAGGTTTGGTCAACATATGAAATGTTGGTGAGCATTCCTAGATTTGATATATATAGTAGGTTAAAAAGTTATACAATTCAAGTGCAAGCTACAGTGCAATTATGTAAACTATGTATCATACAAATGAGCGAAATCAACCCTGTGACTGTATAATGTACTGTATGAACTATAGTGTACTTATCCAATAAATGGATAAAAAGCTTAACACTGGCCACGGATTCTCCGATGAAAAAGGGGGAGAATCAATCTAGGCGGGTTGTCAATCCAAATAGCGCTATCCAATGTTAAGGTCGGCTTGTACCATGTTAATGATTTCACTAAGTACAAATGTAATCCACATGTAATGTCTAAGCATAAAGCACGTTGTAAGCAATGCACATAGTACTAGAATTGTATTGTAAAAATGTAAACTTGTATTTGAAATTGTAATAGTGTACATGTAACACCCCAAAAATGTATAAAAGCAAAAAGGGGTAGGAATACTCACAGTTCACGTAGTAGTTTGAGATTTAACTGGACAACGAGATATGAATTGAGATTACTCCCAATTGATCAACCTAAAGTATTCAATAATGTGTGAGGGAAATAACTCTAGGATATATGTATTTCTAGGGCTTCAAATTGGGGATAACGTTTATTTGTTTAATAAACAAATTGTTTATTATATATAAGAAATTTAGTAAATAAATAAATAAAAGTCTTTTTGTAAAATTTTAAGTTGAATATAGTCACAACATAAGGTTTTAAGTATGAAAATAATTTTTATAAAATTATTTTCTTGAAAATAGAATATTTAATCTAATTATTTCAAATTGTCAAAATACGACTTTAATATCTAAAAAAATTAAAATCAAAGAATTTCTGAATTAAAAATTGTATTTCAATTCTATATGAATAGAAATAATTTCTATAAAATTTTGGTGCAAAAATAATGAAAATTGAATTTATTATGATTTAATTATGATTAAATCTAACAAAAATTGATTAAAAATATAAAATAAATGATTTTTCTGAAATAAAAATATTTTCTGGAATGTTTAAGAATATACAAGTTTAGTATAATTTTTGTGGAATTTTATAAAATCGTTTAGATATTTTTATTGAATTTTATAATTTTAAATGAATAAATTTGTAATATTTATAATATATATTAAATAAATTATTTTTGAAAAACTAAAAATTGGACAACAAAGTTTATCATTGAAATAACATAAAAATAAAATTTGTAGAATTTATAAAATAGTTTTAGTATTTTAAAACGATTTTTAAAAGAATTAAGAAAATATAGGTATAAAAGAATAACAAAAAGAAAATGTTGTTTATGGTGGGACTTGAACCCTTGGCCAGATCTGTGTAAAACCACTCCCAGACCAACTGGTCTGTGTGTGTGTTCGTTGATTAATTTGCATTCGAATTTTATTTAAACAATACCTGAAAACAACAATAATCCCCAATTCAATCCTTATAAACCCTAACTCCTAATCTCATCAATAGACCACAAAATTGGTACAGTTAACAAATGAATGTTTAGGGCTTTTAATCCCCTATCAAAACCGAATCAAGAACATAAATATTTAGGGGTTATGGTGTACCGTTTGATGGTGAATACCCGAGCACAAAAGTGCGATCATAATGCTCCAATTCAGCAATTGTTAGAGGTTGTGAGGTGGTTTTGATAGAGGGTTTATCAAAATCGGCTCTTGTAGGTTGTGTAGGTTTTTTTAATTGTGATAAAAATGCTTTTATAAACGAATTGATAATTGCTTGTTTGGAAAGTTTGAATGGTTATGTAAATCGATTAATTAGATCATTATTCTTGCGTTTAAACGCGTGATAATAGATAAGTTTCATGCGGAATCCATGGTCGTTTGACTTGGTATGCATAATAGTGATTTAAGGTTTCCAAATCTAGCTCAATCAGCTGGTCAACGATAGTGTTGACTGGTTTTAAATGCTGCGCGCGTAACAGCAAGGAAGAAGGAGAAGAGAAACAAGTAATTTGAGAGTGTATATATATATATATTAAGAGTTGGGGTTAAATCAGAATGATCTTGTGGCTCATCTGGTTTAGACGTGAGGGTTATCCAGCTGTTGCTCGGGTTCGAGTCCCGCAGCAGCAGCTCTTTCTTTTTTTTTTTTTTTTTAAATCAGAGAGAAGGAAAGGGAGAGGGGCTAATGGGCCATCTGGGCTTCAGATTGTTTGGGCCAAACAAACAAAAAAATAAAGAAAGAATGGGTTTGGTTTTGGTTATGGTTTGGGGATGGTAAGAAGAAGAGAAAAAAAATATATATATCTAAACTGAATTTTTTTATTAATATTATTATTATTATTATTATTATTATTATTATTATTATTATTATAACAGAATAAGAAAGTGACGGATGTCACAGCATCCCCTACTTTTAGAAACTTCGTCCCGAAGTTATTAGAAACATAGGGTTATGAATGCTTGGGTAAAAATTAAGATAACTGTGGTTTAGAGAATCAGAGTTAAGGTACGATGTGAATTTATAGGTATCAAAGTAAACTGTTTTGGATGGTAGGTTTGATAGGTGTGGGTTAGGGATTTGGATCAGGTTTGTCTCGAATAATAAGAAAAATAAGAAAAATAAGAATGTAGTAAGACACTTAAATTGCAAGTTCAGGAATCCTAAAATAAATGTACGAGTTGATTGACTATAAATGAACTACCAAGTAAACGGAGTTTGTTCCTGGTCCGACTTCCAGTCTCACTTTCAATGCATCATTAGTGTTTGTATACAGGGTGTACCGCAGCTAACCCACCACACCTTTGATACCTTGAAAACGTACTGGACGCCTACCAAAAAAAAAAAAATTTTAATAGAATTTCACACTACCTTAATGTACCTGTAAATTCATGATTACGTTCCGGACCGGAATCATCAATTTACCTTACATTAGGGTTTTGTGTCCTTCTATGACCCCACCGATTGTTGAGCAGGTTTGATAGCCTCCACCAGCCGTGGAGTAGGTTGTAGGGCCTCTCCCGACTGTTTGAAAAGGCATAGTGACCTCTACCAATCGTTGAGTATGTTTGATAGCCTCCACCAGTCGTGGAGCAGGTTGTAGGGCCTCTCCCGACTGAAAAAGGCATGATGACCTTTATTAAGTGCAGCAATTATTATTCACATAGTTTGCAAATTGATAGCATGTTTATGCAAGTAAGTTTGTAAGTACTACAACCATTAAATGTAAGTGTTATCATGAATAATTAAATGTTTACGAGTATCATGAATAGTTAGATGCTCAATGAATATTCATATTAAGGGAAAAATCAAGTTTCATATGACAAACAGTGATGTTTTTAGAAAAGCACTGTAGGATTAAATAAGTATTTTGATTTTCATGGAAGTCAAGACCAAATGTTTCAATAAAATGTAAGGTAGAGTCTGAAACTTATACGATATAAAATAAGTGAAATCGAATTTGATAAATTTCCAATCTGTGTTCGTACACAGTAGTATGCAAGGAAATTTCCAGATGTTGTATGCTAATGAGTGCGACAAAATTGGGTACAAAATGAAAATAGAATTATGAAAATGAAAACACAAGTATCATGAATAATTAAATGTCCAGTGAATAGTCAAGTTAAGAGGAAATCAAGTTTCACAAGAAAAAATGATGTTTTGGAAAAAATTCCTGTAGAATCAAGTATCAGGTTTTTAGTAGTTTGATTAGCATGGGTAACTAGCTCATGTGTGAGAAGGTGAAGGATATGAATTTAGTTCTTGAGAGGATGATGAAAAATTTTGAAGCAGAATCAAGGTTGTGAGAGATGGTGAATGTGAAGATAGTTGATAAAGAGTTTATAGTAAGGAGATTATATAGCAGTGTAAATTTTGGGGTTTGGATCAAAGGTTATAATCAAGTGTATAAGAAACATGATTGTGGTATATGCCAAATATTGTAAAAATTTGAACAAGTTGAAAATGAGTGAGTGTTGATGGAGAATCTAGAGACTAAATATTATTCCAAAAAAAAAATAAATATTTTCAAAATTGGTTTTGTACATAAGGCAAAAGTTGTTAAATAGTACAAGCTAAGTAGGCTTTGTAATAGTTTAAAACATTATATAGAAAATCGTTTGTTACGTCAATAAATAAATCAATTGAATTTAAGTTCGAGGAAAATATGTACTTTGTAAAGTTGCTAGGTAATACAACTAGTTTTAGAAATCTTTAGTTTGTGCTAAAGTATGAGGTTATAGTTTTTTTAAAATAAATAACATGTGGAGAAAAGAAATAATATGATCTGGGTAGGGTGTTGAATATTTAAAAAGTGGCTAAGAGGGTAAGGTGAAGTGTGATTGTGAAATCCATAGATGGTTATGAAAGTATGAACTTGTAAGCAATATATGAAAAATCATGAAATACAAAATATTGTATATGAACCGAGAGAGTATTATTGAAAAATTTGCATAAGATGCTTGGAGTGCCCTTGTCTAGCTGTAAAGCCCAACAAGAACGTTGACTTTTCAAAGGAATTGAACTCAATGGTGATCAAAGAAGACATGCTTTAGCCTATAAGTGGACACTCACTCCAGGAATCCCCAGGTAAGCATAACAGGTCCGTAAATGGATTTATGCGCTATGCTTGCCTATGCCAGAAAACCCAGTGTACAGGCGTCCACCCTTCCAGATTGCACGTGTCCTTATCACACTCATTAAAGTTCTACAACTTTGAAGGAGCAAAATAAGAGTAAGTATTATGTCTAAGAGTGTCTTCATAAAAGGTACTGCTCCCGTTCTATGATGATGTAATCTTTTCACTCCCCGTAGGACACCATCTCTATGCACCATGATGAAGGGTGAGAAGAATGGAGAGGGAGAAGAAGGGAAAGATAGAAGAAGGAAAGTAGAAGGAATTGAGGGGTAAGGTAATTTAGGAAGTATAATGCATGAAAGTTGAAGTCAGGTTATAGTCTAGGCCTATTTCATCTAGTAACCTAGTTCCCTATAACCATGGCTCTGATACCAATCTGTAACACCCCAACCGATGGCGGAATCATCGAGGTGCCACGTAGTGACGATTGTTCAAAAGCACATGGTACTAAAATGTAAATATTATTGAATAATCAAAATTGTCTTACATGGAAATGGAAAATACATTGTCTAAATGAAATGTAAATATTGAAATAACTGAATTAAAATAAAGCACTAAATGTTCCTTGCTAAAGCACTAGGTCAAACTGCACCTGAAACATGTACAAAAATAGGTTTGGTCAACATATGAAATGTTGGTGAGCATTCCTAGATTTGATATATATAGTAGGTTAAAAAGTTATACAATTCAAGTGCAAGCTACAGTGCAATTATGTAAACTATGTATCATACAAATGAGCGAAATCAACCCTGTGACTGTATAATGTACTGTATGAACTATAGTGTACTTATCCAATAAATGGATAAAAAGCTTAACACTGGCCACGGATTCTCCGATGAAAAAGGGGGAGAATCAATCTAGGCGGGTTGTCAATCCAAATAGCGCTATCCAATGTTAAGGTCGGCTTGTACCATGTTAATGATTTCACTAAGTACAAATGTAATCCACATGTAATGTCTAAGCATAAAGCACGTTGTAAGCAATGCACATAGTACTAGAATTGTATTGTAAAAACGTAAACTTGTATTTGAAATTGTAATAGTGTACATGTAACACCCCAAAAATGTATAAAAGCAAAAAGGGGTAGGAATACTCACAGTTCACGTAGTAGTTTGAGATTTAACTGGACAACGAGATATGAATTGAGATTACTCCCAATTGATCAACCTAAAGTATTCAATAATGTGTGAGGGAAATAACTCTAGGATATATGTATTTCTAGGGCTTCGAATTGGGGATAACGTTTATTTGTTTAATAAACAAATTGTTTATTATATATAAGAAATTTAGTAAATAAATAAATAAAAGTCTTTTTGTAAAATTTTAAGTTGAATATAGTCACAACATAAGGTTTTAAGTATGAAAATAATTTTTATAAAATTATTTTCTTGAAAATAGAATATTTAATCTAATTATTTCAAATTGTCAAAATACGACTTTAATATCTAAAAAAATTAAAATCAAAGAATTTCTGAATTAAAAATTGTATTTCAATTCTATATGAATAGAAATAATTTCTATAAAATTTTGGTGCAAAAATAATGAAAATTGAATTTATTATGATTTAATTATGATTAAATCTAACAAAAATTGATTAAAAATATAAAATAAATGATTTTTCTGAAATAAAAATATTTTCTGGAATGTTTAAGAATATACAAGTTTAGTATAATTTTTGTGGAATTTTATAAAATCGTTTAGATATTTTTATTGAATTTTATAATTTTAAATGAATAAATTTGTAATATTTATAATATATATTAAATAAATTATTTTTGAAAAACTAAAAATTGGACAACAAAGTTTATCATTGAAATAACATAAAAATAAAATTTGTAGAATTTATAAAATAGTTTTAGTATTTTAAAACGATTTTTAAAAGAATTAAGAAAATATAGGTATAAAAGAATAACAAAAAGAAAATGTTGTTTATGGTGGGACTTGAACCCTTGGCCAGATCTGTGTAAAACCACTCCCAGACCAACTGGTCTGTGTGTGTGTTCGTTGATTAATTTGCATTCGAATTTTATTTAAACAATACCTGAAAACAACAATAATCCCCAATTCAATCCTTATAAACCCTAACTCCTAATCTCATCAATAGACCACAAAATTGGTACAGTTAACAAATGAATGTTTAGGGCTTTTAATCCCCTATCAAAACCGAATCAAGAACATAAATATTTAGGGGTTATGGTGTACCGTTTGATGGTGAATACCCGAGCACAAAGGTGCGATCATAATGCTCCAATTCAGCAATTGTTAGAGGTTGTGAGGTGGTTTTGATAGAGGGTTTATCAAAATCGGCTCTTGTAGGTTGTGTAGGTTTGTTTAATTGTGATAAAAATGCTTTTATAAACGAATTGATAATTGCTTGTTTGGAAAGTTTGAATGGTTATGTAAATCGATTAATTAGATCATTATTCTTGCGTTTAAACGCGTGATAATAGATAAGTTTCATGCGGAATCCATGGTCGTTTGACTTGGTATGCATAATAGTGATTTAAGGTTTCCAAATCTAGCTCAATCAGCTGGTCAACGATAGTGTTGACTGGTTTTAAATGCTGCGCGCGTAACAGCAAGGAAGAAGGAGAAGAGAAACAAGTAATTTGAGAGTGTATATATATATTAAGAGTTGGGGTTAAATCAGAATGATCTTGTGGCTCATCTGGTTTAGACGTGAGGGTTATCCAGCTGTTGCTCGGGTTCGAGTCCCGCAGCAGCAGCTCTTTCTTTTTTTTTTTTTTAAATCAGAGAGAAGGAAAGGGAGAGGGGCTAATGGGCCATCTGGGCTTCAGATTGTTTGGGCCAAACAAACAAAAAAATAAAGAAAGAATGGGTTTGGTTTTGGTTATGGTTTGGGGATGGTAAGAAGAAGAGAAAAAAAATATATATATCTAAACTGAATTTTTTTATTAATATTATTATTATTATTATTATTATTATTATTATTATAACAGAATAAGAAAGTGACGGATGTCACAGCGCTACCGACTCCCTATTATATGTGTCACTAAGTGAGTATATGTGTAACATAATTACACCATATAACCCGTTTGTCCAAGACGTTTAAATGTTCGAAATCGTGTAGTGACACCTAGTGATTCTGCATGCATACGTAAACCCTATGGACCCATTGGTGAATATGTTGGTTATAATTAGTTTTACACTTCATATGCATCTCATATAAGTGTCCCTTCAATTTCATGTCAATTACATACAACATAAGACTCCAAATAGTCACATAAACACAAAATACACAATCTGCGTTTTTAGGACAGATTATGCGCCACAAAGACTAAATATTCTAGGTGGTCTACTAGACAAATCCATATTTTTAGTTTGTGATAAAACCTTGTAAAAAAATTATAAAAATTCACGGAACACAGCTATGTTCAGAAAATATACACAACAGATCAGTTTAGTAGAAAAATTTCCAAAAATCGTGTATTTGTCCAAACGCGATGAAACCACTTGGAAAAGCCAAGTTATTCCAATTTTAACCTATGTTCCAAATTTCATAACTTAATTCCTTGTAAAACTCTAGTTATGATTGTTTAAAGTTGACCCAGTTTGTTAATCCGAAAATCTGATATGACCTTTAATCAAAGAAAATTCCAAAAACTATTCAAACGATGTCCAAATCAAACGATTTTAACCATTATGAAAAGATAAGACCATCTATAATACAACCATACAAATAAATCATCAAAACCCTCATGTTTAAGTCACATAATAGACCCTACAAGTTGACTCAAACATTCTGTCCAGATTTTAATCATGCATAAACTCTTATTTAATCTACTCCCGTACGCGTATAATCGATCAAAAACAATCAAAAATCATCATAAAACATTCATAAGACCTAACATGATCAGAACCTATCATAACACATGCAAAACCATAAACCCTAAAGATCATAAACAACATAAACATGCGCAACATGCAACCTATCAATTTCTAATCGCATAAGATTATGTTTAACCCATTCAATCTTTATAAACCTCAAGTTTTAATCTTTATGAAAATGTTTCAGACCTGGAAAAACTTAGTTATAAGGTTTTTTAACATATTAAGGAAGATTAAAACACAAGAGATTGAAGGTTATACCGCAAGCTCTTCAAAACAATCAACCGAATGCTCTTGAAGCTTCCCGATCGATGTTATTACGCCTTAGCAGGTGTTAGGGGTTGATAATTTCGTAAAAGGCAGTAGGGAGCGATTAGGGTTTGAGTTTAGGGGATAAAAGAGGCATAAGGTTGCTTAAATACTAGTTTAAGGTGGTTTGGTGATATCTAACACCCGCACGCGCCCGCTTGAAGGCTGTGAGCGGCCGCTCACAGCTCTTCGGCCCGTGTCGGGTTACCTGCTTCATCGTAAAACGTGTTTTCATCGATGTTTTCGCTATTTTGGACCATAATAAGTGTAACCCCATATGTTAAGATCCCAACCATCCTACCGGTCCACCTATTACGATTTTTATTAATGTATTCGGTTTAAGTTCACGTAATCACATACAGTTTGCACATAGTTTCATAGAGTATCATAGAAGCACATAATTGCAATCAATCTCAATCGATTAATTCACAATTATTTAATTTCATTTTTCAGCAACGTCCGAGGTTCACTAATCATGTATACAGTCTGGTAATTCCCCGAATTACCGCTTCATGCAATTATTAACCTATAACTGTGCAACGTGTGTCCTATCTAGCTAACCCTAGTTAAATAGAATGCAAGGAGTGTAATGTGAGTTTAGTTAAAGTGAGAACCTGAAATTGCGGGGTATCACATCATCCCCAAGTTGAAAAGAATTTTGTCCCGAAATTCAGTAAGTAAACAGTAAAGCCAGCTTAGTAATGTCTTAGTAATGTGTGCTTGGTTCCTGGATGTCACATCATACCCAAGTTGAAAGGAATTTTGCCCCGAATTCACTTTGAGCGAGTTGCTTTATGTTCGGCGTTTGATCTATGCACAGGTTCAAGTTCAGTAAAGAGGTGTGGATATTTCAGCCTCATCTGATCTCTGCGCTCCCACATATATTCCGGTCCTAGACGGGAATTCCATCGTACCTTAACAATAGGTATAGTGCTTTGTCGGAGTTTCTTGATGCCCTGCTCAAGAATCTCTACTGGTTCTTCCACGAACCGTAGCTGGTCATCCACTTGGATCTCATCCAGTGGCACTGCCAGTGTCGTATCTGATAGGCATTTCTTTAGGTTTGATACATGGAATACATTGTGCACTCCACTGAGTTCATCGGGCAAGTTTAGCTTGTAAGCTACCGGACCAATCCTCTCAACAATCTAGAATGGTCCAAGGTATCGTGGGTTCAGCTTCCCCCGTATTCCAAAGCGTATCACCCCCTTCCAAGGTGACACCTTCAATAGAACCTTATCCCCAACCTGGAACTCCAAAGATTTCGTACGCTTATCAGCGTAGCTTTTCTGTCGATCACGAGCAGCAGCCATCCGGTTTCTGATTTGCACTATCTTCTCAGAAGTTTCGTGCACGAGTTCGGGCCCTGTTAGCTGGCTATCCCCAACTTCAGTCCAGTAGATGGGAGACCTACACTTGCATCCATAAAGTGCCTCAAAAGGCGCACACTGAATAGAAGTGTGGTAACTGTTGTTATACGAGAATTCAATCAAAGGCATGTACTTATCCCAACTGTTGCTAAAATCCACCACGCATGCTCGTAGCAGATCTTCCAATGTTTGGATGGTACGTTCACTTTGTCCATTCGTCTGTGGGTGATAGGCTATGCTCATATCTAAGCGAGTCCCCAAAGCGTTTTGGAGATTAGTCCAAAAATGAGAAGTTAATCGTGCATCGCGATCAGAAATGATGGAAGTAGGCACCCCATGCCTAGAGACTACCTCCTTGATGTAGAGATTGGCCAGTTTCCCCAGCGAATCAGTTTCCTTTATTGCCAGAAAATGTGCCGATTTGGTTAAACGATCTACGATAACCTAAATCATGTTATGGCCAGTTGGCGTTCTAGGGAGCTTTGTGATGAAATCCATAGAAATTCCGTCCCATTTCCACATAGGAATTTCTGGTTGCTAGAGTAGGCCTGAAGGTTTCTGATATTCAATCTTAACCTTCGCACAATTCAAGCATTTACTAACATAAGTGGCTATCTCAGCTTTCATGTTTGGCCACCAGTAAAGAGTTTTGAGATCTTGGTACATCTTGTCAGAACCAGGATGTACCGAATATCGAGAGGTGTGAGCTTCATCGAGCACCAGTTGTCTGAGATCCCCAAAACGTGGTATCCAGACTCGATTCATAAAGTATTGGAGACCATCCGTCTTTAGTTCCAAGAACTTATCAGCACCATGTAAAGTTTCAAGCCCGGTATTTTCTTCTTTCAAAGCCTCGCCCTGGGCTTCACGTATCTTATCAGGAAGATTAAAATGTATAGTGAGTTGTAAAGCTCGCACCCCTTTGGGCTTCGTTTCCTTATGACTAAGGGCATCAGCTACTACATTAGCTTTCCCTGGATGATATTTGATGTCACAATCATAATCATTCAGAAGTTCGACCCATCGACGATGTCGCATGTTCAATTCCTTCTGATCGAATATGTGTTGGAGGATCTTATGGTTGGTGAAGATCGTACACTTCGTCCCATAGAGATAATGTCTCCAGATCTATAGAGCAAAAACCACTGCTCCTAGTTCCAATTCCTGGGTGGTGTAATTCTTCTCATGAACCTTTAATTGACGTGAAGCATATGCGATCACCTTATCACACTGCATCAGCACACACCCTAACCCTTGGATAGACGCATCACAGTACACCACAAAGTCCTCTGTACCCTAAAGTAGTGATAGTATAGGTGTACTGCAAAGCTTCGTCTTCAATAATTGAAAAGCAGATTCTTGAGCATCTTCCCACTTGTAAGTAATCCCCTTCTGTGTAAAAGCAGTGAGGGGTTGAGCGATCTTAGAGAATCCCTCAATGAATCTGCGATAGTATCCCGCGAGGCCAAGAAACTGGCGCACCTCTATAGGAGTCTAAGGAGCCTCCCACTTTTTAATAGCATCAATCTTGGTGGGATCGACATGTATCCCTGCCTCGTTAACCACATGTCCTAGAAACTGGAGTTCTCGAATTCAAAAGTCACATTTAGAGAATTTCGCGTACAACTGCTCATTTCTCAAGAGTTCCAAGATCAGCTGCAGGTGTTGCTCGTGCTCTCCCCTGCTCTTGGAATAAATCAGTATGTCATCTATGAACACTATGACGAATTTGTCCAAATAAGGCTTACACACGCGGTTCATCAGATCCATGAACACAGCCGATGCATTGGTTAGCCCAAATGGCATTACCAAATGCTCATAATATCCATAACGAGTTCCAAAGGCTGTCTTCGCCACATCCTCCTCTCAGACACTCAGTTGATGTTATCATGACCTCAAGTCAATCTTAGAATAGAAACTCGACCCTTGTAGCTGGTCGAACAAGTCATCAATACGAGGCAAAGGGTAGCGGTTCTTAATCGCCACTTTGTTCAACTCCCGATAATCAATACACATGCGGAAACTCCCATCCTTCTTCTTAACAAACAGAACTGGGGCTCCCCATGGCGAAGAACTAGGTCTAATAAAGCCCCTATCCAATAGCTCTTGGAGTTGGGTAGACAGTTCTTGAAGTTCGCTTGGTGCTAGGCGGTATGGTGCACGTGCAACTGGAGCTGCTCCAGGTGCAAGATCAATTTGAAACTCCACTTGACGAACAGGTGGAAGTCCAGGTAGTTCCTCTGGGAAAACATCTGGGAAATCTCGGACTACTGGGATGTCCTCAATCTTAGTTTCAGTTTCAGCTCGAGTGTCAGATATGTTAGCCAGAATGGCTAGACAGCCCTTTCGAATACACTTATGGGCTTTCAAGAAGGAGATGATGCCCATCATGGCACCACCACGATCACCCTGTATAGATAAAAGTTCTCCACTTGGGAGGGGCACACGAACAATCTTCTCTTGACAGAGAATTTCAACATGTTGCTTGAACAACCAGTCCATGCCAACCAAGAGATCAAAGCTTCCTAGGGTGATAGGTAAAAGGTTGATGGCAAACAATTGCCCATCTAGCTCGAGCTTACAATCACGATGAATATGGGTTACCTCAACAGGCTTCCCATCAGATAACTCAATAGTGTACGGGGTATCAAGAAGAGTAGGAACCATCCCTAGTTGTTTGCTAAGTTTCAATGACACAAACTATAGTCCGCACCAGTATCATATAAAATAGAAGCAGGAGTGTCGTTCAAGGAACACGTACCCGTCATGACATTGTGATCAGTCATTGCTTCCCCAGAGCCAATCACAAATGCTCTTCCACAAGCCCCATTGTTGTTATTACCATTGTGGTTGTTGTTGTTGCCAGTATTGGTAGTGTTGTTATTCCTAGTCTTGTTACCACCACCGTTGTTGTTATTACCCCAGTTATTACCATTACCATTCAGCCGTGGACAGTTCTTCCTGAAATGATTCTCACTTCCACACTGATAACAAGCTTTGCTACCTCTCTGTTGTTGCCCCTGCTGTGCTGCTGACGGATTCCTCGGGATATACACCCTACAGTCCTTTTGCTTATGTCCCATCCTGCCATAGCGATCACACTTATTATTGTTACATGTCCCTAAGAGTTATTACGGTTGTTACTACCGCCATGGTTGTCATGCCTCTTATTCTGCTGTTGTTGCTGACTGCCATTAACTGGGGGTTTGCCAGACGCATTCTCCCACTTCCTCTTGTTATCATTAGTACTAGAAGATGAAGCACCACGAGGGGGTAACAGTCCCTCTTCCACCTTCTGATCAGTCAGCTGGTGAGCCATACGAACAACCCGTTGAATGTCGTTGAGGTTAGCAGCAGTATCCAAACTCTTGATTTAGGGCGCCAAGCCCTTGATGTATAACTCGATCCTTTTGTAGGGCGGGTTGGAGTAATTTGGGCACATTGCCGCCAACTCATGTGATCTAGCGGTATAGTTCTCAATCTCCGATCCCACCATCTTTAGATTGAGATACTCAGTCTCCAGCTTTTGAATCTCATCTCGAGGACAGTACTTCTCCTTCATTAGTTCCTTGAAATCCACCCAAGGTGTAGCATTAGCCACATCAACACCTAGCATCTGCACCTGAGAGTTCCACTAGGACAATGCCGCAATCTCGAGAGTAGCAGTGGCATATTTCACCCTGTCAGCTGGTCGACAGTTACACATAGCGAAGCAAGATTCCAGTTTTTCGAACCACCTCAGAAGCCCGACAGCCCCTTCAGATCCTCCAAAGTTCTGCGGCTTGCAGTCCATGAAGGACTTGTAGGTACAAACTGGAGGGTGATGCACCGGTTGACCTAAGTACAAAGAGAGATGAAACCACAAATGAATAAAAGAGTGTAACGTTGGAGTCTAAGGAAAAGATTAGAGCGAAATGGCGTTACCAGCTTGAAAAGCTGCGAGGGCTTCAACCACTATTGATAAGAGCGTTCAACTCTGCTTGGGTCATGTTAATGTTTTCTCTTCCATGTCCTCTTCCAGCCATAGTAATTCTACATTTACACTATACTCATGAGAAAACAACAATATATCCCACATACAATCGTTCACATAGTACGAGTAAACTATAATATAACATAGCTAACATGCGCGAGAATAGAATAAAGTAGTCGATTAATGGTAGTAATAAATATCCAAACATAAGCAAACGATTCTCAAGTCTCACACGATAAAACAGATGTCATAATACGAATGTATATGAAATACTAAGATAACATAATATTAAAAGAAATCAATCGTCCTCGCGATCCATGGAGACACACGAGGCCTCATCGTCGCTCTCGTCTAGAATCTCCAATGGCTCTTCCTCCTCCTGCTCGGGCTCAAGCTCCTCCTCGAGTACTGCATCCGGTGCTGCCCCGAGAGCATCGAATCCTGCTATCATAGGCTCATCCTCGGGATTTTCCTCGGGATCCTCCTCAGGATCCTCCTCTAGTTCCTCAGCATTTTGACCCAGAGCTTCCACAAGCCTGTTGCGAACCAAAGTCAACTCCTCTCTAGTAAGTGCTAGCTCCTGTTTAGCAACCGACCTCTCATGTCTAGCCTCATCAGCTTCCTTTTTAACCCTTCCCAGTTCACCAAACAAGTGATCAATTTGCCCCTCCATATGCTTAAGGGTCTCATCGGCATTTCTCCTCCAATACTAAAATTGCTTAACAGCATTGTAGGCATTCTCTAATTCAGTATGCACATGTCTCACCATCCCTGCCAATGACCTCTCCCATGAATCAACAATGGGAGGTACCCAAGCTGGCACTCCGTATCCAATAACCCATGAGTGCAGCATGTCAGTGAACCATAGCCATCGATTGGTATCCTCGTATGGATCCCGTGACTGAGCTGGCTGTTCATACGGATCTAGAGATGAGGTTTGCGAAAACCTAATAGCACGATAAGAAGAGTAGTTTCGGTGAATAGCAAGTGGTGCACTTAATAGTAGTGAGTGTACTAATACTTATGCTATGATGATTATAGACAAGAATGCAATCCTAGTTCACTATAACCAGTGGCTCTGATACCAATCTGTCACACCCTCAAATTTCCACTACGGGGTTTATACCGCGAGGCGCATGACAAACCAGGATTCCATAGCCATAAGTCACATGAATGACTCTAAATGCCCAAACCATTTAGTTCGTTATTGTAAACCCAAGTTTAAAAGTTTTAACCAAGCCAATAAAGTAATAGCGGAAGCGAAATAGTAAAATAGTTAAGTAAAAGTCTGCGTAAAACACCGCGCCCAAAACCATAAGTAAATAGTTAAATATTCAAAAGCAGTTTAAGTGTTCATAATCCCAAGACAACATGATGCATGCCCTATTCGTGCTCCATACCTAGTTACCTGCAAAAGCATGCTAACGTGTATCAACATAAAGTCGGTGAGTTCACAGTTTGGATAACAAGTATAAAGTAAACGAAAACGTAGGTCCCTAAGACCCGAAAGTTCAAGTGTTATCAGTTTAATCATGTTACGGGTAGCTAACACACTCATTGCAACTAAACAGGAGATTATTGGGAACCTTCAGAAATGTGTTAACATAAGTTAAACTGCCTTAGGAACTAGTGTGTATCAACACTAGCATAACAGATGTGGTCAGAAGTTCATGCCCATGCCTCCAGCATCGCAAACATGAGGTTGCTGCACAACCTAATAGCGCTATCAACTAATACCCCGTTCGCCTCCAGCGATTAACCCAATAATATGTAAGGACTTTTCAGTGATAGAGGGCTTAATTCACAAAGGACCAATAAGTTTTAAACTGATCAAAGCGCAATCCACACGAGGATTCGTAACGGACACTCCCAAAGAATCAATGTCCAAGTAGTCCCGAACCGGACTAGAAAACGTTTACCAAAGTTGTTTGAACCTGAGACGCATGCTTTTGAGAAAAACAAGTGAAACTCACCTTAGTATGCAAGCTAGTAAATCCAAACTCCAAAGTAGGGTGTGCTATCGACTCCCTATTGTATGTGTCACTAAGTGAGTATATGTGTAACATAATTACACCATATAACCCGTTTGTCCAAGACGTTTAAATGTTCAAAATCGTGTAGTGACACCTAGTGATTCTGCATGCATAAGTAAACCCTACGGACCCGTTGGTGACTATATTGGTTATCATTAGTTTTACACTTCATATGCATCTCATATAAGTGTCCCTTCAAGTTCATGTCTGTATGAGAAGGATCGGATTGTCAAACAAAGACTATGATCAAACAATTCTATCAATTCAGGTGCGGAATCCCTGAATTGATTACGAAATGATAATATAATTGTAACACCCCAACCGATGGCGGAAACATCGGGATGTCACGTAGTGATGATTGTTCCGTAGCTCATGGTGAATAATAAATTTCATTAAATGATACAATTGTTCTACAAGAATTCGTACATCAAAATGAATAATACTATGCACACATCTTCAAGCATTAACTCAAATTTTCAAGCAAGTAGAACCTGAAACATGTTAAGTTGAAAATATTTTGGGTCAACAAAAGTTGGTGAGAATACATAGGTTTTAGTAAATACTTGATAACAATAGTTTGTACAACATTCACAGTTGTATGATGATGGAGTATGATACCGACATGTAACAATGCGTCTTTGTACAATCAAACCTTGTGTCGACTGATGACTAACTCGCAAGTTAGTTAAATGTTGTTACTGTTATCGATCATCCCTGAATTTATGCGGGGGAATGGGTTTGTCAGACCTATAGCGCTATGATCTAAACAGGCGGCTTGATCATTGTTAATGATTGTACTGTGTCTTTTTGTTACAGTCAAATGATGATGTAATTGAATCACAAGTAAGTATGAGTAAATGATATTATAAAATGTTTAAACATGTTTCACCCCAAAAATAGTGAAAATAGAGAAAAGGGGCTATGTAAACTCACCTTGGCAAAATGTTATTTCTGTTGAAAAATTGAATAGTGGTGTTGCCCAAATGTGTCAACTATCACCCTATAATAAGGTAATAAATATGTTTAAGTTTATCTCATCTACCAATATATATATTCTAGGGCTTCGAATTGGGGATAAATGTTCGTTTGATTAATAAATAAAATGTTAAATAAATAAGAGAAATTTGATAAATAAATAAACGAGAGTCTTTTTGTAAATTTTTAAATCAAAGATGGTCACAATAATGAGTTTCAAGTATGAAAATAATTTTATAAAATTATTTTCTTAAAAATAAAAATATTAAATCTATTTATTACAAATTGTTAAAATATAACTTTAATATTAAACAAATACTAAAATTAAAGAATTATTAAATTAAAAATTTTATCTCTGTTCCAAATAGAAAGAAATAATTTATATAAAATTTTGGTGCAAAAATATTGAAAAATGAATTTATTATGATTTATTTATGATTAAAACTAACAAAAATTGATTAAAAATATTAAATAAATGATTTTTCAGAAATAAAAATTATTTCAGAAAAGTTTAGTGTTATATAAACTCAAAATAATTTTTGTGGAGATTTATATAATCGTTTTGATATTTTTATAGAATTTTATAAATTAAATAGAATAAACTTGAATTATTTATTATATATATTAAATAAATAATTTTTCCGAAAATAAAAGTTGTATAATAAAGTTTATTAGTCATATTATATAAAATAAATTTTGTAGAATTTATAAAATAGTTTTAGTATTAAAAAAATGAATTTTAAAATACAAGTAATTATATAAGCTTTGAAAAAAAACAAAAATATACTTTGTTGATGCTAGGGCTCGAACCAGTGGGGACCTGCTCTAAAGCACCAGACACAACCACTTGGTCCAGGCTAGTGGTTGTGTTTGGTTTCAGTTCGCATAATATAAATAACATAAGTAAAATCGTGTTCTTCCCCAATTTAAGGCATATGAACCCTAGTTTCCTAATAATCCAATTAACAAACAATAACCCCATAAAGGTTGTGGTTACTGATCATCGAGTACGCGGAAACAAAGATATGTATTCAATTGTTACTTACAAGCTTTGATGATTAACGATGGTCAGGTCAACGAAAAAGTCAAAACGCGTTTGGTTGAAGTTTATTATGTGATTTTAGGAGGAATTGAGAGTAGAGGGGTGATAATCGGTGCCTTTAGACTGAGAAAACGGGTTCTATTTATAGTGTTATTGTCGAAAAGGAGGAGTTTAAATGCTTGGTCAATCAAACGCATATGGTACGCGATTGTAGCGAATTTATGCGAAATTTACGGAAACTGATTGTGGGAGAGTGTTAGTCGGTCAACTAGGGATAGATTGGTTACCAAAAATAGGATCATTATTCAACGAAGGTGGACCAGGTTTGACCAGGGATCGGGTCGGGTCTGAGGTGGGAGCCGGGTAACAGGGACGAAGGGTGAAGGGTTTTGGTTGGGTCGGGTATGGTTTTGACAAGGGTGAAAGAAAGATGGGCCGGCCATAGGGCCTTTACTGTTGGGCTCCTCATTTTTTTACAAGAGGTTTAATTTTGGGTATATGCTTTAGTTGTCAAAAAAAAAATCTTATTATTATTATTATTATTATTATTATTATTATTATTATTATTATTATTATTATTATTATTATTATACCATTATATATATGTAAGTTGGGTGGTAGAAAAATAAAAACTTAGGCATATTATGAATGATAATATATGTATTAGGATTTGGGGAAAATTTTTGCGATGTTACAGTCTCCCCTACTTTTAGAAACTTCGTCCCAAAGTTTATTAAAAACACAGGGTTGAAAATAAAAATAGTTGTGATTTGGGTTATAGCATGACATGAATAGAATAAACTGTCTTGTGTTTTCTGTGGGTTGATGAACTACCAGACAGCTAGAGTTTATAACCTTGATAGAATTTCACACTACCTTAATGTACCTGTAAATTCATGATTACGTTCCGGACCGCAATCACCAATTTACCTTACATTAAAGTTTTGCGTCCTTCTATGACTCCACCGATTGTTGAGCAGGTTCGATAGCCCCCACCAGTCGTGAAATAGGTTGTAGGGCCTCTCCCGACTGTTGAAAAGGCATAATGACCTCTACCAATCATTGAGTAGGTTTGATAGCCTCCACCAGTCGTGAGCAGGTTGTAGGGCCTCTCCCGACTGTTGAAAAGGCATGATGACCTCTATTAAGTGCAGCACATAGATTGCGAATTGATAACACGTTTATGCAAGCAAGTATAACAAGCACAGTATATGAGTTGTAGTTGTATAGATTTATATAATTTGTTCACATTCAAACAATCATGCACCGTGTAACAACTCTCAGACAAAAATTTCAATACTAAAATTTATTATTTGAATCAAATAGCGTCAATACATAGAATAAAAGCAACCAATAGTCAAATGGTGAGACTTTCGGTTAGGTAGCTGGAGGGTCTTGATCTCTGTTTAGTTTAGGGCATTGGTTTCGGAAGTGATTTGGGTCTCCACATTCATAGCACTGACCATAGTTGTATCGATTAGGATTAGTAGCCTGAGCAGGGTTAGTGGGTTGGTTGGCATTAGGATTTGGGGTATCACGACACGTGTTGACCAGATGACCATACTTCCCACAATTGGTGCACAAGCGGCACGCTGAAGCAGTGGGATGATGTCGGTTGCATGTGTTACACAATGGATAGTTTCCTATATAGGGTTTCTTGTTAGTAGCTTGTGTAGTGAGGTTGACATCAGGATCCCTAGCCTTACGCTTCTGGTTCTCAGTAGTTACCGCGGCTACAACACTTGCTTTATTGCCTTTCCGAACTAAGGTCCCGTTCTTTACGTGATTGTCAGTTAAGGTAGCTGCTAAACGTTTGGCCTCTTCGAGGGTAGCAGGGTTTCTTCCCCATACCGTGTCCTGAATCTACATGGGCAAACCACCGATATACTTTTCGATGGCTACAGGTAGCGGAGTGACCTTATGGGGCAATAACAGACTGAGCTCATGGAAGCGGGTATTATAAGCAAGGTTTTCCCCACTATCCTGAGCAAGGGTGTGGAACTCGTCCTCTAATTTCTTGACCTCGTTACGTGGACAAAATTCATCTCTCATTATTTCCTTGACTTGCTCCCAGGTCATAGTAAGTGCAACTTCAGCTCCTCGGGTGCGCTTTTCCTCATTCCACCAAGTGAGTGCTCGTTTGTGAAGAAAACTCATAGCATAACGGACCTTAAAGTTATCGGGACACTCGCTATTAATGAAAGTATTCTCAATACCCTCAAACCATTGTAGGAGACCAGTAGCTCCTTCATACCCACTGAAATTAGGGGGATTACAGGAATTAAAGTGCTTAAGAGTGCAAGCTGGGAGACCATTCCCGTTTCCATGGTGGTTTCCATTACCGTTTCTGTTGCCGTTGCCGTTTCCATTACCGTTCATCTGTATGACTTGAGCCAATAAGTTAGGAACCAGAGTCGCGATCTGCTGTGCCATTTGTTGGGAAATGATCGCAGCCAGTTGGGAATCAACACTATTGTTGTTGTTGTTATTGTTATTGTTGTTGTGGTTAGTGTTGCTATTTCCTTCCTCATGATTACCACCATTGTTATTGCGAGTGCTGCGACATGGAGGCATAATCTGTAAGAGACACAATGAAATGAATGTGGTTATATAAGGAATGTAATCATTTATTCATTAATTAAAACGAATAAACGAAAACGTTGACTTATCAAAGATTCTAGATTCTAATAACATATGAAGACATGCTTTAGCCTATAAGTGAACACTCATCCCGAGAATCCCCAGGTAGGCATCCAGGTCCCTCGTCTGATTGGGATATATGCGCAATGCCAGCCTAGACAGAAGACTCAGAATACAGGCGTTCACCCTTCCAGATTGCACGTGTTCGTTAATAAAATCTAGAACTTTGACGGGATCTGAAGGTGGTTCAGGCTAAACCTGAGGATCTTGTCCTATTAGTCTAAGAGTAGATCCAGTGATGGGGAGCAAATCTTTTTGTAAGGATGAAAGTAGGGATAAGAGGGAGATAGTGAATAGCAAGTAAAAGGAGCAAGTACTGGTTAAATCCTATGGTTATAGACTAGATTATTTTTCTAATAACCTAATTCCCTATAACCATGGCTCTGATACCAATCTGTAACACCCCAACCGATGGCGGAAACATCGGGATGTCACGTAGTGATGATTGTTCAGTAGCTCATGGTGAATAATAAATTTCATTAAATGATACAATTGTTCTACAAGAATTCGTACATCAAAATGAATAATACTATGCACACATCTTCAAGCATTAACTCAAATCTTCAAGCAAGTAGAACCTGAAACATGTTAAGTTGAAAATATTTTGGGTCAACAAAAGTTGGTGAGAATACATAGGTTTTAGTAAATACTTGATAATAATAGTTTGTACAACATTCACAGTTGTATGATGATGGAGTATGATACCGACATGTAACAATGCGTCTGTGTACAATCAAACCTTGTGTCGACTGATGACTAACTCGCAAGTTAGTTAAATGTTGTTACTGTTATCGATCATTCCTGAATTTATGCGGGGGGATGGGTTTGTCAGACCTATAGCGCTATGATCTAAACAAGCGGCTTGATCATTGTTAATGATTGTACTGTGTCTTTTTGTTACAGTCAAATGATGATGTAATTGAATCACAAGTAAGTATGAGTAAATGATAGTATAAAATGTTTAAACATGTTTCACCCCAAAAATAGTGAAAATAGAGAAAAGGGGCTATGTAAACTCACCTTGGCAAAATGTTATTTCTGTTGAAAAATTGAATAGTGGTGTTGCCCAAATGTGTCAAGTATCACCCTATAATAAGGTAATAAATATGTTTAAGTTTATCTCGTCTACCAATATATATATTCTATGGCTTCTAATTGGGGATAAATGTTCGTTTGATTAATAAATAAAATGTTAAATAAATAAGAGAAATTTGATAAATAAATAAACGAGAGTCTTTTTGTAAATTTTTAAATCAAAGATGGTCACAATAATGAGTTTCAAGTATGAAAATAATTTTATAAAATTATTTTCTTAAAAATAAAAATATTAAATCTATTTATTACAAATTGTTAAAATATAACTTTAATATTAAAAAATACTAAAATTAAAGAATTATTAAATTAAAATTTTTATATCTGTTCCAAATAGAAAGAAATAATTTATATAAAATTTTGGTGCAAAAATATTGAAAAATGAATTTATTATGATTTATTTATGATTAAAACTAACAAAAATTGATTAAAAATATTAAATAAATGATTTTTCAGAAATAAAAATTATTTCAGAAAAGTTTAGTGTTATATAAACTCAAAATAATTTTTGTGGAGATTTATATAATCGTTTTGATATTTTTATAGAATTTTATAAATTAAATAGAATAAACTTGAATTATTTATTATATATATTAAATAAATAATTTTTCCGAAAATAAAAGTTGTATAATAAAGTTTATTAGTCATATTATATAAAATAAATTTTGTAGAATTTATAAAATAGTTTTAGTATTAAAAAAATGAATTTTAAAATACAAGTAATTATATAAGCTTTGAAAAAAAACAAAAATATACTTTGTTGATGCTAGGGCTCGAACCAGTGGGGACCTGCTCTAAAGCACCAGACACAACCACTTGGTCCAGACCAGTGGTTGTGTTAGGTTTCAGTTCGTATAATATAAATAACATAAGTAAAATCGTGTTCTTCCCCAATTTAAGGCATATGAACCCTAGTTTTCCTAATAATCCAATTAACAAACAATAACCCCATAAAGGTTGGGGTTACTGATCGTCGAGTACGCGGGAACAAAGATATGTATTCAATTGTTAGTTACAAGCTTTGATGATTAACGATGGTCAGGTCAACGAAAAACTCAAAACGCGTTCGGTTGAAGTTTATTATGTGATTTTAGGAGGAATTGAGAGTAGAGGGGTGATAATCGGTGCCTTTAGAGAGAGAAAACGGGTTCTATTTATAGTGTGATTGTCGAAAAGGAGGAGTTTAAATGCTTGGTCAATCAAACGTATATGGTACGCGATTGTAGCGCATTTATGCGAAATTTACGGAAACTGATTGTGGGAGAGTTTTAGTCGGTCAACTGGGGATAAATTGGTTACCAAAAATAGGATCATTATTCAACGAAGGTGGACCGGGTTTGACCAGGGATCGAGTCGGGTCTGAGGTGGGAGCCGGGTAACAGGGACGAAGGGTGAAAGGGTTTTGGTTGGGCCGGGTATGGTTTTGACAAGGGTGAAAGAAAGATGGGCCGGCCATAGGGCCTTTACTGTTGGTCTCCTCATTTTTTTACAAGAGGATTAGTTTTGGGTATATGCTTTAGTTGTCAAAAAAAAAAATCTTATTATTGTTATTATTATTATTATTATACCATTATATATATGTAAGTTGGGTGGTAGAAAAATAAAAACTTAGGCATATTATGAATGATAATATATGTATTAGGATTTGGGGAAAATTTTTGCGATGTTACAATAATCAGCAAAACACACAAATCTCATTCAAAGTTTTCATTTCATTGATAAACATAATGATAATCAATACAAAATGTTGTTTACAATGATAGATAACAATATCAGACTCAAAGACACCCTAGGGAGAGAACACACTCATAGAGGGAAACAAAATGACCAATAGTTAATGTTAAAAACTGATTCAGCCTTTATATAGACCTGCACATTCGACCAAAAAAATGGGCGAATGTGCAGGTTCGACCAATCAAACTTGGCGAATCAACACAATATATAAACAAAACTCCCTTCGACCTCTGAGCTCTCCCTTCGAACAATCAAATCTACATTCGACCAAACTTATTCCACCTTCGACCGTCCGTTGGTGACAAAACAAAATAGTATTCACAATTCAATAGCATTAGTCGCACTTCGTGTATCTACAAACTCCCCCTCGACTATTGCTTGAATTTCTTCAGCCTTCATTCTTCATCCATTCTCTTGTTCATCAGCTTGATGTGCAGTAACTTCTTTTGCTCTTTAGTCATAACTGGTTCATGAGTTTGCTTCGGTTTCTTCTTTTCAGTCTTCTGAACTTGAACAAACTTCCCCAGCTTTTTATCATAATCACAACCCGCGTTAACATCCCATGCAAAACATAAAAATACCACACATTGGTATTTAGCAGTCTGTTCACTATCTTTCTCTTCACAGTAAATTGGATTGTAGTATAGCATGATAATATCGTCATGAGAGCAATTAATCAACCACATCGGGTCAAAAATATGTATCTTCTTGAAATCTTTCATCCCATCCTTCAATAAGATAATAGCCTCTGCCGTCTTCCAGTCATAGTACCACCACATAAAGTCTTTCGAGAAATGTTGTGAAATAGGCATCAAAGGTATATGCTTCAGAACAGTCGGTGGTTTATATTTCAAAGTAACCTTGTTCAATCCAGTTATCTGATCTTTATTCTTATGCACAATCCTTCTTGGATACTGAGGGGTGAACACTTCCCATTTCGTTCTAGTCTCTCTGGCCATGCGATCTGCAAAGCAACCAACAACATCATTGTTTACTGTAGCTCCTGACATTGTGTGTCTGCAGATATCGCGTACAGCCCAATAAGGTAGTGTCTTTATATCGTGGAATTTGTGAAAGTACAGAATTCCTTTCTCCCACTTCACAGCGACACACCTTAGCTGTTTCAAGTATTTCCACCCGAGAGCTTTTCCCTTAAACAATTCGTTATGGAACTTGTAGAAACCTCCCTGAATTTCAGTCTTTGGACGATTGGCTTCTTTTTCTTTAAGCTTCCTCAGCAAGTTCTTTAGATCGTCAGATTGTTCAACATTTGGTTTCTGACAATCTGAGTCCTTGAAAACTTCATCAACAAACTTCTTACTTTTCTCACGAGCAAGTTTCTCAGCCTGGCTCAACAGTTCTTCAGAAAATTCAGGAAATCCAGAATATTTATCATTTTTGAAGTATTCTGGATATTCCTCACTTGTAATATCCTCCATTTCAATGTCTTCAAACACTGGAGTATCTCTATCATCAGAGTGAATTCCTGCTTCTTTCTCAAGAATGTTCGGTATGTAATTCTCACTCATCAACTCTTCAAGAGACTTACCAACCTGTTTAGCCAGTCCTTCAAGTATTTCTTTCGAAACGGCTGTAGAAACTTCTCCATCTTCAAGATCAGGATCATTGTACTCGAGTTCAAATCTCATGTCATCTGACTCAAATATCTCTGGAAATATTCCTATCATCTAGATCGTCCAGACTTTCTTAGTTAACATCTGACGATATAACTTCTTGTCTTCCTCAGATAAAGATCTGATCTTCTCATTCTAGAATATATCATCATCGTCAGTATTACCACAAGGAGCTTTCGAACTAGACTCTCCTGCATCTTTTCCTGTTTCTCTCTTCTCATACTTATACTTATCTGTGTCATCATCATCGTCATCATCATCATCATTAGCAGAGCTATTACCATCTCCAGAATCAACGCCTGAACCATCATCATCATCACCATCTTTCTTCTTCTCAGGAGCATCACCGGCATCCTTATCAAGTTCTTCATCATCATCTTCTTCAGACTCAGGCGGTTCAAAATCAACAAGCTCTTCATCTCTTTCTTTGTCCTCTTCTCCTTCATTCAATTGTGGAGCTCTCTCATACAAATCATCAATAAGCTTTCTAAGCCCTTTGTTATCTTTCTTCACCTGCTTGTTTTCAAGTCTTAAAGCCATGTACCTTCTCGTATTTCTCTGTTCATGTTTTAACAACTTTTGATTCTCTTTCTGGAGTAACTTGATTTTAGCTGCTAATTCTTCCTGGCTCTCTTGTGAAGATTCAACTACATCCAACATCTTTCTATCATTCTTTCTTAACTGCTCAATTTCAGTTTGTTGCTGGTTAATTATTTTCATCATTTCAGTCAGCTTCTGGTTCACTGCATCCATCACGTCTCCTGATACAGTAACCTTAGGAGTTGAAGCCTTAGAAACTGGAGTCTTTTTCTTAAATTTGTTTAAGACTCTATCCAACGCAGCATAAAATCGTCCGTTGAAATGTTTTGCTCAGCAGCAGATGTTTTCCGTTTCTTGGCTGCTGGAGATGTCACGGGAGAATTAGAGCTAGACATTACAGGAACTTTCTTTCCTGCAATTAAGCTTTCAATATCCTTAGCTCTCCTTTTCATCGGCTTTTCATTCTCAACTGCCTTGGCTTTCTTTTTGTATGTTGGGTTCTTTTGTTTTTCCAGCCTGTGGCGATCCACCAAAATCATTAGATCCCAAACCAAGACCTTCATCAATATCGTCCATTACAACCGGACTCTTCATTCTTTGTTCTTCCAAAGATTGATTCAGACTTTTCTTTCTACGAGAAATTTTCTTAGGCGGTTCTGCTTCAACTTCTTTTTCTTTACCCTTTCCTTTACCACTCTTCGCACCAACATTCACAACTTTACTTTTTCTTTTGGCTTCAGGATCAACAGGGCATAATGGGTCATCATTATCAGAATCACTGTTGACATTCCTAGCTTTATCAACACCTGGATCTTCATATCCTGGATTGATCAGGTGACCAAACAAGTTCTTCAAAGGTGGTCTTTCATTCACCGGTACACCTTTATATCCTTTCATCCTTACTAAAGTGCTCAGACTCATATGATCCTGTACCACAATCTGAGTTGGATCTTTCCTCAACTTCTTGTACTTCTGATTGAAAATCATTTGCAGGAATCTTGGATACAATAAAAACTTTTTACTCTTCAAGCCTCTCAATGGTTTAAGCATGTGGTCAAGTATCATTCCGGATAGATTGAATGGTTTATTCAGAATCAGGCAACCATTAAAGAGCTAATACTCTTCCTCATCACATCGTATCCTCCACTCATAGACCCGAAGACATGCAACATTACGTGAGCTAGGTATTTAAACTGTGGGCACAGTTTACCTTTATGTAATGATCCGTCTGTGATTGGTCCGTTGTACTTCATCCTTAAGAAACATTCCTTTGTTCAATCCAAGATAAGACTCTTGGATCAGTCTTCTTATCAGTCAGCTTTAATGCTTTTCTAATGTCATCTTCAGATATAATCACCAGCTCCCCCTGAATCTTACTAACAATAACAGACTCATTGTCCCAAAAGTCAAGCCTTGCATTCGTCCAGAACTCCTTTTTATGATCTCTGTAGATAATAGCAGGAGTGGAAATAGCATCAACGACTTTACTCCTCTTTAGAAAATCAACAATACTGGTGAATTCGGTATGTTTCTTCAGATCGCCAAGATAAGCACAGCAGTTATGTGCATCTTCGAATGGTAAGTCATCTTCCGGCTTTTTCCAGGCTGCCTTCTCCGATGAACCTGTGGGTATATCAGAACTTTGGGGTTCAGACATGATTAATCTGCAAAACAAAACACGAAAACGCATTAAAAACGGACAAAATATTCAAAATTTGAAATTTTTGATTTTGTAATTCCACATTCGACCAAACGTGGGTTCGAATGTGGGAAATAAGAGGTTCGAATGTGGAAACAAGGTTCGAATGTGAAAAAACAATGTTAAAAATGTACATTCGACCGTTTTTGTCCACTTTCGACCATTTGAACATGCTACATTCGACCAAAAAGTCACATTTGACCCTTTTGAAATGGTCGAATATGGCTGTTCATCTTCAAAAATCACAGATTTTGATTTTGAATGTTTTAACATGTCATTTTGATTTCTAAAGCTTCTAACATGTCCGATCGACCTTTATCAACAAACAATTGTTATTATTATTCAATATTTAAGTGTTTTCCCTAAAATCTAGGGTTTGAAGGTTTTAATAATCAATTCAATGATCTGATGTTAATTAACCCTTGATTTTGTTATCCTCTCCCCCTAAAACACTTAAACATTGAATCCCTATCATCAATTGCATCTATTACAGTCCAGAATCCATGTTTTGATTCATTCAAGGGTTCAAAAATAAAAACACTGATTCTGTGATGATTATTGGATGGATACCTGCAAATGTAGGCTTAAAATGATCAGCAAAGTACAACGATCACAATGATATGATTTTAATCGAACGAGCAACAAGGGGTGGTAATCACAGAATTTTGAAAATTTTGAAATGAAGAGTCGCAAGTGCAAATCAGTATATATAGGCTCTACATTCGACCCTTTTAGTTGGGCGAATGTGAAAATATTTCCACCTTCGACCCTATTTAAAGGTTCGAAGGAGAAAATATGGTTCGAATGTGCAACAGACATAAGAACACTCACATTCGACCGTTTGGAAAGTTCGAATGTAAAAGCAAAATTCCACATTCGACCCATCGAAGGGGCAAATGGAGTTTAGAATTTTTGAACTTTTTACCAAATCTCAAAATCGAACCCCGTTCAATATTTTTCTTAACTTTTAAGCATCCGACATTCTTTTTTCTCATTTAAAGATCACAAAACTCAAATGGTCCATCAAGTTTCAGAAAATCACCATCAACCACCATCGGTTATCAAAAAGAATATAGAAATGTAAAATCTTTTGAAATTTCTGAAAGTTTTTGTTAAAACACACCAAAAATCTTTTTGAGTTTTGTATTTTTGACGAGAAATGTAAAATGCATAAATTTAAAGATAAAGCAGTAAATGTTTTGTGATTTCCGGTAAGAGGATCATATCAGTTATTGAGAAATCTGATCACACTGTTGATCTTTTGATTTATATTATCATTAAAGACAATGTGTGATCTGGCAACTGCTGATATTGTTGTCCACATAAGCTCACATGCAGACTGTTGTGCAGTGCTTTAGACTGATACTATTATTTATAGTATAAACTCAATTGTCTGTGGTTCCCACACACATGACATACTCCCGTATCAAGGAATAATTGCACAAAGACTCATTGTAACGCGTGATTATGCTTTCGTCATCTGTAATTACAAGGTATGAGGCACAGAGGTGTACAGGTCAGCAGCTCAATGCTATAAAGTAACTTGTGCACTCTACCAGGTTGAGGGCTGATATTAATCAGGATTTGCATCAATGATTTGATACGATGCATTAGATAATCTTTGATTATCGATATACATTGAAAGTTCCTCAATTCGGTAACTTTAGGATTTGGCTTTGCAGCTCTTTTATAAAGATACCCTGTCTGATCTAGGCCCGTAATGACTTACAGCAGAATATCAGATAGGCTATCCCCAGATAACTTATAACATAACGACCCGAAACTTCCGAATTTTGTACAAATACCCTATCAAACAAAATTACGGTACTAAGACCATATGCCCATGAGGAGTTCATCCACACAACAATTCGTTTGATATGTATGTATCAGGCACGTAGTAATAGGTCTACGAAGCCTATCAACACATCACACAGACTCAAACACACTCCTTTTCTCCTGGAAATCATTTTGGGTTTTTCTAATTTTTATGGCTTTTTGACTTTTTCAATGTTTTTGGTTTTTCTAAAAATAAACTCCCCCTAAAATGAAAAACATATTTTTGGGTTTTTGAATTTTTCTGAAAAACAGTAAAAACTAAAACTAAAAAAAACGATAAACCGAGGTGATGATCAGTCTTGTTTTTCTTTTATAACATTAGCTTTTAAAAGATATTCAAATCTTGATTTATCAAAAGCTTTGGTAAAAAGATCTGCACGTTGATAGTCAGTGTGGATTTTGACCATATCGATCAACTCTTTTGCATAACAATCACGGATAAAATGATATTTAATCCGGATATGCTTAGCTTTCGAGTGATTGACTAAATCTTTTGTTAATGCAATGGCGACCTCATTATCACAGTAAATAGGGGTTTTAAGAAATTGCAAACCGTAGCCCACCATCTGTTGTTGTATCCACAGAACTTGTGAGCAGCAGCTTGAAGCTGAGACATATTTTGCTTCACATGTTAATAAGGCGACTGCAGTTTGTTTCTTGCATTGCCAGGTCATGAGCCTGCTCCCCATAAACTGGCATCCAGCCGTTGTGGATTTGTTGTCTTTGTCACAGCCTCCCCAATCTGCATCACTAAAAGCTACTAGGTCAAAATTATCATCATTAGGGTACCATAGTCCTCTCAACGGACAACCCTTCAGATATCTTAGGATTCGTTTGACAGCTACTAAATGACTTTGTTTCGGCTTCGATTGATGACGTGCACAAAGACATGAGGCAAACATTATATCTGGTCTAGATGCGGTGAGGTACATCAGAGATCCGATGATTGCTCTGTCTGTAAAAGGATCAGTCAACTCCCCCTTAGCGTCAACACCAATCCCATGATTAGGTTGTATCGGGGTATCCATCGGCTTCGAATCATCCATCTGGAATTGGCTCAAGACTTCAGAAATGTATTTGGTTTGGTGAATAAAGATCCCCGTTGGTCTTTGGTCCACCTGCAAGCCTATGAAAAACTACATCTGTCCCATCGCACTCATTTCGAACTTTTCCTTCATAACTTTTTCAAATTCCCTGCACAAAAGTTCATTAGTAGATCCAAAAATAATGTCATCAACATAAATTTGCACTAGAAGCAAGTCATCTCCTGTTCGTTTTGTGAACAGTGTGCAATCTACCAAACCTCGTTTGAATCCTTTGGATAGAAGATACGTGCTCAGCTCCTCATACCATTGCCGTGGAGCCTGGTGCAACCCATAGAGAGCTTTGTTTAGAACGTAGACCTTATCCCGGTGGATAGGATCCTCAAAGCCTAGTGGTTGACCTACGTAAACTTCTTCCTTGACCACACCATAAAGAAACGCGCTTTTAATGTCCATTTGTTACACCTTGAATTTCTTGTAAGATGCAAACGCTAGAAACATGCGGATAGCTTCTAAGCATGCAACCGGTGCATAAATCTCGTTATAATCGATTCCTTCCACTTGATGAAATCCTTGTACGACCAATCGAGCTTTGCTTCTAACAATCACTCCTCTGTCATCCTTTATGCATTTGAACACCCATTTGGTTCCTATCTTTTTCCGTCCTAGAGGTAAATCTATCAGTGTCCACACTCCCAGTTTTCAAAATTACAATAACTCCTCTTGCATTGCCTCTACCCAAGCTTCATCCAAAAGAGCATCCTTGTATGTTCGCGGCTCAACCTGCGAAACATAACAAGCAAAAGACCAGTCATTTAGACAACCTGATTTTTGAATTTTAGCATATAAGGCTAGGGCGCCAAGATTTTCTTGTGAGTTTGCATTCCTCAGTAATCCTCTCATCATAACACTGCTACCAGGATCACCAATAACCTGCTCGAGTGGGGGAATACGATGTATCCAAGATTCCGGATAATCAGGTACTTGCACTCCCGTTTGAGTATTCAAATTCTCTGTCGAATCCAGATCATTACCCAAGTTGGATGATGAAGCACCATTTGGATTTGGGTTCACTGGAGGTGTCTCTGTAGCAATATCTAGAACAGCTTCACTTGTGACATCATCATCTTCTGATTCTGATGAATTGAGAGTTGTGGAAGCTTCCTGGAACACTTCTTCTTTAGCTGCAGGAGCATTGGCATCATTAGAAGCTATTTGAGGAGTTACGGTGATCGGACGCACCAACGGTGATGTCACTGCGTTTTCACACTCGTAATATAATCTTAATACAGCCTCTTCAACCAAACTATCCAGATTGAATGATTCAAAGAAATCTTTGTAATCAAACATCAAATCTGGACCACTACCCTATACATTCTGAGTATACCGCTGAACTTCAACGTTAGCCCACTCCTCTACCTGACGAGTTCGTTTGTTGAATACCCGTTTGAGCGATGTTGCATATCCAATAAAGAATCCTTCTTCAGCTTTTGGTGCGAACTTCTCAGATGGATTAAGAATTGTACACGGTGCTCCAAATGGTTCTAGATACTCTAAGTTCAGCTTTCGTCTGTTCAACAGCTCATAAGAAGTTTTACCAAACTTCTTCACTGTTAAAACACGATTGAGAGTATAACAAGCTGCGTAAATGGCTTCATTCCAGAACATTACTGGAAGGTTGGAATCCGCAAGCATTGTTCTAGCCGCTTCAATTAGAGTCCTGTTTTTACGTTCTGCGACACCGTTCTGTTGCGGGGTATACGGAGCACTATATTCATGATGAATTCCTTTGTCTTCACAAAGAGCATCTATCTGTTCGTTCTTGAACTCCGTCCCATTATCACTCCTAATTCTCTTGATCTTTAGACCATAGACATTTTCTAATCGAGTGAACAGAACCTTCAGATTGTTAAACGTGTCGCTCTTATGATGCAAGCACATTACCCACGAGAATCTGGAATAGTCATCGGTAACCACAAGACAGTACATATCACCAGCATGACTTTTACGCTTGACCGGTCCGAATAGGTCCATGTGCAAACGCTCAAGTGGTAATTCAACTGAATTGACTTTCTTTGGTTTGAGGGATTGCTTGTGCTGCTTTCCTTTCTTGCAACTCACACACTTGTCGTTCAAATGGAAATGTTTAACATTTACGCCTTCGACAAGTTCATTCTTCACCAGATGGTTCATTTTTCTAAGGTGAATGTGTCCCATCCTCCTATGCCACATGATAGATTCTTTTTCCGTAGCCTTGGAGAGGAAACACGTTACTTGGCCCTAGGTTGTCATGGCTTTTGACATGTCGAGAATGTACAGATTGTTCACTCTTGGTGCTTTCAGCATTACCCACTCTTTTGGAAGTATGAAACCTGGCTTAAGAATGTAGCAAGATTTGTCATCAAAGAATACAGAGAACTGTTTATCATAGATTTGACTGACACTGAGCAGATTATAGTCTATTTGCTTCACATACGATATCTTGTCAAAACTCACGATACCATTACTCACACTTCCCTCCATAGTAATGTATCCACCTTTGTTCCCAGCAAATGCTATGTATCCGCCATTGATATTTCTTATGTCGAACAACAGCGATAAATCCCCCGTCATGTGCCCAGAAGCTCCACTATCAATAATCCAAAGACTGCTCACAGGGCCAGCTGAAGCTCCCTGCACATATCAAGTAAAAAGATTAGATTTTTCGGGGGACCCCAGCCTGCTTGGTCTTGGGTCTTTGAACATTTTGTTTCAAAGAATCTTTATCACAAACATTTGAATTTGAATTGATCTTTTTCTCATCAATTAAATCCTTTTCATTTTCAGATTTCTGATTCACTTTTGAAGTCGAAGCACCTTGAGATCCCACTGGTGACTAGAATTATTCTGAACGTTTCAAGATCCGAATCTGAGATTTTGGAGTCTTAGTCGGTTTCTTTACTTCGTCTTTGAAGGAAACTTTCTTGGTTACCTTCTCTGATTTAATAGAGACAGGTCCAACTGTTGGTTTGACTGCAGGTTTTAATGGTACCTTTTGCTTCTCAACTAGGATGAAGGCGTACAAAGGATTGTCGGTCAATGAACGTTCACCAGTAAGGCGTTTATTTGGACATCTAGCAAGGATTGATTATACAGATCCAGGTGAAGGGCTTGTTAGACACGCAAACAGTGATTCAGATCCTGATAACCCATTACATCCTGTTGATCCAGATGCAAAGCGCAAAAGACAGGTTGTTAATGTCGGTGCCAAGAGTGGAAAGGTTAAGGAGAAAGGGATAAGGTTAGAGATTGTATCTGAACCTGAGAAGAAAAAGAGCACATCAAGACGAAACAAGACGATGGCAAAGAAAGGTTTGCAATAGATTCAGAAGAGACGCAAGAAGATGAACATTGGGACTCGGAGACTGAAACGTTAAAGACCACCACGCCCAAGGCCACTGTGGCTGGTGAGTCTGCTAGTCAAACTGTTGAAGATCAAGGGAATAAGAGTCCAATTCCTGTTGATGAAGATGAAGTGATTCTGAATTTAGATGAAGATTTTCCTGGTTCACCTGTACAAGCTGAAAAGTCAAAGAAGAAGAAACCAGAGAAACCAAGTCAAAAGAGAAAGATGGAGATTGAATCGCTCATAGCTGGTAAGAAACTACCACCAGCTTCTAGTTCTAAGTCACCGGTTATTGCACCAGTTTCAAAGAAACAAAAGACTGCGACTACTTCGAGCACACAACAGAGTGATGATATACCTGTTGATCAGTTCAACGAAGCTTTAGACAATGTGCTTAAGAAGATGAGGAAAGGTAAACTGCCTGAAGTTGCTGAAGCGCCTGTTAAGAAGAAGGTTTCAGTAGATAGTGATATCATGAATGCTATGAATCAAAGGTTATCTGAGATGATGAGTATTATTAACAAACAGCAAACAGAGATCGAGCAATTGAAATCCAATGATCGAAAGATGTTGGAAGTCGTAGTCACATCCCATGATGATAATGAAGTTTTGAAGAAAACAATCAACAAGTTGAAAAGAGAGAACAAGAAGTTGCTGAAGCACGAGCAACGAAACACCAGAAGGATTATTGTCTTGAAAGAGGAGAACAAACAGCTAAAGAAGAGTAACAAGCATATGGATGACTTGATAGAAGACTTGTACTCTCGAGCTCCTCTACTTCAAGCTGGTGAAGAAGATAAAGAAAGAGAAGAAGAGCAGGTAGATTTTGAACCATCTGACGAAGAAGAGGATGAAGATCTTGATGAAGATGCGGGTAATGATTCTAAAAAGAAGAAGAAAGATGATGGAGATGATGGAGGTTCAGATGGTGGATCGAGTGATGGAAACAGCTCTGCTTTTGATAGTAGTGATGATGATGATGATGATGACAACGCTGAGAAGTATACGTATGAAAAGCGTGATTCAAGTAAGGGTGGAGAGTCGAGCTCTAAGACTCCAGGTGAAAATGTTGATGACGATATTTTCTGGAATGAAAAACTGCAGTCGTTATCGGAAGAAGACAAGAACATGTATCGCCAGATGCTCACAGATCGAGTCTGGACGATTGACATGACAAGCAGATTTCCAGAAATATTCGACTCGAGCAATAAATTGTTTGAATTGGAGTTTGATGACCCTGATCTTGAAGATGGAGAGGTTTCTGTGGCGGTTTCTAAAGAAATACTTGAGGGTTTAGCCAAACAGATGGGAAAGACTTTGGAAGAGTTGCATGCTGACAATTACATTCCAAAGATACCTGAAAAGGAAGCCGGGAATCATTCTGATGACCGTGATGTTCCTGCTTTTGAAGACGTTGAAATGGAAGATATAACGAGTGAGTAAAATCCACAATACTTCAAGAATAATCAAGATTGTGGATTTCCTGGATTCTCGGAAGAAGTGCTAAACCAGGCTGAGAAACTGGCTAAAGAGAAGAGCAAAGTGTTTGAAGATGAGATTTTTAAAGGGCATGATAAACCACGGTTCGAGCAATCTGAGAGTTTGAAGGAGTTTTTGAGGAAATTGAAAGAGAAAGAAAATAACCGTCCGAAAGCTGAAATACAAGGTAGCTTTTACAAACTTCATAGTGGAATTTTCAAAGGTCGTGCATTGGCCTGGAAGTTTGTTAAGGAATTGAGATGTATAGCAGTAAAGTGGGAGAAGGGAATCTTATATTTTGATAAATTTCAACATTTGAAGACTCTTCCTTATTGGGCAATTCGTGATATTTGCCGTCACCGTTTAACGGGAGCGTCAAATAGTCAGATTACCTACTTTGCTGAGAAGATGACAAGAGAAAGCCGAACCAAGTGGGATTTATTTGAACCACAATATCCGAAACGAATTGTTCATAAAAAGGATATTGATCTGATTACAGGTATGCCCAAGGTGACGTTAAAGTATAAACCACCGCGAGTGTTGAAAAAGATTCCTTTGTTGCCAATTCCACAACACTTCGCCAAAGATTTCATTTGGTGGTATTATGATTCGAAGATAGCAGAGGCTGTGATTGTACTGAAAGACGGAGAGAAGAACTTCAAGAAAATACACATTTTTGATCCCATGTGGTTAATCAACTGTTCACATGAGAATATAATAATGTTGTTTTACAATCCGATCTATTCTGAAGTGAAGGATGCTGAGCAAGCAGGAAAATACCAATGTGTGGTATTTCTGTGCTTTGCGTATGACATTAACGCTGGTTGTGACTATGACAAGTTGCTCGGGAAGTTTGTAGAGAAGCAGAAGGTGCCTGAAGTGAAAAAGACAAAGCCGAAACAATTTCAAGAACCGGTATTGACTAGAGAACAGAAGATTCAACGACACATCAAATTGATGAACATCAGAATGGATGAACAACGTCGACAGCAATCCAAGCAATAGTCGAGGGGGAGTTTGTAGATGCAATTGGGCGACTAGTGCTTCAGATTGTACAATAAACTTGTTTTGGTATATGTCGAAGGTGCGAAGGAGTTTTAGAAGGTGCGAAGGAAGCAAGATGTTTGGTCGAAGGAAGATCAGAGGGTGCGAAGGAACAGTTTTGGACGAATGTGAATATTGTTTTATGTATGGCTTGATTCGACCAGTTGGTTTGGTCGAACCTGCACATTCGCACGAATCATTTGGGCGAATGTGCAGTCTATAAATAGTCAAGCTTGATTTTTTGAATGTAACTTTGAGTCAAATTATTCCCTCCACTTTTTTATTCTCTCTCTAGAAGTTTATTTAGCTCTTTTCACGTTCTTACCCTGTTTGTATCAATCTCTAAACGTGTAATTGAGTTTCTAATTAATGAAAAGCTTTTGAAATGATGATTTACTTGTTTTGATCTGTTTGACTATTATTTTGTGATTGTTTTAGGGATTCCGCACCTAAAACTAACTTGTTTGGTCATTCTTTGTTGTTTACACGATCCATACATTATCATACATATGTCATCTGACGATTATCCCTCTTTTGAAAATATCTGCTTTGGTTGTAAAACGGTGCTGGTTGAGGGGCAAATTGTCTTTGTGGATAACAATGATTATCGACTGGACTTTGATATTTTTGCTTCACTTCAACCTCGTGCCTCTTGTACCTAACGTACGGGCAGTGAGCAAGTAAATGCCCTCTCTCCCCGCACTTAAAACACGCACGGTACTCTTTAAAGTTGTTCTTGGCATTCGACTTTGCATAAGTAGTGATAAGATATTGATCATCCACACACCTTCTTCTTAAACTCTCAGGAGCTGGGTCCTTTGAGTAAGTCAGCTCAATAAAACTATTCGCCTTCTCCTTCGGCTTAATAAACTCTGTGACATGAACCTTTGGTTCTTTTGGAACATCCAAATAAATTTTCTTCAAAACCTCTAGAGGTACATCATTTGTTCTCTCATGTTTTGGGAACCAAATGGTACTCTCCTGCCAAATTTTCTCAATCTTGGAGTAATTGGCAAACTTAATTGGATATTCCTCGTCAAAAATTATCTTATCAGATTCTTCCATCCGATAAAACACTTTGACGGGTTTGTCACTTTGTTCATTCTTCTCAACCTGCTTAACTGTCTAATTCACTCGATGAGCGTTAGCAATTGGATGAATAATCTGAGAAGGTGACACCGGTTCATTGGTGATAATGTGATTTTCAACTGGGATATCACTAACTTTCTCAGATTTATCATCCTCAGAGTCAGAATCATCAGTTACAGCTATCACACCTTCATCATTCAGTCCCAAAATAGGTCTAACATCGGAATTAGGGTCTCCCACACTAGAAGTGTTAGACTCATCATCCGATGTAGAGTCAGACTTAACTGAACTCTCTAGTGTTATTGAATGTAAAGTATGATTTTCAAACAACACTGGAGATGGGACGGCCTTGTAGTTTGCACTACTCGGTTGTGAAGGTTCCTCAATAATATGGTCAACAACATATGCAATATGTTTGTAGCTTTCAAGCTTCTTGTTGACTTTCTCAGCAAAGCACTTGATGGTTGCCATTTCAAGTTTTGTTTCTTCCAATTCATTGATGTAATTGTTAATGGCCAGTTTTTTTTAAGGATAATGTTTTCTTAAGATCAGATATATCTTTCTTATAACCATCAAGTACCTTATTGAATTCAAATGCTTCTTTTCGATATGATTGACAGTTGATCTTAGCACTCTCAAGTTGAACCCTGAGTTGCTTATTATCCTCTGTCAATCTATCGCATGCACCACAATACTTATCACTGTTCATGTCTAAAGTAGATTCAAAACTTACCTGTTTTGGAGGCTCTGTCATCGCCATCAATGCAAAATGTGCTACTTTTCCAGAAAAGAATTTAGAATAATCGATTCTGGTAAAAGCATCATTCATTATGCAAGATTTGCGGGTCATAAGAAAATCAGCTTCGGCTAGAAGTTGATCAATATCATCATCTAGTGAGTTAACACTAGCTTCAGAATCAGAATCGCTCTCTGAGTCAGAATAAGCTGAATCACACTGTTCGGGAACATCAGTGATCGAGTCAATTATCAATGCTGACTCCTCTTCAACACAAACATCAGTTTCTTCAACTCCTCAATCTTCACCTCAGATATCTTCTCAGTTTCCAAATCATCTTCAACTGACACCGGTTCCTCCAAATCTATCTTCTGGGCAACACACGCCACATTACCAGCAGTGATCTCCTCAACACCAAGTTGCATAACAGTCCAATCAAATCCCTCATCCTTCTGGATTACCAAAGCCTGGTTCTGGTTATTTGGTTGGGTTTGGCTGTTTGGTGTGGAAATTGGAATGATTGTTCTTGTTGGATTGAGTGGTGTTTGGTTTTGATTCTGGTTTTGTGTAGTAGTTTGTCTAACAGAATTGTTTGGTGAGGCATTTTGACGGTTTTGGTAATTATTTTATGATTGGAAGTTAGAGTTGTTTTGGCTTTGATAAGATACCTGGTTTTGAGATTGACGGTTCTGGTAATTGGTGTTTAAAGGATTCCTGTTTCTCTGTTGTGTTGGTTGTAAGTCCCAACCCTTTCACCAAATATTCCCAAATGCATTAAAGCCCCACTACTTTTAACCAATTTAGCCATATGCAAATGCACCATAACCCTTAATCTTTCACCCAACTTTTGCAAACTCCGCCATTCCAACCGTCTCTACAAACCACAACCGTCACAACAACCACAGCGACAACCCACTTTCGAACCCGAAGAAGAAGAAGATGAGGTGGAAGAGTTCATGCCCGAAACACAACCTGAACCTTCGAAGGGAAAAAAAAAGAAAGAAAAGTCGGGCTAAAGACATTGAAACTCCCTTGTCCAAAAGGCCATGGACATAAGTTCCAAGTGGAGGAAAATGAATATTACAATCGGCAAGTTCATCAAGTATTATAATCCGTTGTTTGTGAGTCCTTCAAGTGGGTGGAATGAGGAAATGATTTTTAAAGAGGCGATGCGTAAATATGAAGCCAAGTATCGGCAAGTTTTCCCTCACGTTCATGCGTGGATGGTTTTGAAGACATCTTCCAAATGGGCATCGGTTCGAAACGAGGTTGCAAGCGCCAAACGAGCCAAGATTACGGAGTAGGGCGATGTTAGCATGGGGGCGGGTCGACCGGTCGTTGTCAAACTAATATAAACGACGACCGAGAGTTCGAGGAAGATCCCATTCCAAAGGAGCCACGACCCATAGGGATGAACAAAGCTAAAAAACAAGCGGCTGCAAAAAACAAGCCGCGTCAGGGAGTGGGAGCGGGTCAAAGCTGGACAGTTTGGTGGCTGAATTGGAATCCTTCAAACATACCTTTAGTCAAACTCAAGCAGAGAAGGTAAAATTGAAGGAACGCGAAGTTGAAAAAAAAACCGCAATTAAGGCAAAAGAAAGTGGAGGAAAGCATTCGGCAAAAGAATGAAGCTATGTAAGTAGAAATAATGACATCGAACATCAACGACTATCCTGAAGAAGACCGTCCCGTGTTGCTCAAGATGAGGGAGAATATCGCAAAAAATATAATTCGTAGTTTTTTTTTTTTAATTTAAGTGTTCGTTTTCTTTTTTACTTTTATTTAAATGTTCGTTTTTTTAGTTTTATTTTAAGTGTTCGTTTTTTTAGTTTTATTTAAGTGTTTTTTATTTGTAATTTTAGGTTTATTAATGTAATTTTAACTTTTTTATATTAATATTGTAATATTATTTAATTAAAAAAAATAAAGAAAGAAAATGGTGATGATGGGCCTCCTCCACACCCAAAGGCCTAACGAAGCATCTCACAACTTGGAACTAGACCAAAGAACAACGTGTTGAATATAAATTAAAGAATAATAGACAAACCAAAAGACAACAGTGTCTTAATAAAGCCTTGAATCTTATCAACCTAAAAATAACCATAAACAAAACATGAAGATCAAACACAACAACTGATATTAATTAATTAAGTTAATTAAAGAATAATAGATGAACCAAAAGACAACAGTTTCTAAATAGAGCCTTGAATCTTATCAACCTAAAAATAACCATAAGCAAAACATGAAGATCAAAGACTACAACTCTCACATAGACAAACCATCAGATGTCATATACTTTACCTGCTTATCCATCAATATGACCTCCATCGGAAAAATCTGATTCCACTTTCGTAACATTTGGCCAAACAACTGCCCACATATCTTTATCTGGATTCAGATCGGTCACATATCTGAAACTTAAATATTTAAATTTCAAAACTATTTTAGAAATTTCAAAACTGATATAAAGAATAAAGAATGGTTGTATTTGTTTTATGGTTAAGCTTATAAAGGAACATACCTGCAGCGTAATTAATGAAACACAATTTCTTATGTTAATTTAAAACTCCCTCTTAAAATTTCAAACTATGGGGGTTTAAAATATGCTAACAGATATTCACAACATCTACTTGTTAAGTAAAGAGCTCAGTTATTGGTCTTAACAGATGTTCGTCAATCGAGGCCAACGAACAGATGTTGTTGAGCTTAACAGTGCTAAAAGATAGTGGTCCACGTATTTTTCTTGAATATTTTAAACTGATTGATGACATCATTATTCGCGTCATACAGGAAATCGTGGCATATTCCTAAGATCAACACCTCGGCTTTTTAAGGTCTCTATGGTTGACAACTCAGCTTTCATATGTCACTCACGACTCTCCTATTATAGTAAGGATAAACTATTGATTATTGATTTTAAAATAATAGTTAATAATTATTTTAATTTAAAATATAATTAAAAATACTTATAAAAGGAAATTAGAAGGTGTGGAAGCATCATATAATGTCATATTTCATACCCTTTTCGTTTATATATGGATATAGATATAGATATAGATCGGTTGGTGTAACGAGTAATTTTTACCATAAGGGGGGTCATCAGTGAATTGTAATGGCAGAACTGGACCACGGGGCTATTAACTGACGCTCATAAAGAGGGGCATGTGACAGACGAATACCCTGGGACTCTCGGACGTAGTATGTAGATATAGTAATGGCAGGTCGGTCCATTCCAGTTGTCACATTTGATTTAGTTATTTATTTATATTTATGTCAGATTCAAATGTTATTTTTTCTTAAATGCGTTTCATTTTTATTTCTTTTAGAGAAAATTACGTTTCCTCTGGTCTATCAAAAAAATAGTTAATTTAGTTCACTAGGGTTTTGGGTTTGTTTTTTAACTCCCTTAGTTTCATTCTTGTTTTAATCAGCTACACAATTTTAACACTGTAAATCTCTTTTAAAGTCTTTTTGAGGAAAACAAAAATGTTTTTTAATAGTCTACGAATCAAACCCGAGAGTAACCCTAGTCGACAAATCAAGAACTCTAAGAGTAACCCTAGTCGACAAACACCAATTCCAAGGAAAACCTAGTAACCTATCGGCCCGTAGGCATGATAATGAAAATCGGTAAAACCATCTGGCTAAAAAATTAACTCCACAATTCTAACGAGTTGCCTCTTTTATGTTAGTTTTTTAAGAAAAAGAAAAAATGCTTATTTGAGCATGTTTAGGGTTGAGTTTAGAAACAACTAATCTATTGGTTTTTCCCAAAAAAAAAAAAAAAAAAAAAAAGGAATAATGGAAATAAATAATCTCAACTATTGATTATTAGCTAATAACAGTCCCAACTATGAAAATTACCAATAGTGGTCCCAACTTTCGACATATTGGAATATAATTGCCCCAAACTAACGGAGGTCTAACTCCGTTAGTGTGGTGCTGACGTGGCATGTCACGTCGGATGCCACGTAGGATCATTTTGCCACCTAGGATGCCACGTCAGCATCATACTAACAGAGTTAGACCTCCGTTAGTTTGGGTCCATTATATTCCAATATGTCGAAAGTTAGGACCACTATTGGTAATTTTTGTAGTTAGAACTGTTATTGGCCAATAGTTAATAGTTGAGATTATTTATTTCCATTATTCCAAAAAAAACTAATAACTCACTAAGTTATTTGTTTTTTTTGTTTTGGTATTAGTTAGAAAACTATTTTTCAAAAGCCGTAAGAACCTTGATTTTTGAAAATGCTTTGGCTTATTATATATAATAACAAAAGACATAAGGTCTTGTGAACAGTAGTGGCATAATCATAATTTTGTGTGTTTTCAAGGTTGTTTTGGTCTTTTAGGTTAAGATTGTCTCTTTCTGTTGTTTACCCCAATTCAGCTTCTCTACACATCCACTGCTGCTTCTTTCTTCTAGATAGAAATACAGATACGGACTACCCAACATCACCCTAAACAACCACTTCCATCGCCTACTGAACCACTACGGCACCCGATTTTGACCCACTATCCGCCACCCCCGTCGCCCCACAGTGAACCACCATCTCCACAGCCACCACGGCGGTTGCACCATTTTCAGATTTCTTGACGTTTTCTTCTGACACTTACATTCCAGATCCGAACGGAACCGGAAAACGGCATCTCTGGTGGTGTCAAAAACCGCCTGAAACCGCCTCTGCCGCCACAGACCCTTTGTTTCCTCCCTATCCGTACGCTACTGAATACAATCGGTTTCCTCAAATCTAACAAAATTGTTGTGACACTAACCACCACAATGGCCTTAGATGGTGCCTGGCGGACTGCAGCCGTCAGTCACCGCCAACAGTCGTGTACTGTAGTTGTCTTCGTCTACCATTGTGGTGATCTAATTCGTCTATCGGTTATGACCGGTGAAGCAATTGGGGAGCCGAGCGGCTAAAGAACTGATCAGAGGCTAGCGGCTAACGGAGGTAAGGGGCTGAGGATCTGATAGGAGAGTGGCTTAGGCCTTAGTGTACATTTTGTTGAGGACTTCTGAGATTTGCGTTAGTTACTTAGATAAAAAAGGGCTAATGTTAGTTTATTTAAAGCAATACCAACCTACTTCTGAGATTTGCACATGTACAACAAACAAGATCGTTACATTATTAGAATTCGAGTGTCCACTTGAATTGAATTTGTTACCCAAATGAAAATCACTTTTTTTTTTCACAAAATAACACATTACAACAACAATATCGAGTGCATGTGACATACCGCTACCGTGACATACCGAACCAACACCAACCAAACAATATCGGTATTGGTACATGTATTTGTTTTTATGGTTTTCAATCGATGTAAAACACGTGCCAATAACTGTGCCGAGTATCAGTATTATGTTGTACTGTAATAAACCGAATCGATGCAGACCAAAAGTCCGCCGCGAAGCGCGGGGATTCCACTAGTTGAATAACAAATTACCAAACTAACCATAATTTCCTCCTTTTTTATATCTATATATATATATATATATATATATATATATATATATATATATATATTGCAAAGTGATTAATCCTACATGTCATATTCCTATGCAATCTCTCCTTTGAGAGATGCCACATAGGATGTGATGTGGTAAGTGTAAACCAACTAAAAAAAAAGAATAAATATAATTTAACCTAATCTATTATAATCTTTGACTAATCTATTAAATACCTAATCTACTAAATCTAAATATTAAAACTTTATTATTTTTTCTCTCATGTTTCCTCCCATAACTTTTAAACGTTAATATCTTTTATATACGGGATTTTTTAAAGAAAAAAATTACACCAAATTAACGAACGTTTTATTATCTTTCCAACGAGTACCATAGTGCTATATAAAAAACGGAGAAAAAAATGACTATTTTTTGTAACCCGGCAGGTATTGTGTCGGGTTTGGGATTAGTTTAAAAAAATTGTGGGTTTGGGTCAGGTCTGGGATTAGGTGATACCGAACCCGATTACCCGAAACAACATACCCAAATACCCGAACTATATACCCGATCATATATACCCATAAATTTTTTAACACATCACATAACCCTTAGACTAATGCGTTCGATATTTCAATAATTAATTTTTATTTATTTCATGTTAGTTCTTTTTAGAATGATCGATTACAAACTTCCGAATTCATTTGTAATGGCACTAGATTTATACCCCGGCGCAGAGATTCGTTTTTTTTATATTTGAATATGATGACTTATGGCAGAGATTTGTTTAAAATAATAATAATAATAATAATAATAATAATAGTAATAATATATTTTATTATGTCATATTAGATATTTTAACCCGGGACGCTCCCGGGATAAAAACTAGTTATATTATAATGCATGAGTGAGGGTAGTTTAAGATACCCAAAAGTTAAGAACTTATTTTTCATTAATAACCCTAAAATGAGAGTAAAATAGTAATTCATATATTATTTACATTTTAATACCCTATCTTAGTTAAACATTTTTTCCATATTTTAAGCAAACCACCCCCATGATTTTAAATAGTCATGTTTTTTTAATACGTTTACACTTTTATAAAAAATAAAATTACATCATAATAATGAGCATTTTATTATCTTTAATTTGAGTATAGTATTACTATTTTTCATTTAAAAAATCTTTATGTGCTCTGTGATTAACGATATATAAGAGTAAGCAATTAACTAAACCGTTCACCGAAGCCAAACCAAAAATCTGACAAAACTGAACCAAAATCTATTGAAAACTGAAAACATTCGATTTAACTTAAAATTGGTTATCGTTTTCTTTTTGTACCCTTAGTTAACTAACCCAAGTTAGTTAAACTGAAACAGGCCCATTAATATATTCATAACAGTATGCCCGCATAATGTGTTAGGAAACACAGACACTTCTAATGGTTCATGGTTAGGTTAGGTTCAGTCCGGTTATAAGCCTCAACTGAAAAAAAATTGACATTATTGGCTTATCAACTTATTAACCAACCAGTTAATTAGTTCAGTCTATTTGGTTAGATTATCGTTTTTAGTCCGGTTTAGTTAATTTTGGTTAATAACCAAAACTAAACTTTGGTTAAAATTTTGCTTAGAAGCACATTAAATGAAGGTATAAATACATGTAATGGATGTATAAAGGATATACATGTATGAATGGTTCAGATTTGGTTTGTTAATTTTGGTTAACTTAGGGTACATAAAAACCGATATTAGGTTAACTCGGTTTTGGTTAATTTTATGTTCGAATTTGTATGTTTTTGTTCGATTTCGGTTGAGTTTCAATTATTGTTCACCTGTGTTAATCAAGTAAAAATTATATTTTTAATTAAAATTTTATAGGAAATTATACTCTAATATGGTTTGAAGCTGAGTAGATAGGTTTATGAATTATAGTGACGGTATAAATATATGGGGTTTTGAAATTTTTAGCTTTTATACCTAGGTCTGTAAACGAACCGAATGTTCATTTAATTTTAACTGAACACGAACACATAATCAAACACGTTTTTGTGTTCATGTTCGTTCATTAAGAAATTTGTCATGTTCTTGTTCGTTTATGTTCGTTCGTTTAAACCTAAACGACCAGTTCACCAACGAACATAAACGAACGTTCACGAACATAATAAACGTGAACGATTTCATATTACTGGAAAAAACCCAATTACTAATTGGTTACATATTTATATAAGTAGCTAAAGCCCAATTTATGTTTGTATTTATGTAAATATAACTACGTATGTAATTAATAAACTTAAACAAAAACAAATAAACGAACATAAACAGATGTTCACGAACATAAATGAACAAACTCAATGTTTTTTCATGTTTACTCATTTAATTAAACGAATAAATTTTTTTGTTCGTGATTGTTCGTTTATTAAATAAACGACATAAACGAACTTTTCGCCGAACAAGTTCACGAACAGCTCATGAACATTCGGTTCGTTTACAGGGCTATTTTTTTACATCTATTTCATGTATTTATACCTCCATTTCATATACTTTTAGGCAAAAAAATTTAGCCAAACTTTGTTTTTGTTACTCACCAAAATTAACTAAACCGGACTAAAACTGATAATCTAACAATACTAATCGAACCATGGAACCAATTGTTTAATAAGATTGATTAATGATGACTTTTGATTTTAGTTTCGGTTGAGGCTAATAATCAAACTTAACAGAACCATACACACCCTTAGAAGTGTTTGTGTTTCCCGCTGCATCGCGCGGGCACTCTACTAGTTTTATATCAATACGTTAAGACAAGCGCTTAAAAAAATTAGTTTATTGACTTTTCCCATCACAAAAGTTAATTCAAACACTTATTAAAAAACAACTTATTGAAAAGTTATAGAGTTATTTACCAAAACCGTCCATGTGGTTTGGGCCAATATGTCAGTACAGCCCAAAACTTTAAAAATTGCTTAAACAGTCCCTGACTTTTGACGAAATTGGCTAAAACAGTCCAATTACTTAACGGGGTTAACTCAACCTCATTAAGTCATGAGCAAAATTGTTCATCTGTGTTAATTGCCAAAACCGTCTCTATTCTCCTGAGGAAGCTCCCTGATGCGATTCACCTGAACATATATAAAGGGGGGGGGGGACTACCCCTAAACATTTTCAACTTCACTGATTTCTACCAATCTTGTACTGACACATCACATCATAGATTCTCTTCACTGAAACCATTTTTTAGTGGCATCACTCCACTAATTTTTTACCCAACAATAATATAATAATAATAGTAATTGTTATTAAATAAAAATAGAATAATTAATAAAAACATGAAACTAAATATAAAACTAATTCATTAAAAACGTCTTTTTCATTTCTTTTATGAAAAATATTTATAAGGTAGCAGGGTGAATAAGAAAAAAAAAAGTACATTAAATAATAAAATATTAATTTTTAATTTTTTTATAATCTTTCTTCTTCTTCTACACTCCCAACCCTCCATACAAACTCAATACCTTCACCTGCAACAAACTAGATCTGACGTTTAACCTCTAATTCATTCCATCGTCTCCACCTTCAAAATTAAATAATCTGACATCTTTCATAGATTTTAAGTAAAAAAGCAACGTTTTGTGCAAACGCTCCTGCCCTTTCATGCCCATATAACGCCCTGGTCCTAATCGTGATCTGATCTATGCAGTGGTGGTTAACAGACGGTCAACAAAGAGAGAAAGAAAGATTGGATCTTTGCATTGAATTCAGTGCTTACTGTGCGGTAAAAAGAACCAGCAAAATGTTTCACGGGACCACTACAAGCATGGGTAGCGACGGTGTTACCGTGCTGATAATGGATACCCGTGACCAAATCGGTAGGCGTCCCATCCCCCTAATCAAAACCAAAAGGAACATAGGATTCACATATTCATGACATACTTCAAATATTATTTAGTAGTAGGCAATAATAAAAATGAGTAACATGTGTGGTTACACAAAGAATTTAATGATTCATGATGTATACTAGATCCAGATAGTAGTCACTACCCAATAATGACAAAGGAAGTGGCTATGAATGCAACATACTTACCGTTTTTACCATTAAATGCGACAAAATGATACGTTTACCATAATACCATCTAATAATATAAATTGAATATTCTGATAAGAAATTGGAAAATATAAGTATGTTGCATGCATTGAAAAAAAGCAACTGTATATTGTGTTTGGTTGCAGTTTAACCCCTTTTACTGAAAAGTTAAAAACGCTACTAGCGAAATAGTCACCAGAAGCAAAAATATAGTCAGAAAGGGGTTATAATGCATTTAAAACTGCCTCTCCAGGATGTATAATAGTTTTAAACTTCTTTACACATGGTTATCGGGCTTCTTCATTGAACTACAGAAAACACAAAATTGTTATTAGAACAAAATTAGACAGGAGGTACTATTTTAAACAGCTTTTGGGCTCACTTGTGATATATGTTCTGCTGCTGCTACCCTAGGTTTAACAATTACACAAAGCCTCATTAAAAAAAAAAAATCACATACACACACTCACACGTGCATAAAGCCAAGAATCATCCTGAACTTGTTTTGTAGGTGAAACAGAGTGGAGGTGAGGAAGAGGAGAACATAGACGGTTTTGGCAATTCTAAGGTTTAACATAGATTGATAATTTTGCCCCTGACTAAACGAGGTTGAGTTAACCCCGTTAAGTAATTGAACTGTTTTGGCCTATTTCATTAAAAGTCAAGGACTGTTCAAGCAATTTTTAAAGTTTTGGGTTGGACTGACATATTGGCTCAAACCACATGGACGGTTTTATTAATTAACTCAAAGTTATAAATCAGTAAAAATAGTGCATTTTATTTCATAACAACAAACATTACATCAAAATAGCGGGGTAGACGGGCAACAACTTGCGCTGCCATCCCTTTCTGGATAGCGAACTAAGTGTACAAAAACAATAGCCGGTTTTATGTTAATTCAGTTTTCAATTGGTTATGGTTCAGTTCTTCTGTTTTTTGGTTCGGTTTCGGTTAAATGTTCAATTATTGCTCACCCCTAGATATCTATACTATATATAATATATTTGATAGGGGCATTTTAAGATACTCAAAAGTTAAGAGTTAACTTTTGTTTATTTAAATAACAGTTATACATTTACCCTTATTTTAAGTCAATTGAGAATTACCCTTATGAATTGTAAACAAGTTAATGCGTTAATACTTTAAAAAAAAAAACTATATCATAAAAAACGAACATTTCATTGTTTATAATTTGAGTATAGCATAACAATTCTTTTAATAAAAAAAATATTGATATATTATGTGATTAACAATATCTAGAGGTGAAAAATAACTAAACTTTTAACCGAAATTGTCTAAAAATTAATATGTTATGTAATTAACAATATCCGTGATTAACAATATCTAGGGGTGAAAAATAACTAAACCTTTAAAAGAAATTGACTAAGGGGCTGTTTGGTAGCCTCTTAATCAGCCTCTTAACCATTCAGATCTGGATCATCCAGTATTCAGACTGTTTGTTTCAGCATCTGAATGGAATGATTAAGTGCTGAACTATTAAGCTAATAAGGGATGCTGAATGATTCAGCTCTTAACCATTCAGAGCCTCTTAACCATTCAGAGCCTCTTAACCATTCAAACTATCTTAATGATTCAACACTTAGACTATAAGGAGTGGTGGGGGGGAAGAGGTGGGGGGAAGCGCCATGTGGCACTTGTGGGGCCCTTGTGGGGGGGAAAATAATTGTGGGGAGTGGAAGGGGGGGAAGAGGTGGGGGGAAGTGACACTTGGCATTTCTTTTTTCTTTTTTTTTTCTTTTTTTTTATAAATTAAATAATAATAATAACAATAATAATAATAATAATAATAATAATAATAATAATAATATAAACCGGAAAATATAATAAATTAATAAAAAAATAATTAATATTAAGTTAATAAAAAAATAATTAATATTAAAGTAATAAAATTTTAATTAATATTTAATTTTACACTTTGAATTTCAAATTTTCCCACCACTGCTCCACACAGTACAAACATTAATTTTTCCCACCCATAAGTTTGAATTTGAAATTTTGAATTTGAAACTCTAATTTCAAAGTTTCCCCCCACTGCTTCACCCTTCTAACCCTATAAATACAACACCTTACCATATTCTCAGTCACACCTATTCCTCTTCCCTAAAGCAATGAATAACATGGGTGACGGTTTTCAAGCAGGAGCTGCTGGCCCGTCTAATATCCGGCAGTACTCTCGCCGGTATCCCAGGGGACGGGGCCGCCCCCGGAGACTACCCTTCTCCTCATCTCCTCCTCCTCCTACTGCTCCACAACCTCCTATTTATCCTCCTCCTCCTCCACAACATTTGTTACCTCGCCCTCCTGTTGCTGCTGCTGCTGCACAACCAACCATTCCTCCTCATCCTCCTGCCGATGATGACTGGACGGATGAGGAATTGGTCTGGGCTATGGATTATGTCATGGCCCAACAACAAATGGAGCGACTAACGTTGTCGCCCCCTACCCCCTGGACTGCTTCAGTCCCCTACCCCCAGACTACCCCCAGACTACCCCCACCCCCATCCCCCAACAGCAAACTACCCCCATCCCCATCCCCCAACAGCAGGCTACCCCCACCCCCAACCATGGGACTTCCCCGACTGAGGGGGACTTGGAAGCCCTAAGGGAGATTGAGGAGGAGGAACTCTACTATAACCAACCTACCCCTCCTCGTGAGTACTACTACTTCCCCTCAGATGCGAGATCTGATGGACGGGATAGCTCGCGTTCCGTCTCACCCGAGTGCATCACCTTCCCCGGAGAATGGGACAACTACTCTCCATAGTGGAGAAAATTAGGATTAATAAGTAATTTAGGATTTATTTATGTTTAAATAAGTATTTTAGGAGTTATTTATGTTTAAATAAGTAATTTAGGAATTATTAGGATTATGTAATGGTTGTTTTAGTGTGTAATGGTTATTAAGTAATTTAATTATGTAATGTTATTTATTTATTTTTTTTTGTTTAATTTATTTTTTTTTAAAAAAAACGGCCTTGAAAATGAATTAAATGTTGTTTTTTTTTAATTTCTTAAATTTCTTTTTTTTTAATAAAACAGGTTGTTGTTTTTTTTTTTAATAAATTAAATCTATTCAAATAATGATCACCCAATCAACGCGCGCCACGTGTCCCCCACATCTCCCCCACGCCGGTGACCCTCTCCCCGCCCCCAGCCCCATGCCACTTCTCCCGCCCCTATGGCGGCGGTGTTCCCCCCCCTTCCCGCCCCTCTCCCGCCCCCACTCCCACTAGTCTTAATCAACCAAACAGACCCTAAATATTGATATGTTATGTGATTAACAATATTCGAAATTGACCATATTATGAGTATAATTTGCTATATACTTTTAATTAAAAAATTGGCTTTTTACGTGATTAATTAACAATATCTAAGGGTGTACAATAATTGAACCATCAACCAAAATCGAACAAAAAATATACAAAACCGAACCGAAAATTATCCAAAAACCGAGTTAACCTAATGTCGGTTTTTTTTGTACCCTAAGTTAACCAAATCTAACAAACCGAAACTGAACCATTCATATATTTATATATTTTATACATCCATTTCATCTATATCTATACATATAATAAACTAAAGCCATTTTAATGACATGGCATTCAAAGAGGCATTCTCCTCTTTGAGTGTGCCATGTGTCATCCCATGTGGCATTGAGATATTTTAGGAAAAAAAATTTTAAAAACAAAATTTGATTTTTATCTCTTATCTCTTATGTTTCCTCCCACAATTTTTAAACGTTAATATCTTTTATATACAACATTTTTTAAAGAAAAAAAATACGTCAAATTTACGAGCGTTTTATTATCTTTCCAACGAGTACCATAGTGTTATATTAAAACGGAGAAAAAAAACGACTATTTTTTGTAACCCGACAGGTATTGTGTCAGGATTGGAATTAGTTTAAAAAAAATTGTGGGTTTGGGTCGGGCCTGGGATTAGGTGATACCCAACCCAATTACCCTTTTTTTATATTAGAATATGATAACTTATGGCAGAGATTTGTTTAAAATAATAATAATAATAATAATAATAATAATAATAATAATAATAATAATAATAATAATAATCATTAATCATATATTGGCAGATGCCATTTTTATAGTTTAGATACTTCCAATTTTATTCACTTTACTTAGATTTCTCAACCCGGGACGCTCCCGGGGTATAAACTAGTGTATTTATATCTCCATTTTATGTATCACCACTAGAAAACTGGGCTATTATCACCAAAAGTTGCTACCTAAAAAATAGTAGCAAATTTAGCAACCGATTTTACACCAAAATATATATATTATAAGATAAGGTAACTAATCTATTGCATATTTTGACACCATTTATTTTTTGTGGTAAATTCGTGAGAAAAATAGTAAGAAATAATTAAATAATAACAATTTATAAAAAAAACAAAAAACCTATTGAATTGTGACCACCTTAGCGATATAATATTTTTGGACCTATTTTTTAAAGCGTAATGCATATATATATATTACCACAAAAAATAAATGGTATCAAAATTTTAAATCAGTAGTAAATTTTGAGACTAAATTGTTACGATATTAGCCATGATACTTAACACTACGCCAAAATAGGCATATAGCCACACTTTTTCTAAAACTGCCTTGCCATACTTTCAATTAAATGTGTGACTAAAGGTCATTAATCACATTTTCAAACCCTCTATCCTACCTTAAGCCACACATTTTATTTATTCATGTGACTATTGTACACCAATTGAAAACTTGTAGCCACACTTTAAGAAAAAAAAATGTGACGTTTTGTAGCCACACTAGAAAAGTGTAGCCAAATTTGATCTATAGGCACAATATTTGTTCTATTTTTTATTCATGAGACCAAAAACACATCTTTTGAAAACCTTTGGCCACACTTTATGAAAAAAAAAATGTGTCATTTAGTAGCCACACTTAATGAAAGAAACAAAACTAGTAACTATAAATATTTTATCGTTAATTAGATCCAATGATGGTCAATTGAATCCAATGATGGTCAGTTAGGCCCATAGACGGTCAGTTCGATTCAATCATTGTCACTTAGAGCCAATGATAATAAATTAGACCCGATGATGGTCAATTAGGCCCGTTGATGGTCAATTAGAACCAATGCTCATCAATTAGATCCAATGATGGTTAATTACACCATTGATGGTTAGTTGGATCCAATGATGGTCAGCTAGGCCTAATGATGGCCAGTTAAATCCATTGATGGTCAATTAGAACCAATGATCGTCATTTAGTTCCACTAATGGTCAATTGGATCCACTGATAGTCAGTTAGATCTAATGATGGTCAGTTACACCCAATGATGACTAATTAGATCCAATGATGGTCGGTTAGGCCCAATGATGGTCAGGTAGATCAAATCATTGTCACTTAGACCTAATGATGGTCATTTAGACCCGATGATGGTCAATTAGGCCCAATGATCGTCAATTAGACCCAGTGATAGTCAATTAGATCCAATGATGGTTAATTAGAACCAATGATCGTCAATTAGATCCAATGATGGTCAATTAGATACAATGAGGGTTAATTAAACTAATGATCGTCAGTTGGATCCAATGATGGTTAGTTAGGCCTAATAATGGTGAGTTAGATCCAATCATTGTCACTTAGATCCAATGATGGTCATTTAGACCTAATGATGGTGAATTAGACCCGATGATGGTCAATAGGCACAACAATGGTCAATTAGAACCAATGATCATCAGTTAGATCCAATTATGGTCAATTAGATCCAATGATGGTTAATTAAACCAATAATGGTCTGTTGGATCCAATGATGGTCAGTAAGCTCAATGATGGGTAGTTACATCCAACGATGGTCAGTTAGGCCCAATGATGGTTATGTAGACCCAATAATTGTCACTTAGACCAAATGATGGTCAATTAGTTAGATATTTATAGACATGTACATTAAAAATTTATCCAACTGAACTAACATAGAGTTATTATATGTAAATACGACACGTATTTTCTATTGAAATGATGGAATGTGAAATAGGCGCGAGAAACGACCAAAAACACAGCGTTTTGGACAGGCGAAAAGGAACCGATGTCGGAATCAGACGTCGTGATGCGTGCTTTTAACCACTAACATACTTTCGAAATAATTATTTATTATAAATAATATTAATTATTGAGTTTCGAAAGTTAACGAATTGTCTAAATGGAGGAAAATGTGAGCGAATTAAATTACACGATTTAAACGTGTGTGTTGATCACACGTGTCTGACAACAGAAATAATATGTACTTGGCTCGGTTTAGTTATGTTTTGAATTTTGAGTAATACCGACTGATTTTGTGATTATTTACCAAACCAAATAACTAAACCGAGGCACGATATGTTTTAAACGAGTTCGTTCACGTGGTATGCTCCCACTCTAACCCGATCTCTCTCTCCACACTCTCTCACAATCTCTAGGCCCTTATCTCCCTCTCTTGATGGCAGCCGGCCACCACCGTTCTTGGTGGTGGAAGCGCAACAGTTTTAAGCCCGAAAATGGGCAATGACGTGGGTTACAACTGCCGGCTGGAGTACGGGGTTGCACAGATGGGGGTGGTCTTGTCGGATTGTTGGTTGGGGTACTGTGGTGGTTCTCGGTAATGATTCGGGTGGTGGGTGTAGGTGACGGTACAAAGGTGGTCCGATTTGTGTAGCAAATGAAGAAGCCGACTCCGATATGTTGATGTACAACAGCTGGTTAGCCAACGAAATCAAATGAAGATGGAGGTATCAAGATGTCGACGAGTGGCGGTGGAGGTTAGTTCTATTGTTCATGTAATAGTGATAGTTGGGTTGATGTTAGGTAACACTAGCGGTATTATGGTGCTGTTAAAGATGCACATAAGGTGTGCAACCATTTGCCACACTTATTATTTCTTTTAATTATTCACTTTATTTATGTTGAAACAACTTCACTCGAGTTTAGATCTCTATATTGGTGTTGTTCGATGTAAAAAAAAAAGTATATTTTTAAGTGCTTCTCACACCACACTAATGGCGAAAACATGTGGCACAACGCTCGAAAACATATTAAAGTCAAGATTAACACAGACCATATTTAATAGAAAAGATCATTTCATTAAGATGTCAAAAGAGTACCTTGTCACAAATATTACACAAAACAACATACATAAGGTACAAACATAGGGGTTTTCTGTCTAAATCCCTACCCAATAGTAAGTATAGATGAAACCCCCGACAAGTGTCCGACATCCCATATTCCACCGCACTAGCCCATATCTATTCAGCACTTAGTTACCTGAATGATATGTTTAAAAAGACATCAATATATAAAATATTTACGAGTTCACAGGTTTTTGTTCCATAACAACAACATTTTAACAACAACAACAACATGTGCGGAACAAACACAAGTAGTGGTCATTGTAAGGAGTAGCTAGCTCCTACAAAAACGATGACGAGCAATCCCTTGAGCCCATAACCAAACCAAGAGAAGCAATGTCCCGCGAGCAGAAGTTGTTTCTCGGAAAATAACAACATAGTTCAGAATAGGTGCACCCCTGGTATGCACAGTTACATAATCGACGCTATCGATTAGGGGTGGGCCTTGTCAGGCACCAATAGTACTATCCAAATATTCCTTCGGTTCTCAATTTCACACACACACAACACACGAGTAAATGGTTACAGTAGGCGAGGACTCACCCCGAGTAGTGTACAACAAACCCAAGTATTCATCATGCCACTTATCACATTTTAACATTTAACAACATTTTGACATGTAACAACATTTGACAAACATATCTTTCCCCCGAAACAAAAACAGTAAAAAAGGGGCCGTGAAACTCACCTTAAGTACACCGTGCAATCACATAGCAGAGAATAGCAAGTCCATGGTCAAGCACCTACGAATGTCCTAGTGCGTATAAGTCACTAAGTTTATAGCGTCTGTTATCCGGCAAGTTGTACACCAACTCCCAACACCACTATTAGACACAATTCCCCATTTAATTAAACATATGTCCTAGGATTGTTGGAGATGGATTACCCTAGTTATACGTTACACTTACGTTTTCGTATTAATTAACTCACAATACATTATCCTCGACTCGACTCACTTTACCGTATAATTATTTTCCCATTAAATAATTATACTAGGATCTTGTCGATTGATATTTCATCTTCAATACTTGACTCGACTCCCTTTACAATATAGTTATTTTCCCATTAAATAAATATACTAGGATCTTGCCGATTTGATGACATATTTTTACATTGTCAAGTTTACATACGTAACTTGGTTTAAACGTGTAATCGTTATAGATTATTTAACGTTAATTCTCCCACGAATACTTTTCCAACACTTAGGAAAGTGTTACACATTTTTCACACATAAGTAACCTTATATATTTTAGTTCCAAAATATATGTATTTTCATGCCCACATTTGACGCGATAACATATATACGTATCTTATAGGAAGTTTTACAATATATACTTATCCGTCCATTTCACATTTTGTTCGTTAACATGTTGTAATATAAATATGTCAACATTCCATTATATGTATTTATATTTTCTCACGTCCCGAATAATACAAGTTATTCATATATATATATATATATATATATATATTGTAGGAATAATTATTTGTCGTCGTAATATTATTTTTCTACAACCAAATATATATTCGGCGATTTTTCTTAAATTCCCAACAACATGTTTTACGTGGAATTTATAAAATAACTTTTGTATTTTCATACACCAAGACTTGCTTATCTTCAACACAAAAAATGCTCCAACACTTTTATATTCCCATAGATATAAAAGTGTTCATTTTTATATAATTTTTACCAAGTCTTTTAAATTACCAAATTATTATAAAAACCTTTGTTTTTATACCTCACGAGATCTTTGGTAATTTATATTTTTATAAAATCTTATTTTATAAAAATACATTTATACAAAAATACATTCTTGTAAGTTGAAAACACTTTCATGACAACCTTAGAAAGTTACAACTTTTCATTTTCAACACTTAACTTTACAAAAATCACATTTTAGCCTTAAGTTTCCAAAATGGCATTTTACACCCTCTAACTTTTAAAGTTACCAAATCATCACCTTAACTATTAAAAGTTACATTTTCCATCCTTAATCTTACAAAAGTGACAATTTCCTACTAAACTAGTAAACTTGGTTTTGTCAACTTTGTCGATATAGGTTATTATTATGATCCAACACTAACAATAGATTATAATAACGTTATTAAGGATAAAAATATGTGTATTTGATGTATTGAGTCCATAATGTCCATAATGTCCCTTTTTTGCTTCTTGTATGTTACTAACTTTAAAGATGTGATTTTTGTATCTTGTACCATTTTATAGATCTAATGATCTTGTGCTTTTGATGGTCATTTCAAGATGATTAAAACCAATTTTAAGTGTGTAAACTTTTAAAAACTACATAATCACCAACAATCTTACACAAAACTTGCGGCCCATAATCATTTTCTTAACACATTTGTTCATCTTTTAAAAACATGTGACATTTTATGTTCATGAAACATGTTACATATTATGTTTAGATCTTTAACACATGTAAGATTATGTTTATCCTTTTAACTTACAAAAACAATGATAACTATCCTACAAAATCATGGCCCTAACAACATTTTTAGACACCCATTTTAGTTTTATATCAACATATGTTTGATTATGTTAGAATCCATAACCCTACCCCATGTGCAACTTGAAACATGAACATTCAAGATTTAAAAGACAAGATCAAAAGGCTTACTACTAGCACAAGGCTAGGGAAGACAAAAACTCTTGATTTGGATGAGGTTTAGTGTGTTCTTACAAGGGTTAAGCTCCAAGCTTCCAAACACACTTGATTTAGGGTTGAAATAGAGATGATTATGAGTGTTGTTGTTAGAAAACAAAGGGTGTGGATGGTGATGGCTTTATGGCTGTAACATTTAGAGAGAGGGAGGGAGGGTTGTTTTGTTTTGTTGAAGTATGATTATAATAGCTTATAAAGTGTTCATTAACCATGTATTAACAACATATATATTATGATATTGCAAGCAATCCAAGACACCATGATTATGGCATGGGGTCAAAGCATCCATAGGGTGGCTATGGCCACCACCTAGGCCTATGGAGCATGTGTGGTGCATCATGATTAAAGATCTTTAACATATGTGCTCAAGACAAAACATGTCATAAGCATGCCTTAACATAATTATTATGCCCAACATGAGAAGGAAAGTTGGGTGGCTAGCCACACTCTAGGTGGCTATGTGGGGCCTACCCACTTTTCCAAAATATCTCATAAAGTGTAGTTATGTTTCAACTAGTTCGGTTAGGGTTTTTGGGGTTTTAACGCCTGTTTATTACGAGTTATTTTGGACACACAATTGACTCCCAATTACCCTAATACATTAATCATTTTAGGTCTTGGTAAATTATTTAGGCTTTAATTGGGTGAATTTATAAGTTACGCGCGTATCGGGTGCGATACGTGAACTTTATTCGTTACCGGGAGATTTTTATTTGGAGTTACCATTTATGGTTTTGGAGTTCTGTAAGTCCCAAATACTAGATCTTGTTAAGTGCAAGAAATTGTTATCACTTAGAAACACCTATGTATTAGGTGTTTTAAGTGATTAATCTTCTACAGCAAAGAAACTAGATGAATACGATAAAAACCGACACAAAGATGAATAAGAACACGATTTCATTACTGATTTGTCATTGAAACACCATGAAATACATACAAGTACGCACCGTTCAATCTTGTGCTACAAAGATAACCAAAAACCCCAACCCTAGAGCTGCACACTAACATTTCTTATATAGGCAGGCAGATGGGCCTGCGCACTTAACACAAGTGCGCAGGGCCCGTCCCCTTGTGCACAGCCTAGGGTTTCACTATAAAACTTTGTCTTAATTACATAATTAGACCTTTAACTATCAAACTACACAACGAGCCATCAAAAGTCTATGATCTGGTAACTGTGGTCTCAATATAACCCAACAATACTCCCCCTAGACAACAGCTACCAGTTCTTCCATCTTCAATCAATCTCAACATCGCTTTGCTCCCCTTCAGCCTGTTCTGGGGGGTCTTGAATATACAGGGCGACCGGATCTTCTTCAATCACTGGAGGAGCTTGAGTAGATTCTGTTGCAGGTCTTTTCAGATCAGCTACTGTTGCAGGATCTTGTGTCTGCACCTCTAAAGCAGTTTCGGCTTCAGGTTGAGTAACTTCTGCAGCAGCAGCAGCTTGGGCAGCTTTCTCCTTTTCTTCTTTTTCTTTTCCTGCTGCATTGATCCTGTCAACTATATCAAGCAACTCCCTTTTCAGATTCATAGCCCGATCCACAGCTCTCCTGAATAGCACCGCTTCTTCAAATAGGACATTTCCAGCACCTACATTGATCTAATGCGCGAAGAGTATATTCAGATCCGATAGATTAAAAGCAAACACATCTACTGGATCCAGGATCCTCATGGCCTCCGAATCGTCTTACAATTTGATGACCGCTTCACCAGTATTGTTGTCATAAAACCATTTCTTAAAGTTCCTCAGCATAACTGGAAGCTCAGATCGAATAGGAACTCGTGTGACGACCTGAGGAGGGTCAATCACATAAGTTATCATGCCTTGTCCTGTTGCTGGATCGATTCGTCTCTTGGAGATCCGTCTCCTTGGTTTCTGCGGCTTGAAGATTTGGAAATCGGTCTCACACTCCTTCTTTATAAACCAATCAAGCATGGACCCCGTGGTGTCATTTGTGCAGTTGATGAACGGGGCTCTACTAAGTTCCCTGATATCCCAACGAGGGAGAGACTTCAGTTCCTGTCGGCCTCTGAAGTACTGTATCACTCCCCATCGTCTCTTCACAGCAAACAACTTTTTCTCCTCATCATACTTCCATGAGATAATCCTCTCCTGATGAGCTTCCCTGGTGTGATGGATGTTTTGATGCAGGGCTGGAATGGAGATGGGCCTTCTAGGAAACCATGTTGATCTTTCAGGATCCAACTTATGGCCATCTGACGTCTCGTATACTATTTCTTCTTCCATTCCCATCTCCACAAACCTTTCGGGCATCTCATCTTCACTAATCTCGTCCACCTCACTTTCATCAGCAACTCTTTCTTTCTCTTTCTCTTCCTCCAGAAATTTCCCAAAATCAAATACCTCATCGAATGTTGTGCTAGGAGCACCAGTCTGCTGTTTCTTCAACTCTTGGAACATATCAAACATTTTCATCTGAACCTGATTCTGAAACTTGATCAGGTATCGTTGATCCTTGATAATTTTCTCCATATTCCTGTTCTTGTGCTTGAGCTTCTTGACTTTCTTTCTGAGCTCTTGATTGTTATGCACATCACTTTTCAGGGTACAGATCTCCCTGGCAGCTGTCTTTCCAACCTCTTTTACTAACTTCTCATACAGTTCCTGATGCACCAGTTTGCGGCGTGGTGCAGCAGGAGCTGAGGAGGACGGTTCAACTGGCCGTTGAGCTGGTGCTTTAGGGGCTGGAGCAGCAGTTGTGGATGGCCCTGGTTGTTCTTCTGCCCCGAAGATAGACTCCAAGATCACTTCTTGCTCAATATCGTCCTCAGTCATTACACGAGGAATCTCAGACTGAGGTAACTGTTCTCTCCTTTTCTTTCTTTCAGCCCTCTTTAACTCAGCAACTTGTTGTAAGTCTGCAGCAGTTTCAAGCTGTTAAGGTGTCAGTGTTTCTCTTCCCTCTTGTAACAAACCAGTTGGCCTCTTCCTTTTGGTGGGCTTTGATGGAGCAGCTTCAGTTGCCACTCTTTTGCCCCTGGCCTTTTCTAGAGCTATCTCTTCAGCAGTTGGCTGGGCTGAAGATGGAGTAGGGTCAGATGATCCAGGTGCAGAAGCAGCAGTGGATTGTTGACGAGCTTCTGTTACATCTAGCCTTCTCTTCTTAATCTTGTTGTAAAGCTCCATGACCAAAGGATATCACTGTTCTGCATACATGTTCTCCAGCATGGGTTCCCAGTCAGGCGTATTGCACTCAGTAAAGAATCGTGCACCTTTGGTGAAGTTGTATTGATCAACAAGGGGCAGATTCTCGTGCTGTGTGTTGATCATCATCTGCATGAATCTGGGGTACATAGCCCATTTGCCGGAGCCAGCCTCAGCATTCTTCACCATATAATCAAAGATCATGCCCGACAGGTTGAAGGCTTCATTCTTGCAAATCTTTATCATGGCAGTCGACCATTCTGTGCTGAGAGCGTTGTAGCCTCCTTTCCTATGACACAGAGACATGATAAACACGTGACTGATGAGTCTCCAGTCTCTGGTCAGCTGACTTTTCTTGATGTCGTCTCTCTTGTCAAAATCTCCTTTGTAGCCGAAATTCTTGAACTGTTGGTGAACATCGGCTTTGGACAGAAATCTGACTGTTCCTGGATGATCTTGAAGTCTCAGCACGTTCCGAACGGTATCTTCAGTGATGATTACAGCCTTGTTTCTGACTGTAGCGTTGATTCGCTTGACTCGTCCAGCAACTTCAACTCGAGCAGATCTCCAGAAGTCTTCAATGTGAGAGCAGTAAACTTGCAAACTATGCTCTACAGCGTATCCAACTCTACTACGTCTGATCCAGGTCACTACGTCTTTGAACTTTACATCATCGGTTTCAAGATTCATCGACTGATTATGCATTCCTCTTGGATCCCAATCGAGTGCCATCTGATTAGACCAAATGAACGAAAAACAAGTTAGATCTCTTGAATATGCGTAGACGATCAAACGACTGACTTTAGACTTAGACTTTATTATAATTTTTTTTAAGTTTTGTGTTTTAATAGTCATAGGATTAAGGTTTGATGGATTTGATTTAGCAGTGTCCATGATACGTTTGATTTTCGGTTTAAGATCGTTAACGTTCAGGTCTAAATACGCAGTCCGTTCAAGTATCTGAATAGTCATGATGAAAGTCACATTTTGTTTTAATGTTCAAGTACGCAGGTCCTCAAGTGCGCAGGCCAAGTCAAAGACAATTGAGCCAAGTACTCAGTCAAGTACTCAGTCAACAAGTGCGCAGGCCAAGTCAAAGGCAAATGAGCCAAGTACTCAATCAAGTACTCACACACTTGACTGAGCACTTAGGTTAGTACGCATGCATTAGATCAGTGATACACGGAATCACAAGTGCGCAGATCTTATCATTACTCGGGCATGGTAACCCCTAGACAAACAGTCAAAATCTGCGTACTAGGCAAGTACGCAGATACTTAAACCTTCGTTTAAGATTTTAATGCGCATCATAAGTGCGCAACATATTTAGGGTTTCTGATGCTTGTATAAGTATGAGACAAGTGCGCAGTCTCTATGAGACAAGTGCGCAGTGTTCATCCTTAAGTGCGCAATCTTCAAAAATTTAAACCCATTTTTAAGCCATAAACCCACGACAGATTCTTGTTAAACAAACCTATAATCCCTGTAATCAAAAGCAAGACAAAACATCAATGCATATCACTACCTTAATCAGTGGTAAGAATCAACAAGAAGAGAATAATGAAACTTATTTAAGGTTGAAAAGGTGTGATTAGAAGATGATTAAGGGTATAATGGGAGAAGATGAACGGCGAGGATGAATGATGATGATCTGATGGTAACAGGAATTAGGGTTTAAAAAAGATATTGTTAAAATTTTTTTTTACCAAGAATATATACAGATGCTACATGGGCCTGCGCACTTGAGTTAAGTGCGCATGGCCCATTTAGTACGCAACACATAAAACTTTAGCCCGATAAGAGTACAGGAGCCCAATTCCATTTTAATAGGTGGGGAATCACCAACTCTCACCTTCTGCATTCAAGATCATACTAACCATACCTGCCAGAACCCGTTTCAACTTCCCGTTGGATAGCTGCAGCCTAAGAACAATTGTCGGTATGCTTGTCCACTTTAAATCCATGCCTTTTCTCTTTCAACATGTGTTTGGTGATGCTGTTTATCATGTTCTTCGGTAATATTGACGAAACTTTTATGGACCCCACAGTGTGCTAGGTATTGGCCTATCGATCCTCAAGGTTTATTGAAAAATAATGATGAGAGCTTCAGGTCTATGTTACCATAAGCAAAGAAGATGATCATTATCTTGATCAGATGATGAGAGCTTCAGGTCTATGTTACCAAAAGCAGAGAAGATGATCATCTGATCGTTTGGTGAGCTATCTAAATATGTTTGCACGTCACTAACATTGCGTGTCTTTTGCTGCTCAGTTGATAAATTTTCTTAGCCCCGCATTGGTAGCTTGCACTCTTAGGTGTCTTTTGATGTACCTATGCACAAAATTTTCTGTGTCTTTTAGTTTCTCAACCTGTGTATGACCGGACTCAGCTTGTACAGACCTATAGCACAGTGGGAATCCATCTTTCCATGTAGATCTTTACTGTTAATCACCTATTCGCAGTTTACTTGATTCCAGGCTGAATCTACCGACACATCGTTGCTTGAGGCCACAACATCCTCTGGGTCCTATTCATATGCTGACGAAATATGATTAGTTTCTATCATTTCTTGAATTAATTCTTTTGAAATTTTGTAGTAGAGGTGAAACGGTTTTACTTTCTCCCCCAAAAATCTTTGTTTGAATAAAAAGAAGATTTTTTCTTTTATTTAATATGCATAAGTAAAGTTTTTTTTTTTAAATCATTCAAAATTTATCATCTCAAGCCATGTAACCAACTGATGAAAACGGGTTTTGTCAAAAGCTTTTGTGAAGATATCTGCCTTTTGATCAGCAGTATCTATTGGCAACACCTGTATATATCCTTTGTCGTGAGCATCGCGAATGGAGTGAATCCGAATTTCAATATGTTTGGTTTTAGAATGATCAATTGGATTCTTCACAATGTCACGACAGGCATCATTATCAATGAAAATAGGTGTATGCATGACATTCAAACCGTAGTCCAAAAGCTGATTTTGGATCCATAACACCTGACAACAACAACTGGATGCAGCTGTATTCAGCTTGAGCAGTGGAGATGGACACTGTAGTCTGCTTCTTGCTCTGCCAAGACACCAGCCTGTTACCTAGAAATTGACAACCACCAGAGACAGATTTTCTGTCAATCCTACAACCTGCATGATCACTATCAGAGTAAGAGATTAAATCAAAATTATCACTCTTAGGATACCATAAACCAAGTTTTGGTGTCCCTTTGAGGTAGCAGATGACTCTTTTTACTGCAGTTTCATGCGATTGCTTGGGATTGGACTGAAAGCGTGCGCAGCATCCAACTGCCCATATGATATCTGGTCTGCTGGCTGTTAGATACATCAGTGAGCCAATCATTGATCGATATGTGTGAGGATTCACTGAAAGGCCTTGAAGATCTGGTACAAGTGTTGTTTGGGCCGCAAAAGGAGTATTAGATGGCTTGCAGTCGGTCATGTTGTATTTCGCCAGAATGTCTCTTGTATACTTGGCTTGATGGATGAGAATTCCGTCTTCTTTCTGCTGAACTTCCAAGCCTAAGAAAAATGATAATTCTCCGATCATGCTCATTTCAAACTGAGACTTCATAATGCTTTCAAATTCCCTGCACAAATTTTCATCAGTGGAGCCAAAGATAACATCGTCAACATAAATTTGAACAAGGGTAGAATGTTTGTTGACTTCTTTGGTGAACAGAGTCATGTCAATCTTCCCTCTGGTGTATCCATTCTGTAGCAAATATGAAGATAAGGTCTCAAACCAAGCTTAAGGAGCTTGATGAAGTTCATAGAGAGCCTTATCCAATTTGTAGTATTTGCTGGGATGATGAGGGTCTTCAAAACCCAGCGGTTGACAGACGTAGACTTCTTCCTTGATTTTCCCGTACAAGAATGCACTCTTCACATCCATTTGAAAGACTTTGAAGTTCTTGTATGAGGCGTATGCCAAGAAGATACGGATGGCTTCAAGTCGAGCAACTGGAGCGAACACTTCCTCATAATCAATACCTTCCTGCTGACGAAAACCCTGAACTACCAGACGAGCCTTGTTCTTGATCACCACACCACGTTCATCCATTTTGTTGCGAAACACCCACCTTGTTTCGATAGGATACTTCCCTTCAGGTAGATCCACAAGTTCCCAAACTTTGAGCTTTCTAAACTGAGACAGTTCATCCTGCATGGCTTCAACCCAACTTGCATCTCTGATAGCATCTTCAATGCTGAAGGGTACCGTCTGAGATAAGAATGCTGATAGTGCAATATTGAGCTTATCTGCCTGATTTCTAGTGAGAACACCTTCAGAGATTGGTCCAATGATGTTCTCCACAGGATGATTCTTAGATGATTTAAATCCCATGTTTGGTTCTTCTTGAACTTGGGAAGGCAGATTAGAAAGGTGGTCGATAGGGATTGATGAGCTGGATGGATCATTTGCAGACTGTTGTGCTGAAGATGTGTCTTCTGAAACTGGAGTATTTTCAGGAGATGGTGTAGTTTCAACAGTTGCATCACCATTTGTGGACTGAAGAGGAACAATTGTATCAGCTACTAGTGGAGAAAATCGGGTGGTGAAGGGTGCAGCATCGTCTTCAGAAGAGTAAAGAGTATCTTCAAGAGGAGAAGGATCGGCTGCTTGATTGTCAGATGATTGTTCTTCAATGATACTGAAATTGTTGAAAACAACATCCACGTCAAAGAACCAGTCAGGACCGGCTCCTGTGTTAGTAGAGTTGGATTCCTACCAATCAACATAGAAAGATTCGAGAACCATTTTGGTTCGTTTGTTGTATACTCTATAAGCCTTTTGACTTGAAAAGTATCCAACAAAGAAGCACTCATCTCCAACTGCATCAAATTTCATTATGTTCTCGTAGTTGTTAAGCAGTGTACATGAGCATCCAAATGGCCTGAAGTAGTCAATCAGAGGTTTTCTTTTAAAAAGCGATTCATAACCCATTTTCCCGCGCGTCTTCACAATTAAGACTCTGTTAAGAACATAACAGGCGGTATTCACAGCTTCAGCCCAGAAGATGATCGGCAACTTGGAGTCGATTAGCATGGTTCTGGCCGCTTCAATAAGTGTACGATTCTTCCTTTCAGCAACGCCATTCTGTTGAGGAGTTCTCATAGCACTGTACTGAAGATGAATTCCTTTGTTGTTGCAGAAAGTCACGAAGCTTTGATTTTTGAATTCAGTTCCGTGATCGCTTCTGTTTGATCTAACTTTTGTCTTCACTATGTTCTTAATGAGAGGAACAAACAGCATCAATATCTCGGCAGCTTCACTTTTGTATTCTAAGAAGTACACCCATGTAAAACGAGAAAAGTCATCTGTTATCACCAAACAATAAGATTTTTTAGCTAAACTTTTAACACTAATAGGATCGAAAAGATCCATATGCAATAGTTGAAGAGGTGAGTCTATAGAGTTCACTGTTTTGGACTTGTGCGATTTCTTGTGTTGTTTTCCTTTGGCACATGCTAAACATTTTTCAGAAAAAAGGAATTCCTTGGAAGGAAGACCTCTGACAAGATTTAATTTTGAAAGTTTGTTAATGTTTTTAAAGTTGACATGTCCTAATCGCCTGTGCCATAACAGTGACTCTGACTCGGATGCTTTAGAAAGTAAGCATGTCATTTGACATTCTGATTTAGCATCTCTCATATTTATCACATATGTGTTATTTTGTCTAGGAGCTTTTAGCATGATCATATTGGTGGGCGGAATGAATCCAGGCTTCAGAAAGATGCACTCCATGTCATTAAATAACACAGATATTCCTTTGTCGCAGACTTGTGATACGCTCAACAGGTTGTAGCACAATTCTGGAACATAATTCACATCTAACGTCAGTGCGTCAGAGACCACATCTCCTATTCCTACTATCTTCCCGCCCTTTTCATTTCCGGCGAAGGCAACGAACTCTCCATCAATAAATCTATAGTTCTTGAGGAGTTCCTTTAGACCAGTCATGTGTCTAGAAGCCCCGCTATCAACATGCCATAGATATCTCATCAGTGCGATCAACCATTTTTGTAACTTATTCTGAAATACAAAAGAAAACACAAGAGATACACATATAAATACAAGAAACTCTATGTACAATCACGACACAAACCTTTACTTAATTGACTTTGGGAATCCAGGTCTGGTTTAGTTTTGATCTGTCGTGATTTTCACCCAAAACTGACTCTTGTCTCTTCAAAATTTTTGTGGTTTTATCAAAATTTTTTACTGTTTCTTGAAGGTTTTTAATCTGATCAGAAAGACAGTTTAGTGCTTTGACGTCACTGGATTTTAAATGACATGTTTTAACCACATGACCCTCATTTCCACATCTAAAGCATTTTGAGTGATTTGGCTTGATCTTTGGAGAGGGTCTGGATGATGATGGTTGTGATGCTCTTCTCTTGATCTTGCTTGAGCATGAGCTTTCACTGGAACATGGTTCACCAATGTTGTTGTTGCTTGATTCCTCATTTGTGTTGCAGTCTGGCTCGCTAATGTCACTTTCTGTATCACTCCGTGATTCTTCAGGAATTGAGTTATCTGTTTCACTTTGTGATTCTTCAGAACATGACATATCTGTTGATGATGGAGTAAACTCTGGAATTTCTTCAGTAAGAAATTTCCCGAACCTGTTTCTTTTTAGTTCTGGCACAAACGAAGATGGTCTATATACATTTTCATTATCAGAGAATGCATCATTAAGATCAACACAAACTGGCATAACATTGTCAACACAAATATCTGAGCGTTTGATAGGATTCTTCCTATCATCAGGGTCCACAACGCCCTTTAAATCAAGTTTAGAAGTTAATGTAGTACAGTCATCCGGCCTAGATAAACTATTACAGTTATCCATCCTAGATAAACTATTACAATTATCCAGTTTAGTTAAGTTATTACATTCATCTGAATTCAAAATAGTTTTAGACTTGTCATTACACCAGATGAACCAATTCACTGTAGAGTAATTGGCACCTGGGTGACCTAACCCCATCGTTTGTCCACACCAACTCACATCATCGTCCACCTGATCCTGTTGGGTCATATCTGCACTGCTTTTACTTATATTAGAGTTTGACTCAGATTTGACACATTCTTTTTCAAAAAGATCATTTTTTGGATGTGGTTTTGGAATGGGTATATATTCACTTTTGCTCAAAGGTAAAAACAGAGATTTTGCAATTCCCTTTTTATCCTTATACCCAATTCCATCTTTGATGAATGATTTCCTTGAACAATCAAGGATATCTGTATGAGCATGCTTGCTTACATTCCATTTGTCCACAACAATTTGGAGATGATTTGTTTCATTTCTAGATTTTTCTAGTTTTTCTGTTATGTCATTTATTAAAAAATCTTTTCTCAGAACAAATTCTTTTAGAGTTTGCATTTCAGCTATAGTTGCATTTAACTTTCGCTGATATGCTAACTCATTTTCTTTCATTTCACTGTTGATTTTTCAGATGTCATCCATTTCTCTTAAAATTTCCCTATTGTGGGACAAACAGTAAGCAACAGCTGTAACACACCTTGGTGAGCACAGCTTTGATTTTATTTCAAGAGGAATACTTACCAGATCTCTCTCCTCAACTGTCTTGGGCACGTTCTACAGCTTCTCATTTGCTTTGCTGGTGGAGGTCTTCTCAGCTACGAGTGCTTCCTCAGGCGCGGCTTCTTTTCCTTTATCGGCCACTAGCACTCCTTTCAGACCTGCATTCTCCAGCGTTCCACTCTTTGGCATCTCCGCCGATGTTCCTTCCAGAGAGTTCACGCCGTGTGTGGATTTGGTGCAGATTTTGGCCATCAAAGCCTTGTTCACATCAGCTTCAACCGCAGCAGCCTCCTCTCCCCAATCAAAGTCCTCAACCACTAATGCCTTTTGTTGATTCGCTTCCCTTCCATCAGTTATGGCCACCATTCTTTTTGCTGGCTTGATTTCTGCTTGACTTAGAGTGGGGCACTCATACTTGAAGTGCCCAAGAGTCTTGCAGTTGTAGCATCTAATCTTAGATTTATCAAAACCCGATTTTCCCATACCAACTCTTCGACCAGTTCTATCTTGAAACCTCTTCACCCTCAAAGTAATCATGGCCATCTGCCATTTCAAATCCATTTCCTCTATATCATCTGGGTCAACCTGATACATGTCTTCAGGATTCATCATCTCACTCTTAATTTCACCTGTCTTTAAAGCCTCAAAGCTAGACATGAAAGTGTTGAAGAGCTCAACATGTTTATTTGCAAGCTTTGTGAGCTGTGGGTTAAGTGTCTTAGTAGCTGTGTCAGAGTATGAGACTGTCTTTCCCGAACTTGAACTACCACCACCCATTGCATCCACATATGCATGTGACGAGCTTGAACCCATGTTACCTACGGGAGTCATTAATGCTAGATTCTTCATAGCCGTGGTGGGCATAGCTTTCGAAGCAGTCTGGTTCATCTCTCTTTTTGTGATGTCCATTTCAAAAGACTTTAGAGTGTTGATGAGGTCAGCTAATATAGATTAAGCATCTAGATACTCTTTTCTGATCAACATGCACTGTATGCTCCATTCTTTGGGCAGGGAGTCGAGCAGTTTCTTGATGGAATTTCGGTTGTTGACGGGAATTCCTGCCTTCTTCATCTTGGTTAACATACTCATGAATCTTTCGATATGCGAGCTCAAGCTTTCACCACGAATGCTACCGAACATGTCATATTGTTTCTGCACCATATCTTGCTTATATTGGCACATTTCTTCATTCCCTTCATAGTACTCGTTTAACGCAAACCACAGATCATGCGCAGTGCCATATTCTTCAAACATGTTATAAACATCGTTTGATAGGGCCATGGTAAGGGCACCATAAGCCTTATGGTCTCTTTGAAGTAGCTGTTTATCGACATCAGTGTAAGTGGTTGGATCAGGGTTAAACTCTTCTCATGTGGCAGTGGTTCTCATTGGAATGTGTGGACCCAACTGGATAGAAGTCCATTGAGTGAAGTCCGTGACATAGAAGAACGACCTCATTCGATTCTTCCAAGTTCCATAATCTCTACACCTTTTAACTTAGGGACTCTAGTAGTTGTTCCGGTTTCAAGTTCTTGTTGAGTGATAGGATTTACAGTTGAGTGGTTATCGTTACCGGCCATGATTTAAGTTAATTTTAAGAGCTTTGTTTAACAGATTTTAGTTAACAGTCCAGAAAATTTGTCCACAGTCCTTAAGTGCGCAACAAGTATGTAGATTGTCCAGATCAAGTACGCAGCTCTTGTAATAATGTAAACAACCTTGTTAAGATGTGTGTCTGTTGATAAGTACGCAGTCTTGCAAGCACACGTGTGGCTGTTGTTTCTTGATAAGTGCGCAGATCAGTCAGCACTTGGGCATGGTAAGTGCTCAGTCTGGACTGATCAGTCTGCGTACTAAATGAAGTACGCAGACACTTAAACTCTCGTTTAAGATTTAAGTGCGCAGAAACCCTAGCCAAGTACTCAAAACCACACTTCTCAATAAGTGCGCACAAAACCAAAGATTTCTGTTTAAGTGCACAGAAACCCTAGTTAAGTGCTCAAGACAATGAAAGACCACAAGTACGCACAAAACTTAGTTGCGTAATAAGATAGAAGACCTAAGTGCTCAGATAATCACAAGTATGCAGTTTATGAGCTAAGTACTCAAATCAAGAAATAAGTGCGCAAAACGTATGAAATAAGTGCGCAAAACGGGCTGTGAAAAACACAAAAACTCAGCTGAAATTTATCAAAAACTTTTTCATTCCATTCTGAAGTGCTTGGATTAAATTTCTACTTAAAATGAACCACTTTTAGCTTTCAGAAACACAATTTCCATGAAATTTGAAGCAAAAATGTAAGAAAAACACCTAAATTTAAAAGTTCATAGAAAAATAATCTTGATAATAAAAACTAACAAGATGAGGGTTTTGGTATCTTAAAATAGATACAATCTAGAGCACAGAGGCTCTGATACCAAATTGTAAGTCCCAAATACTAGATCTTGTTAATTGCAAGAAATTGTTATCACTTAGAAACACCTATGTATTAGGTGTTTTAAGTGATTAATCTTCGACAGCAAAGAAACTAGATGAATATGATAAAAACCGACACACAAGATGAATAAGAACACGATTTCATTACTGATTTGTCATTGAAACACCATGAAATACATACAAGTACGCACCGTTCAATCTTGTGCTACAAAGATAACCAAAAACCCCAACCCTATAGCTGCACACTAACATTTCTTATATAGGCAGGCAGATGGGCCTGCGCACTTAACACAAGTGCGCAGGGCCCGTCCCCTTGTGCGCAGCCTAGGGTTTCACTATAAAACTTTGTCTTAATTACATAATTAGACCTTTAACTATCAAACTATACAACGAGCCATCAAAACTCTATGATCTGGTAACTGTGGTCTCAATATAACCCAACAAGTTCCAAAACACATAATATTTCATGGAAATACCTTTTATTTTATATCCTTGGTTTTTGGGATCGTTTTTGGTTATTAATTGTTACCGGATAATCACCAACGTCCATTCTGGACAAGTTTATTTGAACGCGATTTTGCTGTGCTTTCAATTTAACACATGCATTCCTATGCATCATATGGGGAATTTTCTATTCTCTAAAGGCTAAATTAATATAAATAACTTAGAATTGCACTTAATTACCGTTAATTACATATAGTAATTACGTACGGAAACACACCGATTTTTGTCGGATGTCACAGTGCTTATTTACATTTTTATAACTTTTATCAATGCCACAAAGTTATGTTCTTTAGGCATTATTTTGTGAACACATGGGGTAATAAATCATAATCCATAATAGATCTAGCGTAGTGTTGATTATGGTCCATGTGTTGTATTCTATTATTCTAAAACTTGATAATATTTTTTTGCAAAAAAAAATATGAGTTAAATGGATGTTTAAACTGTGCTGACCATTCCAAATTCCACTATGTTCCCTATTCAAATTCCACTATATCCATGTACAAAAACAAAATCAAACGTCGTGTAACGCACGACTAAGAAACACACTAGTTACTTATAAATATATTTCGCCTTTAAAGTATTAAGAATGTTTAGGAATTTTTATTGAGTTGATTAGAGAATCTCTACTGATTGTTTAAGTCAAATTTTATTCTTAGTAATCGTATGTAAATATATCAGAACATGTTATTTGGCTTCTAGTACTAGAATTGTAACTCACAAGTGGATTATGTTATTGTGTAACTCACTTGACCCGTTATTACTTTTTGTTAATTCCGACTTCTTGATTCTACTCATTGCTTGTTTTGTAGATTGAAAATTTGAACTTGGTTATCAAAGAACTTGTTAAAGAAAAAGATGATGATAAAGAAAGGTTCGAAGTAATTATTGCGGGCTTGGTGACCGAAAAAAAAAAGATAATGCGGATAAAAAGGCTATGCTCAATAGAATCGCACAAATTGAAGCTATGCTAACAGCTACGGGTCGAAAATAGGCTATAAACACTTGGACATAAATGTTTTGAAGTTTTTCATGGATAATTTCTGTTATTTGATGTTTCAGTTGGTGTTTCTATTAGAGTTTTTTATATGATTTTAAAATTGGAAAAACTGTAACAAATTTGTTTTATATAATTTGAGATTTTGTATCATTTGACTGTTTTATATAATATAGTTTTCTTGAAATGTAATCTACATCTGCACTTCTACATCTACATCTACATCTACATCTACAATCTACATCTACATCTTCTACACTACTCCCTCCGTCTCTATTTAAATGTCCTTCTTTCTATTTTTGGTTGTCCCAAATTAAATGTCAATTTCCAAAAAGAGAAATGCAATTTCCAGTTTTGCCCATAAAAGACAAAACACAATCACCACTTTTGAGGATATTATTGTCATTTTACCACATACAAACAAAAGATTTCTTAAAATATGTGTTTTTGGACCCATGACATTTAAATAGGGACGAAGGGAGTATATAATAAAAGAAAACAATTTGTGGACACATGTGATCTATTTAGACCATCTACATTTTGGTTTTTCCTCATTTCTCTCTCATATTTAATACATATTTGTTGCTTAAATGTAATATCATATCAAAAAACAAATGAGTTTAATATGAAATTAATTATTAGTTTTTTAAATACACTTATATTTTTACTTAAAAACTTCACCAATCTATATCTACATCTACATCTACATCTACATCTTCTATATAATAAAAGAAAACAATTTGTGGACACATGTCATCTATTTAGACCATCTACATTTTGGTTTTTCCTCATTTCTCTCTCATATTTAATACATATTTGTTGCTTAAATGTAATATCATATCAAAAAACAAATGAGTTTAATATGAAATTAATTATTAGTTTTTTAAATACACTTATATTTTTACTTAAAAACTTCACCAAATTTAAAAGTATGCTCATTAAAATATTAAAAACGAAGATTAATGAGGGTAATTATTTTTATAAGTGATTTCTTAATTTTTTAAATTTTTTAATATGGTTGGGGTAAGAATTTATAAATATAATATGTTAAAGAGTTAAATGCCAATTTCGTCCTTGAGGTTTGGGCCAGTTTGCCACTCCAGTACAAAAGTTTTTTTTTTTTTTTTTTTTTTTTTTTTTTTTTTTTTTTTGCAATTCCTTCCCTATGGTTTGGATTTTTTTACCAAATTCGTCATATTCACTAACCCAGTTAAAAAATCTAGTTAAGGTCAAGGGTAGGGTTGTCTTTTTGCCACTTTAATGAAGGACTATATAATAAAAGAAAACAATTTGTGGAGACATGTCATCTATTTAGACCATCTACATTTTGGTTTTTCCTTATTTCTCTCTCATATTTAATACATATTTGTTGCTTAAATGTAATATCATATCAAAAAACAAATGAGTTTAATATGAAATTAATTATTAATTTTTTAAATACACTTATATTTTTACTTAAAAACTTCACCAAATTTAAAAGTATGCTCATTAAAATATTAAAAACGAAGATTAATGAGGGTAATTATTTTTATAAGTGATTTCTTAATTTTTTAAAATTTTTAATATGGTTGGGGTAAGAATTTATAAATATAGAGTAAACTGCCATTTTCGTCCTTGTGGTTTGGCACTTTTTGCCAGTTTCATCCAAAATTTTTTTTTTTTTCAACTGGCTCCACTAGTTTTCAAATTTTTGCTCGTTTCATCCAACTCGTAAACGACGTTAGTTGAACTCAGTTAAATAAGGGCAGTTTTGTCATTTTATCATTTAACTTAAGGGCATTTATGTCAATTCATTAGTTTTATCAACTCCATCTATATAAAACCTAAATCAGATCAAAACCCCCAAATCATCATCTTCTTCAAAATCATCTTCCAAAAACCCTAATAAATCAAAACCTAAAATTGAACATGCCCTCATGTCCTTCACTTACTCTGCCATCGGTCTTGGCCTTGGCATCACCAAATTTGCTGGTATTAATTCACAAACAAATATGCACGTTACACTTAAGTCTTAATATATAATCCAAACTATAATCTTTTTTAATCGTTAATAATTATGTTGAACAGAAAATGGAAAAATCAAGGGAAGCCTAACTGGTATAAGTGTTGGGGAAGTGACTCAAACACAAAAAATATGGAGAAGACCACCGGAGATGGGGGTTTAAGGTTTCAACAGAAACAACAATATGGAGAAGACCACGCCGACCACCGTCGTCTCCTTACGTCCACCGTCGTCCACCGCCAACAAATTTCCTTGCCTCCTGATGCTAGCAATACCCTCTTTGTAGAGGGTTTGCCTTCAGATTGTTCACGCAGAGAAGTGGCTCGTATCCTTTTGTTTTTTTTTTCCTTTCAGTTGGCACACATCATTTTGTACTTTTTGGTTCCTTCACCTGAGTTTGGCAAATATATTTCGTCCTTTTGTGGGCTACAAAGAAGTTCGACTTGTGACCAAGGAATCCAGACATGTAAGAACAAATCAATGGCTTTTTAGCATTTACTTATTGAGTTATTTCTAGCCACTTCCATTATAAAGGTGGGGTTTTGATGGTTAAAGAAAGTTTTAGGGAAATTGATCAATGGTTGGGTTATTGATGGTTGTTTAGATCTGGGAGATGATGTTTGGTTGATAAAGGAGGGACAGATTAGGGGATGTTTGGATGCGGGTGTAGGAACTAGCTAGAGGGGTGTTTGGTGACAAGTTTAATAACAGGAATAAAAGGTGTTTGGCTACAATAAAATGACAAAACTGCCCCTCAGTTAACTGAGATTGACTAACAGAGTTAGGCACTTGGACGAAACCAGCAAGAATTTGAAAACTAGTGGAGCCAGTTGAGAAAAAAATTTTTTTGGATGAAACTGGCAAAAAGTGCCAAACCTCAAGGACGAAAATGGCAGTTTACTCATAAATATAATATGTTAAAGAGTTTAATGCCAATTTCGTCCTTGAGGTTTGGGTCAGTTTGCCACTCCAGTACAAAAGTTTTTTTTTTTTTTTTTTTTTTTTTTTGCAATTCCTTCCCTGAGGTTTGGATTTTTTTGCCAAATTCGTCATTTTCACTAACTCAGTTAAAAAATCTAGTTAAGGTTAGGGGTAGGGTTGTCTTTTTGCCACTTTAATGAAGGACAATTTTGTCATTTGATCCCCTGTGATTATTTTAATAAAAAAAAACCATAGTCTTCCCCCTACCCACCCCACCCCTCTCTCTCTCTCTCTCTCACACACAAACACATAACACTCACTCACTCTCTCCCCATCTCTCTCTCTCTCTCTCTAATTATCCTCTGCAAAATTCCTGAATGGGCTTCAACGCTTGCATAACAACAACGACTTCCTCTCTTTTAATTATCTCACCATTCACACAATCGTTCATCTCACCATTCACGCAACAGAGACTTCGTCTCAACAACAACAACAACCTGAAACGGTGACGAAGGTTTCAGCCAGTCAGGTTCAGCCGATCAGGTTCAGACCTGAATCGAAGGTGGTGACTGTGGCGTCGTGGTGGTGACGAAGGTTTCAGCCGGTCAGGTTCAGACCAGATCTAATCGAAGGCGGTCATTCTTGCTACACAACCACCATCGTTCAAACCAGATTTAATCTCTGTATTCTTTCAAATCGATAATTTGCGGTTTGAGCTTGAAACCCTTTGTTTCTGTGATGTTGGTGATTGGTGGTTCTGGGTCGGGTCGTGGGTGGTGGTCTGGATGGAGTTGGATGTGTTTGGAGATGGAGTTGTTATTATTATTATTATTATTATTATTATTATTATTATTAATCTGACTTAGAGAGAGAGAGAGAGAGAGAGAGAGAGAGTAAGAGTGAGAGGGAGAGAGTCAAAGAGATATATATGGGGTGGGGGTGGGGTAAGATTTTTCATTAAAATTTAAATTATAGGTAAAAAAACAAAAATACTCCCGAGTTAACGAGATTTTTTAATTGGGTTAGTGAAAAGGACGAATTTGGCAAAAACAATTCAAACCTCAGGGAAGGAATTGCAAAAAAAAAAAACTTTTGTACTGGAGTGGCAAACTGGCCAAAACCTCAGGGACGAAATTGGCATTTAACTCTATGTTAAATAAATGTTTTGACAAGTGTATGTGTTAACAAACTATATTATTTTTATTCTATTAATATAATGCACGGGTTTACTCAACCATGTAATTCGTACATGTTTTAAACATAACATTTTTACTTCTAATTATATAACATTTCATTTATTAACCCTTATTAACCCATGTAATACATGGGATTATATCCTAGTTGAATCAATAAAGCAACAAAAAAAATCTATAGCAAAGTTAAATGGTAGGAAATTTTCAATGAAAGTGGTGGCTAAATTGTAGCAAATTTTCAATGAAAGTGGTGGCTAAATGGTTGCAAATTTTCAATGAAAGTGGTGGCTAAATGGTAGCAAATTTTTAATGAAAGTGGTGGTTAAATGGTAGCAAATTTTCAATGAAAGTGGTGACTAAATGATAGTAAATTCTCAATGAAAGCTGTGAGTAAATGGTTGAAGACTAAAAGGTACCAAAACGGTTAAAAAAAAGGTGTAAATTTTCAATAAAAATGTTGTCTAAATGGTGGCAATATTGGTGGCTAAATGGTATTAAAACGGTAGCAAAAGACCTTCCTAAAACATTGAAGGAGCGGTAGCAATAATTTTAACTGTTTTGTGGTGACAAAAATATGGTAGGAAAGTACAAAAGTGGTAGATATTTGGTGGCATTAGGGCAACAGATAAGGGTGTTTTTGCTATCGCATTTTCGGTTGCAAAATGGTTGCTACAAAGCAATTGCTACCGTTATGTGACCGGAAATGTGGTGACAAAAACCCAATTTTCTAGTACTTTATTAGCAAAAATTTTAACCAAAGTTTGGATTTGGTTGTTAACTATAATTAACTAAACCGAACTAAAAAAGAAAAATCTAACCAATTAGACTGAACCAATTAACTGATTGGTTACTAAGATCGATAAACTGATAATGTCAATTTTTGTTTCGGTTGAGGCTAATAACCGAACTGAACTGAAGCCAACCCAACCATGCACCATTATAAGTGTCTATGTTTCCTACTACATTGCGCGGGCACGCTGTTATGAATATATGAATGGTTCCGTTTTAGTTTGACTGATTTTGGATAACTAAGGGTACCAAAAGAAAACGATAATCAATTCTAAGTTAAATGGAGTGTTGGTTAATTAAGTTTTCGATTGATTTTGGTTCAGTTTTGTGTGTTTTTTTGTTTGGCTTCAATAAACGGTTTAGTTATTGCTGACTCCTAAATATTGTTAATCACGTAGCACACAAAAAATAGCAACAATATACTCAAATTAAAGATAATAAAATGCTCACTATTATGATGTGTTTTTTTTTTTTTTAAATAAAACCATTAACGTATGAAAAAATATGACTATTTAAAAATCATGGAGGATAGTTTGCTTAAAATAAGGAAAAGAAGTTTAACTATACTTTAAATAAGCAAAAGTTGAGTAAGTTTAAGGGACTAAAGTGTAACTAAAGTGATGTATTAAAATGTAAAATTGTTTGAATGACTATATTACTCCCATTTTAGGGTTGTTAATGAAAATAAAGTTTTAACTTTTAGGTATCTTAAACTACTATTGTCTCATGCATTACAATATAAACCCTAAATAATAACGGGTATTTTTAAATTCATATCTTCATCCTCTCGATCTAGTCTACTTATTCGTGTAACTCAAGACCATGTTTAGTACCATTCAATTCATTCCATTCTATTAATGATTCTTCATTCAATTTCTTTTGTAGTAGGTATATTATATATTATATATATACTAGTAGGAAACCCGCGTGATGCAGCCGGAGTGACATTTTCACTGTGGTACTTATTTCAAATTCGTATAGTAGATATACGTTATAAGTATTATACATGTCTATTAACTAAAAAGATTTAACATTTAAATTGTAAAGTATTTCAAGAAACATTTGATAAAATAAAGTAACATATAAAAGGAAAAATAAGTATTAATAAACATAAAAGTTGAAAAATGAAAGCTCAAGTGTGAACCACTTGAATCATGAGATCAATTTAGTCATACGCCTTCCAAATTTACATGATCTCATCTATATTATCTGCCTACAATTCGTCATCAAGAACGATCACTGAAATTTGTTGTATATCTTCATGTTTTAATATTACATCTGTTGTTGAGGAAGAGAATGAGTTTCATCCATCTTCTCCTATCCGAAGTGTCATCAAATACTTCTTTGTCATTTTCATCAAAACTGTCTAAATCAATAACTTGACTCAATTTCCAGTTAGCGAGCCACTTGGATCTATTCCTATTAGTTTCATGCATCTGATCCTTAAAATAAATTAAAAATATTTAATACACAAGTTAATAGAAGATGAACTAAATATTGATATTACCTTTTCACTAAATTCAGATTGAAGATCCGATTTGTAGGGACTAAACATTGCACCATAGCAAATAATCTCAACACTATTATCACCATTATCCTGCAATAAAAAACATACAATATACCACATAAAATAACAACTATGTTAATATTAAAAAGTAAACATTAATGAATACAACCTTAGACGCTACTTTAGACGCTTGTATGACTATTGGTTTATTCATTTCCGTATGTTTTTCATCTAAATGAATCTGCAAAACCAATAAGTTAACATTTAAATGACTATGATATGTATTAAAAAGTATAATTAGTAAAATGGGATGAATGAAAACCATAAACTAACAAATAACCAACATTAGAAGCTTCAACCTTTGAATTCAGATTTAGATCTATGCCTAATTATTTTAGAAAGTAAAATAGGTGTGCATTACTATGTATTTATAGGATAAACTTTAGTAGGTTAGTATATGGTTTAAATTTTAAAATTCATGATTTTCCCACCCCTTTAAATTATGATATTTTGTTTATCTTTGACTAAAGTGTGAAAAAAATTATTATGTTTTATGTGAATACTGAATTCAATGCTTTTATCTTTTATTTTTTTAAACTTTGTTAAAAAGAATACCTTCAAATTAGGAAGTTTTGTTGTTATTAACATAGATGTTAATATCACATAGATATATAATATGCCTCATGTGTTTTCTGCCAAATTGATGCAGTCGAGGTTTTTAAAATAAATTTACCTAAAATTAATATCTACAACGTCTTTGATACATTTTCTAAACTTTAATTTATTTTAAAGTTTTATATATATAGCTAATTATGTATATTTAAAGGTTTTAATGAAATTTGTTTTAGTTAATTATAGTTATGTGTATACCTATTAACATATGCATGTATTCTCAGATACATATATTGCTAATGTTGATTATTTAAACAGGGTACTACAATTGAAACTATCGGCAACAAATGTGATCAAACATTCTTAGAACCCAAGCTTGTGTTGCAGTATTGTTACTGTGTGACAATTATTTGTCTGCTAAAGTAAGGATGAACCATAATGTTTAACAACATTATCATATTTTAAGAATCATCAGAGCTGATATGCAGATTTCGAGTGCCCTGTTTAGTTTTTAGAATCATTGCATTTGATTGATATGAATTTTTTATTATTGGGCGGAACAATATTTAAAACCAAATTCAATTTTACGATTTTGAGTTTTACTTAGTCATGAAATGGCGTTATGATACAACATCCATATTAACAATAAACATGTCTAAGTTCTTTAATTGCGTCCAAATTATGTTAATCTATAATCCAAATTTCACATACATTTTAGTTTTTAATTTAATGTATATTCAAGCTTTATAATATTTTCTCCTAAAATAACGCGTTAGCTACTTTATGTTTACTTCTACATTAATGGAATGTACCTTATAACAATATTAGTTACATTTTTTTTTTTCAAGTTTTAGCTATAAAACATTTCGTTGTAGTTGAAATTTGGATTCTTTTAGTTAATTAATAAATATTCATTTCTTTTAGATTTTTTTAAGTTAAACATGCAATGTGATAATCACATGTACATAACGCATTTATTTATTGTACATTTCAATCTACACGTCGATATTGACTAAGACAAAATTCAAAACGTCTACAAAAATGAGCATGCCGTCACGATATTTTTGAATGTTTTTAAAACACCATAGTTTAAAAGTTATCATAGGATTAAAAAAAAATTATAACTTTATAGTCAAGGGGAGAAAAGTGTAACTGCAAACTAAAAATGAGGGAATTAAAATAACTAAAATAAGGTACTAAAGTGTAAAAGTATTTGAATGACTATTTTACTCTCATTTTAAGGTTGTTAATGAAAATAAAATTCTTAACTTTTGGGTATCTTAAACTACCTCTCCCTATAATAATAAGTAATGTTGGTGGCTTTTTACGCCACCAACCCCTCAAGTTTCATACTTTTCTTTTTGCATCCAACATTGTAAACACCTTCATCTTTTCCTGATTTTCTTATTGGATCTAGGGGCGAAGGATGTTAAGGGTAGGGGTGGCCCTTGTAACATCCCGCCCCTCTCGCCACCAATATTGACCGCTTTGCCCACCCAGAGCTCACGGATTTGCTTTTGGTCGCCCCGGTGGAGACTTCCCAGGAGGTCACCCATCCTGATACTACTCCCACCTGAGCACGCTTAACTGTGGAGTTCTCCTCTCATCCACTAACATTAAGCCCCAAAACGCGTTGGTGATTTAAGAGGCAAGACATTACTTATGAACCAAGGATCTCTCCTGGCCACGGCCGATGTGGGATTTTCCTGAGGTGTCACAGCCCTGGTCCCCTGTTTTTTGCGCAGTGGTATACATTTGTAATTTTTGTAGGTAAATCCAGTCCGGGTTGAGTCCGGCCTCCGCCGATTTGCCACTAACGATCGAAAAAAATTGAGTCCGGTCCCTCCCGATTCGAGAACCAAGCTTCGGCCCTGATTGAGTGTTTGTCAAGTGGTTTCAACCATACAAACACATACTAACCATGGTTGTTTCTTCACCGGCTTCCGTTCAAGTATCCGGTTTGCCATACCGGTTAGTTCTTTTTTTTTTTTCTAGTTATTCTGGCAATGACCACAAATACCTAGCTTATCTGCCGAAAAACGTACCTAAACAACTCCCCTCCGCTTGATCAGAACCCCAAACATCACCGGTGAAAAAGACGAACAAGAATGGTGTTGGTTGGGAATGAGATGGGTTCGTCGGAACCGTCACCTTTGTCAACTCCGACATCTATGTCACTGGGCGCGACTATCACACTCTCACACTATCTTTGCCGCCAATAATCAACCAAATGGCTCTGGCTGAGATCTTTCTTACCGTTGCTTACAGATCGCAGGAACACCCTCCACCGAATTTGAGCCACCTCTGTTTGCTCTTTTCTCTTAGGCTTTCTGTAGCATTTCTCTATTTCTCTCTCAGTCTATGTTGCGTTTTTCTTTTCTTTGTATCTCAAAATGTGAAAAGTGTTTTTTAGTGTGTTAAAGTATGTGTAGTTTGACACTAATGACGGTAGTTGTCATGAGTTTTGGAGAAGTGTATAACACTTCAATTCAGTGGGTCTCTATAATGTAATCTTCAGTCTATAATAACATTATTTATGCCATCAAGTTATTCTTCTCGATAATTGTCTTAGTATAAGTTAACTTCAGGGCCGACCCTGAAAATTCAGATAACCGAGCTGAGCTGTAAAAATTATGTCCCATATCCTTAGCTTTAGGCCTTAACGAAATAAATAATGTAAACTATTTTTTAAGCTACGATTAAAGTTATGTCAAATTGATGGATCAAATTTAATTTCTCACTTAGGTTGTAGTCTAACGGTAGAGATAATAAACCCTTTTGGGGAGTTTAGGGGTTCAAATTCCACAAACGGTGAAAATATAAATGGGTGAAAGTTTGGGAATTAAAAAAAAATGTTTCATAACAAAAATAAAAGTTAAAAAGGAAGTCAAAATCAACCGGTAAAAAACAAAAACAACTAAGTGTGGGGCCTCTTCATTTCATCCTTTTCATTCTCTCTAGTCCTACGTTCATTAATAAATCTGCAATTTTTTTTCTCAAACCATTTCATTTTCTTCTTTAGTTCTTAACCTCTCTCAACATGTCTTTAATTTCTGTTTTATATAAACTACCCTTCACTTTGATTAATACTTGATTAACAATTTAGGGGCTCAAACATACAAAAATTCATCGAATTAAGGACATCACTGTTAAGAAAACTTGGATTGCTGAAGGGTCGATGTGCCCCCGAAAAATTGAGCCCGTGCCAGGAGTCCTCCCCACACCCCTTAAGGGCTGCCCATGGTTAACTTTTCAAGTTTTTCTAAGTATTTGAATCAAGATACGGGAAACGAGGAAAACAATTCTGAGTTTTAACCCAAAGTTTCATTACATTGCAATTTAATCTTTTGGCTTTGGAAAAGTCAAGACTTAATACCTCATGTTTCTAATGTTTCAATTTTACCCATGCACTACATATAATATATGTTTTTAACATATTATTTTCTGCCCATGATTTTCATTCGCTATTTTTTAAACTAACTAATTTTTCGTTTACCTTCTTGAGTTTCAAACGTTTCAACTTTACTTCTTTCGTTCCTTTACTTGAAAAAACTAACTTTTTATGTGTAGATTTTGTGTATGTGTTTGTATAAATTTAAGTTGATCTGCGTTTAGAAGAAAACTTCTTTGAGGAACAAGTCAGTGCAAGTACAATACATTTTGGTTACGTACGAAGCCCATCGTCGTTAAATATAATACATTTCATTCGATGGTATATATTCGAGTTACTCTACATTTTGTGTGTTTCTATGTCTTTAAGGCTATAATAAACCCTTTTTGATCGGCCGCGGATCACAAGACAGTTGCACTAATCAGTTTGATGTTTGCAATGTATCCGCATCGCAATGCGCGTGGATTTGTTTACTAGTTACATTTATTCTTCATCAATCTATCAACATTAATTAATTATATTTTTATTATTTGTAGATAAAAATTGAATTATTCTAGACTTTTCTATTCGTCATTCTATTAAGAGGTACATATAAATTTTTTTATTGCCTTTGTTGTTTATGTATATTATTTTTATGTATGAGATGTGTGTAGGGATGTGGATATTTCATTATTTTTATTTGAGTTAAATGCTATTTTTGTCTCTGAGTTTTGGTCATTTTTGCGAGTTTCATCCAAAATTTTATTTTTTCTCATCTGAATACAAAAGTTTTCAAATTCTTGCTGGTTTCGTCCAAGTCCCTAACTCCGTTAGTCAATCTCAGTTAACTGAGGGGCAAAGTTGTCAATTCAAATCTCGTCTATATAATAATAATAATAATAATCTTCATCATCATCGTCCCTAACTCCCTACCATCACCTCTCATCACCAACCACCGTTCACCATCACCAACCCTTCACGATTAATCACAACAAAAACCCCCAAATCTGTGTTCATGATCAACCCGAATCCCACCCGTATAAACCGAAACAACTACAAATGAATTGAACTGATAGTTAATAGAGTTGGCTAATTTTGAGGTCAAATGATTAAAATGTTTATTTTGATGCTATAAATTTTGATGCTAGAAAGTTGCGTCATGAGTTACAAAATTGGGGCATTAATAATTTACTTCCATTTCAGACCTTTTCTACTGTTAGACCTCGGTAGTGGGGCATTATATGTCCAAAATTTTTAAAAATAGCGTCCCCACACCGAAACATGGAGGCGCTATGTTTGCAAATTTGGGACACGCGTTATATTTATAACGCCAAAGGAAAAGAGAGAACTTCAATAACTTGATGACACGTGGCCGGCTTTTGAAAAAAAAACGGTCAATAAAATTGACCGTTGGAGCAATTAATTTTTTTGAACGGTAACTTATTTTTTTTTGTTTTTATATATATATACACACACACTATATACATAAAACACAAACTAAAACACAATCATCTCTAAAACCACACACCACAACACAATTATCTCTAAACACAAAACATGTTTCCATATGGTTCACCATTCGGGGTCCCGGGTCGCCCGGGTGCGAGGCCAAACACTACTACTCCGTTGCCACCCAATTGGGGCAACTTTGACGCGAACACAATGCAATACGCACAACTTCTTGGCATGCCCGGTCAATTTTATCTGGGCCCAAACATGGCGGGTCAATTTTTTCCTCTACCAAACTATGTCCAAGCTTCTCAAAGGAGCCCGAGTCTGTGCCAGAAACTCAAGTCGAGACCATCAAACCACGTCAACCCGAGGGTTCTCAACGGGGGCGCGGGCGCGGGAGACGCTCCCATAAAAGGAAAGATGCTACTGTTCCTCCTCAAAAAAAGCAACAAGAACGTTGGGAAAGAGACGAGGAGTATGCTTTAGCGCGGCCTGACTCGACATATCGGAGGATCCCGAAGTTGGTTAGTATTTTTTTTTGTGTTTATATATATATATATATATATATATATAATGTTGGTTAGTATTTTTTTTTTGTGTATTTATATACTTTCTAATCGTATAATATTTTTTTTTTAGCGAACTATCAACATAGCCCGTTGTTTTGGGCCTGGATTCGAGAGCTATTTTTTGCCGCCATGGGTAGAGGGGAGTATCGAGAGCACGATTCGATATCGGGAAAGTGGTCGGACATAAATAATAAATGTCACTCGTTTGCGGAGGTTTACCAACGTTGTAAGGACAACAGGGGCAGTGGGGAAGGTGATGACGGTTTGTTGGCAAAAGCGTTGGACGAGATGAGAGATACCCACGGGCCGTTCCCGTATTTGAGGATTTGGGAGATGTTGAGAAAAAGTCCTAAGTGGGCTAATGTACTGCTTATGGCGTCGGGTAGTGGGCGCAAGATTAGGAGAGGAAGATGCGAGGCAAAGGGAAATGAATCGACGACTACAGGATATTCGCGACCTTGGCCAAAGACGTTTGAAAACTATGCACCAGAGAGTGGCCGAGAATAAAAGGTTCGTCGACATTCAAGAGGCGAGGCAAAGGGAAAAAGACATTGTGTTTTTGTCCAAATCGATCGACCACCTCGAGGGAGAAGCCCTACGCCTTGCATTACTTCATAGGCAAGAAATTCTTGCAAAATATAACCTCCAGTAATTTTTTTAAGTTGTTTGTTTTTTTTAATTTGGTATTGTAATTTTTTTAAGTTGTTTGTTTTTTTTAATTTAATTAATATTAGTTGTGTGTTTTTAATATTATTTGTAATTTTTTTTATATTTATTTGTCTTTTATTTTAATTATTTTGAGTTAAAAGATTAAATAAATAATAAAAAAATCAACTAATCAGAAACAGGGGCTTTATAAATAAAGCCCTTTATAAAGCCCCTACCACTACACCACTTTTTAAGTTTCTCTCTTCATGCTGACTCAGCTACCACGTGGACCAATCAGGAATGGGGCTTTATAAATAAAGCCCTCCACTACACATGGTCTTAAACACAGATTTTGGAGACCTAGAGAATAAAGGGAACAGACGGGTTTAGGTATTTTCATGCTTCAAAGTACTGGTACTACAGAGAGACTAAAAGAATAGCTCTAGTAACATATTCTATATCAAAATAATCAAATTAGCTACAATGGTGGTGATGGTCTTGTAGCTGCCGTAATTTGTAAAGGGCCGAGAGGGATTTAGGAGGAATTGGGTCTGAAAATTGAGATAAATTATGTGGGTGGGTTATGATTTATGAATCTTGATGTTATGATATTGGATTGAATCTTGATTTTTAAAGATTATAGTGTGGATCTTGGATCTTGAGAGAGAGAGTACATAAGGGTATTTTAGTCTTTTTATAAAAAGTTAACAGAAAAAATGGATGGAGTTAATGACTTGGCCGAAACCAGCAAGATTTTGAAAACTTTTTGATTCAGATGAGAAAAAATAAACTTTTGGATAAACTCGTAAAAATGCCCAAACCTCAGGGACGAAAATGGCATTTAACTCTTTTTATTTACTTTATTTTTCATTTGCATTATAATTCTAGTACCTCAGATGAAAAGACCAAAATTTAAATTTTTTTAAGATAAAAGCTTAGGTGTGTTATTATTCTGGAAATGAAAATAGACCTAATGGATTGAAAATGACAAAAGAAACCTATTGAAATAGAAAAGGTTACTTTATTTAGAAACCATATGGATAGAAACATAATTTACACTCATATACACGTCAACACAGCAATGTGACGTGGAGTTCTAGGAGAAGGCGCACGCCACCTAAAAGGAGGACAGGTGTCACCCGACAAGAGCAGGGTCGAGTAGCCGATCAGAGGCGTTTATTCCCTGCTCCATGATCTCCTGCAGGTACGAGGTACAGAAAAGGACAGAAAGGACAACAGCAGGACACGTGGACCAATCACAGAGCGACAACGTGAAGAATGACAACAGCTGTAATCGTACGAAGACAGCTGTCATTCTCCTTACAGCCAATCACAGACCACCCTAGGGGTCTATAAATACCCTCCTTCGTCATTAGAAGAGGGGATCAGATCGGCGAGCGAGAATTCATATTACATAGCTGTGAAAGATAAATTATAGTCGAAACTTTGTAATGGTCTAGATAAGTGTCCTGTATTTAACCTTGTTGTTTATGAATGAGAATCACGTCATTTCTTATATTTACATACTAGCACTGTTATACATAGACTGTTAGATTGGTGTTTCTTCAATTATTTTTTTTTCTTCGTGTATAGTATTTGTCTTTTTGTCCTGCGTTGGTGAGCCTTCAATTTAACAATAAGAGAGAGCAACAGTGTTAAGCTGTGTCTTGAGACCCAGTGGAGAAGAACTGAGGGAACGATGAAGCTTCCAGATGAAGAAAAAAAAAAGCTAGAAATAAAGGTTTTACATGTAATAATGCTTTGTCACCTGGACACGTGTAGAACACCTAAAGACACCACCTATCGCCCACTAAGCACAAACTCAAAAACAGTAATAAAGCAAATAACAAAAAAACGCTTCTAAGTATTGAACCCGGGCAGCTTAATAAAGCACAACAACACTCAAACCATCTGAACCAGAACGTATTTTGTTAGTATGTTCAAACATATATGTATAAAAAACCTTTACAAATCTGAAAAAGTACTATTCATGAACCTTAGTAAATAAATATATAGGATAATTCATCATTATTTCCTCAGTTTAATTATATTTTATTTTCTTTTAATTTGTATTTAGTTATTTATAATCCACTAAAAGTCCATTTTCTTATACTAGTGGGAACCTGCACGATGCGGCGGGGTGGCCAACAGTGGCGAAGCTTGACCCGAAGGTTCGGGGGGTCAGAAGTCGCCGGAGGGTCGGAAGTCACTAGTTTCGGTGGATCGAAAACCAGTTTCGGGGGGTCGAAACCCTATATTTCCAAAATTTTCTATACGAATACTATATAGTCGGAACTTCTGCACGAAAATTCGGGGGGGTCGGCCGCCCCCGCCCGCCCCAATAAAGCTTCGCCAGTGGTGGCCAATTTGACTACAAGACATAGTTGTGTATAAGTATAATTTAGATAAAGATAATTTAAAAAAGGTAGGATTAAAACTAAAGTAGGATTAAAACAGGCAATTAGGGTGCATATAAAATTAACGCATCAAATTATTTAGAGAAAAATCATATTTTGTGATCCTTTAGTGTAAGATCATTTATTTACAACAAAACAAGGTATAAACACATGATATTATTAAGTTGAAATATACCTTAAGTGGCCCTTTTTTAGCAACAATTCTACCAACCAGCAACCAATGTAGCACCTGCTAGAAAACTTGTTGAAAATATCCTTTTTTTTTTTTTGCTTTTCTTTATATCTGCAAATAAAAATCATAAATTTTAGTAACTATTTTTTTTTGTATTTTGATGTTATAGACATACTGGGTCAAGGTTTTAATGCATTAATTGTTGCTGAAGTTTTGATCGAGGGCATTTATCAACAAGATTTATTTCTTTCCCCTCTCCTATAGCCAATCTGTATTTTTAAAAATATATCAGACTCAAAATATAAGATGTTAACATGTATTTACGAATAAAAGAAGGGCTCTTTGCTATGAGAGACCCGCCATTTTCCATAATAGAATTGAAGATTATGCCTGTAACGATGTCTTGGATCAATCTAATATCATTTACAAACACGAGTCGAATATCAAGACTCTATACGATACACATTATCTAATAAAAAATAAAAATTATTTTAAAATAACAATATCCGTTAACTTACACTATGTTCCAGAGTTTCATTAAAGGATGGAAGAGAAAGGATTGGGAAGGAAGTGGTGAAAAAATGTGTTCCAGAGTTTTTTGTAGGAGAGAAAGGGAGGGAATGAGAGGGATAATAGAGAGGATTTTAGTGTGATTTTCAATCTTTCCAATTTAGAAGGAATTGGAGAGAAAGGAAGAGGAGGGAGATTCCTCTTCCATCCTTTAATGAAACTCGGGAACACAGTGTTACCGCCTCTAGCCAGTGTTGCAAAGCAAGCTTTTGTGCTTTGCTATTTTTTGATAAACCTTTCCCATCCTGCATAAATATGAAAAAAAATATAAACATTTTTGTACATTCGATTTCTTGGTACTCAAATTTATCATAATTTTGTGAAATTACCATTGCAACCCTTGTTCTTGCTCTAGACCAACGCGAAAAGGCGGTTTCTTGTTTTTCAAGATTGAAAAATGTAAAATTTTATGATTCAACTCACAACACAAAAGATCTGAGCCAACATAAACTTAAGATCAACCATAACAAGTAGAAGTAGGGGACAAAATGGTGACAAAATCTTATTAACCAAAACCAAAATAATTGCCCCCCAAATACCCTGAATCTCTCTAAAATAAGACAGACTCTAAAAGAATAATATGTCAACTGATTGTTTAGATCAGTTGACTTATAATAAAGTCAATACAAAGACTTACAATCTGAAGCCACAAAGACGAAGATACAGGTGATCGATACAACGATCAGACCAAGGATTACACAGATGTAATCCTTATCAACAAGACCTAGACAGAGCTTCGTAAACAATATAAAACCCTAGACGAGAGAATACAGAGAGATGATAAAGACACGAATGAATAAAATAAGAGAAAAAATAATCCTTTTATAATTTATTGACCGAATTTAGGCTTACCATAATTTATTGACCGAATTTATGTTTAATACGAAGTTATGTTAAATCTATTTTTATGAAATTATGTATATATATATATATATATATATATTATTTATTGTCATTAATATCAATTGACCAAATTTAATGTTATTTATTACAATTTTTTAATTTCATTAATTTATATTACTATTAATACGAAATTCAGTCTACAATAATAGCTCTTATTTTTATCTTTTGTATGAATGTTTGATTATGAATCAATTTAATCCGTATATTAGGTTTACCATAATTTATTGACCGAATTTATGTTTAGTACGAAATTATGTATATGTATTATTTGGTGTCATTAATAATAATTGACCGAATTTAATGTTATTTATTACAATTTTTTAATCTCATTAATTTATATTACTATTAATACAAAATTTGGTTTACCATAATAGCTCTCATTTTTTTTGTATGAATGATTGATTATTAATCATTTTAACTTGTAATTTAGGCTTACCAAAATTTATTGACCGAGTTTATGTTTAATACGAAATTATGTATATGAATTATTTATTGTCATTACTAATAATTGACTGAATTTAATGTTATTTATTACGATTTTTTAATCTTAATAATTTATATTACTATTAATAGGAAATTCGGTTTACCATAATAGCTCTCGTTTATTTTTTTTTTTTTGTACGAATGATTGATTATTAATCAATTTAATCCGTAAGTTAGGCTTATCATAATTTATTGACCGAATTTATGTTTAATACGAAATAATGTTTAATCTATTTTAACGAAATTATGTATATGTATTATTTATTTTCATTAATAATAATTGACTAAAATTAATGTTATTTATTACGATTTTTTAATCTTACTAATTTATATTACTATTAATACGAAATTCGGTTTTCCATAATAACTCTCATTTATTTTTTTGTATGAATGATTGATTATGAATCAATTTAATACGTAATTTAGGCTTACCATAATTTTTTGACCGAATTTATGTTTAATACGAAATTATGTTTAATCTATTTTTATGAAATTTTGTATATGTATTATTTATTGTCATAAATAATAATTAACTGAATTTAATGTTATTTATTACGATTTTTAATCTCATTAATTTATATTACTATTAATACGAAATTCGTTACACCATAATAGCTTTCATTTTTTTAAATGAATGGTTGATTATGAATCAATTTAACCCGTATTTTAGGCTTACAGTAATTTATTGACCGAGTTTATGTTTAATACGAAATTATGTATACATATTATTTATTGTCATTAATAATAATTGACTGAATTTAATGTTATTTATTACGATTTCTTTATCTTACTAATTTATATTACTATTAATACGAAATTTGGTTTACCATAATAGCTCTCATTTATTTTTTTTGTATGAATGATTGATTATTAATCAATTTAATCCGTAATTTAGGCTTAGCATAATTTATTGACCGAATTTATGTTTAATACAAAATTATGTTTAATCAATTTTAACGAAATTATGTATATGTATTATTTATTGTCATTAATAAATATTGACTGAATTTAATGTTATTTATAACGATTTTTTAATCTTACTTACTTATATTACTATTAATACGAAATTCTATTTACCATAATAGCTCTCATTTATTTTTTTTGGTAGAATGATTGATTATAAACCAATTTAATACGTAATTTAGGCTTACTATAATTTTTTACCGAATTTATGTTTAATACGAAATTATGTTTAATATATTTTTACGAAATTATGTATATGTATTTTTATTGTCATAAATAATAATTGACTGAATTTAATGTTATTTATTATAATTTTTTAATCTCATTAATTTATATTACTATTAATACGAACTTTGGTTTACAATAATAACTCTCATTTATTTGTTTGCATGAATGATTGATTATGAATCATTTAACCCGTAATTTAGGTTTATCATAATTTTCAAACCGGATTTATCTTTAATATGAAATTATGTTTAATCTATTTTTATAAAATTATGTATATGTAATATTTATTGTCATTAATAATAATTGACCGAATTTAATGTTATTTATTACAAGTTTTTAATCTCAATAATTTATATTTCTATTAAAACGAAATTAGGTTTACAATAATAGATCCCATTTATTTTTTTTGTATGAATGTTTGATTATGAATTAATTTAATCCGTAATTTAGGCTTACGATAATTTATTGACCGAAGTACGAAATTATGTATATGTATTATTTGTTGTCAATAATAATAATTATCCTGTAACATTTGCGCGTTTTCTAACTTTATCGTAATTTCATTCCAGTCCTTGTGATACGATCTTTTGAAATTACAAATAAAACTTATGCGGCATTATTCGTTAAAATCTTATTTATATACGTTTTATTATAAAACTTCAAATGAATTTGTAGAGAGATGTTGGTAAACATCAAGTTTTACGATGAAAAAGATAAAAACTTGATAATATTATGTCAAGTTTATAAAAGAGAAAAAAAAATATATAGTTTTAAAGTTTTAAAAGGTTTGGTTAAAAAAAATATTAACTTTGGTTAAGTTTTATAAGAAATCAAGGGACTAAACTAACCAAACTAACTTGAGGGACCGAAATTGTCATGTTTCAAAGCAAAAAAAAAAAAAAAAAAAATCTGGTCTGTTACTTATCACGTTTTTCCGGCAAGAGTCCGGCCAAAGTCCGGCGAATCTCCGGCGAGCTTGTTTTCTTGATCTTTATTGCGTTTTAATGCTATTTCTTTACCCCTATACGTTTCTCCTTCCACATAACACGAATTCAAATGATTAATTCGACTTTAAATGCATTATAATTGGACTTTAAATTCGGGTTCTTGAATGAAACCGCCGGAATCTTAAATCCTCTTAAATCACGACATTTACACGTCCATTATAAAAGCCGGTTGTTGCAAATGAATTCTGCACTCATTCCCTTCAAAACCCACTAAAAAACTCCAAGTAAAAACGTCTAGGAAGGCTCCAAATCGCGGTTTAAAGTGCAGACTTAAAGCTCCGTTTCCGATCGTTTTACACATTGTAAGCTCTTGTTTTTGGTGCCATTTTACTTCTTTAATCATGTCGTTTAAAATCCCTCTGGATTCGAGGTCTAACCATTACGAATTGAAGGGTCTTTGAAATCTAGGGTTAGGGTTATAATTTGGGGAAGAAGATGAAGTGTAGGTATTGTTTAAATAATATTTTGGGTGGGTTTATTAACAAAGTGGTGTGTTGGCTTAGTGGTTGGGTGTGGGTGTTGGTACACGAATTGCACAGGTTCGAGTCCCTCCATCCACGTTTTTCTTTTTCTTTCTTTTTGCTTCTTTTTTTTATTGTTTCTATTTAATTTTAATTATATATATATTAGTTAAAACCTTATAATATTTCTAGTAAATTCATTTTTATTCCAAAAATTATGAAAATTTAGGTGAAACATCTTGACACCCTAAAAAAAATTATCATATTTTTATTTTCTAAAAAATATATTATTTTTCTATTTTTCTTGATTTAATTTGTTTTAATCATAATTAAATGAATAAAAATTCATTTTAAGTGATTTTAACCTCAAATTTTCTGGGGATTTATTTTTATGTATAATAAACTGAAATAAAATGTAATTTCTCAGAAAATGATTATTTTTGGTTATTTTTACTATTTTTAATCATTAAAACACTATTTAAGCTTATTAAATATGTTTTAAATGCAAATAAATTATTTTTCATAAAAATATCATTTTTGGATCATATCTCATATTATTTGTTCTATTTATATTTAAATTAGATATAATAAATTGTTTAATTAAATATAAATCATAAAACTATTGTTCAAATTATTATTAAAAAATTCATCTTCCCTACACAAGTCTAGTAAACCCTAATGCCTCAAATTTTGGTTGCCTTAGACTTTAAAGTTATTTTCCTCATTAGTAATCTATCATATATAGGTTGAGTTCTTCGGAATTCTAAATCCTTTACGAAGAACTTTCGTGGAGTTTATTACTTAGCAAAACTGTGAGTCTATCTTTTCCCTTTTTTACTGTTTTACTATTTTGGGGTGACTCATGTACTTACTATCAATTTTCTATTTCATCTTACTAAAATAGCAATTCTTATGTGTGTTTGCTTGTGTCATTTCGTGTATCTATGACCTGTCAAATCATTAACCGTTGCGGCCTGGCATTTCAATGAATAGTACTATGGTATATACCCTTGTGACTCTGTTGAGAGTCCTCATCATTGCTATGTATTACATTACTACTAGCGCATACTATATATATCTGCTTTCCTTTCATAGGGTTGATTTGACCCGGATACCACTTATTACATTTTTGCAAAATAACACATGAATTGCTAAATTTTACCTTACTATATATATCAAACGGATATACTCACCAATACATTATATGTGTTGACAAAATTATTTTGTACATGTTTCAGGTGACGTTTGATCTTACATGCTTTCACGCTTAGGCTGGACCTAGTGCTTAAATAAAATATTGAATATTTATTTATCTATGTTTGAGATTTCTATTAAGACTTTTGTATTTCCTTTTCGGATAATGAAAGTTGGTTTACTATTAATATTTACAATTTAGTCCATGTGCTATTGAACAATCGTCACTACGTGACACCTCGATGTTTCCACCATCGGTTGGGCTGTTACATATCCGAATTTAATGATATTTCTTACGATTTTTTAATCTCATTAATTTATATTACTATTAATATGAAATTCGGTTTACCACAATTACTCTAATTTATTTTTTTGTATGAATGATTGATTATGAATCAATTTAACCCGTAATTTAGGTTTACCATAATTTATTGACCGAGTTTATGTTTAATACGAAATTATGTTTAATCCATTTTTACGAAATTATATTTAATCCATTTTTACGAAATTATGTATATTTATTATTTATTGTCATTAATAATAATTGACTGAATTTAATGTTATTTATTACGATTTTTTAATCTTATTAATTTATATTAGTATTAATACGAAATTCGGTTTACCATAATCGCTCTCATTTATTTTTTTTGTATGAATGATTGATTATGAATCAATTTAATCCGTAATTTAGGCTTACCATTATTTATTGGCCGAATTTATGTTTAATACCAAATTATGTTTAATCAATTTTTACGAAATTATGTATATGTATTATTTATTGTCATTAATAATAATTGACCAAAATTAATGTTATTTATTATCATTTTTTAATCTCATTAATTTATATTACTATTAATACAAAATTCGGTTTACCATAATAACTCTCATTTATTTTGTTTTATGAATTATTGATTATGAATCAATTTAACTCGTAATTTAGGCTTACCATAATTCGTAGATCGAATTTATGTTTAATACGAAATTATGTTTAATATATTTTCACGAAATTATGTATATGTATTATTTATTGTCATTAATAATAATTGACCAAATTTAATGTTATTTATTACAATTTTTTAATTTCATTAGATTATATTACTATTAATACGAGATTCGGTTTACCATAATAGTTCTCATATATTTTTTTGTATGAATGTTTGATTAAGAATCAATTTAATCTTTTAGGCTTACCATAATTTATTGACCGAATTTATGTTTAGTACAAAAATATGTATATGTATTGTTTATCGTCATTAATAATAATTGACCGAATTTTATAATATTTATTAAGATTTTTTAATCTCATTAATTTATATTACTATTAATACGAAATTCGGTTTACCATAATAGCTCTCATTTATTTTTGTGTATGAATGATTGATTATGAAACAATTTAACTCGTAATTTAGGCTTACCATTATTTGTTGACCGAGTTTATGTTTAATACGAAATTATGTTTAATCTATTTTTATTAAATTATGTATATGTATTATTTATTGTCATTAATAATAATTGACCGAATTTAATGTTATTTATTACAATTTTTAATCTCATTAATTTATATTACTATTAATACGAAATTTGGTTTACCATAATAGCTCTCATTTATTTTTTGTATTACTGATTGGTTATGAATCAATTTAACCCGGAATTTAAGTTTACCATAATTTGTTGACCGAATTTATGTTAAATACGAAATTATGTTTAATTTATGTTTACAAAATTATGTTTAATGGTAAACATAAATTCGGTCAATAAATATATATATTTGAACATATTGTCCCTTAACAAATTTCAATCGTTATATATATTGAATCGGATATATATATATATATATATATATATATATATATATATATATATATATATATCTGAAAACCATGATTTGATTGGAAGACACAAACGCTATTATGTCTTATCACAATGGTTCTCAATTCTTCAAGGTTTTGCATGACACTTCGTCAACAGTTTTGGTATGTTTCTTATTTTCATGTTCATATGCCTATTTAATTTAAAAAAAAATGATTCTTTCTTTTTTAATGTTGTTTTTAACGTGTCAATTCCGACTGTGCCGAAAGGCATGAACAAATTTCTGTTGTCTAAAAACATACACAACAGTAACATTACAGTTGCCACATATGAAGGACAATCTTGGTTGGTCCGATTAGAATTGATAGATGATGTTTTTTGTTTTACAATGTGTTGGTCTAAAGTTGTTAATGATTTGTGTTTTTCAATGTTCTATATCATTTCAACTATGTTAGTCCAAATACGTTCCTAATAAAGCATTAAAATCATTCTCCATCTATACAATTGGATGTCTCATTCTGTAAAATGATTGAACATGAATTTACAATACCCATGGTAAAGATTATTAATTTCAATTTTTTTTTATTTTACACGTTTTTATATAAGATTATATCGGATTTTAATTGTCCACGTGTACAATAATTTTTCTTTTAGGTTCTACCTTATTCCTTTGTTGCTAATCAGTATCCCGATGGACTCCCTAAGTTGCCAATTAGTATGTATGTAGATGACGAACATCATTGGAACATGTCAATTAAAAAGATTGGTCGTAACTATTGTTTTTGTAATGGTTGGGTGAAATTCCTAAATGATCTTCGTCTCCATATTGGTGATTTAATTTGTAGGATCGACTATCGTGTCACCCGACAATCACGAGCTTGATATTTAGAGTGCGGAATCCTCTAAATATGTTCTAATAACAGAAACAAAGATGAAACAATGATAAACGAGTAATCACAACACACACACGGGTCAAAAGATTATAGATTAATCACTAAAACAGAGCTCGAGTGTTTACAGAGATCAAATCAGACCTTACAGACCATGGGAGGGTGTTTGGAGAGTGTGTGAGGCAAGAACTAATGATTAGGGCAATGATTGGGACTATTTATACCTCCCATACTCGTACAGACCCCTTTAGGCGAGTAGGAAGCTATCACACATGAACTACTAGCGAGTAGGGCCTATCACACTAGTATGTTCAGGCGAGTAGGGCCTATCACACATGTAACTATAGGCGAATAGGCCCTATCACACATGTAACTGATGTGGTATAGGCCATAAATGCCTATAGCCACTCCGTACTCGCTTGAAGTGTCCCAAACGTCCCGAAACGCGTATCAACATCTCCAAACACCCCGTGACACGTCCAATCAACATATATACTAGCCTAGGGACATCATGCACTTACAGACTCCCCCTTGGACCAGGCTAGTATACGTACAAAAATTACTTAAGACAACATTTATAGCAACAACTAGCAACTTTACAGACTCAAAATTTAAAACATACACAGCAAACATAACATAAACAAACGTGCAGCATCTTCAGTCTTCATCAAATCGACATTGTCTCGATCCTGGAAAGTCTTGACCAGTCGCATCCCGCATGAACTTTGTTGGCGTGACAGAAACGAATCACCCGTTGAAACTTCAATGCTTGATCGGCTTCGGCCTTCAGATGTTGTATTGGATATAAGAACAATGTCTCCACGTCTTTCTCTGAGCAGTTAATCAGCCACATTGGATCCCATATTCTAATCTTCCTGCACGGTTTTGGCGAGTTGCTCAAGACTATTACGGCTTCTGTAGTCTCTGCGTCATAGTGCCAGTAATACAACTTAGAGGCGAAGTCTTGCTCAATCGGAACTAATGGAATCTTCGACGCGGTTTCGGGTGGTTTGATGATGTGCTTCCAAATAGGTTTCTTTGTTATGGGATGAATCTTGTTTGTCACAACAGATTTTGGGTACTGTGGTTGGAACTGGTCCCATCCATCAACACTTTCTCTTCTCATAATGTTGTAGAACCCTTGAAACTCATAGCGGGACTCATGATACAATGGAAGCTGTAGTCTAACCAAATCACGTATATGCCAGAAGGGCAGACTGAGGACTTTCGTGTACGGTTGAAAGTAGAGAAGACCATCCTGCCACTTTACTCCCAACATCTTAGCATGTTTAATGTAAGCCCAGCTGATCACGCTTCCTGACATCTTTACCAACTGTTTCTTGAACATAGAAGCCTGTACAGGTTCCTTTTTCTTCTCAGACTCGCCTCCAGATGGAAACCACTCAGGATACTTTTGTCTGATCTTGTCATGTCGTTCTTTCACCTTGTCTGGGACAGGTGTAGGATCAGACTTTAGCTTTTCTTCAGACTGGTTAAGCATCTCCTCAGAGATCTTAGGTATCCCGCTGCTCGACTCATCAACCACATACTCAGGTGTAGTGATATTGGTTCCATCTTCCATCTCCACTTCATGATTGTCTGGATGCAGTTCTGGAGCGAAGTGGCCAGCACTGGAAGATTCTCCAGGTGCCAAGCCAAAAATCTTTTCCAAGTCCTCAGGTGTAACCTCAGGAGGTATTTCACCTTCTTCTAGATCATAATCAGAGGACACATGAGGAACACACAGGTTGCCATCATCATCATAGTCGAAATAACTGTTTAGAGGCTCGACAATTTCAACAGGAACTATAGCACGCTTCAGTTTGTCTTTGAGTTCCTGAATCTTGCTCTTCCTTTGATCAGGCTCCCCCTGAGCAGAAGAACCTGCTGCAGGATCCTTGCCTGATTTGTCATGACTCCTCTTTGTTCGCTGAGCTCCAGATCCAGTTGATGATCCGCCACCACCTGTGGCTTCGGGATCACCACCATCACCCTTACCATCATTGTCATCATCGTCATCAGACTCATCATCATCCTCTTCATCATTGTCGTCTTCTTCACTATCCTCATCATCATCATCAGCAGCAGTACTAGCTCCAGCTTCCGAACCACCAGTAAGTCTAGGTTGAGTTCCGGTCAACTCATTCAACCTAGTCCTTAGCCTTGAGTTTTGCTTCTTATATTTGGTGATTCGACGCTCATTGTTCACATTTGCGAGTTGGAGATCACTGTACTTCTGTTCAACACCTGTAAGTCTAGCCACAGTACTTTGGTTAGACTGAATCAGCTGCTGATGTGATTCCATGAGCTGCTGATGTGATTCCATGACCTGCCTGTTCGACTCCAAGAGTTGCTGATTCGATAAAGTAAGAGCGTCGACAGTGGTTCTCAGCTCAGTGTTAGCAGTGCTAGTGTCTCCAATCAATTCCAACATCGCCGTCTCATTTTCTTCTATGTTGGCGTTTTTGCTCTTCATTTCAGCCATTTCCCGTGCTTGTGCAGCCACTATGGCAGTAAGTTCGTTGATTTGGCGCTGGAGTTGTTCGTTGGTTGTTGGAGTCGAAGATGAGGATTGGCTCGAAGGTTTAGCAGCTGTCGATCTTGCTGCTTCTTTCAACATTCGGATTCTATCACCTATCGGATTAGCGGCTAACTGTGAACTTGTCGCTTCAACGGTAACTGAGACTGGCTCAGTGAAGATTACCGAGGAAGGCATTGACATAGTCACACCCGCAGGCATAGCTGCACTGAAAGAGAGTGGGACAGACGATGTTGCCGCTGTTGTTGTATCTGTTGCTGCTGTTGTTGTTGCTGTTGTTGTAGTTGCTGTTGTTGCCGATTGAGAGGATTGAGTCACTGGATCCCCAAAAGCTTCAGGAAGGGTGAATCGTCTTCTTCTTGAGGTTTTCTCAGCTTGAGGTTTAACAGACATCATCTTCTTACCTCGAACCCTGTCCTTCTTGGCAGTTGTCTTTTGTCTCTTTGCAGGAGGCGAGGAGGCAAGCTCTGCATCGATATCTGCAACAAGATCACCACTACCTGGAGAGAAAGTGGGATCTCTTGCAAGGTCTCTCGCCTCGGCTGTGAGAGCTCTATCCTCTTCTAAAGAAAGTACATCGGGTGAATCATCTTCTGTGGCTTCAGAGTCGTCATCTGCATCAGTTATGTCAACTGGTGCGTCTTCATCAATATGTGCCTTACCTCTATAAGACTGAGAGGTATCGGGTTCTTGTGCAGCTCCCGAATGTTCAGAGAATCCAATAACATTCGGATCAAACTCCTCATCATCACCTTCAGCAGTGTCAGAAATCCTGCCTGGGGCGTTTTCTCTCAACTCATCTGTGCTACGCCCTATATTGTCCCCTTCTTTAAACACTAACCTGTGGACACGAAAGTCATCCTCCGAATCACTGTCTTCGTGTCTCCACCTGTTGCCTGGTGGAGACGCATAGTCTTCTTGCTTCAAGTGCCCATATAGTCGTCTATTCGGAGGATATTCAGACTTCGGTCTCCCTTTGTAACTTTTCATCCTGTTCATTTCTACCTCAGTAATATCATCAGTCCCTATATATTTAGCAGGATGCTTCATCAAATCAGGTACTTGATTATCGATGATCAACTGTAAGAACCGGTGATAGACAATGAAGGTCTTCTTTGTTGGCGGCAATAATATGATCTCCTTTAAGTGGTGCAGAATCATCTTGGAGAAGTTAAATGGCTTGTTGAGTGTCAGAGCGACAATCGCAGAGGCCAATGTATCCCTTATAGCATCAAAGGCACCTTTTCTCGAACCAAGGCACTTCAAAACCACATGAGTAAGATACTTAAACTCCGGCGGAAGTAATCCTTTCTTCAGCATCGTCTGTTTGTCGACTCTTCCCAAATACTTCATCCTAAGAAAGCCGCCACGTATCAGAATAGCGTCAAACACTATAGGATCAGCTTCAGAATCTCCAAACTGTAGCACTTCTCGAATTATCTGTTCGGTGATAATAACAACTTTTCCTTGAACCGAAATAGTAATCACGATCGGATCAGCCTTGGGATCAACCTTGGCGTTTCGATAGAACTCTAGCAAGATATCCTTGTAAGCAGCGTGCTGCTTGGATATCGCATAGTGTATTCTTGATCGCTTTAAGAAGTCGATGACGCCTTGAAAAATTCTGCCTTTATCCAATGTAATCGGTCCGAGAAAAGCACAACAGTTGTGCTTTGGCGACGTCTTCCAATTCTCCATCCTGTACACCAAAAGCGCGTAATAAGAATCATACATTGATCATATATTCATAAACAAGCATAAACGGATTAAAACGGACAAAAACTTAATAAAGTTTGACAAAAATTGATCAACAGGTTGCATTAAGCGATTACAGCTTGTACTCGCCTATCATAGGCACGAGTAGAAGATAATTATACACGATTGAGGATTGCAAGGCACCAACATCCCTACTCGCTTACTGTTCATGCGAGTAGGAGAGCCAAACAGCGTAATCGCTAATCCTTTATGCGAGTAGGAGAGTCAAACAGCCTAATCGCTAATCCTTCAAGCGAATAGGAAGATATCAAGTCCTACTCGCTATACAAGTCATGCGAGTAGGCTTCTACTCGCATTGATAGAGTTTTATCACCAAAAAATTGCCAAAATCTGTCGTGTTTTGTTTCGAGTCCGGATATTGTCACAATGAAGCCTATAGCAACCCAACAATAAAACCCCTATGAATTATTACATTTCCAGATCAAAAATCAGGCTCAATTGGGCGTTTTAAAAACTAGGGTTCTTCAAGTTTGAAATTGGGGCTTTTGTTTTCTTGATGTTATGGGTCAAAGTGTTGGTTGAAAAGCATCCTAGGGGGGCCGATTAACAAACCCCCATCAAGAAACAACATCAATAAACACATTTTAATGATCAAACATTCAAGAGCAATAACTAAGGGTTTCGGCCAAGAAAACACTGATTTAACCCTCAAGAACATGTTGTTAGGATCTGGCACTATGAGGAAATGTTACCTGTATGATAAGGAATAAGATTCACAAACACAATAATCAAGGGCAGCGATTTAGTTTAGAGTTGGGTTTGGAGGGACGAAGCAACAGCAGGTGGTTTGAAAATAATAAAAAGACAACTAAGTGTTTGTTTATGTATAAGCTGCTACTCGCCCTACCTTGTACACGAGTAGAATACTACTCGTTTAAAACTACACGCGGATACCCCTAATCGCTACCAAGGTTCAACATAGTTATAAGAGAATAAGGGGTTCTACTCGCATATATATTTAAGCGAATAGAAGGTAATCGCTCATACTAACACACGAGTAGCAGTACTCGTCTAAGACTAAGGGCGATTAGAAGCTCTAAATGCCTTAAGCTTTCACACAAATTACCAAATTGCCCCTGCAGCACCATTTCTCGCATTTTTGACCCGTTGAGGTTCAAAACATGCGTTTTTCACTCCGTTTAAACACATAACACAGATGACGACTCATGACTTTGAAAAACTTACATTTTCGACCCTTGTACTTGATAAAACATACGGTTTTGACCCGGCAAAAACACAAGTTTCCAATTAGTTGTCCTTTTTATTTTTCGGCGTTTTATTTTTGAAGAAGTAAGATTACAATGGATTAGGATTCCAACATCGGCAATCAAGAATGATTAAATAAGCTAAACTAAGCGTAAATAAAATAAAACGGGAGATCAACTAACTGTACACTAACATATTTTTGCGAGTTTCAACGGTTAGGGAATCATATCAGTGTACGGACATCACTAGAACCCTTATATTTTCAGTTTTCGTTTAAATTACCAATAAGCATCCTACAACAACTGTCGATATTGTTGTCCACCTAAACTCAAAATCAAGTTTTATTGCTAGGCACTTTAGATGCGTTTAAGGTAATATTAAGGCTGAGATACAAGGTGTTCCCCGCCACGCGACACATTCCCGTATCAAGTCATGCACAAAGCTTCCTCGTAACCGGTGAGTAAGCTGTTGTCATCCGTATTTTACAAGGAGTGGACTCAGTGGTGATCAGGTCTGCAGAAACGCTGCAACAGAGAGACCAGTGAGATCCAAACCAGGGTACAAGTCAAATACCGTATATTTGATTTTTCACGGTACGATGCTTTAGGTATATGATTTGATACCTTAGAGCGAATTCTCATTGAGAATAGGGTTTTGGCATATATGAATCTTTTTGCTCTTTTAGGATTCCCGGACGTCTCCTGATCAGAATTTATTCTATTTTTTGTTTTTTTTTCAGGAAATGACATAGGGGTGTCTCAGTCGTAGGCTGCGACCCCAACGTACGACACGTGTGCCACTCCTATTTATTCTGAGAGACGTCCAGTTCACCCCGGATGTACCAACCTCTTAAAGACCATGAAACCTCGGATTTTGGCATGCTATCAAATGAGATTTCGGTACCAAGACCATATGCCAACGCACGTTGATCCACACATGATTCAGATGATTTAGGTTTATATCACCGTGTCGAACTTGGAAATGATTTTGAGCCTACCGACACATCATTGTAGAGGCTACCTATCAGTTCCAATATTTTTAAGATGATAAGGGTCCAGACAGTCCGACTGATTGGTTAATATCATCTTCCCATTTTCACCAAAGAAACTCATTTTTGTATTTTTTTTTTTCAATTTTTTTTTGATTTTGGGATTTTCTCATTTTTTTTTGAATTTTTGCATTTTCTGAATGTTTTTGTATTTTTCTGAAATTTTCTCCCCCTAAAAATCTAAAAAATTTGCGAAAAGACAATATTTTTGGATTTTTTTTGATTTTTGAAAGAAAAATATTTACAAAAACGATTGCCGATGAGGATCTAATCCTGCTTAACTTTAATGCCGTTTAAGATTAACAGGTACTCAAAACGAGGACCGTCAAAAGCTTTGGTGAATAAATCGGCACGTTGGTAGTCTGTGTGGATTTTTACCATATCGATAAGTTTCTTTTCATAGCAATCGCGTATGAAATGATACTTAACCAAGATATGTTTCGCCTTGGAATGGTTAACTGAGTCTTTAGCAAGAGCTATAGCGGACTCATTATCACAGTGAATGGGAGTATTAAGAAATTTCAAACCGTAGTCTCTCATTTGTTGCTGTATCCAAAGAACCTGGGAGCAGCAGCTCGATGCTGCTACATATTCCGACTCGCAGGTGGATAAGGCGACTGAGGCTTGCTTCTTGCACTGCCATGAGACTAGTCTTGGTCCAAAAAACTGGCATCCAGCCGATGTGGATTTTAAGTCTGTCTTGCATCCGCCATAGTCAGCATCACTAAATGCGATGAGGTCAAACTTATCGTCATTAGGGTACCAAAGACCTTTGGTCGGACAACCCTTTAGATAACGTAAGATCCTCTTCACAGCAACCAGGTGGGACTGTTTCGGCCTTGACTGGTATCTAGATAGTAAGCATGTCGCGAACATTATGTCAGGTCTTGATGCAGTGAGGTACATGAGTGAGCCTATCATAGCTCGATAGAGAAAAGGATCAATGGTTTGTCCTTTCTCGTCAGGCCCAATCCCGTGATTGGTCTGAATCGGTGTGCCTACTGGAGTAGAGTCTTCCATCTGGAACCGGCTCAAGATGTCAGCAACGTATTTTGTCTGGTGGATGAAGATCCCCGACTCTTGTTGTTCTACTTGTAGACCGAGGAAGAATTGCATCTCCCCCATCGAGCTCATCTCAAATTTATCCTGCATAAGCTTTTCGAATTCCCTGCACATGACATCATTAGTAGACCCAAAAATAATATCATCAACATAAACCTGTACCAGAAGACGATCACCACCCTTTTCCTTGGTGAATAAGGTGCAGTCCACGAGTCCACGTTTGAACCCGTTGGATATCAGATAGTTGCTAAGCATTTGGTACCATTCACGCGGTGCTTGATGGAGTCCGTACAACGCTTTGTTCAATTTGTAGACTTTTTCGCGATGCAGCGGATCCTCAAAACCCAGTGGCTGAGCAACATACACCTCTTCCTTCACGACACCATACAGAAAAGCACTTTTCACGTCCATTTGATACACCTTAAACCGTTTGTACGAAGCGTAAGCTAAGAACATCCGGATAGCTTCAAGGCGCGCAACTGGAGCGTATACTTCGTTATAATCTATTCCTTCGATTTGACGAAAGCCGAGGACAACTAATCGAGCCTTGTTTCTTATAATCACCCCGCGGTCATCCCGTTTACACTTGTAGACCCACTTTGTTCCAATCTTTTTCGAGCCTGGAGGTAAGTCAACTAAGTCCCACACTCCTAGCTTTTGGAACTGCTGAAGTTCGGCTTGCATAGCTTCAATCCATGGTTCTTCCCTCAGTGCCTCTTGCACAGTTCTTGGTTCAATCTGAGAAACATACAAGGCGAAGGACCAATCGTTCTGATGACCTGCTTTTCTGATTTCCGAGTAGAGTGCCAGAGTACCTGTATTGTCACTTGAACTAGCATTTCTGAGTTGACTGCGCGTCATGACTCTGCTAGTCGGATTACCAATCACATTTTGCATCGGATGAGTGTCGTGAATCCGAGATTCCGGATGTGCCGGCACTGGATCATCCGAATGCAGATTTAGGTTCTCCAAACCTTGAGATAGATTTGTCTCAGCTGCGCTTGAACTAGAGGGAGCAGCGGGTTGCATATTAAAACCGGAGAGATCGATCCGAAGACCTATCCCTGGAGCTGCTGAAGAAGAAGGACCAGCTTGATTGTTTCCTGTCGGATTAACTGGAGCTGTAGTGGTAGATTCACCATTTCCAGCTTGTTCCTCAGTGAGAGTTTCATGAGACTCTGCAAAATCGTCGTCGGAAGATGAAGATTCGAGAACCTCTGCTGACGCTTCCTGAAAAACTTCCTCAACTTCTGCTGCTGCGGTTTTATCAGGGGGACCCGTGGATGCAGGGGCTTCAGATGGAGCAGGCGCAGGTGCATTAACCACGATCGGACGCATTAGCGGAGAGCTAGCTGCGTTTTCACATTCATAATACATTTGCGCTACAGCATCATCCACCAAATTCTCCACGTTGAAGGAATCAAATAGACTCTTATAATCGAACAACCAATCAGGTCCAACACCAGGTGCATTGGCAGTATAACGCTGAACATCGACATTAAGCCAATCTTCAACGTTGTTGGTTCTTTTGTTGTACACTCTTTTGTTGGGAGTGCTGTAACCAACAAAGAAACCTTCTTCTGCCTTTGCTCCAAACTTCCCATCGGGATGTATCATGGTGCATGGAGCTCCGAAAGGTTCCAGAAACTCTAAGTTCGGTTTCCTTCGGTTCAGAAGCTCGTAAGAGGTTTTTCCAAGCTTCTTTACCATTAGAACCCTATTCAGAGTATAACACGCGCAGTGAACTGCCTCGTTCCAGAAGATCACAGGCAAGTTCGAGTCTGCGAGCATAGTTCTGGCTGCCTCAATAAGAGTCCGATTCTTTCTTTCTGCAACCCCGTTTTGCTGAGGAGTGTATGGCGCTGTGAATTCATGATGAATACCTTTTTCTGCACATAACGCCTCCATAGCGTGATTCTTGAATTCTGTACCATTGTCGCTTCTTATCCTACGGATCTTTAGCTGATATATATTTTCCAATTTAGTAAACAGATTCTTCAAGTAATCAAAAGTTTCACTCTTGTGCTTCATGCACACAACCCAAGAAAACCTAGAATAGTCATCCGTAACCACTAAGCAGTATGAGTCACCGTTCTTGCTCTTTCGATTGACTGGGCCAAACAGGTCCATGTGCAGTCGTTCGAGTGGTAGACTAACTGAGTTTGTCTTCTTAGGCTTGTGAGACTTTCTTTTCTGCTTCCCTTTCTTACATGAGACACAGACATCGTTTAAATGAAAATTCTTAACAGAAACACCTTCCACTAGTTGGTTCTGGACCAGATGGTTCATTTTCCTCAAGTGGATGTGCCCCATTCGTCTGTGCCACATTATCGATTCCTTCTCTGTCGCCTTTGACAGAAAACAAGTGACCTGACCTTTCGCAGTCATTGCTCGGCTCATATCCAGGACGTATAAGTTGTTGACCCTGGGAGCTGAGATCATGACCCACTCTTTCGGTATTTTGAATCCAGGCTTCAGAATGAAACATGCGTTGTCATCAAAGAACACAGTGAACTTCTTGTCACATATCTGCGAAACGCTTAGCAAGTTGTGGTCTATCTGTTTGACGAAGCTTATCTTTTCAAAGCTTACAATACCGTTGCTCATACTTCCTTCCTTTGTAATATAACCCCCTTTATTACCAGCAAAGGCAACATACCCCCCGTTGATATTCTTTATGTCAAAAAGCAGGGATAAATCGCCTGTCATGTGCCCTGAAGCTCCACTATCAACAATCCATAGGCTGCTGATAAGGCCCTGTGGAACTCCCTGCACAAACATTCAAAGTTCAGTGGTTAAGGGGGACCCAAGCCTTCACGGTCTTGGGTCTACCATCTTCATCTAACATCGGAAAGTCAACCCATCTTCCATTTGGGTTGGAGTTGTTTCCGATGGTACAACAGTGCTTCTTCCAGCAGATGACTCTCCTCCTTTGGTTGGTGACTTGGGTCTCCAAATCTGTTCAGGTTTCTTTGGCTTGGGCTTCTTCTTTGCCTGTGGGCTAGACGGTCCAGCCTTGGATTCCTTTGGAGGAACAGATTTTGGATCCATTTCAGAATTAACTGTACGTGGAGCAGCTTTGGGGTTGCCCTGCGGTTTAGCTGCAGCCTTTGCTGGTGGCTTAGGCGCTGCTTCAACCTTTGGAGGAACAGTGCTCCCCCTCAGCTGTGGACCCCTGCCATCAACTGGCTTTTGGTTCATAGCAATTTTGTTGCGGCTATCATAAACGACCTGCTTTCCCTTTTGTTTCTCTGAGAGTTTAGGGGAAACAGGTTGCTTGGATTTGCTAGAACTGGGAGGATCATCCACCTTGATCCTTTCTCGTCTCAATTCAGGGCACGCAGCAACTAAATGCCCACGTTCCCCGCACTTGTGACAGGATCTATATTCTTCAAACCTAGGAGATTCAGGTTTGGTCTCCTTTTTGTTCCTTTTGTTAGATGGGACGGCAAATGAGTTTTTATGTTTTAGATCCTCAAGACATCTTCTTTGCTGATCGACTTGAGGATCGTCATTTCTTTCAGTGCCGCTCGATCTAATGAACTCAGTTACATGCTTTTTCGGACCGTTTCTTTGAGCTTGATTTTGAGGATTAACGGTGTTTGACTTTTGATTTTTCTTGTTATTTTCATTAGGCTGATTTCCCTGATCCTTTCTACCCTTACCCTTACCCTTGTTTTTACTCCAGGTTTCCTTTTCTACGGTAATGACAGATTCTTGCCAAATTTTGGCAACAAGACCAGGGGCGATACATCTGAGAGGGACTTCCTCATCAGCATGCACCCTTTCAGACCCTTTTAATTTATAAAACACCTTAATCCTCCTACCATCCTCGGTTTGCACTTTCGGTTCCCGTTCACTCAAGGTTTCAGTGGTAATGATATGATTCTCAAGAGGAACATCTTTAGTTTTGACCGGTGCATACCTAGGAGGTTCATCGAGCTCATCATCGAAGTGTCAGTGTCATATACACTGATATCATCAGCCTTCTCACACAAATTGACAGCTTTAGCAGGAGTAGCAACCTTAGTGACTTCAGCAGGTTTAGCTGCTTCAGTAACCTTGGCCGCCTCTGCAGCTTTTGCTGCTTCAACTGCCACGTCCACAAGTTCCTCCTTCGGCAAGACATCAAAATTGTGATTTTCGAATCTCACCGGAGGTGGACATTTAGAGTATTTGGGACTGGTGGAAAAGCCTTCTTTGTCAGAGTGTTCTACTATGTGATCAAGGACATACTTGCAGTTTAAATAACTCTCAAGCTTTTTCCTGATCTTTTCATAGTCACAGTTAACAATGGCCAATTGTTTCTTAGTGTCTTCGACCTCATTGATGTAATTATTTATAGCAATTTGTTTGTTAGCTAAGGTTTTTGACAGTTCAGAAACATCCTTTTTATAATTTTCAATTGTACTAAGAAAATTTTTCTCCTTTTGTCTCAAGGAATCAATTGACCTTTGTAACGGACCAACATCAGCTTTTAAATTCAGATTTTCTTCAGTTAATTCTTTAATTCTGAATTTTAACTGATTACACTCTACACAATCTAATTTTGAATCAGAAGAAGAACTTACCTTGTTCGACGATTCAGTAATGGCCATCAATGCATAATGAGCTGCTGTCTTCTGAGCTCCAAAGAATTCGCCGTAGTTCTTCTCTGTGCAGTCAGCATCCACAAGAAACGATCTTTTACCGATCAATGCATCTGCTTCAGCTAACAGATCCTCCAAATCTTCTCCACTATCAGAATCGCACTCCGAGTCACAGTCAGACGCCTCGGTTTCAGAAGTGATGATGTCAGACTGACTCGAAGTTTCTTCAACTTCGGCTGGTGCTTCAGACGCTTGTTGAGCAAAACATGCTGCACCACCTTGAGGAGCTTCTTCTCCGATGATCAGATGGTTCCAGTTATAGCCTTCATCAGCTTGAATAACCATAGCTTGACCTTGATTGTTGTTTGCAGGCGGCCTCTGGTTCTGATTCTGGTTGTTGACTGGGACAATAGCACGCTCAGTATTAGGTTGACCCTGAGCTTGCTGCCTCTGATTCTGATTAGCTCTGTTGTTGTTGAAGGGATTCTGATGTCCTTGCTGCTTAGGTCGGTCACATTCCCTTGCAAAATGCCCTTTTGTGCCACAGTTGTAGCATGTGACCTTTGTTTTGTCGAACCCAAACTTGGTGTTGTTATTGATCAAGACATCTCTCCTTCCCGTCCTGTCCATGTATTCCTTTGCCCTTCTCACCACGCTTGCGAAGTGCCATTGTATGTCTATCAGATCCATGTCGTCCTTATCAATCTGCGAGTAATCCTCCTGTGTAAGATGAGGATTCCCGATTTGTCCAGCAACCAGTCCACTATAGGAGTTTACCAAAGTCGACAGTAGAGCCATGTGTTCTTGAGCTAGCTCTACAGTCACCTTTTCTAAACCCGCGGTGTTCAGCTGCTCTGGGACTGTATTGGTCCGATAGCCACCTTGATTAGAACTAGAAGAACCTCCATATCCACCATAACTTGTAGTTGGAGCCCCGCCAAAACCTGTAGAAGAAGGTCCACTAAAGTTTGCAGTTGCCTGCGCTGGTGCTGCAAGATGAGAAAACGGGTTAACACCAAACTGGTTAGTATTAAAATTCAAAGGATACGGGTTTGGTCCAAAAGGATATGTAGGAGGAGGAACATCAGCTGGGGGACCATAATTGTCGAAAGCATAAACTGTGTCCGGATTAACCACAAAAGCAGTTTGTGGTTTGGTACCACCCACACTGGTGTCCTGAAGAGAATTCCCATAATAGATGCTGGGATTCTGTGGAATGAGCGCCTTGTTTGCTCTCCTGATTTCCTCTATCTCCTTGTTCTCCAGCTCAGTAATGAACTCGTTGATGGAGAGAGTCTGATATGCATTGCTCGACTTTAGAATATCCAACCATTGATGCCAGTGAGGAGGTAGCGCCTCAGCAAATCTTTCTACAAGGTCCGCAGATGAATATAAGACCCCGTACTGATACATTTCAGACATCAGATGGTAGTATCTAGCAGTCAAGTCCATCAAAGATTCGTTCCCAATAGCATTGAAGTTCTCGAACTCCTTCTTGAGTTGATCCATTTTAACCTTTCGCGCCTTCAGATTACCCTCATTTCGCTCAGCCAGTGCTAAGCAAAGCATCTGTGATGTTGTGCACTGAGCGAATTGATGAAGAATATCCTTTGGGAGAGCTTGCTTCAATGCTGCCATCGCCTTCTTCTCATAATTGTACTTCTTCCTCTGATCTTCATTCATGTCTTCAATTGAGATCGGAGTTGTGGAGTTCTCAACCATAGGCCTACTATACCCAGTCTCTATCGCTGACCATACGAGACCATCAATACCATCAACATATGTTTGAAATCTGCCTTTCCAACCATGGTAGTCTGACATGTATTGTAATTTCGGCGCCCTATTCGAACTACCCGTCTCTAAGTCACTCATGAGAACGGAAGACAGATGATTCGTCTGTGAGTTTGCAGCAGCCGCGAGTGCCCAAGGATTCGCGTTCATCGCTTGTTGTTGAGCCGCTAGCGCCCACGGATTGATTCCGGCAACATTCGCTTGCATCTGCGCTTGTTGCATCCGTTGCGCGTTTCGCTCGGCTGAGTATTGCCAAGGGTTTGTGGGTACGTTCGCTTGATTGTTCAATTGTTGATTATTATGTTGCCTTGGTTGGTTTAGATGACCCCACGGGTTTGCCATATGTTAATATTTGTCAAAAGTCCGATACTTAGTCAAATTTTTCAGTTTCAGGTCCTTTTAGGCGATTAGGAACTCTATTTGTGTGATTATAGGCGATTAGGGTGTAAATGCTAGTGTTTGGGGACCTTACACGCGAGTAGGAGCTATACCACACCTATTTAAGGCGAGTAGGCCTCTACTCGCTAGATGTATAGGCGATTAGAGGCTTAAATGTGTGAAGGATGCTGTAATCGCCTAAGGGATAGGCGATTAGGGTTTTAGATATGAGATAGGACTATAATCGCTTAAGTTATAGGCGAATACAAGCCTATTCGCTTAAACCAACTTGTAATCGCCTAAATATAGGCAATTAGGGTTTCCTAAATGCTAGAATGTCTGCGTAATCGCTAGATCTGATCTGTAACCCCACTTTTGCTCAAAAACAGCCGTTTTTGCCTCAAAATCTTATCTAAAACAATGTGTTTATACCCCAAATGATTGGAAAAGTTTCCAAAACACTTTTAGAACAAAACCTAATAAAAAACACACGTTTTAATCCATAAACACACACCAAGAATTTGAAAATAAGGGTTTTTTTTATCAAAAACTCAAAGTTTCAAACTTCAAAACAGGTTTTAGCTTAAAAATCACAACTTTCCCATAAAAACCTACCTGTTTTTGCTCGTTTTTGCTATCAAAACACTGGTGATAAGAGCCTCGGCTCTGATACCACTTGTAGGATCGACTATCGTGTCACCCGACAATCACGAGCTTGATATTTAGAGTGCGGAATCCTCTAAATATGTTCTAATAACAGAAACAAAGATGAAACAATGATAAACGAGTAATCACAACACACACACGGGTCAAAAGATTATAGATTAATCACTAAAACAGAGCTCGAGTGTTTACAGAGATCAAATCAGACCTTACAGACCATGGGAGGGTGTTTGGAGAGTGTGTGAGGCAAGAACTAATGATTAGGGCAATGATTGGGACTATTTATACCTCCCATACTCGTACAGACCCCTTTAGGCGAGTAGGAAGCTATCACACATGAACTACTAGCGAGTAGGGCCTATCACACTAGTATGTTCAGGCGAGTAGGGCCTATCACACATGTAACTATAGGCGAATAGGCCCTATCACACATGTAACTGATGTGGTATAGGCCGTAAATGCCTATAGCCACTCCGTACTCGCTTGAAGTGTCCCAAACGTCCCGAAACGAATATCAACATCTCCAAACACCCCGTGACACGTCCAATCAACATATATACTAGCCTAGGGACATCATGCACTTACATAATTTGTTTTGAAAAAAAGGAATTCAACCGTTTTCATGTTATTACTTTTAACAAAAATGGTCGTCAAATGAAATTATTCAAAGTCCTTACTGACAATGTTTTAGAAGAAGCTAACAATGTTTTACAACAACCAATGAGTTTAAATATGCAACAATTTCAAGTATCTAACTACGATGGTTTACCTGGTTTTGGATGCACTGTTACAAATGAATTGGTACGTTTAGTCCTGTTTATATCGTTCTTGCTTTAAACTGTTAGATGACATTTTGCATTTAACATCAAAATTCATACATATTGCATTATCAAACATTTAGTAACCAAAACAACTTGCATAATACAATTCTTATTTTCCTATTTTTTTGCTTTTTACTTTCGGGTGAACCGTGGTTCCTCACAGGACTCTAACCTAGTTTAAAATATTTTAAGATTTGGACCAAAAGGTTTAGGATGAAACCACGATATTATTGGATTCAACTTAACAACGGGTCTTCAAAGTACACAAGACTAAACTTTATAAAATAAGCAATTCAAACACAGCACACTAAACTTTATATTTATAAAAACATATTTTAATTTGCTTCAGCAATCCATGCATGGAGATTTAAGTGTTGTTGTTTTGATCCTTGAAGAAATTTTTGCTTGGAGAGGGTTCTTCATAACCACGGTGAACTTGACCTTTTCTTTAAGATCAACATGATAACCATCAGGAACGCTCCAATCAAAATACCAAATCAAATTCGCAACAAAATACTCTAAATGAAGCAAAGCTAAATCAGCACCGGGACATATCCTTCTTCCCGCTCCAAAAGGCATCATCTTGATTCCTTTGCTTCCACCTATATCAAACACACAGCCGCTATCTCCAGTCAACAAGAACCTCTCAGGCTTGAACTCCATGGGCTCATCCCACACCTCTGGGTCCCAGCCCATCTCAGCTATCATGAAATTGATGGTTGCGCCCTTTGGAATCATGTAGCCTTGCAACTCTACTTTGTTGTTGACCATATGAGGTAGTGCAATATGCCCTGGTGGATGTCTCCTTAGTCCTTCTAAAACCACTGCTTTCAAGTATGGCATTTTCTGCAGCATCTCTTCGCTTATAACTGATTCGGGCTCAGGCCCTGGCCGGGGTGGTGGCCCCACCACTGCAACGATTTCATCATAGAGCTTCTGTTGAATACTAGGATGCTTCACGAGATTGGCCATAATCCATTGTAGTGCACTAGAGGCGGTCTCCGAGGAAACCACAAGGAACTCGCTGCACAATGTCACCATCTCCTTTTGGGTGAGCTTTCCACCCTTTCTATGTGTACCTTCCTCCCCTGGAACCTGTTTTGTGGAAAAATGAATGATAATTAGTTTTGTAAAATATATTAATTTTGCACCAACTTTAAATGCTAATAAAAAAAGAGCAGAGTCTAGTCTAAGAAGGTTGAGAAGCATGCTAGAGCATGTAAAGATAATCAACATGCCGTTGTCCCCTAGCTTGGCTTTTGACACATCTGGCTCTCTGGCGCCGGAAGGTGTTCGGTTCCTGGTGCCAGAGTTCAAAAGGCTGTTCACATAAATATTTCAACCACCCATCGGCAAGAGTTTGTTTCAGTAGGTTAAGTTTCACTATTTAGAAATGGATGTTGGCCAGTTTGTTACTTGTCTGCCCGTTATTCTAATATAAATTTGTCCTTTATGTAATGAAATATTTTTCTTCGTAAATAAATAAATAAGTAAATAAATGTTTTTTATTTATATTATTTTACGAACTGCTTGCTACACCTGTAGTTTCACAAGTGTGTCAATGTATGCCACCATTTTTTCTCCTTCTCGTACTCTACCTCCTGCAATACGAGATTCAACAAGCGAAATGAGCAACTCCTTTTGATCAATCCGCAATCGATTGAAATTCTTCCACTTATTTCTAAACAACGTTTTCGCCAACCACCGCGACACAAGGAACACATTAAACTTCCAAGAGCCGGCTAATGTGAGCAAACCATCTAGCACACTAGCAATATCTTTTACATGGCTTTCATCAATCTTCTCCCCAAAGCACATAAGCAATGACAAACGTAACATGGCTAAATCAATATGCTCAACCACCTTAACTATCCCTACACCCTCCTGTTGCTCTAGGAGCCTATTAACCATGACACCAAGGACCCATTTGCGAGCCCATGCATAGGACTTGACGTTAGAAGGGTGCAGGAAGTTGGACCCAAGATTGTGACGGTATGCCCTCCAAATAGGGCCATATGGGGCCGAAGAGATGCCGCCTATACGCCAATTTTTAGGGCGGTCAGAGAAGGTGGTTCCTTTCTGGATGAGGAGTTGGTGGGACAGAGAATGGCTGCCAACAAAGACCAAAAGGTGAGAACCGATGGTAAGAGTAATAATGGGTCCATATTTGGCTTTGAGACCTCTAATGATGAATTGAAAGTTGGCGGGGGAGTTGGTTAGGATGAGGAGGTTAGAGAAAAAGAAGGACGGCCCCGGAGGCAGCTTCTGCTTGCCGTCTCTCCGACTGAACAGGAAGTATGTGATGATGGTGGTTGTGAGGCTAATGGAAGCTAGAAGAAGGAACCAGGTCTCCATAACTCACAATGTTTATGATTCGTGAGAACATATATACATATATATATATATACACACACAGGTAGATGATCCTCTAATCTAGGAAATTTGGTTTGTGTGAGAAGTGTGAGAAGGACTAAGAATTGACATGTAGTCATCAGTGGCGAAGCTTGGTTCTCGAATCGGGAGGGGCCGGACTCAATTTTTTTCGATCAGTAGTGGCAAATCGGCGGGGGCCGGACTCAACCCGAACTTAATTTACCTATGAAAATCGTAAATTTCTACCACTGCGCCAAAATACGGGAGGGGTCAGGGCCACCCATGGCCCTTAATATCTTGCGCCCGTGGTAGTCATCATGTTTTTTTTTTTATTTTAGAATGATGTTTTAAGTTGTTTTGGCTTGAAAAATACTTAACACAACAATATACAAAAATTAAAAACACAATGCAATGTATTATAGTCATTAAATTTAAATTACGGATAAAACACTCTAGTACTTACTTAGAACACTTTGCTTAATGTTCTTTGACATAGTGTTTTAAATTATAAGCCTAAAAGACATTGTTTTCGGTTATTAATTGTTATGTTTGATGCTTTTCTAGGCAAAACAATCCAAAACATCATGAATACATCCAAAAAAAATGATGCATACATATTAATTTTTAACCCTTCTCACACTTCTTAAAAAACCTATTTTCCTACAGGAACCCTACCCTATATACATATATATAGAGGATCCGGATCATTTGAGAACTCATCTGAGTTGTGAGAACTCAGGAACTCACTTTATAGCCACACACTTATTTTAATAAAAAATGAATATGTGGTCTAGAATTAAACAACAATAAAATAATGAATAAAATATTAATATACTTACATGAGGGTAAAAATCTTACACCGGTGTAATTTTGCGTAAACTAATGTATTTTTTTTAAAAAAATTTACAGCAGGGTTTACATGTTTTAACACCAGTGTGCAAATTCTTTTTTTCGCATTTTACGTCGAGTTCTCACAACTCATCGAATTCTCAACGGATCCTAACAATATATATATATATATATATATATATATATATATATATATACTAGGTTAGAACCCGTGTGTTACACGGGTGGCATAAAGAAATTTAGGTCGTTTACAATATGTTCGGCCCGTTCGTCAATATATTGAATATACTACTTAAACTTGTCAAGAGATCACATTTTATCATAAAACATTGAATGTGACCCGTTTCGACCCGTATCCAAAATAACCCGTTTGGACCAATTGGTTGTTGCCCGACCCACATCCACCTATCAATGAGAAAAGAGACATCCAATACACTCAATAAACCCAAAAGAACCTGAAATTTTTGAGTGAATCAAACATTTAGTAACATAAACAAACATACACAACTAAATATCCATAACTATAAATAAAAAAAAAAACTCAAGAAAAAACAGCTTAAAAATTACATATAGAGCAAGACTAAATGGACCGTTTTCTTCACTTTGACTTAAAGAGTACTTGTAAAGCAAGACAAATGCCTTAAAATGGGTGGTCTTTCTTTATGTATGTGTGAAGTACTGCCATCCTAAAACAATCAAATTGAAAATAATAAAGCGTGCTATTTTGGGAATCATTATATTGTATACCAAAATGCACCCATTACATAGATAACGTAAAAATAAAGAATCCTACATTAGAAAATTACCCATTTCAGTTTAACACATTCATCACTGTAGAGAATGCTCCAACCACATATACTATAAGTTGTTTTGCATTTGAAACGTCCTCACTCCTTAGGTATTTGAACCTGGATGAAAGAAGTCAGTACAATTAAAAATATTTATACATATTTGTGTGTATTCATTACAAACAAAAATTAACAGAACAATATAATTTATGGACCTCTAAATATAGACCTTTTTACATATAATACTTGACACGAAATAGGTAATGTTTCCATATAAACTGTTAACGATGTCTGGAAAAAATACTCGTATATGTGAATATTAAGCTATATTACTGAATAATAAAAATCAAAATAATGAGTTATAACAACAAAACCAAAACTTAACTAACAGATACAATAGCAACAATGGAAAATAAAAGAAACAAATAGGCTTGTAATGTTATTAAAATTTTAAAAATCAAATATAAATGTGCTTTGACTTGTAGTCCATTTGACTCGACCTTGACAAATTTTAGAGCTTATACCATTTGAAAAGTTAGGAGCAAAGTATAACCAAATTGACCTATTTAGATAGAGCTCCAAAGAGACAGATCTGCGTCACTCCATAATAAAAGAAAGGGCGTCGATGAAGTAACAATCCTACAAATAAAGCAATTGGATTATGTAGCTATCATTCCAGCAAGTCCTTTTGTAATGACACAAAAAAAAAAAAAAGAATAGTCAGAAAATACTTGTATTTATATAAATACATTTGCAATCTAAATCTAATCAAACAAAAAACTAAAAACACTCATTCCATTCTTTTGAAATCCTACTGTCAACAAAAAAAAAAAAAATACTTTACATCAACTATAGAATGGCCAACTATTTTTCTTTGTTCATTGTGATTGAAACAGAAGAAACATATAAAACATATTACAATCACCTACCTGAATATTGTTGAACATATCCCTCTTTGATCCCTTTGTTTCCGTCGGTCTCTTGAACCTTGACTGCACCATATGAAATAAAACTATTGGTTTTTCACCATATTGGAATTGAGATCATCGTGATTAAAACATAAGTCTTAACTGACCTACAAATGCCACTGAACTTCTCCAGGAAACTGTAATAAGAAGCCTCGAAATGCCAAAAGATTATTGCGTGGACGTCCTTTTATCTTTTGCATTTGAGCATTTTTTTCTTGAATTATTGCCTTCCTTTTCAACCATCGGTCCAAAATCAGTAGTGAACATCGAGTTTCTTAATAGATTTCAATTGTTATCCTAATGAAAATTGCAAGTGGGTCGGTTACTCGGTTAATTAGAAACAACTACAAAAATCCCAACCTCGACAAAGAATTCTCCATGTAAGAGCACATAGAATAAACTTTGTTCACTGCATAGTCATGTTGTCTTTCCCACATTGCTTGCGCCTTCTTCTTCTCATCCTTTTCAAAATTAAGTCGAAGTTGAAACACCTAATAATAGCGCATCAAAAAGAACAGGAAACCAAGAAAATCACAATTGGGACAACAATTGCCAAGAAACCAAGAAAACCACAGTTCTACTTCTTCGGTTTACAAATCACTAATCGGTTCAAACAAACCATTAGATCCGTTTAAGAAACATCGTTGATAGCCTAATTAAATCATACATCCTAAATAACATGAGGTACTTAAATACATACCATAAAAACTCTCGGAAATCTCAAGGAGGCGATCCAGCGGCTTCAGGTAAAAGAAGCTTTTGAACAACGCCATTTAATGGCACTGGTACACTCCCATCCGGATCCAAAACTGTGATCTAGGTTCTTCGAACCAAATCACAACGCGACCAAGGCTGTCCATCAAACTATCACCATTGAACAGAAGATGAAGAACTGAAAATTACCACAGAGTTGCAGATTTAGAATAGAAATCAATATGAAAACCTTAAAATTATACATTCGGAATGAAGATAAAACATTATTTTTTTTCTCATTTTTAGATGAAATAAGGTAATAAAACACCTAAGAAAAAATTACCTACCAAGATCATGTAGAACGTGTAAGCAATAAACTGGAAATCATGAAAAACTGGATAAGAGGCGACGACAATATTTTGTAGTGGATTTAGGGTTTTGGAAGAAATGGGCAGCAGGGAAAAAGATATAATCTAGAGGGTTAACAAACGGGTCCGTATATTCCGAAGGAGCGCTACTATGTGTTAAGTAATGGGTGGGTTGAACCGAAATAGGGAAAGAAATTCGGAATTATTGGCGGGAAAACAACAAATGGGCGGCATGAGAATGTGACACGTGTCCCAAAGATAGTTTTATTTATATATTAGAGAAGATATATATATATATATATATATATATATATAGGAGGGTTTAAATGAGAACACCCTTCTTTTGTGAGAACACTAAGAATAAATCTTAGCCACTCATCTATTTCCCTTGTGCATTACCTTAAAAGTTTATTTTGGTAATTGAAGAATACCCAACATACTCCCCTCCTTCTATTATCAGTCATGTATCTTCAGAATTTTGATCGTACGATTCATAAATCCATACACACATGATTTTCAATCAATATTCTCTTTCAATTAATGTTCATCTTCAATCAAATTTGAATTAATTCTTCTTTTACGATTGTGTTCCTAATGTACAGGTTTGTTCTTCAATTGTTCACTGTTTAGGAATTTTGGATTTACTTATTATTGTTCGATTGATTTTGGATTCAGTAATTTGATTCGTTATCGTCCTAATATGCAGCTATCTATTTTTATTTCAATTACTTTGTTTATATATGGTCGAATTTGTTCCCTGATTTCAGTTTGTATTTCTAGTGATTTCGTAGCCCTAATTTGTTTTGTTTTCTGGACTGCAGCCACAATTTATCCTAATTCATATGTGAGTATTGCTATATCACATTGTAAATGTGTTATTTTCATGAGGAACAATTTGAAGATCTGGATGAAGTAGTTGATGGAACTGATATGAGTATAGTTGAATCCCGTATATATATTAGCTATTCAGGAGCACATCAACTTAATGTTGAAAGCGGATAATGCTTCCACTTCGGATGATGCACTCAGTAATACCGTGAACACTAATGTTGTTGATGATGATGAAGGCATAGTTGTTGGTGTTTCTTGGATGATGGGCAAAAGTTTGAGTTTTATTTATTAGGGTTATCATGATATCATAAAGTGTCAAAAATGAATTGTTAGGTTCTTTATTTTCATGAAATATGAGTTCATTTTGTTTATACTTATGCAAGTTAATAAATCATGCTCTATTCTACCGACTATTGCAATTGTTTTCATTTATTATTGTTGCTTTACACAAGTGTATTCTACCTTATTAGACGTGCGTAATACTCCGGTATTAAACATGTATAATATTACACTTAAATGTCAATGTCTATGTCTGGTATGATATCAATAAAGATGGTTCATGTTGTGACATTCATGATTTAATTATTCGATCTCTCTGTTCTTTTAAAAGAAGAATGTAAAATGACTTGTCTACTTAGTGCACTTAGAGTCGCTGATACACTTCTTAAATCTTTTTAAACTCGAGTTAAACAAATCTTGCAGCATAATAACAAGATAAGGCAATCTTAATATATACAAAGCATGTAAATAAATAAATAGAGTTGAAAAAATCTTGTAGCATGATAGCATATGTGTGAACAAACACACACAAGTAAATAAATAAATATAGTACTTGTCTTGTGTTTTTTATATAATACTATTTAATATACACATATTTAAGCTTCCATTTTACCAATAGGGTGGTGGTCCATTGGCAAAGGCAAAGCCTTTAAAACACCTAGGTTGCCGAAGGTCTTGGGTTCAAGTCCACAAACCACAAAATTTAAAAGAAATTAACCTTTCAAAAAAAAAATTAAGCTACCATTTTAAAGGCAATCTTAATATATACAAATCATGTAAATTTCGAAGCCAAAGTTTATGTACTTCTGAACTTTCATAATTTACACATGTGTAAACGATCATATATATGATTTACACATGTGTATATTTTTCACTATCACATATTTATGTATGTTTTACGTACGCACAACTGAATTACACATATTTTTACGTTAATCTTGTGTAATTCTCGGTGAATAATTCCATGTGGCACAAAAAAAGTTACCGTTTTTAATAGTGTCCTTTAAACTTTTATGATTTACACATGTGTAAATTGTTCACTATGACATATCTATCTATTTTACATATGTGCGCAGCTAAATTACACATGTGTAAACTATTCTATATTATATATATGTGTCTATTTTACATATATGTAGTTGAATTACACATGCGTGAAGTGTTCACTTTCACATAAGTTTGTGTGTTTTACATATGTGCAGCTGACTTACACATGTGTAAATTGTTTACTATCACATATTTTTCTATGTTTTGCGTATGTGCAGTTGAATTAAACATGTGTAATCTATTTTCTATCACATATGTGTGTCTATTTTACATATTTGCAATTGACTTACACATGTGTAAAGTGTTCACTGTCATATAATTGTGTCTGTTTTACAAATGTGTAGGTTATTTACACACGTGTAATTACTCACTGTCCATATCTATGTGTGCATTAGATATAGTAAGCCGAATTACACATGTGCAAACTGTCCTATGCCATATTTGTGTCTATTTTACATATGTGAAATTGGATTGCACTTGTGTAAGGTGTTTATTTTCAAATCTTTGTGTATATTTTACATATGTGCAACTGAATTACAAATGTGTAAACTCTCTATCACAAATGTTAATCTATTTTACGTATTTGCAACTAAATTACACATGTGTAAAGCATTCACTGTCATATAATTGTGTCTGCTATACATATGTGCAGCTGATTTACACATGTGTAATTGTTCACTATCCATATCTATGTATGTTTGACATATATTAAGCTGAATTACACATGTTTAAACTGTCCTATGTCATATTTATGTTTATTTTACATATGTGAAATTGGATTACACGTGTACATAGTGTTTATTGTCACATATCGGCGTCTATTTAAATATGTACAACTGAATTACACGTGTAAAGTGTTCAAGGTTGCGTAATTGTGTTTGTTTTGTGTATGTGTAGCTTATTTACACATGTGTAAAATGTTCATTCTCACATATCTATGTATGTTTTATTATAAAAAGCACGCAAAGATGCATTTTCAAATGCTAATGTAAATATGCATTACTCAAAGTCGTCTTTTTATAACCATTAGTAATACAAAATGTTCAAAATACATTGACGCTTCAAATACCAAAAAAGTAAACGAATAAAAGATCATATCTAGTTCTTGCTCTCAAGTTCCCAAGCTTCCTGCAACATATTCCTTTCTCAGTTAATTTATTTGCCACTGCTTTCTATCTTTATGTTCGCTAATACCACAATCAAATTTTCAAAGGTAACTTCCCATAAACATTTGCATAAGATGCAAAACAAAAACTCCTCAATTTGTATTGGTATCCTTTGCTGCGTGAATGGTATTTACTTTGCATGTGTTGTTGCTATCAATTTTGTTTACTTAGGATGTTCTAACACTTCTAGAATAGTAGATATACATTCAATTCTGAAACAAAAAAAATGCAATAATCAGTAGGATTTCTGTAAAGTTTTATATTAATTCATATTTTCTAACTATTAAGAATTACATATGGTTACAAATTCATATCTACGATTTACGCATCGGTAAAAACATATGCAAACTTTGTAAACTAGATGTTAGTACTCCACTCATTCATTGATATGAAAACCGAGTTTAAACCTAACAACCTAACAAATCAAGACAAATAACTTCTGTAACAACAGTCACTACATCTCCACCATCACCGAACCACTATAAGAAAGGTGAACATACATACAACAATCACACCAACATATAAGCAACACATTTGTAAATACAAACATACAAACAATAATTAGACCCATTTTAACATCAAAATCAAAGATAACATAAGGAATTCATAAATAAAATGCACAGACACTGCAAATGTGAAATTACACATATAATCCAACAAAATTAACCCAATCGACAGTTAGATTTCAAAGCTTTCATCAAAGACCTCCTCATATGCAATTATTCAAACATAAGTAATTCAACAAAATCAAAGCAACAAATACTTTACCACTAATTAAACACCTTAATTGCAACTACACAAACAAAGTAACCAACAAAATCAACACAACACACACTTAGGCATTTCATCAAACACCTTATATGCTACCACTAAAACCCAATACAATCTTTTAGTAAACATGAAAGAAGAAATCTGTACCATCTACACAGAATGAACAAATTCATACAATACATAAAGACAATGTTTTAACATATTCAATCTGCAAAACGAACAACTAAAAGTTAATATAAAAAAATCGATACCTAGATTGAATCGTTGAAGTAGGAATCACATTATTCAATTAATACAACTATTGATCAAGAATGCGTTGACTAGGGTTTGTAAGCACTATGTTTGAAGGTTCTTGTGAGTTGATGAATAGAGATTAGGGTTTTTAAGAAGAATATTAATGTACAAAAAGGAGTATTAAGCAAGGTTATTTGATTTGCTATTTTTACAATTTTACCCTTTTACATCTAATTTTATGGCCACTTACTCATTTAATCCTCCATTTAATCTTAGCCTTTGATTGATTATTATCAAGGGATGAAAATGGTTCTTAGTGATCTCACAAATTTTCTTGTTCTCAAGATAACCCTCCCCTATATATATATATATATATATATATATATATATATATATATATATATATATATATATATAGGAATTGGTTCAAATGAGAACCTTTGGCCAAATTGAGAACTAGAGAAAAGGGTTTTTGCTACCGCATTTTCGGTAGCAAAACGGTGGCAATTACCCTTTTGCTACAAAAAAAACTCGGTAGCAAAATCACACATGGCAATTACCCTATTACTACGGATGTTTTGTGACCGTTTTGCTACCGCTAGCTTGCCACCGTTTTGCTACCGCTATTTTGCCACCATTTTGCCACCGCTAATTTGCCACCATTTTGCTACCACTTTTTTGTCACCATTTTCCCACCACTTTTTGCCACGGTTTTGATACCGCTTTTTGTCACCACTTTCTACATTTTCTGCTACCATTTTTGTTGTATCTTTTCTACCATATTGCCATTCATTTCTTTTATCTGCCTGTTGCCATTCCATCTATTTGCAAAATATATCCATTTATGAAAAAAATTAAATTATAACATTTAAATCATTATATCAAGAAATCCAAAAAATCAGAACATTCAAACTAAAAGTGTTTACATATAGCCTATGTTGAGCACTCAACTCTGCTATGATTCCATTCAACCTTTCTTGATATTCTTTCTTTTCCTCGTTTAACTTCTTAATCTACAAAACAACCAATGCATAAGCCTTATCGATATAACAAAACTTACAAAAAAATATATTATACAATTGAACGCAAACCTAAAGCTTAAACAGACCCACAAAACCCATGGATCACAAGCCGCTAATAATCAGACCAAATCTTAGAAAAGACTTTACACTAGTCGACCCGTTTGACCCAATCAAACCATTATCTACACCATAAGTTGAATTAAGGAAACTTTCACCCATTTGGCCCGTTTGAAACATTACCATCTGTATTTAACAAACACAAAATTCATGTAAAGCCTATAATTTCTTTTGAAACGCCTAAGATAAAAAAAAAAACTAATGAGAAGGGAACTAAGTTTATATGCTTCCACTAATGGTTCTATATTTGGGGCAACCTTTATATTTGGGTCAACCTTCATAACTAATGGTGCTAGCGTTAGACCCGTAATCCCAAAATGCTACAATAAATCAGCATAAAACTTGCATTTATGATAAGGGTGATTAGGAGTAAAATGGAAAATAGTGTCACCTATGCTTTACCCTCCATTTCTGAAAGCAGACAACTTTTTGGGGACAAACTAAGATACTAATAAGTTATCATCCTCTAGAACAGTTAAGGCAGAGATTAAGCTTACCTACACCTAGAACACCACTATCAGAACATCTCTGGTATACTGTTGTAGGTGGTGGGGGTAGGAAACAAGCATTGATAACACGGGCCTCCATTGTAATTGTAAACTGCAAGCTATCAAATCATTTTTAAAAATACCAATACATTTATATACAAACATAGAATAGGATACAGATATTAAAAAACGGATCTTATTTTGTATCTTGTACATGTCCTTCCAAACCGAATGTAGCACCTGATACAAGAGGCTGCACGCATAAACATTAAAAGTCATAACTTGGAAATTTTTAAATAATATGCCCTTGAATGTATCCTATCATGAAAGAAACGCACCTTTCCTAGTAAAACACAGCAATCGCTGATCAAATATCAGCTAGGAGCATTATCCGTGGCATCTATTACAATGCCATATCTAGAAAATTAACAATTACGGAATTCATGGAAGAGTTATGCTAAGAAAAATCAATAAAAAGTGAAAAACAAGATTGAAGTAAATATATTTATTTGAAGGATAGTTGCTCACAATCTCTAAAGCATTCAATGTGCATAAAGCCTCCTTGTGTTCCACTATTCAACGGTGGAATTAATTCTGATACACAAACATAAAATACAAGCAAAAAATTAAGAATTAACCTCACAAAAACTTTATATCTATACAAGTATAAAACCATATTCTTTGCTAAAATGAAAACCAAACAAGAACAGTGAAGCAAGAATAACATACGCACAGCAAGCTGCAGCATCAGATTCTACTTTAGATCGACCTATGTATGCTTCACCATGAATATCTGAAATATTTAGCCGATGTGTGAGGTGCAAGGTGAAGACTGAAGACACATGTATGCGAGGCACAAGATATTTATTATATAACTATTTTTATATTTCTCATATGTTTCTATCATCACGTATCCGAAATTTAGATAGAATAGCCTCCATGTATAATTTATATATAAAAATCTCTATGTACAATAAGGCATAATGTACAATCACATGATGCGCAAAATCTGCCCATGTACAAGAGGCGCCCCTCAAGCCTTATTTACATGCGCCTCATGTGCGCCTTTTGTACACTCTTGCCTCAAGCAATCAGAAGCGCACAGCCTTGCACCAGGGTGTGCCTCGTGCCTTGGCACTCATCAGGTGTACTACTTAAACCATGGTTTAAAGAAGAAAGATCCTTCTTTTTCCACTTTGTTAACTAAAAATAATTTCATGTTATATAATGGTTTCAACCATTATCAATCAAGAAACTGGCCTACAAAGCATGTATGTCATATATGACAATGCTTGTGGGACCACCTCTAGATATCAGAATGTTTGATAATATTCTTGCCACGGTAAATAAAGTAGCTACATTTCCTTCTTCTTCTTCCATTCGTTCAAAGGAACCAGTCGGGAAGAAAGGTAATACCAAAGTGAAAGAAGCAACAAAGAACCTTGGAAGTGCAAATATAACAGATAACTGCTCAAATACTACAGCCGACGAACCGAACAATGCAAGAAAAGAAACATGTTGGCTTCTGATATCATGTGCATTGTTTATAAACAAGTTAGGAAATCCATCATTGAAACTTCTGAAACATAATACACAAGCATCTAAACAGTCAACATCCTTCCTACAAACAAAACAACAGAAATGCCTTGAAGAAAAAGAAAAATCAATCAAGACAATATAACTTGACAGTAAAAAAAACTCTAATTAGTATCAACAAATAGTCTTTAGTCATACTAATTCACATGATGATATATATGCATTGCAAGCTTGGGTTTAAAAAGTCTTATATATACCCATGATGTAATTGTATTCTTTTAGCAGCTAATAAAGATAAACCATAGTTGCGAATTGTAACCCGTGGACATAGCCACATAGGCCGACCGAACCATGTAAATTCTCATTGCATGTTGCTCTATTCAATACCTAAAAGAAGACGAGACTCTCGTTTCTAGTAGCTAACCATTCTAGACTGTAACAACCATCATCATGATCCTCTGAGGTGGTGGCGCTCACCACGGTAGCACTCGTGTATAGTTTATTTTATCATCAAAAAAGGACAGGTAAAACTCACCCAATCACTTCACGAACATGTAAGATCAACAAGCATATATAATGAATCAATCATCATATATAACTGCATGTCTACCACATCCGTTCAAACAACAAAAACTATAAAAACTTATTGTTATAATCAGTTGATTCTAACATCAAAACATCATAAGAAACTAATTCATTATATATTCATATAAAGCCAACAAGAATATTTCATGAATAAATCATCATATAAAACTACATATACACCAAATCCGTTTAATCTAACATAACTAAAAACACTTATTAAATCAAAATCAGATGATTCTAACATCAAAACAACACGTAAAACTTATTCAAACCAGTCTATAATATATAAACATCAGATACATCTAAAAATCATCAATCGCTTCAATAACATGTTAAACATCAACAAACACATACACATAAATTAAGCTATTATTTGAACACATTATCTGTTTATCACACTTTCATTAAACCTGATCTAAAAACAGTAAGCTAATAAAAAACTTAAAAAAATTATTGCGTTAGCAAACAATCGAGTTAGGGTTAGCTCTGCTCGTTGTTCAAAAACACACCGAATCATTCTGTGATACAAAGAATCCGATTGTTGATTGCTATGCTCCAATTGCTTGTCTGCTTGTTGCTCTTCATCAACATATCACCTGAATACACACCAAACAACAACCAATTTAACAAACTAGCTAACAAGTTACCTGGTTAACTGGTTATTGCAGCGAAACAGAATACTATATTTATGGTAAGTGATTAAGTGAATCAGTGATGTACAGAGATGATTGAAGACTTAACTAGAGATGTTTGGTAAGTGATTCAGTTAATCATTTCGTAAGACTTCTATGATGATGGAGGAACAGAGGATTACAATGATGGATTGTCCATAAGGTTATGGGTTACAGAAGTTATGTTTAGGGATACGATTTAGGGGAAAAGTTATATATATATATATATATAGGGAAGGGCTATCTTAAATAGGGCATTGAGTGAGTATCAAACTTAAATTTTAAATGAAAGGGGGTAATATTGTAAAATGACAAATCACATACCATCTCTCACATTGCATTATCATATGCCTTCTTCTTCTTCCTGAAGAAAAAACTCCCAAAACTTTTGAAGAAACCCTAATCGATCAACCATCTCAACAACCTTCTTTAGTATCTACATCTATTAAACATACTTCAATTTCTTCATATAATCACTAACCGTAAGATTATTTTTAGTTTTTGATTATCTGTTCTTCTGGAAACCTTCTAATTTTTATTTATCATGATAAAATTATCTCTCCATTTATATTGAATTTGGACAGTCATATTCATGATATCAGATTATCATCTTGCTTGAATGTGAGAGTTATGTGGGGACATAAGAGGGATAGTTAGGTTTGAGTAGTTGCACATAATGTGTTTGATGAAATGTCTAAGTGTGTGTTGTGATGATTTTATTGGGTTACTTTTTGTTTAACTAGTTGCAGATGAGGTGTTTGATTAAAGGTCTAAGTATATATTGCATTGATTTTGTTAAATTACTTATGTTTGGGCAGTTTCATATGTGGTGCTTGATGAAAGGTTTAAAGTCTAAGTCTTTATCGGATTGGTTTTGTTGAAACGTGGAGACAAATAAGTGATAATGCATAATTTACACATGTGTAATACAACTGAACAATGTAAGATGGAGACAAATACGTGTCAAGGTAAATAGTGTACACATGTATTGCAAATATGAATGTGTAATTCAACTGAATATATGTTAGCTAGAAACAACTAAGTGACAATGTGTGACACCCCAGGAAAACCCTACATCGGCCGTGGCCAGGAGAGATCCTTGGTTCATAAGTAATGTTTTGCCTCTTAAATTACCAACGCGTTTTGGGGCTTAATGTTAGTGGATGAGAGGAGAATTCCACAGTTAAGCGTGCTCAGGTGGGAGAAATTTCAGGATGGGTGACCTCCTGGGAAGTCTCCACTTGGGCAACCAAAAACAAATCCGTGAGCTCTGGATGGGCAAAGCGGACAATATTGGTGATGAGAGGGGCGGGGTGTTACATTGCCTATCCTGAACATGAATTGGACATTACACATGTGTAAAACAAACGAACAAAATAATTACATAGTATGTTAGATGAATGTATAAGCATAAATTTATCATGTTGCAACCTTCACCATCTCTGTCACTTGAGGTAAACCACTAGAAAATCCTAAATTGAATAAAGTATTACGTTCAAATATATTTTCGACAAAATACATGAAAACTTATACCGAATTCTTCAAGCGGCCAATTTGCTGACAACGTCGATATGTACCATATAGAATTGGTCACTTAAAGTTACCAATGATAGAACTGTTAACATACCATAGGTTTCCATTTCCATATTCAACCTTTTCAACCCTCTCCATTTTACAAAATCAAATACAAGAAACTTCTACAAATGACATACATATGGGCCACCTCTCTCAAGCATTATATCAAACACTTGGAGGGCTTCATCAAACATACCATCCATAAGCCAACCCACCAATCAACATACACGCAACCAAATGTAAAATCCCAACATCATTAATCCTAAAACGATTATCATACACATCAACATATCTGTTATGTTCAAACACCTCCCAAAGAAGCTCAAAAACGCTCTAAAAACATATTAATTCAAATTAAGAGAAACCGTATGAACTAATATTACATAATCATTACTAAAATTACACAATCATTGTGTGCATTGATTTTAGGTTAATCCATATTATGACATACTTTAAGTTAAAATAATGGAACCACAGTAGCATAAAATCTGATTAACAAGGGTAAAAAACAATAAAATTTCACAATAACATGAAAAATCTTATTAAAAAGGATGGAAACAATAATATTCCACTATCATATCAATTTTCGTTATATTACAAATTTAAACCATAAATCAAACGTTATTAAACCCAAAAATTAACAATTACTAACAATTTTCGTTAGATTAAAACTTTGAACCCTAGATTCAGATCGTACAATTAAGAATCAAAGAGATGAAGTTACCTGAAACAGATCAGACCTTGCAATTGTGAATCGACAAACAGATGAAGAACTAATGATAGATTGAATTATGTGATGAATAAATGAAGAATTGAACTATGGATCATGGAAACCCTATGAATGCCGATGCAGATCGTGATTTTTATGAGATCTGTATGTGTTTTCTTGTTAGGGTGTTTGGGTGTTTGGGAAGGAGCAATTACCAATTTACCCTTTTCATTAAAACTTGGGGGGAGATAAATGAGTGGTTGAGATTTGTTCTCCTTGTTCTCACAAAAAAATGGCGTTCTCATTTAAACCTTCCCCTATATATATATATATATATATATATATATATATATATTAATTATAATATGTTTACTTTACCATTATGCTACCTTAAGGTTACAGAATTTGCTACCGTGTTTTTCGGTAGCAAATATTGGTGTATTTTGTAGTAGTGTGGACCATGAATTTCTCAAAGACAATTTTTTTTTTTTGCTTTAATCGCTGCATTTTATGTAGGAAATTTTTTAATTTATTTTATTTTTAATTGTTTTTTCAATATACACATGTGTACACGGGCGGTTCTTCACTAGGGCCAGACCAGGCCTCGGCCCACCCGGCTTTTTTATTTCGTAGTGCATATTTTATCGAAAATTTTACATGTATTGAGTCCGGCTCTACCGGGTTTTTCGTTCAAGATCCGCCACTGCATATGTATAACTAAAATATACACATATGTATAGCTAAAAATGTAATATACACATATGTATAATTGCTATATACACATATGTATAAATGAAAAAAAACTAAATAAAATTTCTTGCATAAAAACGTGCGATTAAAGCAAAAAAAATTGTCTTTATAAGAAATGTGTGGTTTAGAATGGTTCTCTCAGTTCTCAAATAGGGGTTGTTTCTCTTAGGATCCATACCCTATATATATATATAGGCTGAGGTTCCTGTACAAATACCATATTTCGTGAGAAGTGTGAGAAGGATTAAAATTGATATGTAAACATCATATTTTGAACTTAGTCATGATGTTTTGAATTGTTTTGCCTAGAAAAACACCAAACATTCAACTAAAAACTGAAAAAATGTATTTTAGGCTTAAAACTTAAAACACCAAGCTAAGAACATTAAGCAGTGTGTTTTAAGTGTTAAGTACTGTATTTTAGCTGTTTTTAAAATTTAATGACTATAATACATTGCATTGTGTTTTAGATTGTTGTGTTTGGTATTTTTCAAGTAAAAACAACCTAAAACATCATTCCTAAATCCAAAATATGATGCCTACATGTCAATTCTTAATCATTCTCACGAAATATGTCCTTTGTACAGGAACCTATATATATATACATATATATATATATATATATATATATATATATATACTAGGTGAAATCCCGTGCGATGCACGGGAAGACTATATCATTTTTTAAGGTACGTTTACTAAAGCGTAAATCAATAAGTCAAACATCTGTTGCAAGCAAAGTCTGTTTACTAAGGTCTGTTCCAGAGCAGTGGGTCTATTAAGGAAAGCTATCTGAAACAGCTATTGCTTCAAACAGATGTTGCTTCAACAGTTTGCTTCAAACAACTGTTGCAAGCAAACCGTTAAAGCATCATTTGTTTGAAGCAACAACTGTTTCAGACAAATTTCATTAACAGACCCACTGCTCTAGAACAGACCTTAGTAAACAGACTTTGGTTGCAACAAATGATTTACTTCTTGATTTGGAAAGATAATAAAACGTTCATTTTTTTTTCGTTTTTTGTATAGCATTATGGTATTCGTTGGAAAGATAATAAAACGCTCGTTAATTTGGTGTATTTTTTTTCAAAAAAAATGACATTTAGAAAAGTTATTAACATTTAAAAATCACGGGGAAAGTGCATGTGCTATGCACATGAGAGAGAAAAAATAATTTAATAGTAGATGGCGTATCCATGACCCATTTAATTGACCCGGTAAAATGAGCGGGAAAAACTTAGTTAGATGGCCTAAGAATATGCCATGTGTCCCACATTGCTTCCATTTATATATTATAGAAGATAGGATATATATATATATTATGTAGCCCATGAAAACCTTATTGAGTTGTTGAAACTATAGAAATCCATCCAATAGGTAGCTCTTGTTTTAAATTCAATGCATCTTTCTCACCCCCCTCTCTCTCTATCATATCTCTCAACCCAGATCCACATTAAACCTCATACTCATATGTTTTTTTAGATATAAATGAACGCCTAACATCACCAATTTCCTCCAATCCTGGTAACCCTTCTCCTCTTTCTTCACTGATACTTACTTCCCCCTCTCTCCTTGTTACGGTTCTTTAACGATTCACCATAACCCATCCCATTCCTCTCCTACTGGTACGATAACCAATCATAAGCCACACTTCTATTTCTGTTATCAGTAATCACCATCGGAACCTAACCCCTCATCATAACCTGTTATCACTCCTATTGATAAACATCATAATCAAGACCCAACCACACCCCTTTCACTGTTTAGTAACCTAGAAAGAATGAGAGAGAGAGAGAGAGAGAGAGAGAGAGAGAGAGAGAGAGAGAGAGAGAGAGAGAGAGAGAGAGAGAGAGAGAGAGTTGAGAGTTAAGAGACGATGATAATGATGACCTTTCTTTATATCTGGAACTTTAGATCTATGGCACCCCCAGTACCAAAAGAATTTTAGATCTAGCTTTGGACAATCGATTTTGTAAAAGGGTTTAAGTAAATCTCTCATCTTAAACCCACAGTAGGGGTTAAGATTTAGTGAATGGTGGATTTGGGTAAGATTCTTAAAAGTTCAATCTTTTTTTTCTGTGTTTTTAAAATGGTTTCTTTTCCTTCTTTTACTCAATTTGACGATGGTGACTTAGTGAAGATTTTTTGAAATGGTGACTTAGTGAAGATTTATTGAAATGATGACTTGGTGAAGATTTTGACGATGACGAGGATGAAATAATAAAAATGATGTTTCTTTACATTGTTTCTTTATTTGTTTATTGTTATTGCTATTTGTTTTTACATTTTTTATGGGCTGTGAAGATTAAAAAAAAGTTTGTTTTTTTTTTGTGTATGAACCAAGATACAGATGCTAATTTCTCTTATCTTTCATTTTTTTTTAATTTGTGTGTAAAGCCTCATTTTTTTAAAAGATCACGATGAGTGCTATGTAAGGCCTCATTTTTCCATTATCCCATGTACTATTTTTTCCATTATTGTTTTTTACATAAATAAAATGCATTAAACATAAAAATCTGTAATAAGATTACAAATTTTATATATATATCTTTTTGTTACAGTTATTGTAATATAAAAAATATATTCTATAAAATAGTTATAGATGTAACATTCATTGTTACAATATAACATTCACTCTCGGTGTAACATTCTTGATGTAATATCAGGTAGCTACATATATAGTATTTTGATAGTTACATATGTTATACATTTTAAATATGCATAACTTTAAAATAATACACACATCCCTTCATTTTTTCAAAGCAATATTTAACAATTCCCTAACATGAAATAATTGTTTGAAAATTGAAAAGTAAAAAAAAAAACATGTACTATGTCAGGAGATAGAAGGATGAAAAAATATGTTTGACTTGAAGAGGAGAGAGAAATGTACAATTGTCACCTTACAACTTTGAAAAAAGTGTGTACTATGTTAAGAGAGATGAGGATAAATTGATTTTACATTCTTACCGTTTATGTACCTTTTATCGAAAAGGAAAATCAATTTAATAATAAAAGAATCCAGATTCAATCTTTGCCATCCGTTCAACTTGATCAATGATTCATATAGAGTTTCTAGGGTTTTTCCAACTCAAGAGAGTTTTTATAGTATCCCAACCCTACACACACACACACACATACAATAGGTTAAAACCTGTGTACTCCACGAGTTGAACAAATTAATTTACATAAGTAGATAAATAAAAATGGTATGATTCATAATTGTAAAAATACTATACATGAGTAAAATTGACTATTACTTATGAAATCATTATTTTATAAGTGGTTCAACCATTTTAAGTGTGGTTGCTACCCGTCCTTTTAATTTAATCATCACAAAAAATTAACAGACTTACATAAAATCAGTCAAGTTCAATAAGACAACAAAAATAAAAATAATGATATCATCTTTTCTGCATTAGAACAATTGAGCCGTTCAAAATATAAATTTAAGTGTTTTACCTCAACCTGCAAAACTTCAAGTGTCCTATTCCTATGTAGCTTGAAGTTCCAACCACCGACTATCCTTGGTCGCAAAAAATGAACCTCTGTAAAATTACAATTTTAGGATGAAATTAAAAAAACAAAAACAATCGATGACTTTATATATAAGTATCGTCATTACATTGCTAAGAAATAATTATACCCACATCTTCGTTCGATTAACGCCTGTAGGACAAGAATAAGTATTCATTCGCTAAACAAATAATTCATTTAGGCCTGAACCATTTTGGCAAAAAAAACTGATAGTTTTTTTAAACGACCCAGTTTGATCTAGATCATATGAAAGAAGTTGTTCTAGATCGTATGAAGACATACAAAGGTGAAGTATTTGATCAACGTCCGAAGAACATAAGGTTATTTAGGCATGTAATGAAGCCAAAATAAATTACAACACTCCGAATGGAAAAAAATGGCGTAACGAGAACAATGATTTGGAATATGTTACTTGTTAAAAGAAGACCTTTCAAAGAAGGAGAGGATATTGGACGTGATCCTGATGAAGCTGAAACAACACATGATGATATGTTTGATATATAGATTGTTGATGTCCAAACTGAAACTATTGCCACATCTAAGCCTGGTTCACTATATGCTGGAAAAGGGAAAGCTCGTGTACTATAGACAAAAACAGGTGATGTGTTGGCCGAAGATGTGACTGAAAAGGGTAATGAAGGCGATGGTGAAGAGGATGAGAGTACGGACACTGAAGGTGACTTTCCTGACACCAAAGCTAGGAAACAGACTGCTAAGAAAGAAATTAAAGCACATGAAAGAGCTTTGAGAGAAGATCCTGATTTTGTAATCTCAGGTGACACGTTACTTGAAGATATAGATGCAGGTTTGAGTTCTCCTCCTTTAGGCAAGTCTGTTAAAGGTGGAAGATTAAAAAGGAAATCTCAGCCAGCAGAGCAAAAGTCTAAGAAGAGACAGAAGTTGGGTTGTTTGTATGATGTGCTTTCCATAGAAACACCTTCAACAAGAACAACAACCACAACTACAACTGCAACAACAACAACAACAACAACAACAACAACAACAAGAACAACAACAGCAACAAGAACAACAACTTGAGTAGCTATGACTGCTAGTGTGACTCAGTCAATGCTTGGTTCAGTAATCTTCACTGAGTCAATCTCAGTCACTGAAGCAACGACCACAAGATTACCATCACAAGCTCTTACGTTTAGACCTGTTAGTAACATTATAAAGAATCTTTGTCACACCCTCAAATTTCCACATGCGGGGTTTTACCGCGAGGCGCGTGACACACCGGGATCTAAGTCAACGGTCACAATAAACGACATCTATATGATAAGAAAACAACGTAAACTACCATTGAGTTTCAAAAACCGTTCTAACACAGCGAAAGCAAAATGTATTATTACAACTTAAAAGAAAAATTCAAAGTCTGAAATGTTTAACAAAACATGCATATGATCCCTAGACGCCGTGAGACTCCGTGCGCCTATACTCAATGCTGCTACCTTAGCGACCTGAGAAAACATGCCAAAAAGACGTCAACATATAATGCTGGTGAGTTCACAGGTTTTAAGTTCGTAAACGTTTTCATGTGTAAAGCAATTCCTCATAAAGTGCCAAGTGTGCAAAAGTTCCAAGTAAATAACAAACGTTCCCTTACTACTACGACTATGTTGCTAAAACCATTACTGAGAAACGTTGCTCAAGTTGCTGCCCATGTGTCAAGTGTCAAGTGTCAAGTAGAGACAATATGCACCCGCTCGGCTCCCAGCCGTCAGGTGGGGTTCGTCACACCCGATAGATCTATCCACATTTCCCCCGTTGTGCCCCGCACATTCATGGTTTCAATAGGGACTTAGGTTTCGTCGTATAGTAAATAAGTGCCAAGCGTCAAGTGTCAAATGCCAAACATCAATGTTTAAAAGTGTCAAGTGCCAATGTTTAAATATGCCAAGTGCCAAACGTGTCACGTTTCTTAAAAGAGTCACATTCCCAAAAGGCGTCATATTTCTAAAAGCGTTGCGTTTCAAAAGTGTTGTGTTTCAAAAGCGTCGTGTTTCAAAAGCGTTACGTTTCAAAAGCGTTATGTTTCCCAAAAGTGGTAAGTTTCATAAGAGTTGCGTTTTCAAATCATAAACGTTGCATTGCTAAAACGTGTGGCATGCTTCTCCCCCGAGAGAAAAGAGTATAAAAGAGGGGCCGTGAAACTCACCTTAGAGTGCGTCTTCTGATAATTAGAATTCCAACACGTGTATGATAATCCCAACTAATGACAACCTATCAATGAGTTTACATAAGTGTGATGACTATTAACCCGAAGGCTAACTAGTCCCCGATTGTCCAGATCTTGACTACGTGTGTTAAAAAGTGTGTTTATACGTTAACCGGACATCCCAGACCGACCCGACATCCCGTTGGTGACCCATTACATCAATTAGTCATGCACATAAGTTTAACACATAAGTTTCAAGCATAAGACACTTAGTTTGCATCAAAAATCTCATTCCGAACATCAGATGGTCGAATGTGGTTTTTCCCATTTCCACGTTCGCCCGTTTGAGCCACGTTCGCCTGTTTTTCCCACATTTTGTTCCACGTTCGCCCGTTTGAGCCACGTTCGCCCGTTTTTCCCACGTTCGCCCCGTTTTTCCCACGTTCGCCCGTTTTTCCACGTTCGCCCGTTTTTCCACGTTCGCCCGTTTTTCCCATTTTTTTGTTCCACGTTCGCCCATTCGAACCAATTTTATTCCACGTTCACCCGTTTTCATCAGCATTTTATAAAACGCACCAAAACGCATCTAAACGGTCCGAAAACATCACGAAACATTACCAATCACAGCAGTCAACTATCATTAACATATTCCTACATAACCCTACCAATTTTATCCCGAAATCCGTTCGTTTTACAAGTTACCCGAAATAGCAAATTATGGAGATGTCACATCAAACGCATGCAATCTTTACCCAATTAGGAAACTTTATGAAATCAATCAATTATCAACTTAATATAATCAGATTATCTTGAACAAGAAACCCCCAATCATATCCTTATCACTATCATCATGAACAAGCCCTAGATCTAACCCAAATTCCTTAAAATGAACAAAACATCATCAATAATCAATTGTAACCTATCTCAATCATAAAACGTCATCAATAACAGTCCTAGATCATTGTTATAACATCTATACAGCAATCAATCCTCAAACAATACATAACATCACATAAAACACCATTAACACATGTTATTTTGTATGAAAACTCATTGTTTATGAATAGGTTTTGTTTAGAATGATATTAGGAAGGTTTTTATTCATGAAAACATGTTTGAATCAGATCTGGACTCTTGGGGTTTAATGAAAACGAATTGAAATGCTTTAAAAATGATTTAGAATGAAGAACACACCTTAGATCTTTGTGTAGAAGATGTTTGTAGGTTAGATTATAGAAAACAAGGGCAAAAACTCCTTCCCCAATGTTTAAAGATGCTAGAGAGTGTTTAGAGACGTTTAGGGTTTGTGAAATGGTGAAAAATGACAAAGTGTGGTATTTATACTATGTTCACATTCGCCCCTTTTACCTGGGCGAATGTACTCTCCTTCGACCCTTTCACAGGGTCGAATGAGCCCTGTCCTGGTCGAAGGGAATTCTTTCAATTCTATATCTCAGGTTCGCCCATTTACAAAGGGTCGAACCAAACAAGTTTCCTCCTTCGACCACTCGAAGTGGTCGAACCAGGGTCCATGTTTGTCTAGTTTTCCAGTTTGTCGTGTTTAACGCATTCTAACGCACCCTAACATACGAGCATGCAACCTTAGTCTATGTTTAACATATTTAAGCACGGTTGATTATCTACACATGATTTAAACACATCTAAGCATATAATCCACCATACGACAATAATCTACACATACACTTAATTTGTTTATGTAATTCACCAACAACGGGACCGGTACTAGTGTATTCCCAAAATGACTCCCAATGATCCTACAGATCATTGAACCCTGGACAATACGGACCGTGTTCCGACTCTACCCGACCCGCCAAGTATGTTTTAATAAACGTTTTTCGCTAAGGTAGACTTATGTGTTTATAAAATGTTGACCCAAACATGCCGGGTGTCACAATCTTCTAGCATAATTGAACAGACCAGCCTCATCTTCATAACCAAGCTCTACAATTGGGCATGCTACTCTAAGCGTTCAATTTCAAAGCCAGATGAATTAGATTGTTGCATTCATTCATACTTAAACTCAAGAGAACACATATTGGAGAAGCAAAATGGCCACGATCGAAGAGAATGAAAGGAAAATGTAAGAGATGTTGGCTTAAACAAATCAAGTCAACAAGAAACTGCAATTATCAAACCAACAACTTCTTCAATCAAATCAAGAAACTATGAGGAGATGGACATATGTTGAAACAACAAATCAAAATTGCAGCTTGCCAACACTAACAATGAAAGGAAGCTTGTGGAATATAGAGAAGAGAACCAATAACTCAAAGAACGGATTGATAAGTTGTTTGAAGATCGTCCTAGAATTAAAGATGTTCATGAGTCGGGTGGTGAAGATGATGAGGATGAGGATGAAGATGATGATGAGGATGATGACGATGAAAATGACGACGATACATATCATCGTCCATCTGGTTGTGGTAATAAAGATGCTAAAGGTGGAACTGGTTTCTCTTCCCAAAACGCAAACTCAAAAATCAGTTGGAAAAGAACAGCACATGAAGAAATAACATGACAAAGGCGATGATCCTGCAAGTGGTGCATCAACTCAGGGGGACCCTAGGAGTCTGCTAGTTAAATTCTGAAGGTATTCATCCTTACAAGGTTAGTTCCTATTGAAGTTACAGAGCCGTTATTGAATATCTTCTTGTATAAAGACGATGGAAATCCTATTACTGTGCCACAACATCAAGACCTAGAGGAAGGTGAAATCCCTCCTAAGATGTCAAGAGACGCTATTTCAAAGATTTACGGAATCACCTTCGCAGAATCATCAAGAAGTAATCAAACACCTCCATAGTTAGATCCTTGCCATAATGAAGTTGAGATCGAGGATATTACACACAATGAGTATCTTAAGTATTACTTCAGAAACGATACCAAGATACCAAATCTTGATGATGATTTGTTCAAACAAGCTGAAGAGACTTTATGTACAGAATCCGTTGTGATTCCTAAAGAATCAAAGTCTAGATCTGTGCGAGTTCATGAATTATGTGCAAGATGGTATCCTACAACTGAAGAACGCCTTGCCGAGTAATATATGTGCAGAATAATATATTGAGGTGGGCTTACATTCCTCATGATAAAGTAATTGTTATCAAGTAGGAGGATGGCTTGTTGTACTTTGATCACTATATGAAGCTGAAAAGTCTACCTTCCTGGTATGTTCGAGATCTGGTATGTCATCAAACTCGGTATTATGAAAAGTGTTCAAGCTTTGATACATATCTAAGCATTCTAAGAAGAGAAAGTCAAGAAGGTTGGAACACGCTGAACCCACAATATCCAAGATCTTGCATGACAAAGAGTTACATCCAAAGACCGGGAAGCCCATCTGCGTACACAAGATCAAGCCGCCTCAAAGTATTTCAAAGATTCCAATCGTACTAATCGAACAAAACTTTCATTCAAAGTTCTTCCTCTGGTACTATGATTAACTGACGACAACAGCAATTAATATTCTTCACAACGAGCTGAATATTTGAAGAAAGATTAAAGTGTTTGATATGATGTGGCTGATTAACTGCTTAGAGGAGGATGTGGCTACCTTGTACTATCATCCAATTCATTTCTTAGATGCTGATGTTGTTCAAGCCTTGAAGTTCCAACGAGTTATCCGATTCTCTTTCGCGTTCAAGATAAATGTAGATTGTGACTAGTTGAAGCTAAGCAGAATTCGTGTGACTCAACAATGATTGAAGATTAAGCGTTTTTGTGCGATTTTTGAAGATTTTAAAGACATACAAGCTAGGTCCAAGGGGAAGTCTGTTATTACATGTCCATTATATGTCCCTATCCTAGTATAGATGTTTGTTTTTCGTTTATTTTTTTTTTCTAGCTCGTTTATATGCTAAGCGTAGTTTTATAATTTGTCATAGTGAAGAGCTCTCTTATATACGAAGGGCTCATCCCTTCGTGTGGTTGTAGAGGTGAAGGAGTCCATTCCTTAGCCTGTACTGTGACACCCGCCAAATTCCCAAGTCAAGATTTGTACACACTCTCACCATTTTGTTATTTTCAGTTATGCATTAGACATTGTACAGTAGATATGTCTCCCTGAGTCTAACAAAGCCCAAGATAGTTTCAGGAATCCATTATATTTTCCATTTACGTAGGCAACACCCAATTAAATCCGGAACAATTGGCAACAAAAAATCAAGCCAATCACACGCTCAACAGAGGACAACAAAATATCCGATCATTAGGTACAACAAAACAAGAATACACATGACAATGTCTAAATTGGAAACCATTCAATTCATGCAAACCCGAACATTTATAAAACATTTTGTGAATGTTCAACATATAAAATCATAGAATTTCACCATTCATTGATCTTAGCCTAAAAAACATATGTAACATAAGTTAATACACAAGTCCAACATATGTTTAAATGAAAATTAACACATGACATTTTATGGGAATAATGCCATGTTATTATCATTTAACAATCCACCCATGTGATATCAATAATCTAACTCAACACTATGAATCCACACCATAAGCCAATGAATTTCATCAAACCTATTATATAAACATACAAACAATCTGCCATATATATATATATATGTATGTATATATATACACACACGCATATATATGTGATTGTGATCAAACCTCATTCAATATTATATAACCCCATCCATTCGTTATATACATGTACACACATAGACAGGTGAGTTGTAACATCTGGCCCCTCTCACCACCAATATTGTCCGCTTTGCCTTGATGGGTTGCCCATCCAGAGCTCACGGATTTGTTTTTGGTCGCCCTGGTGGAGATTTCCCAAGAGGTCTCCCATCCTGATACTACTCCCACCTCAGAAGGCTTAACTGTGAAGTTCTCCTCTCATCCATTAGCATTAACCCCAAAACGCGTTGGTGATTTAAGAGGCTTTGGATTAATTATGAACCAAGGATCTCTCCTGGCCACGGACGATGTGGGATTTGCCTAGGGTGTCATACAAAGGTCCATGTTAATCTCCCAGAAATCAGTACTGTTACAATCACCCCCCTTAGGGACTCATCGTCCTCGATGAGGTTTGCCCCACCATCCCGAACGACACAGGAGTGGTTCTGATACCATTTGTAACATCCAACCCCTCTCACCACCAATATTGTCCGCTTTGCCTCGATAGGTTGCCCATCCAGAGCTCACGGATTTGTTTTTGGTCGCCCTGGTGGAAACTTCCCAGGAGGTCACCCATCTTGATACTACTCCCACCTGAGCACGCTTAACTGTGGAGTTCTCCTCTCATCCACTAGCATTAAGCCCAAAACGCGTTGGTGATTTAAGAGGCTTTGGATTACTTATGAACCAATGATCTCTCCTGGTCACGACCGATGTGGGATTTGCCTAGGGTGTCATACAAAGGTCCATGTTAATCTCCCAGAAATCACTACTGTTACATGAGTATTAATCAAATACCAAGACCTCATGTATATGCGATATATATATACACACAAATGTGTGTGAATGATGGAATCAAACGAACTAGATACATACACATCTATGTATATACACGGCCACATATAACTTATATGCTTTGATTTGGACATCATAAACAAGACATAATACACACACACACTTCGTACATACAAACGCATAGGTACGCACACATACACCTCAATGTTCTTATCCAAACACCAATTCAAAAATGATTATGCACCTTCCCTAGGATCGGCTCTAGTGCCGCCCTACTACACACAAGAACACTAGGTTAACTTCTTTGATAAAAAGAGAAACGAACTATATTTACACCACCACCCAAGAAGGTTGGACCATCCTAAACCAAATAACCAATCAACCACCTCTTCTCCTCTCCCTCATTGTGAATATAACCGGCCCCACCATGATCACACACCACACAACACATCAATTCACCCAAAAATATTTCTTCCTTCCTTGTTCCTTTTGGCTAAGACCCAAAACAGGTCCATTGGACCTTGTTCACGATTGCTACCCATCGACCAAGCTATAACCGAGTGTAAAAAAAGGTGTGGAGGCTGCACTGTGGAGGATAGACGCGAATCTCGACCCATTTTCTTGTTCTAATCGATTCACTCGCTTGGTAAGTTCACTCACGCATGTTTCCTTCAAATATCATTGATACCAATCGAACCATACTCACCTGGTTCGTTATAACACTCGCACATACCCTATTCACAAGCACATAGTGTTAATAATCGACCAAGACACTCGGAAATGATAACAAACATATATATATATATATATATATATAGGGAAATTATACACTGAAAACTCCCTTGAGTTAAGAAAACTAAGAAAACCCTTGTAAAAACCATCTAAAATTTTGTAATTTTTTTTGAAAAAAAATACACAAGGTAACATACATGTATTAAAGCGTTTTGGGCAAAAAAAAAAAACTAAGTTTGTGCTGTTACATATGTAACAGCTCTGTTACATATGTAACATCAGTTGTTACATATGTAACAGCGCAAATTTGTTTATTTTTTTTAAAATATCCAATCAGCGCTTTTTTTTATTTTTTTGGCCCAAAACGCTTTAATACATGTATGTTACCTTGTGTATTTTTTTCAAAAAAAAAAAAAATTTAGATGGTTTTTACAAGGTTTTCTTAGTTTTCTTAACTTGAGTGGGTTTTCAATTTATCATCCCCCCTATATATATATAGGTAGAGGATCCTGTAGGAAAATTGGTTTGTGTGAAAAATATGAGAAAGATTAAGAATTGACATGTAGCCATCATGTTTTGATTTTGGAATGATGTTTTGGGTTGCTTTGGCTTGAAAAATACTTAACGCAACAATATACAAAAATTTAAAACACAATCCAATGTATTATAGTCATTAAATTTAAATTACAGATAAAACACCCTACTAATTACTTAAAACACTTTGCTTAAATGTTCTTGACATAGTGTTTTAAGTTTTAAGCCTAAAATACAATGTTTTTGGTTATTAATTGTTATGTTTGGTGTTTTTCTAAGAAAAACAATCTAAAACATCATGAATACGTCTAAAAAAATGATGCATACATATCAATTTTTAATCCTTCTCACACTTTTCACACAAACTAATTTTCCTACAGGAACCCTACCATATATATATACACGTATATACATTCATACATAGTGTGCATACAAACGCACGAGAGCATGAATATGGACACCTACATACTCGTACACATGCCCACGAGTATGTGTATATGGAATGTGTATACTCGTACACATGTAAAGAACCGAACTAGGCCGCAAATGTCGTTTTTGGAACTTAAATTGTAACATATATGGAATGGCGATTTTGGTAACATATGTTAAAAGCAGGGAAACATATGTTAAATGAGCTTCAACACGAGACTTTTTGGAAAAACATGTGTTAATAACCAAGGTATATGTGTTAACGAGGGTACACCATGGGTAAATGACACTTTCACACAAGAAGGGCCAAAGACATATGTTAATTTGCCATATTTGGTACAAATAATTAACATACATATCATATAGTAACATATAGAAAACCAAGACACCGGTTTTGCCACAAATGGTTAATCATAGTCACAAATAACAACAAAAACGAGCTTTTCCAACACATAAAGTGTGTAACATATATGGACAGCCATACAAAAACATACAGTCCATAAACGTACAAGCCGGTGAGTGAACAATTGCATGGTAAATAGTAGAACACATACACTTAAGTTGTCTTTATTGAATCTAGGGCACTTTTGTTTAGACATTTCCACACTAGATTCAGTCAGTCTTAGCATACAGACATTAGGTGAGTTCTCACGGCCTATTTTACTGTTTTCATGCTTTTGGGGGGAAAACATACGTACAAGTTCAATTACATTTTTTACTATTACGTGAACATGAGACTAAAAAGGTTCAGAGTACTTGTAAGCCCTAGTGTCATACATTTTACTGTAACCATTAGCTATGGACTTAGCCATGAAACACCGAGATAGATCTAATGGGTTGACACCCTCGCTCTTGGTTAGTCGCTCTAACTAGATTTCAGATATCAAAAGAGTGCTTGTATTTCACATTTTATCAATGTCTTTAGTGTACAATGGGCGAGGCACAACATTCGTCAAGGTTTGGTTACGAGCTCATGACAGTCACATAATGATTATTGTTTTAGCTAAACAATGATCTAGTCACCCATGGTTTACATAGATTCCAAAACCCGTGACCTCACCAACTTAATTGTTGACATATTTTATTTGCATGCTTTTCAAGCAATTAAATTGATAACATGGAACTTGTAGTCGTGCACTGGCATCATGGGGGATATTTTGAACCTACTTTTTTATCTAATGATTTGAACAATGTCATTTAAGTGGGGTTTTTAAGACAATGTTTTCTGTTATTTTGTTGAACAATGGTGTCTTTTACAATATCTCTTAATAAATGAATTTGATGCTTGCATGACTTGTGTGCTTTAAAACCTTTCGAAGTTACATCCCGTGTTTCCACCTAGGCGGGGTGTGACATGTACCTCTTCGTGTCTCTTGATCCCTTCGCTACAAGAACCTTAGCGAAGGGGGAAGGGGACTATAAATAGAATGAGATGTCACCCTAGCTTGGTAGTTGTTCATTTGGAGAGAAACCCTGGTGTATCTGATAGTATAGATGTTTGTTTGTCGTTTATTTGTTATTTCTAGTTCGTTTATATGCTAACAGTAGTTTTATAATCTGTCATAGCGAACATCTCTCTTATACACGAAGGGCTCATTTGTTCGTGTAGTTGTAGAGGTGAATGAGTCCTTCCATTCGCCTGTTACAACAAAGATACAATTTTTTAAAAAAAAAAACTAGTCCGGTGTTTTTTTTTGTTACATCGTGTATCTTTTCAAAAAGAAAAAAAATTTGTAACTTGAGTTTTCATGGGTTTTCTCAAATTCAATGTGCTTTTCAATTTCAATTTATACTTTCCCTTATATATATATATATATATATATATATATATATATATATATATATATATATATATATATATATATATATAGGGGAAAGTTAATTTGAGAACACCTATATTTCGTGTGAACCGTGAGAACGGCATCTAAAACCATTCAAATTCCAAATTTCTTTTTACACTTGTCTTTATTACTAAAATTCCATCTCAAAAACACAAATTACGCGTAAAAATTCAAACGTATACGAAAATAATTTGTTTTTACACATGTGTAAATTTACTGTTTATACATGTGTAAACTGTTTCATTTACACATGTGTAAAAAGTTAATTTGAAACTGTTTTTTGCAAGAAAAGATGAATTATTTGGAAAGAAAATTCATTTATTAATGTTATATTTTAATTATAATTAGGTTTGTATTGAAAAAAAAATGATTTTGATTAGTTTTCTCACTTTTTCTCACGGTTCTCGCGATATTTAGCGTTCTCAAGGTAACCCTCCCCTATATATATATATATATAAGGAAATTATAAACTAAAAACCCCCTTAAGTTAAGAAAACTAAGAAAACCCTTGTAAAAACCATCTAAAATATTGTAATTTTTTTTTGAAAAAAATACACAAGATAACATACATGTATTGGAAACCATTCAATTTCATGCAAACCCGAACATTTATAAGACATTTTGTGAATGTTCAATATATAAAATCAAAGAATTTCACCATTCATTAATCTTAGCCTAAAAAACATATGTAACATAAGTTAATACACAAGTCCAACGTATGTTTAAATGAAAATTAACACATGACATTTTATGGAATAACGCCATGTTATTATCATTTAACAATCCACCCATGTGATATCAATAATCTAACTCGACACGATGAATCCACACCATAAGCCAATGAATTTCATCAAACCTATTATATGAACATACAAACAATCTGCCATATATATATATGTATGTATATATATACACACACGCATATATATGTAATTATGATCA